>CM060064.1:20682625-21341125 GCA_030533445.1 Cyprinodon diabolis
GCTTTTTTATTATTATTAAAAAAATCTTTTTTTTTGCCATGCCACAGTCCTGTTCTTCACTTGGGGATTTTTCTACCACAAACCATGACATTGAAGCTGAAAGTCCTGTATGTCATAACATTACTGTTCTCCCTCCTCCACTGATTATCTGATTTATGCATTGATTCAAGGCAGAGTTTATTTGGGAAACTCCAAAATGTTAATTTTGACAGCAACCAATTTCTTCTCTAATTTATGTGCTTTGGATCACTGAATTGCTGAACAATCGAATTTTCCCCAAGAACAAGCTATTCTAATGGAAATGTGATGCTGTTTTTTTGATAACTTTTAGTATTTTTAGCATTATATGATTATTTTTGATTATGTTGCCTGATTAGAATCAAAAATACCCCCTTATCATTATTTCACCACCTTCATTCCTGTCCAGTGATCCTTCAGTAATGTTCAGGGAGTTAATAATTCCATCCCTCCATCCATCCTGGCCAATCTCCAGCATTTATTGGGAAAAAGGTGGACAGGTCATTAGCCCATCTAGGGCAAAGACAAAACCATAGAGGGCAAACTATTTATTATCTTAACTAAACGCTTGCAGTGTACAGTGTCAATTTTTCAGCTATGGAAAGTAGCCACTGATGTGGCCTGTGGTACTTACATTTCCAATAATGGTGGCCTCTCTGACACTTTCAACTCTTCATGACTATATCTTCCATGCATTCCCAGAAAATGACAGTAGAGGGTGATGGGACACAGGTTGCAACTGTAAAACAAATGATGTTTTTGCACATTGCTACAAATTACAGGAATCCTGGCTTATATAAGATATGGTAGATGAAGGTAAAGACAAGAGAGGACAGAGAAAGAATTATCCTTCTTCAGCTTCACCAATCTGATAACCATGCCCCATCTGTCCTCCGAATCTTGGGAAGGAATATGGACAGTGATTTTTGTTTTGCTTGTTGCTAATGTTTAAAAAATGCAAGTTTCTTTTTTCTAAAAAAAACCCCCAAAAAAGCTAAGAGAGTTTCCTAACTGCCTCTTGGCTGCGGATCCACCATCTGTTTTAACCTGAGTGGAAACGCATTCATTTACTTTTTCTGCACCATTTCTTCCATTAAAACACTCTGCTGATCAGCAGGCAGTGATGTGCAAGCATAAACATTGACTCAGCTATGTGGCAGTGCTTCATTTTTATCCGCTTCACACTTTAAGCTTGAAATCTTCTGGAAAATGCTCCAAAAACTTGAGTTAACAGCCAGGAAAGGAAAACCTATAGTTCCATTAACTAGAATAATATCCCCAGTGTGCTTACACAATCAACTGATATCATTCACAAAGCTAAAATATGTTTTCTACTATAATTTGTTAATGGATTGTGCACCATAATGCTCCATATTTTGTGGCAGCTGCTCGACTCTGACCTCTTTCTGTTCTGAACAGTTGGTGATTCCTGATTAGAAAAAGCTAATTGGTCCTCTTAGGAATACACATGGTAAATTTCTCACTCTCTCCTACAATCATGCTATCAATAAAAAATAACTGAAAGGGATAATATGATACCAACACATGAAGCTAAATTAACTTCAAATAAGTTATGCAAAGAGAAATGGCCTGAAACTGTAAAATTCGAATGCTGCAGCCAATTATTAGCAAATCTACAAACTGCATAAGATGGGAAAAAATTAGTGCTGTCAATCGATTAAATTTTTTTAATCGCATCAATGCCTAAGTTAACTTGCGATTAATCGCATTTTAATTGCACATTTTTTTTCTGATTGAAAATCATTTAAATACTCTCGATGACATACAAAAAAATACATACAGGCTAGGTTTGTGCCAATGTTCTTTTTTTAAAATGAAAACAGGTCACAGACACTGATTTATGCCATATAAATATATAGCAAGAAGATGGGGAGGCATGTAGCAAAAAATAACAAATATGTAGCCAAAAAAAGGCCCTGAAAACAGGCTGATGTAAAAGACAGTCTTTACAGTCAATACAGTCTTTTGAACAAAGACAAGCATTTTACCCTACTGCTATAAAATGTAGTAGAGTTAACATTAGATGTTAATTAACCAAGATAATAATGAACAATTTTCAATGAATACATCAAAATCAATAGACCGACATCACTAGATGGAGGTAGTCTATGCTCTAGAAAGTTATTTTTCAGCCTCTTAACAAAAATGAGAACGCACACACACACACACACACGATACTGACCTGTGGTGTACACAGACAGCAAGAGTGCCGTAGCAGATTCCATTTCACCTCAGTAATCTGTTTTCTCAGCGTATTTCAGGTTGCTACTAGGCACCAGACACTCAACTTGTTTGTTGGTGGTGGGGCTTAAAGAAAAGGCACTAGCGCCACCCAGTTTATGAGCGTCTTTTTTACTTGAGGGGCTCCGCTCTCGAAGCCTATGGAAAATGCATAGACTGGGGGAAAATAGCCCCGCCTTCCCGCAGGCTGCAGCGGGATGTACTTGGAAAATTGTACCATAAACCACATAGCGTTAATCTCACGTTAAAAAAATTATCGCCGTTAAAATGGCCTCGCGTTAACGCGATAATAACGCGATAATTTTGACAGCACTAGAAAAAATCAATAAAACTTTAAGATTTTTAAAATGTTTAGTTCCAGTTTAGCTATTTCACCTAAGTATTTATTGACAGAACTTGCAAAAAAAATCATTAAAAATGATTGTAATGAGCATTTTTCTTGGAAAAAAAAACTTGATCTTTAAGACAGCATTCTTTCAATTCTGCCAAACATTTGCCTTTGTCAAAGTTTTACCATTTTGAATGATACTTCTTCCCTATTTGTCCACTAGCCAACTGATTTTAATGGTAATTTTAATTTGATTGGTGTTTATATATTTGATTGCTTCTGAGTTTTTCAAAGTTAGAGGAACTCATGAACATTGTCATTGTTCTTACTTCTCTCTCAAAGTACAAAAACACGGCTGCACAATATAAAACATCAGTGTACACCATATGGTATAAAGTCCAGCCTGACTTTATAAAGCTGCTTGATTAATAGTAACGAGAATATCAAAAGCAGGTTATGACATATAATAACTCAGGGGAGGTTCTGCTATGACCATTTTTTAAAAATCGATGCTTCAGGTGTTTTTATTTTTCTAAGCGAAATATTTTGGTGGCTTTTGAAGACTTTTTTTGTTTCTGCTTCTGTAACATATTTTTATAGTAGCACCTTGTAGCTCATGCTGTTATCTCTTTGAATGAGTCATCAAAACTATTTCCATTCTTTGAAATGTTGACACTGCAGCACTGAAGAAGACTGGTGGAGTTCACCAGCCTCTTTTACTAAAGATCTTTAAGTGTATTAAAACTTCCATCAGACTTTGTAAAGAGGGCTTCATTGTAATAAAAAATACTTTCTGTCTGATAGTGTGCTGGTTCCCGTTCTGCTGCCAGACACATCTCTAACTCATGGATGCCTGGAGCACAGCGGTCACTGAAGCTGTTTCTGGCATCTCAGTGTTGCCAGCAGACTCGTTTGGTTTCTTGGACAAAGGCTTACGTAGCACAGTTCCTCTGGATTTATGGGAGGCACCAAATAGGCTTTTAAAAATTGTTCAAAATGTGGATAAGCTGTGTCATTTTTTTCATGGTTAGAGTGAGACTCCAGACTATTTTCTTTGGTGGAAGATGAGGCAAAATGGCTTTTTGGCACTAAAAGTGTCCTGCCCCTGCTATAGACGCGCTACTGGATTAGGATCTGGCCAAGTTAACAAGTCCAATTTGCTATTTTGCTCCACAGACTATAACATACTCTGTTATATAAAGAGTATATTACTGTTCTGAAAGAAGTTCCAGCTATCAGGGAATATAATTTCTATGAAAGGTTGTAAATTTACTGCAGTAATACTTAAGTTTTATTTGTAAAAGTGACATCAGCAGGAATATCTAAGCCAAAGATTTCCCAGCAGAATATTGCCCAAAGATTCACACTGATTCTGTAGATCGACCTTCTTCCCTTACTCACTGCATCCTAGTGCAGTTTTAGAAATAAGCATATGACTTAAAAAATATTATCTAAGCTGATTGACAGCTTTCTTTATTGCGCTTCTATATCTGTTTTAGCCAATGGTAAATTGAGGTGTAATGTTTAGGAGACTGCAGAAAGAAAATAGAAAAAAATCAAAGGAGAGACCCAACTGGAATCACCACAATAGAACAGGTCAGGAGAACCTGAATTGTTAATACTGACACGGTAACTCGACCAGAAACCAACAGGATGGATCCAGGGGTGTACCTCCATTTCTCAAGTCAACTGATAGGGAATCCCTACATAAAAGCTGAAATGATTCACCAAAGGCTCTGGGTTCTGGTTGTGTGGTCCCTCACTTCGAATTAATCTAAAACCAAACTCATTACCTCTCACCTGCGCTGCATTCTGATTCGACCTCCACCTGCACTATGAGGCTGAGTTGGAAACCAGGCAAACAGTTGAGTCAACCTTGTTAATTCATCCTTTCTCTTAGACATTGCAATTAAATACATGAAATATACTTGAGCTCGTCAGATTCCGTTTCTTCTTCCCCTCCGGATGTTTGTGTCATTAAGCTTTTGAATGTGGTCGGACACCTGCTGTCTTCAGTGTCTGAGTTCAATTTGAATTCATATTTTTGAATTACTTTTGATGTATGTTAATGAAAAAAGGTCTTGCTGAACAGTTGGTTGGATGTTAAAGTGAGTAATATTTTGCTAGAACAAGAGCCATTGGAATATTGTCCAAACAGTTCCTGCTACAATATGCATTGGTGCCTGATGCTGGGTGAAATGACCTTCCGGAGTAAGAGGCAATTTAGAGTGCTGGAAAATATGTGATGGTTGGCTCCTAGACTTCATCTAAAGCTTGCAACATAAAGTGGAAATGAGGGTCTTTACAGCAGACGTCTCATGTCATCGACACATGTCAACTGCTAAATTCTTAATCTGCCAAAATATGTAAGTAAAATCAAGTTTAACCTTCTTGTGGTGTAGAGAAGGATTAGGATACACCAAAAAAAAACCAAAATGAGTAAAAATCTCTTAAATTAAGTCTATTTACCCTTAATTTGAGTGGGTAATTAATATGATTTGTCAATGGAATGAGTATTTTTACGCTTAAAATAATATAATTAGATATTATGCACTTAAAATAAGAGGCTGCAATTGCTTTTTCCTTATTTTAAATGTAAATAGTCTAATTCCAGTGGCAAAGTGTCTCACTTAACTGCTTAATTCAAGAAAAATTAACCAATTCTTGCCTTTTTAATTTTTTTTGCAGTATAAAGATCAATCCAGTGTGTTAAAATGGAAATATGCCTGACATGTCACAAGCTCAGCATCACAGAAAACATTTCTTTTAACTGACTCTGACTGTAACTGCGATATAACACAAGCAGAAACAACATCTCTACATTACAACAGTATTGTTTTTTTCCATTGCTCAAAAACAGTTAGATGGAGCCGTGAGGTTTCACAACATGCTGCAGTCCTATTTTAGACAATAGGGAGCAAATTTACACATATCTCTAAGAAAAAAAGAAAACAAAACTTTAGAAAGCCATCCTTTGAGGTTCTTTATCTGAAAACTTAAACAAGCCCAACATATAATCTAAATTAAAATGCAAAGTAAACTGACAGTCCTAAATGTCATTTCCATTTCAGACAGTCTTAATCAGGACTTTTTAAAGTATAGTCAGACTGAAGCTATGGCTATTGAGATTAATCTTTCCTCTACTCATCCTCTGGCGATGACTTAATAAAGTTTGGGGACAGAAACTTAAAGAAATGTACAAAAAAAAGCTGATAAAACATTGACGTTTTCATGTACAATAAAATTAACATCTTATTTTTGGATCAAAGCTCCGCGTTATTTCATTTATGTTATACAGATTTGAAGGCGATACATTATGTTATGAACTAAAGAAATTGGATGATGATAAGCATCTAGCAGCCTTACGTCTACATTTAGCTGATTTCAGCAATACTTAGCCAACAAAGCTTGTGATTCATTTAAAGGTCCATTAGAGCCTGGCTTCCTCACTCTGCTCCCTTCTTGCCAGGATAAAAAGAGCTGAGAGTATTATTCATCCTCATTTCTCCTTTCCTGGCTGACTAACACCACTGTGGTGTTTCAAACTCTGTCAAACATGGTGTTTCTCAGTGAGGATCTAATTAGGGTTTAGTTTGCTGCTGTTGGGAAAGCAAAAATATCACCCATTAAAGCTTGACCTAGCTCTAACACATTATCTAAATGTAACATTCTCATTGCTTTGTGTAACTCATTAAAATACCTTTTTTTTAATAGTTGGAAATTGCTTCTTTAATTATCAACCATGATTTGCTATGATATTAAACACCTTTCATATGTAAGATTTATTATAAGAATAAACACTGTGTTTGTAAATTTATGGTTTCATGTTTATTATAAGAGCAAAAATGAACCATTTTAAGCCAAGCCAGGCGGCTCATTCATTGGCTCATTCAGTTAGAGGTGGGAATACAACATATCAGTTATTCTGTCATCTTTTTTTCAGAGAGGGAATATAGTGAGCTGTAGGCAGTCTGTCCATTTTACACTTTTATTATTTTGGGCTAAATCCTGCTAAATCTTTAGTTAAATTCTAGGATCTTTACTTAAGTATCATGAAATACTCCTACCATATGAAGGATTTTCAGATGTCTGACAAACAACAAACACACATGGATTTAGTGCATTTTAATCTTTTGTGAAGACAGTTTCTAAGATAATTTTCCAGAGGTCTCAGCCAGGAGCAGCTGACCGCTCTGAGGAAAGTGAAAGGGATTACAAAAAAGCTACTTTTTAAAAGGAGATTTCACATAGAGATCACCCAGGTTACCATGACAACCAGTTTTTCCCCCCAAGTGTTATTTTTGTCGTCTTAAATTCATCGCTGAGGTCCTCTAAACCCTGCATTAGTTAACACTCACTATAGTAGCCACATGATTTCATTATTTGCCCCTTTCAGTTCCCTTTAGTTCTCATCAAGAACTCAGTCCGTTCCTCCTCCTGGTTCTCATTCCCTGCCATTTCTAATCTCTTACTCTGATTCGTCCTCACCTCTTACTATTCTGCCTTCAGCAGCACTTGAAAATATGTTGAGTGGTTTGGTTCTCACTGCCAAGTTTTGGTTGTGGTTTTTGGACCCAAATTCAGAGGCATGGGAGGCAGAGGTGAGTTTTAGATTTAATTAAATAAACAGGTAATCCAAAAAAAAAATCCAACTTAAAATGTAAAACAAACCAGAACCATGGAGACATCAGGGTAAAGAGCATGTGGAGCCAGGAAAAGGCGAGGAGAGACGAAATAAGACGATGTAAGACGAGGAATCAGCACTGAGGAACTGCACGAGGAGAGTATTTATGGGAGACTGAACCAAGAGAGGACTAACGAGCTGATTGGGAGCAGGTGTGAAGAGAGCTGTCAAGGAAGGAGCTAGGGAAAAGGAGACCAACACAAAAGGGCAACAAATAAAAACCTGAGAACTCAAATATATCCAGAAAGTACAACAAAATAGGAATAAAACTAGAAAACATGGAGCAAAGTAAAACATAACAGAACCAAGACTGTGAAACTCACCTTAGTTTGCATGTCTCCTCACTTTGGCAGCAGGCCATGCAGTAGTGTCTCTGCACCACCATGGGTGAGGTTTCTTTACAGAGAATACTTGTAATTTACTGGGGTATGTACTACATAGAATTTGTAAGCTTGAAGTGGGATTGCTGTTATAACAAGATAAAGTATGAAAACTGAGTTTTTCCTCAATTCCAAAAAACAGAACCGTACTAGATACATCACTGACATTCAAAGTATATTTTAATTTGATAAATATTCGAGGAAATTTTCAATGTCAAAGGGGCAAGGACATTTAACATTTTACAAACCACAAAAAAAAAAGCATTAAAAAGCTTTTGTTTTTCTTTAAATGTAAAGCACTGGATATATTAAGGTATTAGTGTTGCTGTTATTGCATCACTTGTTGGTTTAGTTGAACTGCCATTGGTGCCTTAATCTAACCATTTTCAAATGACAAACTGAACAAAAAGCTTGGAGGATCCTTTCATAACCTGAGTCTGCCTTAAAGTTCTCCAAAATCTCATACCAGACCTGCCTACTGAGTTCCTTGGTCGTGGTGCTGGTTGTTCTCTAATGTTCTCTATTTAATCTCTGAGATTAAATGGAGCTTTACTTTTTATAAAACATTTTAAATAGCATGTATCAAAACTCAATGATTTTCTACTTTAATGTAAAATCAAATGCATTAAGATGGCTGTGATATCATGTGCCAAGAAGTTAGAAAGCTATAATTATGTTTGCATGGAGTATTGTTTGACTGATCTAAACTTACATTTTTTTAAAAGGTGAGGTGGAAACCAACACAGAGTAAGCAGCAGTCATGTACTAACATTGCTTTGTTGTTTTCCGTAAATGTTCTAAATATTTGAAATGATGTAAGTGATACTTTATCAAAGACTATTTATGGATGTAAAAAGTGAGAACATTTCACATTTTTACCTTAAAGAACTATTTTCACTATTGTTTTCCTGCTGACACTTATACAGACAGAGCTAATGTGGTTCTGCCAAACTCAGTCATGTGGATAAATGCATCTGATCTTTGCCTCTTTAGGTGTTATATATATATCCGTTTCTGTTTTTTTGTTTTGTTTTTTTTTATGCATGTTTTATTCTTTAATTGTTGGTAGAAGTAATGACAGGGTTTTAACTGTTTGTTTTTGTTTTTGTTAGCATGCATCTTGCATCACCTGTAGATGTGCATGCAAATGTGTGTGTGGGTGTGTGTGTGTGTGTGTAAGCAGGCAGGTCTACTGGGCTACATTATTCTCCACCATCTCATTTCACACCTGCCTGGCACCCAGCTACCACCTTCAGTTTGAGTTAGTGCAGGTCTGCAGTGACCCTGACCTATGTGCTGCAGTTGCACTAAAAATAAGACATTTTCACTGAGTTATTGGGATAAAAATGCAGGTAATTCGGTGAAATGATTAAAAAGAAACAAACAACAACAAAAAAATTGTTTCTTAAGAATATACTTGCAATGTTCAATTCTGGAGATATGATCAAATCTCTTTAGATTATAAGGTGATTTGTCTATATTATATGCATTGATCTTAGAATAGAGTATAAAATAGAAAATCCCATTGTCTCATTATTGTCCCACAATAGGGAAATTCTGGTGTTACAGCAGCAAAAAGATTATAGCAAAAGTGGTCACACAAATGTCGACCTTTAAAAAAAAGGTGTATAGAAAAAAAAGACTAAGTGACCAAGTTAAGAAAATATCAAAGAAAATACTGGGCTGTACAGTGTTTTTACAATGTAAATACTGTGCTTCTGGGAAGAATAGATAATCAATATACAGCTGTTGACATTTTTACAGTAGAGGATATGTGAAAAAATAGCAGCAACACCACAGATGTGCAAAAATGACATCTTTGGGGATTTTTTTTAATAAGCATCAATGTTTATAATCAGTTTCCTGTCTTTCTATCCTCACTTTGTTTTGTGTTTTTATTTAATTAAAATATATTTATGTCATTATGCTTCATTGTTTATTACAATGAATAGAATCTGGCAATTTTATATTAATTATGTCAATAGTTAGGCATTTTTGTAAAATAAATGTGAAAATGAAATCATGTTTGTTTCTCTTGCTTATACTGTGTCTGAAATGTGTCTGAAACAAGTAAGCATCTAAGGCAATTTAAAGGCAGTGCTAAGATTTCTGTTACGCTCCTGCCTCAGCTTAAAGCATTCATACAGCGTTTTGCAGAGTATTACTAGTTTCTCCTTGAATGTTTTTTAGGTCAGGATTGAGGTTCTGACTAATGACTCAGTTGCTTCATAGGAAGAACTGCTTTGAAAAGAATGGGACGAACATCAATCACTGCAGCATGGAGGCTGTATCTGCCTCCCCTCTGCTTTGTTTGTTTTTTTCGTTCAATCATCAGTCATGACGTCATGGCTTTTCAAAGTCATACAATGATTTGGACATTTTGAAAGTACCTCAATGCCAGCTCTGAAGGCTGTGAATCTCTGTGCAGATTTTCCAACACATTAAATCTCTGTAACACTAACAGGATTTTTCATTTGAGAGTCTCTGTTTGTGCCTTGTCTTATCTGAGCCATTTGCCCCCACCAGACGCAAATCAGGGAACTAATCAAGTCCTAGACCCACTCAAATCACTGTTGCATAACTAATTGTCAGCTGAAGCTCCAACAACAAATGGAACCGCTGGCTGTTATCACCGAACACTGCTGTGAAGGAGCTTAAAAAAACAAATAAAGAAGAAAATAACATCCTCTGAGATTACCATTTAGCAGCTACGGTCGGTGAATAGCTGCCTGTCACAACTATCATGCCACAGGAGCTTCCTCTGTGAAGATTTCACAGTTTACTCAAGGAGTGATATATTGAATGATGTAAAGGGGTTGAAAACACTAACTAGAGCTATTGAGATTCAAATAACACCTGCTATGAGTTTTCTTTAAAGTAACAACATCTGACAGTTTGCTGCACACTTTTTTCTTTCGGTGTGCAATAAATGAATTGGTTATGAAAAATTTGGTTGGATATTTCTGTAGGATGCCTAAAGTTAAATGTCAGAGTATCAGTTCCGTTCTTGAGAGTATTGATTTCTGTTATTCATCCGGTTCTGAGGGAAAAAAGTCAATAAAAGTCCTTACACCAAAGCCTTCATCACATAAACGATAATAGTCCCCTTTCTTCTAAATGATTACCGTCATGCTCAATACTTCATAATTTACTGATTTACAAAAGCCTTACAGCAAGATTTTTGTTTGTCTATGAAACATTGATGTTCTGAGCCTGTTGGAATCAAAACACCACATGCTGATTTGCAGCACATCAAGTCTCCTACAGCATTAGACTGAAAAAAAAAATCCTAAAAATGTATAGTTTAGAGATTAAATATATTAAAAGTGTCAAGCACTGCTACAGCAAATAAGTCTGGATTTCCTGGGCAGGATGGCAGAATTTCTGCTTTGTTACTTTGTACTAAAATAAAGACATTACTTGAAGGAATATATCTATCCTATACTTTTTTTCTTTTGGGTTGAATAAACATCAAGGTATAAACACAGAAATTTCCAGAAGAGTCTAATGAGATGCCAGAGGAAGAGACTAAGGCCACGTTTACACTCCAGGCCTTGATGCTCAATTCCGATTTTTTTATTTAAATCTGATTTTTTTACGTTACCGTTCACATTTCCAAATATATGCGACTTGTATTTGATCTCCTGTGTGAACTGCATTCATACAACCTAAGTGTCCCGCAGTCCAGTAGAGGACGCAATGACGTTACAAGCAAGCGTGCTGTGTGTTTATGGAAGTAAACATGGATGGTAGTGCTGGAGAACATCTAGTGATCTTTCCCAACCTTAAAAACTCAATCTTTCCCAGATGGTTAAACATAAATACTACTCTCGGCATTATCCTCCACCATTGTTGCTGGTTTTTTTTTGCCACTTCTGCATAGCTAGAAGCAGTAGAGTGACCACTGTTGGGTTTTATTGACATTCAGGTCGGATGGATGCAACCTAGCTGTTCAGACACAGGCCGCATTTGAAAAGTATCGTATCGGATTCAGGAAAACTTAGCCAAGTGGCCTGGGTTGCATTGGAAAAAATCGGATCTGTGTTGTTCAGACTGTCATGAAAAGATCAGATCCAGGTCGCATATGGACAAAAAAATTGGATTTGGGTCACTTCAGGCTGCGGTGTGAACGTTGCCTAAGTTTTTTCCAGCTTTATGGAACAAAGAGTAATTTTGTGCTCCCTTATGAACCGAAAATGTCATGATCACTGCCGTGATAGCTGACCTAATTGCTCATTTCACTCACCTGCCTAACTCTGCCCGGTTACTAATTGTCACACAATCTTATCCACCTGCTCCTGCTGCTTTATATTCAGCTCAGCCCAGCTATCGGGGCCAGATCATTGACATTGTTTGTTTAAGTTTGTGTTGTAGATCATTGCTGATTTCCATTGTCCTGTGAATTCCTGGAATCCTTGATCTGTCTGTTCTTGTTCTGTTCAGGATCCCTGACTGGACTACGGACTCCTTGGTCTCAGAACCGTCCTGTTCTGAACTATTTCCCTGAGCTGGCTCAGACTCCTGCTTGTTCACTGTGGCTGCAGCATCTGGTTCACTCTGTGTGGCATCTTGTTTGTAGTCCATAGCTGGAACCTGCCTCGCTCTATCTGAGCAGATAGCCCCACTATCTAGCTAGCTGATGTCAGCTAGATGTTTTGGACTTAGAATACTATGACTGTACAGTGACATTTTAAATGAATATATTGAGGATAAAAATTTTTGCTTAATTTTCACAGGACAACAACATTGCTTTCTTAAAGAAGAGAATCTGATCTTTCTTAAATCTTGGTGGAACTGGCACAACTATATTTCTGTGTAAAATATCATACTATGAAACTTCAAACCAATCTAAAACAAATTATCTTACACTTAGGGCCGGATCTATCAAAGGTTTGCGTGTATAAAAACGTGAGCTATTTCACTGTGCACGCAAAAAAATGTACAAACTGATCTATCAACAGCGTGCTAAAAGGATTTGGTCTTTAAAACGTGCTAAATAGCGCCTCTTATCCATTTAGTACTTTTTCTGCAATGAATATGCAATATGGGGCGTTTACACGCAAAAGTGCGTCTTGAGTGAGGAGAACATGTAAATATATTAATTTAGCACTCGCAAATTGATTTATCAAACCTGAGAGCAATTTTGCTAACGGTATCTGACTCTATATTTAACATGTTTCAAAAGAAGGTGCAAATGGTCTGTATGCGTAATTGCGCACACATGGCAGCGGTTATTGTCACAAGAAGAAGACATCGAAATGAAGCAAGGAGACACAGAGAACGCATTTTTTCACTCTGTTTGTGGGGGGTAACATTATAGTCAGCTTGAAGCATTTCTTGCAGCGGTTATACAGCCAGGTTGTAGTGGGGATGGATGGCAGTTTGTTACTAATGCACAGGCAATCAAAGAGATGCAGGGTAGTCCATGGATGGATAACAATTTAATTTAGCTTCACGTTTGTTTCATATATCACCTTCAAGGCCAATTTATAAACAACACTCACCTTTAAAGTCGTTGCCATGGAGGAAGCATGCAAATCTTCTGCAGAGTGTTGCCAATCAAGGTGACATTTCCCATTTCTGGAACATCAGCATAGAGTTCCTCTTAGCATTTATATACTCATTGTATGTGATATTTTTCTTCCTGACTAATGTCCTAAAGCTGCTGACCTCCAAATGTAATCACCTGCTGTTTTTACACGAACATCCTACTAACGACAAATGGAACAACAAACTGTTTTAATGTTTTTAGAGCTCCAGTCTGCTCCAGTTAATGGCAGAAAGCAGCATACTTTTAAAGGCAATTCAACATGACAGCTAACAGATGCCCAGCTCTCCAATGGGCTTTAGTTCTGACAGACATGCATATGATTTACTACATTGTCATGGCTTCAGCAAGCACATCACCTTCTTAGATTTCTTTCAGGTATATAAGGTGTTTCAGAAATAATCAAATCTTGCAAATAATATAGAGAATAAGGAATAAGAAGAGACAATTCATGGCTTTAAGTATTTTTTTATTCTATGCTTCTAAATTTATGGAATATAGCTCACGTCGACTGACATAAGTGTCACTTAGATAACCTTGCAGTCTGACAGATATAAGATTTAATGAGGCCCATTGCGAGCAAACTTAAACAATACAGAAATGAATAGGAGCGAATTATAATACCGCAGAATACACCTATGCAGTGTTATGAATGAAGGAAATGTCAGAATCTAATATGTTTTTTCATCTTTAAAAATTGAATGGAGATCCTCATTACGCAACAACCCAGTAACATCCAGACTTAAAAGTGTCTCCTGCCATGAGGGAGAAGGTTGAGAAGACAGCCTAATGTTTCCCAAGGTTTCCATTGGACTGATGATTGATGTGGGTAATCACGCTGCCTGTACAGACTAATGATGAGTGATTTCCCCTTAGGGGAGCAGAGGGAAATAAAGACACGACATCAGCTTTCTGTTTTTGCATTCTAATGTCAAACTCATTTCTCGTTCTTTTCCGCTTCCACCAGAGGTCTCAGAAATCTGCAAGCAAGGAGATGATCGTATAGATTCTTTCTCTGCAGGGAGCACTGACATCTCATTATATTACTCTGTTATTAACCCTTCTTTCTGAAATTGTTGGGTCTATTTGATTAATCTGTATTTTATTGCAACAGAGCAGGTGGGAGAACTACTTGCATGACTTTTATCTCATAGCTTTGCTCTTGTCTAGACTTCTGTTTCAGCTGCTATCAGAACTTCAGTTTCAGATGTGTGCATTTATATGAGATTGAATAAATGTAGAAGCCGGGATGTTCTGCAGAGACATTAAGGCATGTGCCTGGGTAAGTTCATCAAATGAGGACCCCTCTTTATATATCCACAGTGAATTTTTACAACTGGCTTGAGAAATATATAACGGCAGCCATACCGATTAAAGCAGAAATTAGATTTCTGAGCATTCGCATTCTGGGAACTTTCTTCGGCATTGTTTTTTCTGCCATGGGCAGTCCAGCAATTCTGCAAAAAATACAACAACAACAAAAACACTAGAGCTGCCCTTATATTTCTTATCATGCAGAAGCAAAGTTGTGCTTTTGTATAAATCAAATGGTGATCACTCCTGTTAACATGTTAGATTTGCGTTTTTTTAATACTGTATGAAACTTTGTGTTGAATTATTTTATTTTACAAAACTACATCCACTGTCATGATGGGTCTCTGTGATTAAACCCATATGCAGAACACCACACGAAGCAGGGTAAAAGTTAAACAGTTTATTTAAGAGATGCACACACAGAGTAAACAAGCACTGATTCTGGTACTGGTCCGGGACTTGGTTTCACAGAGAAAACTGCAGAGAGGGATTGTTTGGTTAGCCAGGTAGTAGCGATGACTTCATAAAGTTCTGATTCTGGTTTGTACCTGATGAGGTTAAGACTGATCAGTGGAGAGAGGGGACCGGTTGGGTCCAGAGACTGTGGTTCCAGCAGAGAGCTCAGCAGCAGCACAGCTTAGCTTCAGGCTAGCGAGATTCAGACCTTGAGTTGTTCTCCTAGTTCTCTCCTGAGAACTAGTTGGGAGATTCAGACTGAGGATCTTCAGGTTTGGCTTCTCAGAGCAGGCAGGCAGGTTTCCAAACATGAGCTCCTCCAGAGCTACAGACTTAGATCAGGTTGTCCTATGAGGCAGAGAAGACAAAGGCAGGTTAAAATCAGGGTTTCTCTCCAGATCAGACAGAGATTCAATGTTCAGGCAGAGGCTCAGGTTCTGCTAACCAAAACTGGTCAACACTCCGGCGCTGAAGACAGGTCTGGTCGCTGCTTAAGTAGAAGGTCTCCTGATGGGCTGATGATCCACTGGTGTGCAGGAGGCTCCAGCTCAGACCCATAGCGCTCTCTGCTGGAGACAGGTGGCAGATCTCCAGATCCCAATAGTAAGACGCACCAGACTAGACCAAAAAAAGGAAAAAACAAAAAACAACCCACCCAGGGTGGGTGGAGGGGGCACCAGGTAAGGAGGGCAAGAAACAACAAAAACAGTCCAAAACCAAAAACAACCCACCCAGGGTGGGCAGAGGGGGAACTAGGCAAGGAGGGCAAAAAACAAAAACAGAATCCGGAACAAAAAACGATCCACTTACGGTGGACGAAAGCAAAGAAAGTCTGTGACAATTTATTAGGCAGAGTCTCGGGTGGCCGGCCGTGGGACCGGCAGCGGAGCGGAGTCTCTGGTGGCCGGCCGTGGGACCGGCAGCGGGGCAGAGTCTCAGGTGGCCGGCCGTGGGGCCGACAGCGGGACAGAGTCTCAGGTGGCCGGCCGTGGGGCCGACAGCGGGACAGAGTCTCAGGTGGCCGGCCGTGGGGCCGACAGCGGGGCAGAGTCTCAGGTGGCCGGCCGTGGGGCCGAAGGCATAGCTGACGTTCCGGGGGCCGGCTGCGGGGCCGGAGGCGTGGCAGAAGTTCTGGAGGTCGGCCGTTGGGCCAGAGGCGAGGCCGATTCACAGGAGGTCGGCTGCAGGTCCGAAGACGTGGCAGAAGTCTTGGAGGCCTGCCGTTGGGCCGGAGGCGAGGCAGATGCTCAGGAGGCCTGCCGTTGGGCCGGAGGCGAGGCAGACGCTCAGGAGGCCGACCGCGGGGACGGAGACGAAGCAGCGTCTCAGGGGGCCCGCCTCTGGGCCGGAGGTATAGCAGAGGTTCTGGAGGCCGGCCGCAGGGCCGGAGGCGAATCAGACGTTCAGGAGGCCGGCCGTGGGTCAGGTGGCGTAGGAGGGTTATGGGTGGACGACATCTCCGTTGCTGCTGACTCCTTGGGGAAGGATGACGTCTCAGCCGCCGTTGCAGGATTTTAGGAGGAGGACGACGCCCAGGTTTAAACAGGAAGCCCCAAGGGGAGCGCCGACCCCTCTTCAGCAGCTCAGTAACAGTCTCAGAGGGGGCCACGGACTGCGGCTCTGGAACTGGAGCAGGAGGGATCGCCGACTGCGGCTCTGGAACTGGAGCAGGAGGGATCGCCGACTGCGGCTCAGAAACAGGCCCAGAGGTGGCTGGCGACTGCGGCTCAGTAACAGGCTCTTGGGGAGGCGCCGACTGCGGTTCAGGATCAGGCTCAGAGGTGACTGCCGACTGCGGTTCAGGAGCAGGCTCAGAGGTGACCGCCGACTGCGGTTCAGGAGCAGGCTCAGAGGTGACCGCCGACTGCGGTTCAGGAACAGCCTCTGAGGTGGCCGCCGACTGCGGCTCAGGAACAGCCTCTGAGGTGGCTGCCGACTGCGGCTCAGGAACACTCTCAGAGGTAACCGCCGACTGCGGTTCCGGAACAGATCCCAACATCCACTTCATAATCTAAAGATCGAAATAACAAAAAATCAAGGAAATAGATATAACACCCACCCAGGAAATGCAGTGTTTGTCCCACTTCCATCAGAAAAGGATTCAACTGTATTGGATCAAGCACGTTTCATGTTTTTCTTCAAATGTTGTTTTATATTTCTTACAAGTGATTTTAGTTGGGGGTTTTTTCTGCATATCATGTGTGCCCTCTAAGTCAACAAATAAATGAAGGATTCAAGATAAACCACTTGAAACCTCTAGTTCTGATTTTTATCAAAGGTTTATCAGTCTTCCAGGAATATAAAGAAAAAAATAATAGATTTTTGTCCTAATGCCTGATGTAATTAATGAAAAAAAGCAAAACCTTGTGTTTTACTCTGCTTATGGGAAAAATGCAGGATACAGAAATGTTGCTTATGCTCAATGGTCACTCAGATCAATGGTTCAGATCACTAGGTGGACCACTACTGCGTGTGTTTCCCCTGCCACTAGTTTGCCGTTACACTCTCTGCCAAATTTCAGCGAGCCTGCACTGATGCAGATATTTAAGAGCTGAACGCTTCACTTGCCCTACCCACTACGTGGTTTAAGACGGCCCTTAATGTGGTGGACCCTCCGCGGGAACTCTCAGATGAAGGGTTAGTCCTTATGGTTAATGTTTAGGGGCCAGTTTGGGATTAGGCCCCTAAGAGGTTTAGCCTCAGTGGAAGTGATGTATTTTGGCGACTTATCCATTCAGGGCTCTACTTTCTTGCTGTTTACCTCAATAGGCCGAGGCTAAAACCTCAACAGTGATTTCTAATGAAGGCTGACAGGGAGCGTCCTGCTGCTCCAGAGCAGAGGGGAGATTGCTTCTGAGAGCGGAATAAAGAGCTGATTAATGCACATCAGACCAGGCGCTTCCAAAAAAATCAAACAGAACTCATTGGCAGGACTAACATCTTATTAATCATTAATACAGATTCGGAAAAAAGTTTAATATTTGCGAACTTAAACATGTTTAATGATCATTGCTTCGAAGTTTCTCTGAATTTCTAAAAAGTCAAAATAAGACATAACATATTAACAGATTCAGAGCAAATTATTTTAGGTTATAAAACAATTCAGATCTTCTAAAACACAAGAATGCCATTTGTTTGGGGGGAAAAAACATGTTGTGACTGATATAAAAGATCAATTAAGGATATCTTTCATGGTACTTGAAGAACTCAGCCATAGTCAAACCCCCTTCTAACTCGTCCATAGCACTGCAGTATGCTTCTGAAATAAGCTGCTTTGTCTCAGCTGAACCTCAGAGGATTTGGCTTTGTAAATAAAAAAACACAACTGCTTCTCTCTCTCAATTTATAGCAGACAACTTTGTATCTATTTGCTATTTCGGATCAAAATCTAACAAATTATCTCCTCTCCATAAAATGTTTAAGAGACCCTAGATGTTCAGAAAATGTCTGGAGAGACACAATTTTATTACTCTTTGAACATCATGATTTCATACTAAACCCTTCCTGCTTGAAACAGAGAGAATTACCAGAACCTTTTCAAATCCTTAATGACTTTTGTTTGGCAGCAAATAAACCCCATGCATACATTCAAATCAAGAAAAGAATAACTAAAATAATAATAAAAACATTTTGGCATAGCCTTCTATGGATCCAGTTTTCACTCGGGTTTCTTGGAGAGCAATGTGAGCAGGAGATATCTCCAGTTTTTGTTGTTGTATTTTTTTTTTTTTTTTTTTAGCCATAGCAAATATTTCCAAGCAAAGAAATTAAATCATGACAATCTCTTTGCAAAAAAGACTGAATGCTGGAAAGCAAATGGCATTTCTGCAAAATATTAGTTTATGTGTTTGATAACCTAGACCTATTTATGTCAAACTGCACAAGATGCATCGGGTGTGTACACCTTTAAAGCATGTCATTTATGTCATTTAACCAAAGTCTGACAAAAGAGAACTATGGTGGGATTCATCAGGGGCAAATAAAGCATAAATAGTTCAGAGAACACGAAACATTGTTTTCACACATAGATTGACCACCAGAGAATAGACCTTAACACTAAGAGTGTAGCAGAGTAGAATTACCACAACAGTGGGGCTTTATATGTTTTCCTCTCATAAGGCGCTCTAACATGCTTAAAAACCCTTGTGAGTAATGATCCAAGCTGAAGAAATTACAACAAAATGTTAGTCTTTCTTTCTGCAAGTATCTTAGAGGCCTTCTCTATCATATTTGTTTTAGTTTTCTCTTATGAAATGCATATAACCATGTCGCCATATTAGCTATCAGCTTTCTACTTTCATGCAGCATAAAGATATTTCCTGTCCGTTCATCTTTTTAGGAGATCTGATTTGCCGTTAATCTAAATCAGACCATGTATAATTCTGATCACATTTTAAAATTTTGAGCAGTAACCCACGTATTTGCTTAACTGATTAGAAACTGGTGTAAGCCACTGAGGTGTTTCTGCAATAATAATCTGTGTTAATCTCTTAACACACTCTTTTTGCTCTATTTGGTGTTTATTCTACATAACAAATGCTTGGAGTGGCTCTAATTGGGATAGTTTTATCTGAGTAATTCAGCTAATGATTATTTAACCTGTTGGACCACTAAAAAAAAAAATCCAACAAAAAACAACAACCAAACATTCAAAACAAAACAGTGATGGGATTGTTGAACCAACTAAGAATAATGGGACACTGAAATCCTGCTAAAGCCAGCTCTGTTCTCACATAGTAGTCAAACATACATTGTTGTATTTTAAATTTCATAAAAAACAGTATACATAACTTATAAATGCCACGGGCAGGACTTGAAGTTTGTCCAAAGTTCATCTAATTTAGTAATTTTACATTTAAAACTTTTTTTTAACAAAGAAACCATATACAGAGGCAAGAAAAAGTGTAGCACCAGTTCAACAAAATAGTTTCCAAAATAGCCTAGACCCTAATATATACACCTTGTCTTACAGCAATATGTAATATTTAGGTGCTCTGATTCGCCTTATATCCTTTACGTAATGCCGCAGTGTAGCTTTTATTATCTTGCCGCTGACGACTAGCTTAATTACTAATTTAATTCACCTTCCTAACTACTACCGATTTCTCATTACTGTTAATCTGATCCACCTGCTCCTGCTTCTATTTAGGCAGCCCGCTACAAGTTCTCTTGAGCCAGTTGGGAGAGTGCTCCAGCATTACTTTAGTGTTTTTGATTTCCTGTTGTTCCTCTCAACCACTGAGCCCTCCTGTTCCCATCTGATCTGCTTTAACTTGCCTTCCTTCAGTCATCAGGTGAGATTATACTCGAGCCAGAGATGAGAGTTATTCACTGTTATCTTAGTATTTCTAATTAACTAATTCTGTTCTGCCTCTTTACCACTGTTCCCGTTGAATCTGTTTGCCAGACCTGTCTATGGACTCCTGCTGGATTCTACCTGTTTGCTGAACTTGGAGCTGTTTCCTGACACTGACCTGGATTTCCCTTTGGAACCTTTTTGGACTCCTAAACTCCGTTCACTATCAGCTTTCTGCTTTCATGCAGCATAAAGAAATTTCCTATGCATTCATCTTTTTAGGAGATCTGATTTTGTGTTAATCTAAATCAGACTGCAATGTATTATTCTGATCACATTTTAAAATTCAGAACTGCAACCAATATATCAGCATCACTGATTGGGAACTGATGTAAGCCACTGAAATGTTGCTGCAATAATATTCTCTGTTAATCAGAAAGTGAAGCAGTGGCGGCCGGCCCATAGGGGGCGCTGGGGCACCGCCCTCCCTGATAAGAAGAGAGAAACGTAAAATATATTTTTAGAAATTAACTCATAAATGTCAGTTTTACTCTCTAGAGTGTGTACCTATAAGCAAAACAAATTATATAAATTACATTTCCCTATCTACTGTCATTCATTTGTGGATTTCCACAGACAGACTTCTAGTGTCTCTGTTCTGGGGGCGCTGATCAGACTGCCCCACATTTTCAGAGAATCTGTCAATCATGTACTATTGCTAGGTGAATTTAATGGCCAATCAGTGTCTCAGAACTTTATGGTCTTGGGGCTCTGAAAATACTGCACTTTAACAGGCATCTGCACCCAAGCGCAGGTGCAGACAATTAGAGGGAAGATGGCGAACGTAACGAGCGAGATGCAGCTTCCACCAAATTCAGTGAGATCCTTATTTATCTACCCGTTTGCCAGAAGAACATCCATGTTGTAGGGTAGGAACATTTCATATCATAGTTATTGTGACTGTGACGAATCCACATCCTCTAACTTTGCGCGCCACACACACATTCCTGTTATACTGTGTTTGTGAGGACCAATACACTCGCGCTGAGACCAGTAGCTCCATTAACTTAAAACACACAAGCTGTTCCTGGTTACCTGCTGGCGTATTGAGGGTGCATACCTAATATTTCAGTGAGGTTAGCCGTGTGTGTGGGTGTGTGTGTGTGTACGTGTTTATGCTACAGGGACTTGTCATCTTCAGTCTGGCTGCGTCTTTGCTGGGTTCAAACCCAGTTTGGTGTAATTGAATAAGTCAATGAATCTGTGTAAAAGAATTAAGTTGTAAAAATTATTTGTTTTTGTACATCAATTGTTTGTGGAGGTAATATATGGACAAAACTGATTTATGAGTAGAAATCAGAAATAAGAGAGCCTGTAGGGGCTTAAACTATTTAATGAGGGCTGTGGGAAGAAGAGCGGCCATTTCTGTTTTCTATTTCTTTGTTACATTGCTGGTAACTGGAGGGAGGCTGAGGCCCAGAGTATCTTGTACATGTTTAGTTTCTTTTGCACCCTGTTTTGAGTTTTTGAGCACAATAAATCACCAACACCGGTAACCCGACTGAGCCTGGATTCTTGGAGGCCAAAGAACCCCGTCACAGGGACCCAAATCATCACTGTTACTGTTATTATATTAAATTAAATCATTACCGTTAAATTGTATGTATTGTCCAATTGTTTATTTGAATTCTTATTCCGGATTAGTTGGAGACATACACTAGGCTATATCAGCCCCACCAAAGATATTTTTCACCAGCCGCCACTGAAGTGAAGAGGCCTGCCTAATCACCAAGGGAAGGTTCCACAGTTTAGGGTCTGCAACAGAATGAGCACGGTCTCCTCTGCTTGCATTTAGACTTTGGCACCCTCAGTAACAACGGGTCAGCTGATCTTAGGGATCATTATGTCTTAGCTCAGAAAGGCAGGGCGGGGCAGGTCCATTTAGAGCTTTAAATGTAAATGGAATGATTCAAAAATCAATCCAGGCTAAAATAGGCTAAATAGGCTCTAATTTACTTGTACCTGTTCAAAAACGTGCAGCAGCATTCTGCACCCTCTGAAGCTAGGGAACGCAGGAATCACTGATAACCTTATAAAGTGCCTTACAGTAATCCAGCTGAGGGGTTACAAAGGCATGGACCACTGTTTCAAAAAGCTGAGGTGAAAGGATAGGTCTAAGGTTTGCTAGCTGCCTCAAGTGGAAGAAGCTGGATTTTACAACAGCTCTAATGTGAGATTCAAACCTCGAACTAGCATCTATTTTAACCCCTAAATTTGTAATAATAGGCTTGGCATAGGCAAGGCAAGGCAAATTTATTTGTATAGCACAATTCAGTACAAAGACAATGCAAAGTGCTTTACATTATTAAAATACAGGAAGATAAAACAGAATCAAAGCAAGTAGGAAAAAATTAAAAATAAATAAAATAAAATAAAAAATACAGAAACAAAAAAGTATATTAAAAACAGCTTGACTAAAAAAAATATGTTTCAGTTGAACTGTTTAACTAGAACAGTCGAAGGCAATCCTAAACAAATGTGTTTTTAGTCTTGATTTAAAGGAACTCAGGCTTTCCGCACTTTTATAGTTTTCTGGAAGTTTGTTCCAGATAAGTGGAGCATAGGAACTAAATGCTGCTTCTCCATGTTTAGTTCTGGCTCTAGGTATGCAGAGCAGGCTGGAGCCAGAAGACCTGAGTGGTCAGGAGGGTTGATACACTGATAGCAAGTCTGTGATGTATTTAGGTGCTAAGCCATTCAGAGATTTATAGACTAACAGAAGTATTTTAAAGTCTATTCTCTGAGATACAGGGAGCCAGTGTAAGGACTTTAGAACTGGGGTGATGTGCTCTACTTTTTTTAACAGTTATAATCATCAATATGTCTTTTAATTTACTCCCAGGGGATTTTAAACCTGATGGTATCTGTTGACACATCCCACAATGGCTACAAAATCATCTACAGTTAGCAAAAACTACACACTTGGTTTTTGACTTTTTATGTAAATTAACAATAGTAAATTAATCTGAGGACCATGTGTTCAATAAAAGTGTAAATAAAAAGATTTGTCCTGCTGTTTAGCAACCATTATTTTCATTTTAGTCTGGCATCCTCTTAGAGTGGTATACACAGTCTGTAGTTACTGCAGAGGGAAAGGCTCAACCTTTTCCATTGCTGATTCATAAAGGTCATTTTCCAGAGGGTGGCAATTAAGAATATG
Organism: Cyprinodon diabolis; assembly: GCA_030533445.1. Taxonomy (NCBI): domain Eukaryota; kingdom Metazoa; phylum Chordata; class Actinopteri; order Cyprinodontiformes; family Cyprinodontidae; genus Cyprinodon; species Cyprinodon diabolis. The sequence continues at coordinate 20,706,132 of CM060064.1, forward strand.
GTAGAGATAAACAGAAGATAATTACAATCTGTCAGTGGTATAGAAAAAAACTTTTTAGACGCCATTCTTCAGAGCCGTCAATAAAATAGGTGGTTAGAGTAAACATTGCTTATGATTTTACTAAGGTTTTAGAAACCAGTAGTGATAAAGTGACAGCAAAGTGAAGTTGTTGCCTTTTCCAATACATTGTCTTATGTAAGCTCTTGCTCAATATTTTATGCATTTATCAAAAACTTGGAGCTCATTAAGGCATACATTTATTTAAAAAAAATTAAAAAGCTAAACAAACCTAAACTAAAAAAAAAAAACTGCCATCCCAATTAACTTATATGTGGTGGATCAACACAATATAGGTGTGAAGTTGATTGATGCTAGTTTGTTAATGGGGTTGCTAGTTCTCTAAGTACTTCCTTAGACAATGTAGCCCCTTTGAAAAAGAAAAACATTAGAAATAGAAAGCTGGCTCCCTGGTTTAATGCAGAGCTGCACACTCTGAAGCAAAATGGAAGGAAACTAGAGAGAAAATCACACTCCACAGACCTACGGGAATCAGTCCAACTTTAGAGCTCATCATAGCACTGAAACACTTCCAGTGAAAGTCACTAATGATATTTTCATGGCCTCAGATAATGGACTTGTTTCTGCACCTCTCCTGATAGATCTCAGTGTGTCATAATCCCGGCGCTGATGGTTGGGTTTTTTCCTCTGCTCCTGCTCACCTGCCTAATTGGCCCTGTGGCTGATTACTGCCAATCTATTCAGCTGGTCCCTGCAGCTATTTAGGCTGTTTGCTTTCCTGCCATCAGCGTCAGATTATTCAACCTGTCTCTGTGTGAGTTACTCAGCTATCAAGTAAGTGTTTTGTTCAGTGGAATTCTTCTCAGTTTTTTGCCCATATGTTTTTGGTTTTTGCCTTTCTCCCTGTCTGCCCTGCTTAGTTTGGTTTTTGGCCTGACTGACTGGATTTAGCCTGTTATCGTACTTGGACTGTTTTTCTGACCTCGGCTTGGATTTTCCCTGGATACCTCTTCGGCTCTCGGATCTCCTGGTTTCTGACACTGCACTGGACTGGATTTTGGCTTCGCATAATCCCTCACGGACACTTCAGCTCGCTCGCCGTTGGCTGGCGCCGGCTCCCCCACGCTCTGTTCTCCGGAGCGGTAACGACCGCAAGCGGTGGACTGTCTCCCCCCGGGTTTCTTCTCTCTGAGCTTCGGACTGAACTCTCAACCAGGTCAGTGACTTTTTGTTGTCTTCTCCACTCTTCATTCTTGTCACTGACCTGTGTTTCCTGTCTCAGCAGAGAATCAGAGAACCCGCTCTGAGGAGTTTCCATCGTCCTCTTTCAGTTATTTTTGAAATAAACCTGTTTTGAAACTTTCTGTTGTCTGCTGAATATTGTGTCCAACTTTCAGTTCCTGTTACACAGTGCTGCATTTGATACAGTTGATCTTAATATCCTTAAGAAAGACTATAATATATTCAGTAGAAAGACTGCTGAATATTTTGTAGGAATTAAAGGAACAGCTCTAGACTGGTTTAAATCTTAGCCATCTGAGCGATTTCAGTTTGTTCAACTTAATGACAAATCTTCCTCATGCTCATGGGTTACTCGTGGAGTACAACAGGAATCAGTCTTAGGAACAATTTTCTTTACTAATATATGCTCCCAATCGGTAGAATTGTTAGACAGCATCAGATTAATTTATTATCTCTGTATAAATCAAGATGAAGCTAACACACTACATAGATTACAGGCATGTCTTGAAGACATAAAAACCTGGATGACCCTTAACTTTGTCCTTTTGAATGCAGATAAAACAGAAGTTATAGTCTTTGAAAAAGAAGCTGGTTAGGTTAGTCAATGGATGGGATTAAACTGATTTCAGATAATAAAGTAAAAAATCTTGGTGTTGTTTTTGATCAGGACCTGTCATTTAAATCCCATATCAAAGAGTTTTCTAGAATTTCCTTCTTTCATCTGAGGAACATTGCAAAAATTAGAAATATCCTGTGCAGGGGTGATGCTGAGAAACTAGTCCATGCATTTGTTACTTCAAGGCTGGACTATTGTAATTCTTTACTATCAGGAAGTCCACAAACTGTAGTTAAAAGCCTTCAGCTGATCCAAAATGCTGCAGCTAGAGTTCTGATGAAAATTAAAAAGAGAGATCATATCTCTCCTATCCTGACTTCTCTTTATTGGCTTCCTGTTAAATTCGGAATAGAAATTAAAATCCTCCATCTGACATATAAAGCCTTAAATGGCCAAGCTCCATCAGAGCTATGATTGTTCCTTATGTTCCTAGCAGAGCACTTTGCCCTCAAGCTGCAGGTTTACTAGAATTTCTAAAAGTAGAATGGGAGGCAGATCTTTTAGTTATCAGGTTCCTCTCCTGTGGAACCAACTACCAATTTTAGTCTGTGAGGCAGACACCCTGTCTACTTTTAAGGCTAGGCTTAAAACTTCTTGCTTATAGTTAGGGTGGCTCAGGTTATCCTGAGCTATCTCTATAGTTATGCTGCTATAGGCTTAGACTTCTGGAGGACATAGGAACCCCTATTTCATCATTCTGCTTCGTTCTATCTTTATTTTTTCACTATGCAGAATCTGTTCAATCTCTAACGTTATGCTCTCTCTGCTTTTTCTCATAGTAGCTTTGCCTTGTCTGTTCCTGTTTGGCTGTGACACCATCCTGGAGAGAAATATCAGCTGTGCTGCTGCCATCAACACCTTTGTTTATAGATCAGCCTGTTTTTCATGTTAGTCCTGTTTCTCTGACGGTGACTAGCTGGATGTGCTCTCTTCATCCTCTGACATGGGAGCTGGCTCTGCTCATCAGCCTGGCTGTGTGTTTCCTGGATGGGGCCACCTTTTACAGTTGCTTTTTGTATCTCTGCTTCTGTCTCCTTGAACCCCAGTCGGCCTCTGCAGATGGTGGAGGCTCTTCCTGTTAAAAGGGAGTTTTTCCTCTCCACTGTCACTACATGCATGCTTGTGTGAAGGATTGCATTCAAGTCAGTGAGTCGATGCGATCAACTGGTTTTCCTTAGATAGAAAACTTAAATCTATATAAAAATGCTATATAAATAACCTGAATTTAATTGAAGTGGAAGGGAAAAAAGCTACATAGGTTTTTTTTAATCCGAAAAAAGCCTGAAAAATATGCTTTAAAATTGTACTCAGGGTCCACAAGCCAATGTTTTTCAGGTCCATCTCTACCAGCTTTTCACACATAGAGACAGAATTCTTGGTCCATTCTTTGCCCATTCTGTCACATTAGATGGTGTATATCTGTGAACCTCAGCTATCAAGCCGAGCCATCTAATCTCCACAGGTTTGATAAGGTGTTGAGCTTGAGCTACCTGGTCTTACGTCCTTCATATCAAACAGGTGTTTTTTCTTCCAGTATTGCCTTTTATTTAGCACAAATGAACTTTTCATCAACAGATCACATTCCCTTTTCGTGCTGATGAAACAGAAGAATCAGCTGGCATTATCATCTATCACCATGTAGCGCATACATTCATGAAATGTGCACTTATATATATATATATTTTTTTATGTTTGCCAAGTTTGTCTTTGTCCCATGCCTTGCAGAAAACGTAGCACCATTTTTTTCTCTAATTTTTCTGCCGTGCATGACTAATAGGTGTTTGTTCTCAGGTTCTGCCACCTGGGCTGTGGATCCCTACAGCTCCTCCAGTCTCCTTGTTTGATCAGCAAGGTCAAGTGTATAGCCATATATGACTCCACACTTTTCCTTTTTGGATGATGGGTACTTTAGAAGTACAACCCCTCATACAATTTAGAAAAACTGGTCTTGGTCTCATGTAATATTCTAAACTTTACTGTTGGTCTTTGTTAACTGCAACTGGGAAATCATCATTGTTAACAGAAATAAGGCTTGGAAACATCTGTCTGTGCTTGATTTGTCTGTATTATTTGTTTTACTGTGTGAATTGAGTTCCTGAAATAAATCAGCTTTTCATTAATATCAAATTCTATGAATATGACTGTAAATCCATTAAACATTTCAAGGCTAAAAACTTTGTAAAAGTTTTTCCAATCTACTGAAACAATTTTCTCCATCACAGTTGCCTCCTTGCCCTCTATGCTACAATGACATAAACAGTCTACAGTGGGGCAAAAAAGTATTTAGTCAGCCACCAATAGTGCAAGTTCTCCCACTCAAAAAGATGAGAGAGGCCGGTAATTTTCATCATAGATATACCTCAACTATGAGAGACAAAATGAGAAAAAAAAATCCAGAAAATCACATTGTCTGATTTTTAAAGAATTTATTTGCAAAATATGGTGGAAAATAAGTATTTGGTCAGTTACAAACAAGCAAGATTTCTGGCTCCCACAGACCTGTAACTTCTTCTGTAAGAGGCTCCTCTGTCCTCCACTCGTTACCTTCATTAATGGCATCTGTTTGAACCCGTTATCATTATAAAAGACACCTGTCCACAACCTCAAACAGTCACACTCTAAACTCCACCATGGCCAAAACTAGAGAGCTGTCAAAGGACACCCGAAACAAAATTATAGACCTGCACCAGGCTGGGAAGTCTGAATCTGCAATAGGTAAACAGCTTGGTGTGAAGAAATCAACTGTGGGATCAATTATTAGAAAATGGAAAACATGCAAGACTTCTTCGATCTGGGGCTCCACGCAAGATCTCACCCCCTGGGGTCAAAATGATCGCAAGAACGGTGAGTAAAAATCCCAGAACCACACGGGGGGACCTAGTGAATGACCTGCAGAGAGCTGGGACCAAAGTAACAAAGGCTACCTTCAGTAACACACTACGCCGCCAGGGACTCAAATCCTGCAGTGCCAGACGTGTCCCCCTGCTTAAGCCAGTACATGTCAAGGCCCGTCTCAAGTTTGCTAGAGAGCATTTGGATGATCCAGACGATGACTGGGAGAATATCATATGGTCAGATGAAACCAAAATAGAACTTTTTGGTAAAAACTCTACTCGTCGTGTTTGGAGGAGAGAGGGCTGTTTTTCTGCTAAGGGACCAGGACGACTGATCCGTGTGAAGGAAAGAATGAATGGGGCCATGTATCGTCAAATTTTGAGTGAAAACCTCCTTCCATCAGCAAGGGCATTGAAGATGAAACGTGGCTGGGTCTTTCAGCATGACAATGATCCCAAACACACCGCCCGGGTAATGAAGGAGTGGCTTCGTAAGAAGCATTTCAAGGTCCTGGAGTGGCCTAGCCAGTCTCCAGATCTCAACCCCATAGAAAATCTTTGGAGGGAGATGAAAGTCCGTGTTGCCCAGCGACAGCCCCAGAACATCACTGCTCTAGAGGAGATCTGCATGGAGGAATGGGCCAAAATACCAGCAACAGTGTGTGAAAACCTTGTGAAGACTTACAGAAAACGTTTGATCTCTGTCATTGCCAACAAAGGGTATATAACAAACTATTGAGATGAACTTTTGTCATTGACCAAATACTTATTTTCCACCATATTTTGCAAATAAATTCTTTAAAAATCAGACAATGTGATTTTCTGGATTTTTTTTTCTCATTTTGTCTCTCATAGTTGAGGTATATCTATGATGAAAATTACTGGCCTCCCTTATCTTTTTAAGTGGGAGAACTTGCACTATTGGTGGCTGACTAAATACTTTTTTGCCCCACTGTATATTAGAAATCTGAGGGCATCGTGTCGGCCCTAATCTTCTCGCTATCACTGCTCTGTGCTGAGCTGATGGTGGCTCTGTGAAAGCAGAAATTGATAAAGGTCATTTTATATAGAGGTAGCTGAAAAGACAGCAGACACAACAGCCACAGAAGCAGTCTGAGTCTGAAACCATCAGACAGATCCTCTTAAATGCTATTCACATCGGCAAGCATTCATGATCACATTGAGTGACATAGTTGTGAAGGTTTCTGATATTATTGGGAGGAAATGGACAAAAGAAACACCACTCCACTAATTATATCTAGTGATTTTAGAAAAATGTTCTGGATATAAGCACAGCAGGTTTCATTATTTTGTATATTTATTCAATAGGCAATGATTCATTTAACACATTTCTCTATATCTCTTTACAATAGATTTAATAAAATATTTCCTCTAAGGGAATTAATGTAAAAAGAAAAAAAATAGTGTGCTTTACCTCTAATAATGAATGCAGAATCCTCAAATGAATGTGCCTGCACATTTGGACTATTTAATTAACATTGAATAAAAAACAGGACCATGATCACTTTTTTAGTTCTGCCTTTAAAAATCCATATAATTGACTGATACATCCTAGGACTTCAACCCACATTAAATATTTACACAGCCGTGGCAGGTAACTGCGTCAAACTTGTGCTTTAGTGAGGTAATTTCAAGGCGCTGACTGACTGGTGAAAATAGCCCATCCTCCAATGAAGCCCCATTAGATCCACAATTCAACGCAGACATGTTTGATCAACCTGTTAGGTGATATTTTACTCAGAGCAGGTGCCTGTTTGGTGAGCTGCTTTGTAGACAGTGTAATAAAAAATAATTTTTTGGGGGGAAAGGAAATAAAATGTAAACTGTTGGAGTAAATAGGATTAAGTAGATGCTAAAATGGTTGCACTATTTTTTCAGTATACATTGGGAAAACAATGTATTTCTAAGATCTAACAGTAGATCTCTTAATTTTCTAATTGCACTTTTAATCGTAGATTTTCATGACAGTTTTCCTGTGTATTACAGCCAATTACTAATCTATTAATTGAAAAGAGATTAACTCTGAAAAAATGAGATAGGTTCTTTTAAAATTCGTAATGAAAGCATAACCTCTGGAAAGAAGGATGTTCTGTACTGGGATTCTGCCCTTAATACATTTTTTATGGACTAAGCTGTATGGTATTGCATTAATCAAAATGTACTTTAAATCCTACCTGAAAGTAAGACTATATCAGAGCCTCTAAGCTCACGTTTCTCTCCTGGATGAAGCAAATTATAAAATTTCTGCCATTTTTTGTTCCCCTATAGGTGGCTGTACTCCCTTGGGCTTAGTGCTGCTGATTGCTTGCTCAAAACAGAGAAAGCTCAATTCAATGGGCTGACCTTATAATACAAGTATAACCTTCTGTATTATGAATTACATTTGAATCAAATGTATTGAATCTGGACTGTCAGTGTAATCAGTATCATTTGATTATAGAAAGCATTCAGACATAAATTGGATCAGTTTGTCTAGTTAATCATATTGGGATGCCGTCTGATGTGAATTGGCGCTATCGGCTAAAAATGACCATAATACATTTATTTGAGAAATGAAATAAATCTGATTTTAAAATATTTGTTGCATATTTCTTTATTCTCTACAAATGGGCTATAGTAGTGTTTTACAAAAGATGCAAAAATCATCTTCTCTTGTGATCTTGGAAGCCTGTGGAATAGCCTTCTTTTGAATCGTGCACCAATGCGCGCTGCGGCTGGGAGCGCGCACGGACGCACGGAAAGGCGCGAGCAGGAGAGAGACACAAGTCCAGCATCCTCCATATCTCTCCTCTCACAGAACTGTTTTGTTGTGCGCTCCTGAACACCTGCCGTGGGGGAGGAAAAAAAGGCAAACAACTAAGATTTCTCTGCTCGTTGAAACTCTCACTTCAGTTGTGATGGAGTTCCCAACAGTTCCTTCAGAGGACTTTCGGGAGGTCTATTCCGTATCTGTCATTCCTTATTTGAATGCAACATTCCTGGAGGATCTGCTGACTGAGTCCTCTAAAAGCAACCAAACCAGCGGAGTCCAAGCCAGAAACACCACAGGTCTCATCATCGCAGTCTGCATCACGGCTCTCTACTCTCTCATCTGTGTGCTAGGACTGCTTGGGAACGTGCTTGTTATGTACGGAGTGATCCGGTAAGCAGACCTGTCACCATTTAAATAAATAAAAAATCAAAGGTGATTCTATTTATTTTTTTCTATTTTTTTGTTTGTTTGATTGGTATTAATCATTATTGTCCAGGAAAAAAAAGAAAAAAGCAGTAGGGTTGATCACTTTTATTTATAATTGATTAAAACAACTATTTACCAACTTAGGACATTTGATAGGGATTGGTATAAAATCTATTTTCATTCCCTTACATTCAATATGGGTGTTTATGACTCTATGGGAACCAATTTGTTGAAATACTTGATGTTCTATTTAGGGCTAAAACAATTAATCAGATTAATCGTGATTAATCGATTACTGAAATAATTGTCAACTAATCTAGTAATCGATTAATCATTAGCTGGAGTATAGAGACTGTAAAACATGCCTTTATCTACAGAGCGATGCACTTAAAGCAGTAATTATATCAAAATATAACAAAATGTGAGATAAGAGATTTAAAAAAACAAAAGATATTATAAAGCATATCCATCAATATGCTTTATCCAGAATTCCGTGGAAAAGCTTCAGGTTTACCTGGTTTAATTTTGGAAAAAAACGACTTTAAGGAATTTGACTATCTGATTATTAATAGATTAATCGAAAAAATAATCAACAACTTAATTGATTTGCAAAATAATCGTAAGTTGTGGCCCTAGGTCTAGTATTTAATCATTACACTGCACTAATTAAACACTTGGCCTAGCACTGCGCTGGCAGAACTCCCATTACTGGTTAAACTATATATAGTGCCACAAATGTCCAAACTGGCAGGCTATCGTAGTTAAGAGCTCACATTTTTGGTTGCTCTCTACTGAAATTAACCCAGACATTTGTAGTAATAAGCAAAAAAAAAAAGAAAAAGAAGTTGTTACCTAATGCACCTTTTCATGCACACTGGTTAACTATTTAACATTATTGCACCGCTTACCTACTTTGCCCCAATAAATTGTTAAACTGTTGACATGTAAGCCTAAAGCAGCATTACTAATTAAGTAGCATCCATTCGCCAGCTACCATAGTTCACTAGTTTAGGTTCTCAGTTCACTTGTCAACAACTTTTCCCTTTTTGGTTGCATGGCTTTACTACTAAGGCTAATGTTTAACTATGGAGGCCAAATCTTTTGTTTCCAGAAAAGTAGTGTGCATCTTGTGTTCTTTGTTGTGCCAGTTCACAATACTTCAAATTGAAATAAAATAATCAGTTAGTTAACTTGGTAAGCTCTTTTTTTTTTCAATATGTTTCATGCTGGGGTCTGGGAAATTAACACATTTACGATTCAGTAATGAGTTGAGAAACTTGAGTTAAGAATTAGATTTATTAGGGTCTAATTGTAACTTGTTTAGTAGTCAGTTGGTTTGGTTTAGTTATTAAGAAACTGTCATAAAGCCTGTATATTTTGATGTTTATGCTTCTAGTTTGGCACTTCACACTTTGCTTACTATTGAATGGGCAAAAGAACCATTATCAGCAACCGATGCTACTAGCAGAGAATATTTTATTTAAGCAGGAAAACGTCATGGCAGATTTGCTGTAACAGCCAAAAGCTCTTGCTTGGCACACATAAACATACCTTCACATTTACAACAGCAGAGAGGGGAGGGGAGGAAGCACCCTGTGATCTAGTTTTATGTTCAAATGACTTTACTGAGCCAATTAGTCCTGTTAGCAACGGCAGTGAAGACAGGGAACAAATGTATTAACCTTCAAAGGCAATAACAGGCATCTTACATTCTGAATCCGATTGTTTGAGATCAGAATTATTGTGGGTTAAATAAATGAGCCCAATGTAATGTGAAGGTTTGTTTCAATCATAAACTTTGCATCCGACAGGAGATGGAACAGACCTCTGCCACAAAATGATAAGAAAATATCCAAATGTATATTTTAAAAATAATGTTCATCTGATGATATTTACATTTAAGCAATTGAAAATGATTTACAGTCTGCTCAATCAAAATCTTTTTCAATAAAGCAGTCTCTTATGCTTTACAATCTCTCAAGTTTCTGGTAGTTTTGATTATTTACTTTTATGCAGTGAGCTTCAAGTCTATGTGACTGGAAGCATCTTAATCTTTCGCTCTTTCAAAAGCCGGGGTCTCCAGCTTCACTCCTCCAGAACTATTACCCTTTTACGTTTTTTCCTAGCTCTAATGCATGGAATAGGCTGTTGGATCAAATAATTTATTATCTGTTCAGCCTTTCCAAACAGTTTTATAAAAGCCTAGAAATGAGCCACTCATTTTATTCCGGTTTGGTAGAGCAAGAACACATCCATAAACTGAAGGGCAGTAGCTCTTGAGGACTGGAAATTTAGGCTTTAATGGTATATTTGATATCTGATTTGATATGTATAGCTTTTCCTATCACACCTTTTCCTTCCACTCAATGTTCCATCAAAAGGCAATCATACAGCACAGATTTTTCAGCAGGTAGCCTTTTTGGCCTTTTTCTCCTCTCCTTGTGGATGGCATTCAAATCCTCATGATTGTGAGAAACTACGAGTTTTGTATCAGATATGCTTTTTTTACATGTTTTCAATGTTAGAAGATATAACCTTCAATCATTAAAATTCAGGAAAAAAAAAAGTACAAAGTAAGAAACAAAACACAGAATTAAGACAGCAAATCTGAAATCAAGATGATCCTCTGTTAGATTTATCTGTTCTAGTGGACTCATGTCATTTCAATCAGGCTTCCACACTCATTTCTGATGTTTACAAAGGCTTCTGGGCATGTACTGTACTTGAGCTTACAAATCCTATCTTATTAGATGCTTTTTAACTCAAAGATTGGTTTTCCAGTAAAATATTTAAAAGCAATAACTGTTTGAATATTTTATGTGAATTGATGCAGCTAATGAAGCATCCGTGCTTTTCAGCAAATGCTTCTTACTTCTAATTCTAATGAATTCCTTGACTTCTCTTCCAAACAAACCAGGTACACCAAGATGAAGACCGCCACCAACATTTACATCTTCAACCTAGCTTTGGCCGACGCTCTGGCCACCAGCACCCTCCCCTTCCAGAGTGCCAAATATTTGATGAACACTTGGCCCTTTGGGGAGCTCCTGTGCAAAGTGGTCATCGCTATTGACTACTACAACATGTTCACCAGCATCTTTACCCTCACCATGATGAGTGTTGACCGCTACATTGCAGTGTGCCATCCGGTGAAAGCCCTGGACTTCCGGACGCCTGCCAAAGCGAAGGTCATCAATGTTTGTATCTGGATCCTGTCCTCTGTTGTTGGAGTGCCAGTGATGATCATGGCTGCTACCAGGGTGACCGATAAAGGTGAGAAGAAATAAACAACGAAAATTCTGCTTTATTACAAACTTTCTGTATCACTACAGCTGTAAGTGTTGATTTCAGGCAGTTCACACACCAGGAAGGGTGATTTGAACTGGGTTATTAACTAAATTAGCCTCTGCACATGGCGTCCTATTAAAGCTCTAATTGTTCGCCCCCCCAGGTAACACTGCCTGCATGCTCAGATTTCCTGAGCCTGAATGGTACTGGGATACAGTGATGAAAATCTCTGTGTTCATTTTTGCCTTCGTGGTTCCCGTCCTCGTCATCACCATCTGCTACGGCCTGATGATCCTGCGGCTGAAGAATGTCCGGATCCTGTCCGGCTCCAAAGAGAAGGACAGGAACTTACGGCGCATCACTCGCATGGTTCTGGTGGTCGTGGCAGCTTTCATCGTCTGCTGGACACCCATCCACATCTTCATCATCGTAAAGACGATTGTGGAGATCAACCACAAGAATCTGCTGGTGATGGCCAGTTGGCATCTATGCATTGCCCTGGGCTACACAAACAGCAGTCTAAACCCTATGCTGTATGCTTTTCTGGATGAGAATTTCAAGAGATGCTTCAAGGATTTCTGTCTGCCGTATCGCTCCCGCTCTGAGCAGAGCAGCTTCTCCAGGGCGCGGAATAGTGCAAGGGAGCCTGTATCTGTTTGTGTGCCTGCAGGGGTGCAGAGGGCGCCTGGCTGACTAAGCGTGGATCAGTCAGATGAGGAAGGGGGTCAGGATGGACTGCTGACTGATGACACACAGTTCTCAACCACAGGAGTCTGATTCTTTGACCTTCAAATGAACAGTAAATAGAGTTTCAGAAATATGCGAGTGCCTCTAGTCAAGGAATCTTAAGAAACCAGTTTTTCCTCTTGAGCTCTGCATGAGATGCTAATTTAATTTAGGAAAAATGTGGGAATAAACTAAAAAGCTAGTATTTTAGTTCCTTTTTATAGAGGATTATTTTTTAAAGTCCAGTAAATTTTAGTTTCACAAAGCCAGAGATCAATATAAGGGGGCAGTGATTGACCATAACATAACATCAAGACTCTAGTAATCTAGAAATTCACAGGATTGCGGTTAAATGTTATATGGTATCTGATTTTTTATGTCCAAGAGTTACTTTTTATTCTGGAAGTTGTAGGGACCTGTAAAGGATGGAGGACTTCAAAGCGGTTTAAATTGGACAGTATCAGGATGACTTTGTTTTCAAATGTAATCATATTTTTAATAGATGTCTTAAGAACAATCAAAAGCTGTAAACTAGGTAGTAGCTTCAAGTGAAATCTTTTTCATGCCATTCGTGTTTATTTTGATCTCATATTTGAATAAAACAAAATCATTTCCTTAAAAAAATAGATCAAACAAAATAAAAAGACATAAATAGAGAACATGTTCGCTCTGGAGAGTTTTGTCTAACACTGTCATTATACAAATCTTAGATAGAGTTTAGTTGTGTAATAATTTATCATAATTGAAAAAAAAGGAAAGAACATTTTTTAAGACATGTAACATCATGTGAATGTAAGACATTTTATGTACTATATTTAGATTTACTGAATGTATTCAGCTCTGAGACACAGAAGCAGTGCCGTCATGAATGCGTAGCAATCACCTGTCAGCTCTCCTCAGCTTTACATAATGTAATATAGATGGACTTGTAAGTTGTATTTATTAAGACGTATCAAGGATTGAGCAAAATTTAGTGCCAATGAAGACATAACTGAGGGGTTGCCATATTTAACATTGTGTACCATATAAAATGAAAAGATAGGATATTATAATAGCTAACTTTTATAGCAATGTGAATTATTTTTTGGCTTTTACTTTATCATGCTATTGAAACAGATGAGCTACAGCTGGGCAAACAAAGTGTTGTGTCATTTTTAATACTGTAAATATGCATTTTCTAGCTTTAAAAATAATAATATCATTCACAGTTATATGTTTGTATTATTGGTGTGTCCATAGCTGATAGGAAAGTATTTAAACTCAGCACAAAAAGTACAACATTTGTGGTTGATTCATTATTTGAGTCATGAAAATAAATCTTATTCTCTTGAAATCTTGGCGGAAAACACATTTAGGGGTTTGGAAGTAGAGCTGATCCCATGAAAAACTACTAAATCCTCTCTGCAGCTGTCAGTAATTCTCTTTTTGGTTTGGTTTATGGGACTAGAGGCTTAAAGTTTGAAGAAATAAAAACTTCTGATTATTCAGCCATTTCTCATTTTATCAAAATGGGATCTTGTTGTGTGTAAGGAATTTTATACTGCCTCCAAAGCCTTGAACATCCACCCTTTAGTGCTGGAAAGCATTGATTTAAAAACAAAGAAGTTCTGCTTGCTTTCCAATAAAAGCTCACTGATAAGACTGAATTGCACTAGAAGAAAGAGGGAGGCATTATCTATCTTTCTTTCTAGTTTTTGTTTCAAAATAGTCATTCTTTTACAGAGGGAAACTATGTTTGATCTGTAAAAATGCAGTATCTGTTTACACATTACATGTTATACAATATTTGTAGTAATATATTATATTTACTGCTTTTGTCTGTGGTCTTTTAATTTAGGAAAACTGACATAGCCTTTTTCTGATGCTTCTATTTTAAAATATTGGTGGACAGTAGTTTAATCATGTATTTGCTTTTCTGTGATATTTGTAACTTATCCTGTGAACAAACAAGTTGTGTGAGAGCTTCTTGTGAAATTGGTTGAGTTTGTACAGAAGTGTGTACAAATGGTAAATAAATAAGACATGACTCAATAGTACAGCCAGGCTGGTGAGATTTTTGATGTCCAAAAGAAAATCATATTTAGATTTTTTTCATTTTTAGTGAAAAATAATCTTTTAAGAATAAATCATAAGGCATCTTTCCATTTTGCATCAGATTTCTATTTATCAGCGGCTAGATGATTCATTAATCATAAAAAATACGTATTTTTTTTACTTTTTATCTCAATCACAAATTGATGTATGATAGCAGATGGAAAAGCATGCATGGGCTTTTAAAGAGTTTGACAAATAAAAATCCAAAAGAGCAGCATACACTTATTACTGTTCTGGGGTTAGTATATATAATTTATAAGTTATCTGGATAGCTAGTTTTCTGGTTATATCCATAGTTATCTGGATAACAGTTTTGCAAACATAGAGACAAAAATCAAAATGTTTTCTCCAACAAAATCATTTCAGTAAGATAGAATATGCCATAAACCCATGTCTGAGTCACTCCAGCACCTGCATACTATGCTTTTAGTTCTGTTATATTGTCTTCCAGGACTGCCATATTTATAGCTCCAACTTCTCCTCTCAGCAGCTTTTCTGTCCTTGCTAAACAAAGACTTCTTCACACTCTTTCCTGTAATGCTGCCACTACTATGTTTTTAGAGTCAGATCCTGTCTTTAGTAACAAGTGATTTTAGTTTTCCACATAGATTGGAATATGGAATGACTGACACAAAGGTTTAGTTTGGGTAATATCATTTCCTGTGTCTCCCATATGGCTTATGGCTTTCTTTCAACAACAATAGCTACTTGCTTATCACTTCTCTATAGTAGCTTATTTTTTATGGACTTAGAAACTAATAACCGTTGAGTTTCTAAATTCTCTTTCATATGTTTTAGATCTCTGCTGCTCCTACCCATGAATCTGCTTCTATAGCTGTGTTTCTATTCACCGTCAAATTGTTGAAATTTTAATTTCTAAAACGTGCTTGTTTTTCGATCAAATGATTAGCACTAAGATGAGCTGTTTTTTCAGCTGGTGTATTTCCCAAATACACCATCAAGTGACTCATATGTTATAATGGATGAAAAAGACAGAGAAGATAAAAGAAAGTAATACGGCGATGCTGCAGGTTGACATGGCTGCCATTGTTTTTAAGTTTTCCTGTTAACAAACTTATTCACATGGGATTTTGATTGCATTTCTTATTTAATGAAAACAGCAATTGTGTTGTTTATTTTTTCATATTTTTCTTGTTCTGGCTTTTTGAAGTGAAGGAGGTCTGCATGTCAGCAAATTTGTGGTTGTGCCATTTTCTTTCATTTTCATTGATAAATTGAAATCCGTTCAGGAGGCTGGCCTACTGTAGACAACTGTCAATTTGCTACTCGAGGGAAAGATTATTCAAATCTGACATTAACAAAAATTATTCAACAAAGCTGGTATCAAAGCATGATATAGTCATGGGTTTACTGTAAAATTAATTTATGCATTTAACAGAGCAGTTAGATATGATATTATTATTATTTTAATTAAGCTATAACCAAGAATTATGATTCAGAAACAACCCAATATGAAGCTTTCAACTGATTATTTGATTCTCATTTGAATTTGATGATTACAAACCAAAGGCAAATTGACACAGATAAAATGACATAATCCTTTCCTCACATGAAGATGAAATGATAACAGGAGGATTTTATGGAAGCATTTATTACTTCCAGTACATAATGTGTGAAATGTAACAGATGCAAGGTTACAGCCCACGGTGGACTTAGTGGCATATTGTAATTGAAGCTTAGTGGCATATTGTAATTGAAGCTTTCATGTAACACTGATGAGAACTGCTGAGTAAGTGCTACATAACCCAGAACTTAATATGTACCATAAGAGACATTATGATTATTAGATACTATGATGTGGGCTTGATATTTTCTGCAGCAAATGCTTGTAAAAGGAAAGGATTTGACTAAGGCTAAAAAACAAAAGGCTGTGAAGCATATTTTTTCACTCGAGAAGAGCACAGGCTTGATATTGAACAGGCTTGCCATCTGCTAGCGGCCGTAACAGACTGCATGACATTAAGGATACTGCTGAAGTGAAGCCTAAACCATAAATTTTATTCTGTAAAAAAAAATTAGAATTGCAATTTAATCTATTTACTTACCATATATTTTCTACCTACAGAATATTTTTGGTAAACCACCACCTGGTAAATGACAGCTGTTAGGATCTGCTGTTTTATGTTCACATAGAGAGACCTTTTAGAAAATTACATTAAAAAAATTATATATATATATATATATATATATATATATATATATATATATATATATATATATATATATATATATATATATATATATATATATATATATATATATATATATATATATATATATATATATACATACATACATACATACATACATACACATATATATATATATATATATATATATATATATATACATATTCCCTGTCTAGGATGTAGTCCAGTGACCTCTTAATACATTAATTGAGGCAGTTACATCATGTAGAGATTATAGTTCCATCTGATCAGAGTAGAATAACTGAAAACCATATTTATTTCTGTAATTAAAGCTGAAACAGACATAAAGTGGTATATTTCTGTTATTTTGATGATTAAAGCTTCCAGCTAATTAGAATCTTGAAATTTGGTTTCTCTGATATTTAAAATGTCACATAAGATGAAACATTTTTTTTATGTAGAAATGTTGCCCAATGTACTGTACAACACATGCTATCAATACCTGGTCAGGCTCTGTTTTGCATGAAGTGCTGCATAATAGCAGCGCTGCGTGAATGCAATCAAAACAATGCTCTGCTGAGTGAAACCCCAGAATGCTTTAAAAGTAGCCTTCAAGATATGTGCTGTGTTTGGTCTGGGGTCTCTTATCTTCCAGATGTTTGTACTTTTGGCAGTGTGAACAGATCATGAGTCCTGCATCTCTGTTGATCTGATTGCCTGGGCTTGATAAGACAAGTGTGCAGTAACAGCAGATTAGTCATTTCTGTAAATTATCACTGACTGGGGAATCTTCCAATTGGACCTCAATTAATTTGGGTTCTATGACTCTCCACTCTTCATCCATACTCTGGAATGAACAAATTGAGCTTTAAAATGTACTTTCATATTGACGAGGGCTTTAAAAAACTGAGCCAAGGTCCAGTCCTTTTTCTCATTGACAAGTGAATTCTCACTATCTTAATGGTTCATGAGTGACTTAAAACAGGGAACAAGAGCTGGAGACAAGTGTGTATCTCCTGAAGCCCCCACTCTAATCACAGGCTCTGTCATTAATATTGTTGAAACTTTTGATAGGCTTTTCCCAGGACTGCTTTTATCCCTTAGTTTTGTGATCTTATTTAATCACGTTTTCCTTCCACTTAAAGGTATAGTGAAGGATGTTCTTTTTTCGTGTGGATCATCAAAAAAAGTGGTCCTCCTGTCAATGTTTCTGGTGATATGTTTACGTAAGACCGTCCACGTGCTCATCCCCATTTTAACTTACCGGTGGTGAGTCTGGCATAGTGGAAAAATTGCAAGTCTTCTTTTGGAAAGTAAGCTTGTATGAGCGATGCAAACAGCTACTTTTAAACAGAGCGTGCACAAGCCAATTTCTTCTCATGCATGCTTTGTTTAAAAGTTGCTGTTTGCATCGCTGATACAAGCTCATGCACGCTCTTGCACACGTTTAATAGGGTTGTTCATGGAGTGGAGAAGGTGTTTTGTTTTATATTTTATTTGTGAAGATCTTCCACTATACCTTTAAATTTGCTTAAATACACCACTAATTGGAAAGCCGATTTCTTTCTCCCCCTTTTTTTTTTAAACTTGGCTCATGCTAAGTCAACAGTCTATCCCATAACCTTATAGTCCCTAAAAAAAACGTTTAGTTTTAAAACCTTTTTAATGGTCTTATGCAACATTTTTATTTCCAAGGAACTTGAATTTAGTTTTTTTCTTTCTTGTTTGGCATACAGTTAAAAATTAAAAGAAATAAAATATTTGACATGACATGTCTGTGCAATATATATATATATATATATAAGTTTCCCCCTTGAATTAATTTAACTCGATTACTTTCTGATGATATTCTGCTTTATAAAAATGGCTGGCAGCTTATGCAACACATGATATAAGCTCTTGCTTTAAACTTAAGCACTTTTATAGAAGGTAAAAATATCTCTCTGATTAACCAATTAGTGAAAAAGAAGTAGCACCTCTCCTCTTATGCCAACCAACCACCTCGCAAGTGATATCCCTGAGAGTCGCCCTTGGCAAATCCTTTTATCACATCATACATCATAAGTCAGACTCCTGCTTAGCTGCTGCCTAACAAGAAGCATTTTATTCTAACCTGCCCAGCACAGCCCTTTGTAACTAATTACCACACAATCAATATGAGAGAGAAAAAGGTCCATCAGAGGGATGAGTCACACATCAGCATGTCCTCCTTTCACAGCTGCCGCTATACTACTGTGGCCTCCAGTGAAGTCTTCAACCCACGGGATGAATGGACAATCTATCAAGCAAATCACCAGTAATTACTGGTGCAGTTTGCAGGCGGTGGGGGACCTGCAGTTTAACAGCAAAAGACATGTTCATCTGCAAACGATCCCTATTTGTTTTCCGGCATACTTACTCACAGGAAGCACGTATTCTCAGAAAATACCATTAACGTGCCTCAGTCACAACAGTAGAGTATTTTTTAATGTTTAGATGATGGCTAATGCATGTGTAAAAGCAGAGGCCTTTGTTGATTCAGTGTACTGAGAGGTAGCTGTTTGTTTATCAGACAGGAAGCGTGACTATATTAACCGTCTAAACGCAGAGGACGAATGTGTCCTGTGATGTGCCCTCGGATAACAAATAAACCCACGGATCATGTGTTTTATTCCCACCTGTAAAGCGCAAGCTGTAAAACAATGCTCGCCTAAAGAGGAATCCAGCCCACGCGTTTGATGAAAAAGTTGCGTGGGTTAAATGTTTTCTCATACAAACACAAACACACTCACTTAGCATTTCATCATAGCACTGATAGAAAATGACAAGCAATGAAGAAGTGGATTAGGAGGTTGACACTGATGGTTTCTATCAACCACTTTTTTTTGTGTATGTCTGCTATCACATGGATAGAATATATCTTGCAAAAGTATTCACAACTGTGTTTTTTTTTACATTTTGTCCCCTAAACATCAAGCATCCATGGGTTTTAAGAAAACTGTATGTTATTAAATAACAAGTTAAAACAAATGACCCACAATGGGAAGATTGATGGAGCTAAGTGAAGGCAATACTGGAATGGCTAAAGACTCAAGACTAGGGTAGAGGTTTACCTACAAATAGCACTAGATTTAAAGGTATAGTGGAGGATGTAGATCAGCAAAATAAGCTCCACTTATTTTGCTCGTCTCCATTTTTACTTACTGGCGGTGGGTTTGACATAGTGGAAAAATAGCTAACCTTTTGGAAAGTAAGCTTGTATGTCTTTCAGTAAAAGTTTTAAAAAAAACAATCCACTGGACTTAGCTTCCAAGATTTGAAGAAGTTTCGCTTCCCCTGCAGGAAGCTTTCTCAATTCAAATGAGTTTGAGTCTTTATAGTGACAAGGCCTTGTGTTGCTTGGAAACATGCAAATTGGAACCGATGACTGGGCCGTTTGGTTTCATTGTTAGCCTGTAATATCCAAAACCTGTCTATGATTCTGAAGGTCGGTCGGTAAAGGGGGGATTGTCGTTAAGGGGGGGATTATCTCCTGTAATACCTGAAACCTGTCTATGATTGTTAAGGATCGGTCGTGAAGGAGGTATTGTTCACCGGCTGAAGAGAAGAGGCACTTTGTTCCTCTGTGATGGGGTGGGGGGTGTGGTGATATCTGGAAGGGATCATCTCTATAACTGAGTTGTAAGTTTTTGGAAGCTGGAATCTGAGTCCACCACCTCTGTTTAAAGTTGTTTTTTGTCTTTTAACATAGATGGCTTCCTTCACGCCCCTCTCAAACCACTTATTTTCTTTATCCTGAATGTGAACATTCTTGTCCTCTGCTGATGAAGATTCTCAGTCATCCAGGTCATAGTCATTCCCTTAAACTTTTACGGAATGACTATGACCTGGAAAAAATGTGAATCTTCATCAGCATAAGCTTGTATGAGCGAAGCAAACAGCAACTTTTAAGCAGAGCGTGCATGAGGAGAAATGGGCTCGTGCTCGCTCTCGCAAGCGTTTAATACGGGTTCCCTCTCAGGAGCGGGTGCAGGGTTGTGCATGTGCTCTTAAAGGGGAGAGGGTCAATATTTTAAAAAAAAAATCACGAAAATCTTCCCCTATACATTTAATCTAATGTGCCATTAGGGCCAAGTCAAAGTCCAGACTTCCACCTAAAAAATAATTTTTGAGAATGAGTGGTCTCCACAAAATGTGATTTTGAGCTCATATGCAAAGGAGAGAGTCAAAAAAGCTAGATCAAGGCTGAAAAGACTAACAGGTGTCACTGCAGGAGGTTTTATCAAGTATACGACTCACGATTACGAATAGAGAGACGCATAAAGAACGAAGATATGTTACCTCTGAATGGAAGTGAATTCATTAGATTATATTTAAGAATATCAGAATACAGAGGCCAGAAATGCTTGCTAAACATTTAAGATTTTCATTAAAAAATAATACAACATCATGTTCACTTTTCCTTCCACTTTACAGTCCTTTAAATAACATTCAGTTTGTTTTTCATGATGTTTGGAGTCTGCTTTCCTTTAGAAATGACTGTATTGTTAAATGATTTGCCCCAGCCATACGATAACGAATGAAATTTGGCTCTGGTGCTAACATCGGCATATTTATGTTAAAGTATATGTTGACGCATTGATTAATTAACACTGTCTGTCCTAATTAGAAAAGAGAAAAAAAAATCAAAAAGATCTCATTATGTTTTTTATCTCTGTCTTTTTTCAATCTTTATTCTGTTGTCTCTGGTTGCCTTATTAGTTCAGTTTGTTTATTTGTGCCAGGTGTTTTCTATTTAATTTCTCTTGTGTATTTTTTTTTTTTTTTTTATGTTTTTGGTTTTTGTCTTTTCTTTCCTGGTTATTTTTCTCTTAGTTTTTGGTTTAGATTCTGTGTGTGATGATTTTCCCTGTTACCTCTGTTTTATGTTATTTATTATTTAGCCAGACTCATCGCTGGATGGGTTCCAATAACCCTTGTTATTCTTAATAACTGCACCTGTGTTCAGCCATGCTTAACACGTCATTCCCCTGTTCCATGCCCACATTTTTTTTTATTTGTACCTCTTATTAAAATATCCTTGATTCACCATATGATTAAACAAAAACTTCACTTATTAAATGAAACATAATTGAGGAACTGTAATAGATATACATTTAAACAGCGTGGTAATTAAGTAAACATCCATGCAATTTAAAAGCTTCCAAGTTACATACAATGAAACAAAAACTGCAATGCTTCTCTCCGTTATTAAATCAGTTATGAATGCCGACCCACACATGCAGCTTAGAGCCGAACGTATGCGTTCTGTAGTGGATCAGTTGGCTGCTGTGATTAATGGGACTTTGTCAGTTATTAGGATTGAATGAGCAGCAGTGCAGGTGCCGGAGATTTCTCAGTCTCCCTTCTGATTAGTCAAGAAGAACATTAGAGCCCACACTCATGATGACAAATCCATTTTCAGCCTGTGTGAATTAAAGGAACTAATCACAGGATTCCATTGCTGCCTTTCAGAGAGAAGGCCTGTTTTTAAGCTGGGAATGTTGGAGAGGTTGTTTTTATTTCCCAGCAATATAAATCACTAAATGCTCCTGCTATTTCAAAGCTTACAAAAGCATCCATCCTTGACACCTGTTTACCATTTAGAGCTGAAGTCTCTCAATAATTTGAAAAAAGTCAAAACCCGTATTTTTAAAATGCTGTTTGCTTCTCAGCTTTTGTTTTATGGAAGCCCTGCAGGTGCAGCTTTTGAACATGTATGTGAGATAGGAAAAAAAGAGCTCATTAATGAAAAAAAAGAAAATCCAAAAAGTTATCAAGGTAAAAATGGTTACAGGAGGAAACTTCTGCAGTATAAGTTGTTGAATGATGCCCACTAAGAGGAGCGGTCAAGGTCTTTGACTAACAACCCACATAAACTGCTGCAGTTTCACCCACAAGGAAGCAAAGTACTAGAAAAATAATCTTTTAAAAATCCCAAGGTGTGCAAACATCAGTCTTTTGTTAAAGCTGAGCCCACATTTCTTGACCATCAGGGCACAGCACCATGCAAATAAACAACTGATGCTCTCAGACCAGTTCAGTGCTTCTAAATGTTAAATTAATGTGACACATCCTTCTGACGCTTGTTTTTACCTTGAGAACTCAGGAGTCCAACATCGCATCCTCAGTCCAGCTGGTCAGATGAAAGGAAGAGGAGACCAAAGGGGACGAGTTAATGCAATTCACTTTCACAAATGAGACTTTAGCTTTAATGCATGTGCTTGTACTGTCATTCATATCCTTTAAGCCTTTCTGTTGATTAAAATGCATGACTGTTTGTCTGGAATGCATGGTTTCCAATTGAAATGGACATAAAATGACTCAGAATCAAACTCTTGAGCACTTAAGATCAATACACTTACATTATTCTTTTTAAAGGCTCAACAGGACCTCATCTAGCTTTCATTAATGACCCTATAGCAGTGATGCTCAGTAGGCTTTATTCTAATGGGGAGTCGAAGACCACTTAAAGTGCATGTTTAAAACTTAAAGAAAATAGTTGGACTGGTGGTGAGCTAAAAAAAGCTAAATATATGTGTCTTATCCCCCTTAAGACATTTGAAGCCATTTTATATATATATATATATATATATATATATATATATACACACATGTGCCATCATTTTTAATAAGAATCCTTGCACAAAATCCTGCTTTGCTAATTAAGAAGTTAAATGTTATTACTTAAATCGTTTGCATTTAGGTAGGGTCCATTAGATTTGAAAGACTAATCATGTTTAGGTCAATTGCTAATTTGGTGTTATATGCCTTTAACTCGGTGGTTGTAAATCCTGAACCTCAAGTAGTTTTTAACGACAACAATAAAAACTTAAAAGGGGGCATACCTACCCTTACAGTAGTGTTTTTCAACCCTAGTCCTCAAGGCACACTGCCCTGCATGTTAGCCCATCTTCCTGCCTCCACACACCTGACCTGGGTTAAAGGTAATGAACGGGCTTTTGCAGCATTTGAAGGTGGTCGAGGAGGAAATGCAATAATTTAAATCAAGTGTGCTTGAGTAGAGAAACATCCAAAACATGGACAGTGGGCCCTGAGAACCAGGGTTGAAAAACACTGCTTTACAGGACCTAACAATAAACTTACAGCGAGTTAAGGTTTTCGCTGTGAAATTAAATATACACACATCTTTCTCTTCTAGACAGCTCTATATGATCAATAGATCACGACTAGTTTTGAAAGGATATATTTTGGCCAGAGGAAAAAACAAACCGGAAGCTTTAATTCTTGTGCAGTCTAATCAGAGGCTCAACTAAAATCAAAGAAGCCATTTATTTCATATGCAACACACATCAAGATTCAGACTGAAAGTAATTTTCTATCCAATAGTTTGCGATACAAGATTTGATTAATATGCAAATACCTAAATGTACAACTGTCATAAGGGCATCAATCAAAAGAACAATCCTCACTCGCCTTGGAACCTGGTTAAGACAAAAACAATTTATAAACAAACAGGAATTCTGCTCAGTTTCATATGAAGGTGTCGATACACATCACTAGTATTTTGACATACCATAATTTGGTAGTATGGTGGGACTTCCAGCATAAGGGAGTTAACCAGTACTAATAAAAAATAAAATAGGTCACTAGTAAGAGAATTTGAGATTTTGATTTCACTGTATGCTGGATTAATTCAAACAGAAGCCTTTTATCTAGATTGTCCTTTGTTGAATAGTGACACCCACCTTTATTTAGAACTTTTTCACCCAATGTTAAAGTTTGAAATGACTAAATGTTCCTTATCAGATCCTTGTCCTAAAAGACCATTATAATACACGTAAAAATGTAGAGCCTATGCTTGAATATAAAGTGTTTTCAGAACACAAATTTAAATTATGCTGCAAATCAAAAACAGGTTTTAAAAATCACCTTTATTGTCAGACAGGAAAGGCAACTAGATGCAGAAATCAAAATGTGTTATTAAATTTCCAGTCACAACAGCTGTATTTGCAGATATGACATGAACAGTAGTTGCACATCTTAAACTCATTATGAATATCCTGTCTGAATCATAATCAAGTTATTGCTTAAGAAAAATACTTTAAAAACTAGCATTCAGTGGCGTAATCCAACAGCTTCTAGCTTCATTTTTGAACATGCAGTTTCTTTCACAAACACACTGAACCCTCACAGTCATACAAAATGGTTTAATGGGGATTTAAAGGAACAAAAATTAAACATTAAAAAAATAGTTTTTTGATGAACCAAAAACATGTACTTTTTACCCATGTTAAGAAAACAGTTCTGCTAAAAGACGCCAAGTCTCCTCTGGCCTTTGTGGTCTGAACATTGCTCTCCTAAAGCACAGAGCCACAAATAGGATCCTGAATATGAAATCTGAACAGGCCCCATCTAAAGGATCAAAACTATTCCAGCTGTGTGTCAGGTGGACATCAGCTTTCCTGCTTGTCTTTAACAAGTAAGACTGTGTGCTGCCCTCCACTGGAAGCTAGCAGAACTACACGGTTCTCTAGCTGCTTCCCGGTCATCTTCACTGGACTCCACTCGTCATCTTCCTCTCCTGTGCCGAGCTGCAGGTTGGTTCCCATGCCCCAGGCATACACAGAACCTGCAGTTTGGGGTTGGTGAGGAAAACAAGGCCGTAGGTCAGCAAGGAGATACAAAATTACAACTAGAAGTCAAGTGCAGCATTAAACAAAATGTACAAAATCATAATTTGGGAAAGGGAACAAAAAAAAAGAAAAAACATTTGACCAAGACGGGAAATTAATCAAAAGGGAGAGTCTCATCTAAGACCATTACAATCTTAAAGTAGAACATTTCCCACTTTCTGGTGTTAAAATATTAATTCCGCAGCTCAACTGATTGTTCACTCCTCTCAGGAAAATACCACAGGTCCAACACTTGATCAGAAAGCAAAAATGCCTGGACAATTACTTCCACAACAGAGACCAGGAAATGGACCGAGGAGAAACTCTAATGTCTTCCAGTAGCATCGAGTCCAGCATGAAACTCTATAGCTCAACAAAATAGCAAGAAAACAAAGCAATAAAATTCACAAACCAATAGAGAAATCTACAGGTCCTCTCCTGCGAAAAAGCAAGCAGAAACGCTGATGCACCAACGAATCAGCTGGCAGGTGGTTCCCATAATTGTATCATTTATCATCAGGAAAAACACACTCCCCCTCTGAAAGAATCCATCATGAAGCTTTTAAAGGTCTAACTGACAAAACGTGAGACGCATACAAACTAACAGTAAGGCTAAGATTATTAATTTTTCTAACAAGACTACTTCTCCACTAAAAAGTTTAAATGGAATTGCCAAAACAAAATCCAGTGGATCTTTTCCCCAGAAGTCCTGTGTTTTCATTATTAGATGGAGCCCAAGAAAGAGTAAAGATCCTTAGAAACAAGACAGAAGAGAATAGGAAGAAATGAAACATTAATATATGCACTGATCTGAGTTAAGAATATATTAATCTGCATAAGTAACTTGAAGGTTTTCCATGCTTAAATCAAGCCAAGGGAAGGGCGGCAGCTGAAGAAATTCAACCTGCCCAGGACAATGATGGTGCAGTTCTACTCCTCCATCATTGAGTCCATCCTCACTTCCTCCATCACCATCTGGTACGCTGGTGCCACCGCTAAGGACAAGAGCAGACTGCAGCGTGTCATCCGGTCTGCAGAGAAGGTGATTGGCTGCAATCTCCCATCTCTCCAGGAGCTGCACGCCTCCAGGACTCTGAGGCGTGCAGGGAAGATTGTGGCTGATCCCTCGCACCCCAGTCACAGATTATTTCAGTCACTTCCCTCTGGCAGGAGGCTGCGGTCCATCAGGACCAGAACCTCCCGTCACAAAAACAGTTTTTTCCCATCTGCTATCGGCCTTATCAACAAGGCCAAGACCCGCCCATGACACTGGACAATGTTTCTGCCCGCATTCAGGATTTCTGCGTTACATTAACACACAGTCTACTGTTTGTATATAGCTTCTGTGTATATATATATATATATTCTATCTTATTTTGTTTTGTTTTGTTTTTTCTCTGCACCAACAACACCAAGTCAAATTCCTTGTAAGTGCAAACCTACTTTGCAATAAACTTGATTCTGATTCTGAAGAGAGAGCAGCTGAAACAACAGCTAGGAAAACAAGGTGGAAAACGAAAGCGACCATGAAGGTTACTGGTTCATGTCCTGTTGGACTTGACATGTTTCTGTGGATCAAGAGACACTCAGCACCAAAATTTTATAAAAGTTAAATTGACGAGACTTCGAAAGCATAGCAAGATACCAAGGTAAAATCGAATCCAGGGAGCTCTTAACCATGATCACACTGAAAAACGGAAACTGCCTTTAGCTAGTTCCTCACCTTCTCTGGTAACAGCGCAGCTGACAGAAGCTCCACATGACACTCCCATTGCTGGATCCATTGTCACAGGAGTTGGCTCACTCTTCTCTTCAGCTCCTGGACCCAGACCCAAGCGACCGTACTCTGCCCTACCCAGGCTATAAACCTGCCCTACAATAAAAAATGGCAAAACGATTATTTTTTTTCTCACATATATATTTTATTCAACAATAACATTGTGTCCACATAATATTAAGCAGAGTCAGTGTGTATTTATCTGAAATCTTGCATAAGGCGTTGTCTGCTTACCTTTAGCATCAAGGCAGAGCGTGTGATGCTGTCCTCCAGAAAAGTCCACCCAGGCGGTGGTAGAGTTCTTGAAGCACGTCAGTTTTACGGGAACAAAACACATCTTGGTGCTCTTAGTGCCTGAACAGATGCAGAAAAATTTTAGATTTTATTGAACATTAATATGCTAAGAACTTTACTATCAAAGTGAATTAGTTCAGTAAATGGTGCTGATAGTTATACAGTCGACTATAGAGTTGCATATAAAACTGCCATGAGAACAGATCAATGATCTCTCCAAACAGAAAAACGCCATACTTACCCAGCTGATGATAGTTTGAAAGACCAAATCCATACACATATCCTTCTGTAGACACAGCGAAGGTAAAATAGGCTCCACAGAATGCATCAGTGAAGTGAACTTTCCCTTTAAGCTTCACCATCTGTGGGACCAGCAGTCGCTCTGAAAGGGAAGGATCATTAGATTTCCCATTGTATAAAATTTAAGGTTCAAAACAAGGTATGGGCTATAAAAGTTACCCACCAAGGCCTTTCCTGCCTCCTCTGTTGGAGAAATGCTCTGGTACTCTTCCCAGCTGCCCCTGCTCTGCGCAGCCCGATGTATACAGATTTCCATCCAATGTCAGCAACACCAAATGATCGTTACCTATCATTGGATATTCAGTTGTTTCAAAACAAGCAAACCAGTTAGCTTATCCTGCAAAACTATGAAACAATAAATGTAAAATCAAGTATAGCGTACCTGAGGCAATTTTCACTACAGGTTCTGTGAGGGGGATTTTGACTGGAACAGGACATGGTTTCATAGCCTCCAGAAGGCCAATAACACCACTGTTGTCCTGGAAAATGTCAAGTTCAATGAAAGAAACATTAGTTGGAAAAAAAAGAGAAAAAAAAGAGGAGAACAGGGATTAACAAAAAAGAAAAGTGGGGCTACAAACAGGGGAGGGCAAAGCTTTTTAACAATAGCATGTGTCAAACCAAAACTTTTTTTAATATTACAGAATTCAGCAAAAACAGCACAGTAGAAAAAAAATGCATGTTTAACAAATAATCAAATGGTCTATTGACATCATCATCCCGTATCCGTTGCATTTCACAATTAAATGATTTGTAACATCATGCTAACCGAATTAAAGTTCACAAAGTAAACATCTCTCACACAAAAAATGGATAAAGGAGACAATAGTCAGCACACACAGGTTTCAAAATGTACAGGAAGTTGATTTATGATAAAAGATATAACAAATAAACAAACCAACCCTGAAGGAGCCCCAGATATACACCGATCCATCCTCTACGAGTGCAGCAGTGTGGCTGTCCCCTGCAGACACCTGGACTACTTTCTCATTCAACGCAACTTTACCAGGAACCATCTCAGATCCTTCTTCTGACGTGTCCCTACCCAGAGCGCCGTCATCGTTGCAGCCAAATGTGTAGATCTTAAAATAAAAAGGAAAATCAATAATGTTTCATGAAAAAAAAAAAAAAAAAGATAAATGCTGACTTACATAACCGCTTTCACTGAGACACACTGTGTGCATGCCTCCTGCCACCACCTGCACAATCTTTTCAGGTAGTGAGACAAGAGCTGGCTTCTTCCTCTCAGTGATATCCTCACCTAACCCCAGCTGTCCAACATCACCCTGGCCCAAAACTAGAACCTGACCCGCCTCTTTACAATGACTCCTGTGTGACACTGGAACACAAATAAAGATTATAAATGAACTACAACCTCATGAAAGGAAAGGTCATTCTTCATTAGAGGCACAGCACAGCTTTTCTAATAGACGGTGCTATAAACAAAACAAAAAAAACAGAGGAGGTTATCTGTTCTTCTTTACATGAACTGATCAACACCCAGGTGATAACAACACACTCCAAGAAAGAGGATTGGGTAATCACAGCAGGAATATTTGTCTAGCTGGAGCCAGGTTCCTCTTGGTGTGATAAGCACCAAGTAAAACTGAACTTTAACACAACAATTAAAATGTGCTCTTCTATTTGTTTTGAGTTACAAAGAGACATTCATAAAAATATAATATCAGATAAAAGTTAGATGTACCAACTTTAATCTACTAATGTGGATATCATGACCCCTCCATGTTTGCAAAATTTCTAAATTACTACTTTTATCAAAGAGCCAGAAACACATTTGTGAGCTAAAAGAAATCAGCCAAATTCAGTAACTAAAGGTCAGATCTGAAATAACTACAACTCTGTACCATATGGTCAAAGTTTAACTCTAATAAAATGCTCTCTATTGCCAACAAACCAAGAAATTCTGAATACAATGCATGCTTTGAATGATTGGAGGTAATCCTAAAGGATTTTTCGGACTTTTATAAGAACTTAGTTATCCATTTTACCTTTTGTTTTCTTGGAGTCGTTAACATCTTCAGTAATTAGTGCACTCTTTCTCTTGGTGGTGGTCTTTTTGGCAGGCATGGCAGCAATGCATTCAAACTGCAGAAAATAAGGCACATTGGAAAACCAGAATTATCTTTAAAACATTCGAAAATATCTAAAAATAACTCAACAAGAGATATACATGCAGATATCAGCAATAAGATGCATAAAATTATTCTTTTTTTAACTTTAAATTTAAGACTTAAATAGAAAAAGTTCTTCTCTAGCCCTACTCCTGCAAACAGACAACAATCAGCCTTTATTTCACTGAGCAGTGGCTGATGGAATTCAACAGCTGTTAAAGGATCATTTTACACAGGACATATCTGTACCTTCTTCACATCTGCTCCCAAACTCTGGCGAACAGCACCATCCAATCGTACCATGCATGAGTAATCCACTAAAATGTGTTAACTATGGTCTGAGATTCTTTACACCAATGAAATGATCCCAATTGCTCATTTTAGCCAAATGTATACATGCCGATTTATCATTTTCGTCCTTATTTAGAATACTCTTGCATTCAGCTGCGTGGAACAGCATTTCACACGTCTGCTGGTTAAATGTAGCTAACATTGTATACAATAGTCGTTAACATTAAATAACCCGCGAAACAAAATAGCATAGCTTATCAGCAAACTGAAAACAAAACAACAGTTAATACTTCTACAAGAGCGAGCCACTGGTTTCAGAGAAATGTGAAACTCTAATGTTCAGAAGTCAAAGCTAGCTAGCTAGCTCGTGGCTAGCATCACAGAAATTAATGAATGAAGAGCGGTTAAAAAACAAACCAAAAATAACATTCTAACCCTCAGCCGGGAACTATGGTGATGAGGGGTTAATTTAATCGATGTTACCTTATCGTGATGAGTTCTAAAGTATTACATTTGAGTTATTTACTCACCCTAAAGTTGTCTCAGTCAGTAATTTGAGCAGAGGTGAACATTCACAGCTTATTCCCGGTTTTCACACGCGGTATACACGTCACGTTCTGCGCAACGTGCAGGACGCACGTTTTCTTAAAGAGACAGCGACGCTTCGAGCTGGCCCCTAAAAGTGTAGACAGTAAAAAGCGACACTTTTTAAATCCTTTATCGGTCTCCGCCAGTCACGTGACATTTATTGCTAAGATGCCATATTAGGTGGAGAAGGCGTAGTGTAAACAACCGCAGCATAGCTAAACGAAGGACTAAAGGATTGAGTTTGTTTATCTGACTATATGGAAAAAGTAAGCAGAATGCGTAAAAAACTTAATAACGAGGCCAGGGACCGTTACTTGTCGAAACTGTCGGATATTAACGGCATAGATCCTTATGATCTCCGCAGCAAAGACTGGAGCTCCGACGTCACTTCACTGCCTCCGACCTCATCAGTGGACATAACAAACTACCTAGTGTTTGGCCTACACTTGCGAGGAATTCAAAGCATATAAGTCACTGGAAGCACACGGACAGTTCACAAATGGCTCCTTATTTGCCTGATTTAGACGGGGAACAAATTATAGCAGGTGGCCTGCTATAATTTGTTCCCCCCTTGTAACTTTAAGGAATAAAGGTCAATCAACTCCAAAGTTTCAGGGGTTAGTTGTCATCATAAAAGATGTTTATAAGCCAAAAATGAAAAAGCTGGGGCCTTTTTTGCCTGATTTAGACAGGGGGAACAGATTATAGCAGGTGGCCTGCTATAATTTGTCCCCCCTTTGTAACTTTAAGGAATAAAGGTCAATCAACTCCAAAGTTTCAGGGGTTAGTTGTCATCATAAAAGATGTTTATAAGCCAAAAATGAAAAAGCTGGGGCCTTTTTTGCCTGATTTAGACAGGGGGAGCAGATTATAGCAGGTTTTATTCCATCCCATATCGCCAGTTCTGACAATATGGGATGAAATAAAACGGCTGATGTTAAGAGACAAACTGTTTATAAAGGATAGTACAACATAGATAAATTGTACGTTACTATAAACACAAATATAGATTTAAGTACTAAATTTCAACCAGGAAAAAATAATTTTTCTTCTGCATATAGTCTTTAATGATGGATGATGATGGATTCATAGTCACCTGGTGACATTGTGATGGAAAGCTGTGTGTTGTCTGCGTAGTTATGGTTACTGATCTTGTTTGCAATAATTTGAGCTAAGGGGAGTATGTAGATATTGAATAGAAGGGACCCCAGAATGAAGTCTTGAGGAATCCCGCTTGTGATGTTTCTGGTCTCTCTGGTCCACTGTGGTACCAGACAGGCTGACCCAGTTAATATATTAAAATCACTAATACTAATTATTGCAAGCTATACAGCATTTAAAAAATGATCAAACTCTATGTTGAAAACAATTTAAACTATATCTGTATCTCTTCTAACATACTGCCCATATCAATTAAAATATAAAAAAAAACTAATTTTTCATTGTATTATAATACAATGCCATAGAAACATTAGCATCTTTGGTAAATCTGGTGAAATAATGTAGTATTCTGACATTATGCCACTTTAACCTCACACTTAGCATATTTAGTGGTTAAATAGTCCCATTAGCAATCTAAATTAGAGAAATAGATAAAAAATATATATATATTTTTGTGTAAATGGATAAGAGTAGCCTAGTATTTTTTCTTTCAGATGAGATGAAGCATTACTGCATCAGCAAACCAAGTGGGTCTGCCATAAAAACAAAGGCAACAGAAGACAGCCATTTCCGAATGTGGAATAATTCACAAAATTTTCACCAAATAAATGTTCTCTAAATAAAATTTGTATCAGTGTGTGTATACAAGTGCAATAGAATGTGAATATAATTTAATGTTTTTATTTGTACATCCCTACAAAACTATTCAACTGTGGGGGGCGCTGTTTGACAATCATAATGTGCGGGAAAACAAAGTCAGATACAGCTTTACTTCAGATAAGATTGAGATAATTATAACATTATTTATTTAGATCCAGATGTGATTATTTACAGTTAAAAAGAAAAATTCATCAGTTCACACAATTCAACTTACAATTAACCTGTAACTTAGAGTTGTTGTTTTTTTTTTTACAAAAAAAGAAAGGCTTTCACATTCCCATTTTTGTTGCATTTAATCATGAACTAATGTTTTGTACTTAAAAAAATAGCAACCTATAATACCTTTTTTTCCAAATGAAAGGAAGACAAGATATACAGAAGCATCAGTTAAACCTTTATGAACACAACATGGAGAACCCTGTAAGCTACTGGCCAGAAAAAAAAAAAAAAAATACAATAAAACATTCCTGCAGCTTCAAAATTCTCCAACCAAAACTGACTCCCTGTTGACCGATTATACTTCAGATTTTTGTGTGTGTGTTGTATAAATCCCTGATCTATGCTCACAGCAACTTATATTCAAGCTCTTATTACAGACACTATGAGAATGACCTTATTTAAAATGGCTACAGAATGCGTTGCTTGTTCATCCCTCAAAAGGAAGTACAAAAACTCATAAAAAAAAAGGTATAAATGAAGGAAGATCATCCAGATCCAATGTCACTGGACGTCCAGTTGGCTCATGCATTGGATTGCAAAAAGCAGCTTCCTCTAGTCCTTCAGGCATTGCTCATGTTGGCACACATAAAAACGCAGACTGTCTCACTGACCTGAACTTTTCTTCTAAAGCTAATTTGATGCTAAATTGGCCACCTTACACCACATCCACAAATACAGGCAAAGCCAAACAATGAAATAAAAAGGCTCAAATGAGAGCTCTCACTACTCATGTGGTAACAATTATAAAATAAAAAGTTTGTGCATAACAGAATATTTTTATCATAACTTCTTTCCCCAGTTGCATTCTAAGATATAACAACAGCAGTCTGTACATAACTAATACAAAACACAATATCCCAGAGATGCCAAATCCTAAAGTGGAAAATGTCCAAATCCTTACATTCCGGTCCTTCAGTCTCTGTTATCTATTATTACTATGTGAAATATGATAGGTCCTCATCATTATTACTGTTTTATTGTATGCTATTACATTAACAAGATGAGCTATTGTTTCCATATACAGTAAAGAGAGAAAAAGGCAATACAGAATGAGGCCGCGTTAAAGGTTTTAACTAGATCCAAGTCCCTGAAGGGCAGCACACAGCAGCAGAGTGAGAGTCAGCCTGTAGTGTAGCTCCTCTGCTGCCTCACTTCCTCGTTGGCACGTTGGGTCTCCTCCCCTCCCTCACCCCGCCATCATCTAGAAAAAATACTGCATCTGGACCTCGCCCGCTACTGCCTTGGTTCTTCAAGCAAAAAGCAATATAGAGAGGGGAGGCAATGAAGGAAAGCGGCGGGCGTTCTCGCTGTGAGTGACTTCCAGGCTCTTTCCCTGATTAAACAGTACAGCAAAGTCTGGAAGTGTCGGGAGGAAAAAAAAAGGGGCAATCTGCAGTCAGAGCCCCTTCTTTTCACAGAAATCTTAAGTGCTTCTTTATCCAAGCGCCTGAACGCTAAGGCCGATGAAACCTAAGATAAAAGAGAAATCAAATGAGTTATGAAAATATATTTATCATCCTAAAACAAATTATTTCTACTGCTTATGGTGTTTATTGCCTAAAAAAAAAATCTGCATATCTTTATAAGAATACATAAAAGATTGCCTTGCTAAGGGGTTTCCACCCTTTAAGCTTAAACTACTCTGCTATTCATTTGTATCACTCCTTTAACTCCTATACTGCTAAATGAAAGAGGCTTTCTGGTCTGCATTATAAGTAGTGTTGCACCGATACTGATACCAGTATCGGACGGGGTGCCGATACTGCCCTAAAATGGTGGTATCGGTATCGGCGAGTACCAACAAATAGGGCACCGATACCATTTTGAGAGCCATAAGTTTATTCAACTATTGTCACCCACTCCTGGTAGGCAATAAAAACTTTTTATTTTATTATACAGTAGAACTTTTTATCAAAAAGTTCTACTGGATTCACTTTGTATTAGATATTTTCCTGCTTCACAAAGGGAGGCAGCAGCTTGACAAAGCCATGATGGCAATTATTTTACATTATTATGGTATCGGCCGATACTGCACAGCCAGGTATCGGGTATCGGTATCGGGGCCAAAAAATGGCATCGGCGCAACACTAATTATAAGGACAGCTTTTCCAACATACCCACTGAACTTCAGGCAGCTTGGATCCTGGGTCTCAGCACTCTTCTCTCTGACCTGCTATCCTTATTTTGCATCGCTAACTATAGTCCAGTATGCTAGACACTTCCGACATAATCTCTGGTTCAAGAATGGCTTGAAACGAGAGCAGCATCACATAGATGTATCCATGTTCTGGATACATCGATGTGAGGCTCTCTTAAACTGCAGATTTCGACTGCAGCCAGAGACCGAAGCCGAGTTATCCACGAGTCAGTGAATACACCTCTATATTCCGAATCAAAGTGAATGTATCATCAAATCGATTACTCTCCCTTTATAAGCTTGAGATCAGTAGCTGGTGTTCCCCATGTTTTAATCGCCTGATGTGGACCCACTCCGTCAGCTTTAAGGGAGCCTTTCTTTACCATCTTCACAAGCTGAATTAATATTTGTTGTTTATGCAATTGTTTTTTTTTTTTTTACCAGGTTTTCCTTCCACTTAAACTTTCAAATTTGTTTATATTTGTCCTTTTATGGCCTACTCTTCTTGTGGATATCAGTTCTCTATAAAACAGGTCAAAGGCCCAAATTACATAAGCCATAATCACGTTGAACAGAAATAAACCCTTCAATGTCAATTAATATAGTTCCAGTTTTACCATTTGAATTGAAACGATGAAATAAACTTTTCTATATGCTTCTGATTCAATTCATTTCAACTCAGTTCATTTATATGGTGCAAACTCACAATGCACGTCATCTCAAGGCACTTTAAAGAGACAAATCAATCAGATCATACAGTCAAACTGATTGAAAGTTGGTGTTGCAAAAACCAGTTGATTGCATCGACTCATTGACTCGAAGGCAATTCCTCACACCAAGCTTGCCTGTAGCGACAGTGGAGAGGAAAAACTGCCTTTTAACGGGAAGAAACCTCCAGCAGAACCAGACTCAGTGTGAGCGGTCATCTGCCGAGGCCGACTGGGGTTCAAGGAGGTTAATAGAAACGCACATGTCATATAAAGTGAATATAAAAAGCACACCTTGTATAAATTCTGCTTTCTTCATGAACCTCCATTTCAGTGCTTTTATAGTCGTTGAGCTCCTTTCGGATGGCAGCCTATAGAAAGCAAAGCTTACAGTTAAAACAAGGATTTTAGAAAAAAGACAGGACATCACACAGAGTTTATCTAGCCAGAAAACAAGATTTTCCACAAAAAGTAATCTCTACTTCAGAGATTTTTAGAGAAAAAGAAACACCTTGTCAGCAGGAGTCAGCTTAGTCCACGGCTTGTCCGCCCTTCTGTCGTAGTCTTGGGCCTCTGTGACTTCCACATACTCGTGGAAACGCAGGATCTTTCTCGCCTGCAGCTCTGCAACTGTGGGTCTTTGACTCAGCTATGACAGAGGGATCATTTTTGTTATTGTTCAATATTTCCAGGGAAAATATGACGACTGGGTGTTTGTTGTTGATATTTTGGTTCACCTTTCTGGTCAGACGCCGTTTGATCTCCCTAACCTCCGCCTGCCTGTCAGCCTGATTTTTAGCTAAAAAAAGAACAGGGACAGAGCTTATTTTAGACTTGGATATGAAAGCATGTTTGATGTGAAGGAACGGAAGAGAAGAAAGAAGATTTTCCAAAATTAGAACTCTCAACTGATTTGAAAGACCTTTTTAAGCACAAATTATATAGGCAGATTTGCTGCACGTTTGAATGTAGCACGGCAACAGTGAAAAACAAAAAGTCATTCACAGATTGAACTATTACAGCAGAAATTGATGAGCTATTCCTGTGTCTTACTGACAGATTTTAGGAGAGAGACAGTTAATACTGACGCTGAAGGATGTTTCTTTGTTCAAGCTCCTCAGCAGTTGGTCTCTGACTGAGACGCCTGGAAAAAAACCCACAAAAACATTATTACTATACTGTTTTCAATTTTTTAGTCAAGCAATAGGTAGGAAAATGATCTAAGCATCTTTTTGTGTATTTACTTTTAAAGGTTCAGTTTAACTTTGTCTGTTTATGCCTCAAACCAGTGTGACAGACTTTATAATAACCTTGTGAGTGCAGTGCCAATCTGTGTACGAATGGCCTCCCACTGCTCCCTGCTCTGCCAGGTTAGGCCGGTCTGCCCCGGAGGCTGATCCTCTCGGTTGTTTCTCTCCTGCGTGAACCTGTCCCTATCCGGGGCGCAGGGACGGCCGCTCAGCTTCAGAGCCAAAGTGTCCTTCCTCTTGACCCTGCTGGCCAGGGCACCTGCATGAAAGAAATGCAAAAAAAAGGTGAGAGGTGGTAGCTGCAAAGAAGGCTCAGAACGCTGCATTACTTAACATAACAAAACAATAAAACGGGCCCTAAATAGTTTAATATCCATAGGGCCCTGCAAAAATCTCATGCTGTAAGGATAAAAACTATCTTTACACAGATAGGAAATACCAATATTTTTCTACACTTTTCTTTTGCAAACTAATTCAGAGCTAAAAAAAAAAATAATCAAATTTCATGCTTTTCCCTCTGCAGAAACGTTGCAAATGATCATTTAAATTACTTTTCTGTTAAATCAAGGCTAAGCTTACTGAGTGGGGGCTCATCCTCTTCATCAGAGTCTTCCTCTTTATGAAGCACAGGACCGTCTGAATCACTGTCTTCCCCGTGCCCTTCTTGCTGTCCCCGCTCATCGTCTTCCTCATCTTCCTCCTCCTCGCTGCTATTTTCACCAGGAAGGACACAAACACCAGCGTCACCGACCAGGCAGCGGCGACTCCGAGGTTCCAGCTCCGGCTGCGGGATCTCCCCATCGTACTCCTCCTCTTCCTCATCGTCTTCCTCCTCTTCTTCCTCTGAGTAGTCATCTTCAGATCTGACAGCGAGGACAAAATGATTAACGGTTATTTAACCTGATGATGAACTCGTCTTTACTTATTTGTCAACGACATTTACAATCATTTTTCTGTCCAGGGAGCATATCCCAGAGTCAGCCTTTTATCTAACAAGTTTACAACAGCCAGTTGTTGGGGAGACTCTGTTACTGAATTGAATATTTAGGTTTTGGAGAAATTAAATAATTTAAAAAATATTTCTAAAACTCCACACATTTTACAGGCCAGAGACCAATGCATGTCCGGTTAGTTAGAGAAAAAGAAAAGAGTGAAAGTTGTTTATGTTCAGTATCAGTGACGCTCAGTGATGGGACTAACGACGTTGAAAGTAATGGCGTTACTAACGCCATTACCTTGTTTTAGTAACGAGTAATCTAACTAATTACTTTAACTGTAACTATAACGCAGTTACCATTGCAGACACCCCGTTACTGCTCGTTACTCAGGTCGCACAATGAACCTTTTTTTCATGGTAGGACTCGTGCGCGCCTTATCATGAGAGAGGGGAGGATGAAAATGGCTGATGTATAGGTATATGGATAAATGTCTGGCGTTCATTTGGGCTGCATTTAAAGGGCTTCTAAGTTTTCAACCCGAGTTTGTGGTGAAACATGCTCATTTGGAAATATTGGCAGCCATCTTTGAATTGAGGTGCTCACTGCATTCTCTGAGGGATAAACCTGGATTATGAGGTTTTAGCTACGGAAGCTGCATAACCACAAATATAAGCTCTTAAAAATATTCAAACACTGTCCTACTTTTGTCTTGCTTTTAAATGTTAATAAAATATGGTTTCACAGCAACTGGTTTTCTCTTAACTCTGCTTCTAACATACATTATTTCAAATATATTGTACTTTATTATATATTCCTATCTATCGTTTAGAATGAGAAATCTGCTTAAATTAGTATTGGCAATCGAAATGCTTTAAAAACAGGACTGACAATCTACTGTAAGGTTTTGAGCAGAGCATGTCCAGTTGTGATTGTAACGAATGTAACTGATCCTGTGTTATTAAGGTGCGACCATATTCTTCATTAAACCCAAGTCTGTCCTACTAAGCATTCTTTAGTCTGTCTACCAGTTTAGAATACAAAGGAGAGTGCCACTGTTTGACATATAGTTTCAATGCAGTGAATTGGTGCCTCATTAGTAGCTATAGAAAACAGGTTAGGTGTCTGTTTTTTGGCTTCTTTGAATGCTTAAAAGATATTTTAAAATACTAAAGGAGTCTGCCCTCCATGTGACCATCTCTGATCCTTAATTAAAATTACATTCCTTAGCCTGATAAACCATACTAAATGTGAAATTAAATGTGTAATTTAGTCTGGCCCCAATGAATGAGACATTGGAAGATTGTTGATGAGAACAACCCGTTACATTTTAAACCATGCCTGTGCCTATTGGTCAAGGCTTTGACCAATGAGGGCAACTGACTATAATGTAGTAAGCACGACAGAAAGCTGGTGGGGGAGTGTAAACAAACAGCCTTTCCGTAAAACGGCGAATACGTCCTTCTTAAAAAGGAATGAGCGTAGAGACTATTCCTGCTCACTTTTTAACTAAACCCGAAGTCTAATCCTTCCAAAACTGATTCCAAAGCTGAGTCAAACAAGAACTGTTCAATAGTTGTTGCCATCTTCCTTGTGCTTTCTCCAGCGTCATGCAGCTTTGTCGTCCTGCCCGGTTTGCATCCAGAAATTCAAAACATATCTCTGCGCTGTGATCAATGCCCCAGTTCTAGGGCCTGGGGCATTGATCGAGGCTAGACCACTCTCAGGCATAAATAATTTCGGCCGCTGGCGGAAGGGGCTAGTTTACTAGTCTAACATTTCCTGGTTAAATCTAAATATAAAGATTTTATGTCAAACTTTATAACATGCAAGATACTGCATCCAAACAGACTATTGGAGTTTTACATTTCAAACACTGATGTTGCAGTAATGACTGCTATTTTCTGTACTGTTCAATGCCAGAACTTCTTCACATGACACTTTAAAACGAAGACTTACAGTTTTAGTGGCTGAATGCTGACAGGCAGAGGTCGGCCGCGATCCGCTTGATACTCCGGAGGGGTTTCAAAGAGCAACGCATGCGCTCGCTGCGCCCCGTCTGGATGAGGCTGCGCCGGGCCAGGACTGGACAGGGCTCTCTGGATCATGATGTGAAGCGGGACAGGGGCTGGTCTCTGGGGCGACTCCACCGTTGGACTCGGTGGGTCGAACAGCATCGGTATGGGCTGAGGCAGAGGGTGGGGGTAGGAATGCTGATGGTGGAGGTGATGGGAGTGCATGTGCTGGCGGGGCGGAGAGGGCGGTATGTGGGTTGGCAGGGGAGGGGAGGGAGGAGGAGGGGGAAGCTGGAAGCCCACAGTGTGGCTGCTGTGGTCCTCCACAGAGTGTGGGGACGGGGTGACGGGATGGCTCGGAGTAGAGTCCTCAGTGCTCCGTTTAGTGACCGGGGTCGTTCTCTTAGGGGGCATTGGAGGAGAGGGCTTCGACGGATGAAGACTTGCACCCCCTGTAGCTTGGTGGAACTCAGCTACAAATGAAAAAAAAAAAATACACATTATTTTTTTTATCAAATAGTTTCAATCATAATCAGAAAGTTACAGATTAAACATAGCAGTCAGCTGCTGGCAAAATTCCTTTTTTCAGCGCAGTTTGCCCCAGTGACATGTGTGCACAAACTTCAGTCACACGTGCAATCATTAAACACACATGAAAAAACACTTTTATTACATGTGTGACTGAGCATCGGAGCACATATGCAGCGTGTGCCAGAGACGCACACTCTGCCTGAGTAGAGCAGAGTGCTGCATGTGCCTCAGGTCAGAGAGACAAACAAGATGCATACATGCTCTTCACAGCCAGATTCTAAACAGTCCATCAAAGCTTACATAATTTGCCTCATATCGAGCAAAATAGGCTCCTAAACACAAAGCTTCAGCTCTTTACATGCACAGCTATATACTTACTACAGTGCTTGCACAATTATGTGTACTCCTTAAACATTTTATCACTCTACAGCCACAAACTAAAATGCCTGCAGAACCAAAACATGCTCTCTAGGCATTTCATGTGATAGACATCTTTAAAAACAGGGTGCAACTCTGACATGGAAGAAAATTATATGTTACCATTATATTATACCATTACAACGAGAATGTCGGATAGCGTATCAGTTTAGCTGCATGGTTATGTCCTGGTAGGTTTGCACAGCTTTTACATTTTCAAAATGTGGGATGTTTTTTTCAACCTCACCCTGAGTTCAGCTTCTCCATTGCTTTCTCTCTGACCTGCCTGCTATGTTCCTTGGTCTTTATGATGCTGTTTGCTTATTAATCTTATCTAACTATCCTCTGAGACAAGCACAGACTTTAAACTACAAAAAAACAACAAAATTTATTTATCTAAGAATAAATGTACACAAATGCAGGATATAATTTCATTTTTAAAGAAATAGAAAGCTAGCAATTCGTTTCTTTCTAGGTCACAATTATGATCTATTTTATATGCATCTGAAATGTCTAAAAGTTTGTGGCTATAATGTCAAAAAATGTTATATAAAAAAAAAAACTTTGCATAGCACTGTATATAGCCCTCCAAACCTTTTCAGAACAGTTGAAAAAGCACAGCTTTTTCTAGAGGCACAGTGAGAGAGCAGCAGAGGTCTCAGGGTTATAACATGCAGTTTGTTATGCCTGAGAGGAAAACATCCTCCTCTCTACCTAAAGTCAAGCTGTTATCTCAAAACATTTCTCCACTCTACTTCCAAGTTCCTTCATATGCACTTGTCCATTCTTTCTTATCATAATATGATCTTAATTCATAATATTATACGTAAAAAATGACGCAGTGCAGCTAAAACCTGCTCAAGGAGTGTCCTTATTCACACATATAGCCTCTAAAACAAATCAAAACAAAGAAGCTTCCTTGTCTTAACACAAAGCAAGGCTCAGTATCAGCTTATTGGAAGCATGCAACTCTTATTTAGAGCATCCAAAGAAAGGAATTCAATCAAGAAGTTAAAGGCATAGCAGCAGAAAAAAAACATTTTGGCAGCAAGAAGGGGCGTGAAACGATGAAGAAGAAAGACTCTGAAGTGAGGAGGGGGCGACCTGCTGACATAAGCATCTCCCTTTTACCTGAGCGCAGGCCCCCAGCCCGCCGGCACAGGTAGACGGGCAGAGACAAGTAGACGTCGTAGTCACACTCCCGCTTCCAGCAGGACCAGTAGAGGGGAAGCTGAGCGTTTTCTCCCCCCTGCAGGGCGGATACTAGTAGGGAGGAGATGGAGGCCTTTCAACGAGTGCTTATTAGATTAATGAAGCTACGTGGAGGTGCTGTCAAAGCTGTTGGTTGTATAGTTATACTATACTATGATAAACAACAAAAAAAAACAAAACAAAGGCAGTTGAATAATATTATGAATGACTGTAACCTGAAAAAAATATCTGCATCCTCATCATCTAAAAAAATAAATACAAAAAAAGTATAATGCAAGTAAATACAGAAAGCAGTTTGCAAATGATAATCTTTCCTCGAAAACGTCCCTGTTTGGAATTGCAGTGATTCTACCGAAGGTACACAGTGAGAGCCATTATTCACAAATGGAGAAAAAGTGGATCACCTCTGAACCCAACCATGAGTACTTTAAAAACAGCTCCAAGAGGACATAAATGACTCATGTAGGAGGTCGCAAAAGAACCCAAAACAAAATCTGAAGCACTGCAGGCATTTCTTGCCTTAGTAAAGGTCAGTATGGCTGAAACAATTAAGATTAATAGTGATTAATCGACTATTAAAAAATAGTAACTGGAGTATAGAGACTCTAAAACATACCTTTTGCTGACAAAGCAACCCACTAAGAGCAGACGTTATACCAACATTGTCAAAATAAATAAATAAATAAATAAAATGAACATTTTGTATTGAAGATAAAAAAAAAACAAAAAATTTTTGTCCATCAATACGCCCTATCCAGAACTCCTTCAGTGGAAAAGTTTGAGTTTCACCTGGTTTGATTTTGTAAAAATTCTTCTTTAAGAACCTTTGGCTATCCAATCATCAAATGGCTGACATGAATTCTGCTCTCTACCAAGCTCTCTACCAGGATGCCATCTCTGAATGGCTTATGAATGAAAACTAAATGTTTTGAGTATGGCAAAGTCAAAGTCTTAGTTTAAACAAGATTTAATGTTGTAGCAAACCCTCCAACAAGCTCAGCTTTAAAAGATTGAGCACTGTTGTTGAATGGGCTCTATGCACAACTCCACTACTTGCTGACTTCAGGCAGCGCTTTTGGTTCCTGTTTTTTTTCTACTGGGTGAACTTATTAATCCAGGTGTGTCCGACCTCAGTATCCATGGTCAGACACACCTCCATTAATCAGTTCATCCAGTAATGAAAGACAGGAAACAAAAGAGCCGCCGTCATTTCGGGAAGTAGTGGAGTTGTGCATAGAGCCCACTGAAGCAGCTCTGCTAAAATTCACCCTCAATGATGAAATGTTTGTGGGTATTTTGTGGCCACCAGGAGGCAGTGCAACCAATTCTTTAATTCTGGGGGCCAAATGGCTTTTTTAATATGGTTTGGACAGTTTTTTCTCCAAAACTACATAAAATTATCAATTAAATCCAACCTTTAGTATTTCTCAGGTTTTTGTTTTAAAAATATTGGTAATTTATATGAGGAAAAATAAGCCAAAACTTAAGAAATCTGTAAGACATTGTAATTTTCATTTTTTAACATTATCTAAACCGAGTTAGTTGTTTTGAATTCTGAATTATTCCAGTACTGCACAGGACAATGATAACTGTTCATGCTTTCCAGAGCTGGAACAGTGAATCATCCAATAACAACTGTCTCTTTAAAGCAAACCATGCAGCTCATTACAAACATGGATGGCTAGTTTCTTTAACGTCAGGAACAAGGAGTATGCTCATTTATCATGGCACTAAATATCAACAGATGTGCTGTTAAGACGAGAGCAAATAATAGCGAGTCTTGGCCAAGAGGGAATTAAAGCAAGATCCCAGATGAGACAAAACACCCCACTGTAAACAACAACTACTGTCTGTACTAAAGCACAGTCACTAGAGGCTCTGTTATCTTCAGAGTGTAAAATGCTGAAAATGTTGACGCCAAAAGAGTCGATGCATGATAAATAAGTAGCTTGGGAAAATCTTCTCAAGCTGTTCAAATGACATCATTGGCACAATGTCAGAAAGTGAGTAAGTGGAGTTTCTCAGGTCTAAAACATGGAAATTTCGACATTTCCTGTGAGTTCACATTATTCACCTCTGTGATCTACGGGATCCCAGATTTTGCAGCACTTACCCAGCATGGCGTTGTTCCTATTTACAGGCTTCGGTGGAGGCAGAGGAGGCTGCTTGGTGCCCTGAGAGGTGGGCGTTAGGGCCGAAGGTGAAGGCTGATGAGTACTGGTACCCGCAGAAGACACAGATCGAACTGGTTTGGAAGTCCCAGCTGAGGGGGAAGAGTATTGGATGGTGGGGTGATTGGATGGGGTTCGAGGTGGGCCGTCACTGCCAGGTTCAGCGGGGGAGCTCATCAGCCACTTGGGAGGCATAACGGACTGTTTAGGTGGCAGAGGTTCACGAAGGGTGTCCTGCAGCGCCTCTTGGTCAGGCACAAAATGGCAGTCTGACTCTACGAACACAGAGCAGCAGACAGGTTATATGTAATATACAGTTGTGCTTGAAAGTTTACAAGAAAATCGAAATCATGACAGTGAGTTTGAATATATATTTATGTATACATATGCATACATTAATATGGGTCCTTTGATTACTACACAGCAGCCAGGGACATTTGATCACTGGAAATTAATTGCATTTTTTTACAGATCTTGCAATTTTAGCATGTAAAAATATCTTAAGATATTTTCACTTTCTGTCACAATATAACGTAATCTGATGAGGCATATTAGTCTATAATGCAAATATGAATGGTTTGATCTTATTTGCTAATAAGCAATTCTTGACATTCTGCGTGTTACTGATGGACTCAAACAATGAAGACTCCTCGTCAGGGTCTTGGACACACTTTTACAAACCAAAGGTGTCAAGAAAGCTCCATCACTTGCAAACAGTTTGTGTGGCAGCATTTTTCAGTGCTCAATAGGGAAATGTGACAGCCATTGTCATGCAGTGATAAAAATAACAAGAACAGCACAACATTAGCTGCAATTAACACTAAATTGAACAACTTTAGGCTGTTTCATGGTGGTGTGCAGGATATCAAAGGGAAGGTTGACCATATTTCCTGGCAGGATAAAATCTTGTAAATACAACCTAGTAGCTGTCGGGTTTTTGTATTTGGATGACTAATTAAGCTAAGCTTAAGAGCTCCAGATATGAAGGTGTAAACTTTGATCTCGACACGCCGTTGCTTCTGTGTTTTATGAATAGAAAAGTTGAAAGGAGTCTGTTTTTTCTTCTGTGTAGTAAGTTGGTGGATCCAGAAGGATGAAACGCATGGGCTTCCTGGGGGAAGGGGATGTATAAGTTGTAGCTGCTGTGGACTGTATTTTACTTTTTCATTATGGTTTTTCCCGTTTATTTAGGTCAGGGAGGTGAATGATTTTTCAAGTGGTCTATTTATTTATTTTAAAGAAGGTTAGTTTTTTTGAGACATTAGATA
Source organism: Cyprinodon diabolis (assembly GCA_030533445.1). Lineage (NCBI taxonomy): Eukaryota > Metazoa > Chordata > Actinopteri > Cyprinodontiformes > Cyprinodontidae > Cyprinodon > Cyprinodon diabolis. The sequence continues at coordinate 20,751,039 of CM060064.1, forward strand.
GGTTTCTTCTTTTTTTTTGGCTGATGGTTCAGTCTGAAGTCATTTTGTTCCTCTTCATTGAAAAACAATTTAATGTTTTCACCATGGAAAATAAAACTACCATTTATTCTCTGGCAGTCTGACAAGGATGGATAATTTTCATGTTGTTGTCTTTTCACACCCCTTCACACTGTTTCTCTAAACTAAAAAAGATGCAGGCATTGAGCTGTTATAGGCAACATAACAGGATTTTTTAACATTTCCTTTCCCCTATTTAGACTATTTTCTCAAAATTCATCACATAAAACCAGATTTAAAAACAGTTTCAAGTTGAAATTTAAAAAGATAAGGAATAAATCTAATAAAAACTTAAAAAATGGCTTAAATATCTGACGGGAATGGCGGGTGGATTAAATAAATAAGAAAGATAAACTAAATACTATCTGGGGAAGCTGCCATTTACTGTTTAATATTGGCTTTTTTTATAATTTTTATTCTATTCGAAATAGATATTTTTTTAATGCATCACTGTGAAATTTTAGGTTAAACTGTTCAAGGTTCTCATCCATTGTGGCAGCATTTTTTTTTGCTCTCATACATAAGTTTAAAATATAAAAAAAACTACGGCTGCAACTAACGATTATTTTGCATCGCTTAATCAGTCAGTTATTTTTTAGATTCATCGCTTAATAATCTGATAGCCAAAGGTTCCTTAAAGAAGATTTTTTACTAAATTACACTAGGTTAAACTAAAACTTTTCCACTTGAGGAGTTCTGGATAAAGCATATTTACAGACAAACAAGTTCTTTTTTATCTTAAATTAAAAACTTTTACATATATTTTTATAATTTTTATAAAATTACTGCTCTGAGAGGGTTTCTCTGTCAGCTAAAGGCATGTTTTACAGTCTCTATAATACATTTAATGATTAATCGATTACTTAAAGAGTTGACGATTATTTCAATAATCATATTCATTAATCACGATTAATCCCATTCATTGTTTCAGCCCTACAAAAAAGTATTGTGATGCTATTTCTCATATTCACTGATTGGGTTTTGTGATTACAGTCTCTTGAAAAATTATTTTGTTATTTCAGGCTTAGGTTATTAGGGTTCAAAATAGATATTGTAAAGCTACTTCACTATTGTGAGATTTTTAGGATAGATTAAAGAATGTATCATTTTTAAGTCTCTACATGGATGTTTCCAGGTGGGTATTAGGCTGGCATCTGGTGCCAGTGCTGAAACTGTTCTTTGCCAGCACCGGTCCACCATGTTTTCACAGCTGGTCCAATAAGCGGTGCATTTGTTGCAGTGTAAGCATATTCTATGTGTCCATGCCGAGCCAGACCCATTTTACAATGTGGGGAAGTTGTCATGGGTTTGTGGCATAAAAGTGACATTAAAATAACACAAAAATAGACAACTTGCCAGTCGCAATTACTGTTTGAAGAATTTATCTTTAATTTATTCTAAAAAAGGAAAATGCAACTGGCAGGAAACATAAAAAGCAGATCCTTACTAAATAGCTTTTTGCAAAGCTCCGAACGTTTCAGCTAAGAGCATAAGTGAGCAACTCTACAGCTGCACTACTCGAAGCACCGTCTACTGCAGCTCTTGTTTGAGAACGGGTATTATCTGGGGATCAGCTGTGAAGGTAAACAGTGTGGGCAGCTGCAATTACGACCACAAAAAGCCCACCTCCCTCTGACCAGCCCACTGCTGCTCCCACGCCATTTCTCAAAGTCACAGCTCTGAGGTACAGAGCTATTTATTTACAGAGGAACCTTTATCAACATGACATCACCGAACCAAAGAGGAAATCATCCGGAGTAAAGCAGGAAGTCCAAATCAAGCACAGAGGGGGCAGAGAGAAAGAAAACCAGGACAGAAAGCGGGATATGTGATAAAGATAGAAAGAGAGTAGGAGAGGAAGAGAAAGGGTCGTCAGAAAGCGAGAGAGAGAAAAGGAAAATACAAGGTGAGATTTAGGAACAAGCTGCAAGAGGCACAAGGGAAGAATAAATTATTCCCATTTAATGAACAATTTCATTTCATTACAATCCTTTTACATCATACCAGTTTTAAGGATTTGTTGTTAGAAATATATTCTTTTGTCTTTATCCCTCTTGTACATTTTTTACATGTCCTTGTTACAAAGACAAACAGTCTATTTTAGAGTGGTTTCATTTGGTGTAACATCATAAGGGAGTTTGTAACTACAGTACGAACGTTAGATTGGTTTTCAATATTCTTTATCTCAAATACATCCTAAAAACAGTTTGGCATTTGATTGTATTTAGGAGTTTTTAATTTAATAGAAAGATCTAGTGAAACTAACTGCATACAGAAGTAACCTAACCAGAAAAGTGAGAGAACGGATGTGTAATTTATCTAAATACAGATGTTGAATGTACAGGTCAAAGATAAGGGTGTGTAGAAGTTGTGCTGCGTCCATTTATCACATTAAAAGGGAAAGCAGTAAATTGTTTTAGAGGTCAGAGCTAATAAAAAAACTATTATTATCTTCCATGTCCAGTTTAGCTGTTAGCTTTGTGTTTTTGGAGCTATTGTGAGCTCACAGTATGAGCATTCAAGAGCAATAATGGGTGTAGTGATCATGACAGATTAATTAGGAGAGGCGAAGGGAGGACGATCTGTTCTCTCCTATTCCTGAATAAGAAGCATAGCTGGAGCAAGCCTCCTGGGAGCCGACAAGAGGCTGTCTATATCTGGGAGAACAGCACTATGAGCTGAGGAGTGACAGCAAGATGGAGGGAAAAAATACAGAGCTGAAGGTGCACCTCTTACCTTCATGATACATCATCGAGGTCAGGTTGGGTAATGTTGGTAATGTTTTCTATGACTTTCATTACAACACCTAGCTAGGATTCTATCATTGCAGCTTTTTATGGTTTTTAGAACTTCTTGGGCAGCAGGAGGGTAGAGACTTACCTCTGCGGGTTCTTCCCTCCTCTGCAGAAGCATGACGAGGGAGCGTTGGCTTCCAGTCCGCCTCTGCAGGCCTCCTTCTGCCATCCTCCGATGGGGCTTTCTGCAGCCCCGGTCTCCTCTGCCCATCGTCGGGGTGAAGCCTGCCCACCCGCCTGTCTTCATCCATCTGAGCGTGGATCTGTCCCTGCCAGGCCAAGTTGGATTTCCACTCACCATCCCCATGTGCACGTGCCCCCACCCCCCCACCTCTCCACCCTTCTTCATGGAGTCCAGCCCCCCTGGAGCACAAAGCTCCACGCCGGTCTCCGTCTGAGGGAGAGCGGCCCCTGTGGTCCTCCGGCTGGGTTAGCCTCCCAGGGTTCATCCTAAAGTCTGTCTCTCCATGGTGCTTGACCTGGTTACCAGGGCTCCTCCCGGTGCCGATGACTCCTCCACCTCCACTGACTGGAAGTGTGTGGCCATTCTTAACGTAAGACTGTTTCACATTTTGTGCCTCTCCATCTGAAAAGGTTGAAACACAAGCAAAGCAATATGTTAACATAAAACAGTAGAAAGTGTAACAGTAGGTAAGAACAAACTGTTTGTCCTGCAAAAGGATGCCGGCAAATAGGGCGACAGCATGCAGACAGTGTCAAATAGCTGTTACCGTCATTATGACCTGTGACACCACTGTTTGTCACAATATATAATATCTAGTCTTTGAAATAACCAGCTAACTGTAATCAAATTTCTACCTTGGGTTAATAAAGCTTTCTAAATCTGAATCAGTTATACTTGCTTTAATTATAGCTCAGGTTGTAGATAGGGCCATGCTAAGTTTAAAATATATCCCTGTCTATAGGTGGGGGAAATCAAATAAGAAGGCGCTAATTATCTTTTAGCAAAGGCCATGCTAGCAGCATGAACAAAGGAGAACATTCATTCCATCATTAATTTTCTTCTGCTTTATCCGGGGCTGTGTTGCAGAGGCAGCAGTCTAAGCAGAGATGCCCAGACTTCCTGATCCACACACACTTCCTCCAGCTGCTCTGCGGGGACCCCGAGGAGACACCAGGCCAGCTTAGAGACATAGTCCTACCACATCCAGAGACTTAAGGTACTCAGGACGAATCTCATCCACCCACAGGGGCCTGCCACTGAGAAGCTTTCTAACTACCTTGGTGACTTCAGCCTGGCTGATGGATGAGTCCGCCCCTAAAGGGCTGGTTATACTTCCGCAGCAGTGTTTCGCAGTGAGCTTGTTGCAGGTATGATCCAGTCATTTTTGATTTATACTCAATTTTGAAGCGTAGTCTGCACTATGTTTTTCCACGCCACAACGCAAGAAGGGCAATCATGAAATAGCTGTGGGTCTAGATACGGCTGAGGCGTTGAGGAAGTGGGGCAAGTTTGTGCGACAATGGAGGGACATGAGGGCGGAAAAGAGTGGGGATCCAGGTGGAAAAAGGGTCCCAGCTATCTCACGCACCTTGCTCTTCTAGATGGTCCTTCTTCACAAGTCATTTTCCAAAATGGCGGTCATACAAACAAAGCAAGCCGGTAAGGTACCAAACAGGAGATACGCATAGTGTAGAGCGGATGTACATTTGACCAATCAGAGACCTCCTGTATGAGGCACTGTCTGCGGTCACCTACAATTTTGGAGAGGTGCAGCAGAGTGTCTGCGCAGGGGGCTGAGACGTCTCTGCGTTCACTGCGACACCCACGAAGATGACCTAGTTTCGAAGTATAAATCAGCCTCAAGTCCCCAGCCTCTGCCTGCTCCTTGGAAGGCGTGACGATGGGATTAAGGGGATATTCGAAGTACTCCTTGCACAGTCCCACAACATCCCTAGTCGAGGTCAGCAGCTCCCCACCAGCATTGTTAACAGTGTTGGTGAAGCACTGCTTCCCCCTCCAAAGGCGGCCAGAACACCACACAGGTTTTGCCTCTGCACGCTTGGCCTGCCGGTAACTCTCAGCTGACTCCGGAGTCCTATTAGCTAACAATGCCAAGTAGGCCTCATTCTTCAGCCTGACGACGGAGAACAAATATCCTAAATTCACACATTTTGACATTTATTTGACGCATTAAAGTTTTAGAGCACTGTTTGACACTGATCAAATCTAAACACAGAACACAGATTGAGGCTTATAGTAGCTTAGATCTATTTCTGAAAACAAAAAAGGGGAAATTACATTGCATTTTCATTATAGGCAACACTTAGCCATTACTCAAGAATTAAAAGCCACATGCAGGTTCGTGAAAACAGAATTAGGATTTTGAATCTTTGCTTATTTGAATCTTTAGCAAAGTTGATAAAGGAAGGGAAACTCCCTGAAAGTTCCCCTATTAAAAACAAAATGAGGTGTTTGGATGTTTTTCTACCAGCCAAGAAAACAGAGATGGACCGCTTCTTAGAGCAGAGACCCTCCTTACTCTGTAAAGGTAGCACTGGTTTGAAAGTTTTAGGCAACGAGTCAAGAAAGGGTAAAATAAATGGCTACTAACAAACTAACATAATCTTATTACCAGTGTAAAAACAAAATTAGCATTTTTATGTTAAATTTTGTAAAATGTAAAATAATTTGTCTTACTAGAAATAATTATTCAAATAGAAAACTGCTAATAAAACCCCGTATTTACATAAATTTGTTTTTATACTTTCTATAGTGTTTAGGGCAATAATAACAGGAGAAAAACTGTAGTCAGACTTAAACAGTTACTCAGAAGGAATCATGAATGATCAGTTATTAAAATAATTGTCAAATTATTTAATAATAAAATAATTATTAACTGGAGTAAACTGACACTAAAACATGCTATTTGTAAAAAAAAAAAAAAAAAAACATCAGAGCAATAATTAAATTATGCATTTAAGATAATAAACACCTTGCTTGTTTTCAAATATTCTCTTTCAAGAAGTCCTTAATTGGAACAGTTTGGTTAAATTCTGTAAAGGTTCATCTGTTGATCACCTTTTGCTATCTGATTATATGCATAAATTGAAATTAATTAATCAATTAGAAAAACAATAGTTAGTTACAACCTTAAATTTTATTGACATCTTTTATGGATCTGATTTTGAGGTACTGAAGTTTCTTTCTTAATATGTATTTGCTAAGAAATATAGTAAAAAAAAAAGGAATTTGTATCCAAAAGAGAGTAATGGAAAACAAAACAACCTACATAAATCAGTGTTTGTTGATGTGATGCAGAAGCAGCTGTAGGTTTAATGAATGGGCCTCAGCGCTAGCGGGGCCAGCAGAAAGCTTGCACACGCCCCTCTTGAAGCTATTTTACTGCAGGGCACAATTTGTTCCACTTTTCCAAAGCTCTGGAGAGGGGAATGTTATTTTAAACTTATATCACATTAAGATAAAAAACAGCCAATACGTTTCCTTGTCTTAGTGAGTCTCAGACACCTGATGGATGCTGTTCCTGCGACAGTGTACTGGTGACCTAACTGTAGTGTCTGTGATCGCCTCTGGGCAGCTTCTGTCAGAAACAGATATGGCTGTTCAAAGATTTCAAACGAATCACAGAGGACTTCCTACCATTATCTGGGACCTCCTTCAGCAGCCCTTGCTCTATGAGCTCCTGTCGAGTACGTCTTGTCGACATCTTTCTCTCCAGTTCTGAAGAGAACAAACACAATTCAAATAAACAGAGAAAAAACAAAACATACGGCAGCATTAAGGAAGAAACACACGCTTATGACTTTGGTTGAAAGTTAAAAGTAACCGATATGATGAGGGAGAAAGGCTGGGTGGAGACCGTTCTGACCCTGTCCCAAAAAAAGAGCTTGATTACAACACAAACCTTCGGATGTTTGAGTGAACTGCGCGCTGCTTTTCTTCTTCCGCCACTTCCAGGGTTTGAAGATCTTACCAATGGTAGAAAACTTGCCTTTACGCTTCGGGGGAGGTGTAGTGTCCCCCATGCTGCTCGTCTCTCCCAGCATTGTGCTGTGGTGCTGCTCCGCTTCATCATCTGAAAGCAACAAATGGTAAAGCGTAAAATTTCAAGCTACAGCATGACGGGAGGAACTGTGACGTCAGAGCAAAGCCGGATGGAAACTTATGAACACTTATTCACAGTAATAATAGGAGTTCTTTCTGCAGCATAGGCAGACAAATCAGTGGTTTTTATCTGTTAGAGAGTAAGACTAATGGCAGATAACAAGAAGGCCCAACAAAGGACAGTCATTTCTCTTCCTCCAGTTAATTCCTCTGTTTTTCCTGGAACAGGATGGATCTAAACAATGTGGCATCCTTTTAGAAATCACAACCTTTAAAGTACAAAATTAAAAGAATTAAAAACATTATTTTAGCTTTTAATAATGCTAGTCATTAGCATGCAAATCCCTCTGGTTATTGAACATGGAACTGGAACACACTTTATTTGGGTTTGATGTAGTTCCTTACAAGAATACAAAATATATATGGTATTATTCTGGACTCACTGTTGTCCAATACATTAGAATTCATTTGTTCTTTTTCAGCTGGAATACAACCATTCTAAAAATCTCCAAATGAATAAAACTAGAGGAGTCTTGCAGTAGTACGCTGTGGCTCGACCAGCAACGCCAATAGACAACCACTGTAATTAAAGCAGACTGTAATATTTCCTGTTTTGCTCTAACCTTAAAACCCTGTTTTTCAGGGGTTGCTCTCCCATGCATGGTGGGGTGTCAATGCCTCCAGTTATAAGATATATAAGAAATAAGGCTAGAGAAATATTTTCAGTGCCATCATATATATTAAATATTACCATTTTCAAAGGTAAAATAAGATTCAATTAAAATCAAAATCAGCAGTTCAAGGCTTAACTGTAGGAGACTGATGGGTGCATCTTTTAGTAGACGTCATGTTTTTTTTATTTCTATCTGGATTGAGCGACTGAGCTTTTGTAAAACACACTGTCTCATCATGGCTGATATCATGTTTCGCTGTTCTTGGGTACTGAGTGTGCTTTGGGAGGGTGATGCTGAGAGCTTGTGGACTCCTCCAAAGAGCTATCGTTAACACAGGACACTGCTGCTGGCTTTAAGCCAGCTTTTCTCACTGTCAAGAGCTCACATTCCTGAACTGGATCGAGACTAGTTCCTTATCAGCACTTCAGGCCTTGCTTGGTGCAAAAGACGGGCACACAACTGATGAGGCAAAAAGCAGCAAAAAAACACTGACAGAACACATGATACAGCTAACGTTCAAGAAATAAGAGCATTTGTTAAAGAACGCTGCTCACCACGGGATGTTAATGAGGCAGGGAGCAATCCATCAAATGACACTCTGCAGTAATGGCTAAATATTCTGGGATGCAAGACTGACAGCTCCATCGAAGGAGTGCTGAGCTCACGGAGAGATTCAAGCATTAGGTTTGTGTAAAGGCTGCAGCTGCAGCATTGAGCAGACATAATATTTACCACTGGAAAGAGAAGAGAGTGTAAAACTCCCAGCGTGATGCACACACAGGATGTCTTGGCGTCAACAGGCTGATTCCCACAACAATACGCAGTAAAACAATACCATTGCAGGTCACATAGTAGATGACTAAAAAGCCCCACAAAAGCAGAATAAGAACATTGTTCTTTCCTACAAGGAAAATCTACATTTCAAGGATTCGGGTTTGTCAAGGAAGACCATCTAGCCCCCCATCCAGGGTTTGGTGTGATGATAGATTGCTGAAAAAGGATTCAAATCCATTTCAGAGACAAAAAAAAAACAAAAACTCTTAGGTTTTTGTCATCACTTCAAACAAATATTTTTTGAGGACAGAACAGTTTTTTGGCCAGTGACTGTTATTATGGGCAGACTAAGTACAGGAGCCAGATTTTCCTGTCTGAATAGAGCAAAGAGTAATGCGTCTGGCTACTGCTGGCTACAGATAAAGCTAAAGCATCTTCTCTAAGCTGACAACAGACTAATTAACCATCTATTATAAGTAAGTTATACTTGAATTACAAAAGATTACAAGAGAGCAAAATGCCAAAACTGAACCAACCTCTAAAGATAAGCACTTAAATTTGGCTTATAGTTGTTATATATATCTTTTCTCAAATATATGTGTGTCAAAATATTTAATGGTATATATTCTACTGCCCATTAATGCAACTAAAGCTACTGATCACAGAAAAAAATGGACAGACAGGACAAAAGACCATGCATGCACTCACTCCTCCAAGAGACACCAATTAACCTTCACACAGGTTTTCAGACTGTAGGAGGAAGCCAGAGCAAACAGACAGAACCCACACAGGTAAGGGGAGAGTATGCCAAAAAAAGAAAGTAATTATTGCTTTGTTGCTGAATAGTGCAATGATAATACTAGTTAATATTTTACCCACTTTTCCTTCATGCTCCACTTTGTTTCCATCTCTAAGATTACCCATCCATCTACTGTACATCGGCTGTCAGTACCAAAGGAGGTAAAGTCCTCCGATGCTTTAGTATAAGTAAAATTATCATATTAGTGAAAGTCAATGGTATTTTACTTCAGCAGCATTAGGTATAAGTTTTAATTTGGGGTTTTAAACCAAATCAGTTCAATCTAAGACATTTTTCAAAATTGTTATTATATGTACAACTAAATTGTTATTATATGCATAAATACCATGACTGTGTAAAAGTGGCATTATCATTAAAGGTTACCATGCAGTGAGAGTCTCATACCTTAACATGACTAACTGCTCAACATATTATATTTTTATTCAAATGTTAAAAACTTTCTAATCAAAACTAGAAATGAAAAAAATCTATTGAAAAAAAGATTGAAATCTGCCAATTTTCCTCGAATAGATTAGTGATCATCAGCAAAAAAAAAAGATGTTTTTTTTTCATACTCAATAAATGCTTCAAAACTAAGAATTTCCCTTCTCTTCCTGTTCTTCAAATTGATTGACCGAAAATGTTTGATTTGGAGATTAATGATAAAGCTGACTGAGAATCTTGAAAGAATAAAATTAATTCTATCATTATAATTATTTAATTCCTTAATCTCCTGTTGATTCAAAACTACTCCCTCTAAAAAAAAAAAGACTTTGTATTACTTTATTTTGTTTTGCTTTTATGTTTTATATAGAGTTTGGTCAAAATGGCAAACAATGGCATGCAGGTCAGAACTCAAAGAAATCCAGGGTCAGCAGATCCTTGCTAAAACCGGATACTAATCTACCTGGAAGTGCAGTGTTAAGCGTCCAGCTTCCATGGTGTTGGGACCTGAAACAGCATGCCATGAGGAAGCAGGCAACATTCAGAAATCCAAAATTTCCAGCTGTCCTGTGTGTATCCCTGGAACCCAATCAAACAGGAGGAAAATCCAGATGAGCATGTTCCAGCGGAAAAATTAAAGCATAGAATATCCAGATTCAAGGAGCAGGAAAATCCATCTCATCTCCGTAGGCAGGAATGTAAGGATTTGGAGAAGCTGCTATTAGGCATAGGAAAAAGCAGCTTCTCTGTGATCCAGCTTGGATAGCGTTTCACACACAGAGCAGACTGCTCTGTCAGAAACGCCTCTGATACAGAGGCTCAGCTGAGCATGTGAAGCAGGATAAGAGCCGTGCCTGCGCACACGCTGTGCAGATGACGACTGTGCAGGAAAGCCAGTCCAGCAGCGTTCTGTTTGAAAAAAATCCCTGACAACACGCATTCAATAAAATGTGTCAATCCGATGCTGTAAAGGCTAAAACTATCACTTGGATACGCTAAAAAGAAATGAATATTTCAATGAAAAATTCTCCAATTTGTTTCCGTTGAAGTGAGAAGTGATTCAGAGTCTGGTGGTACTGAGGCTGTCTGTTCCTGTGAGTTTGAAAATGGCTGTAGATGGGATAAAAAGAGCTACAAAGAGAGAAAAAGTACAGGCGTGATTGGTGGTGGTAGGGTACTGGAAACGCAGTCACACAATCAGGGTGGAGTGCCATTTCCTCCCTGAGAACAAAGACTGCCTCTTCCCCTTAAACTCAACACAGTCGACAAGAGAGACGTAAAAAAACAAAAAACAAAAGAAAAATAAGTCTGATGAAATAAAAACACAATAATAATATAATTTAGGATTTTAGAACACAAGATATGTTCTATACTCAGAAGCTCTGACAAGATGAGGCCTATCAGTCAGAAAACGTGGGAGTCTGATGACGTGTGGGTGGTTTCTCTGGCATATACCATTCTAACACTCTGTCAAGCATCTTCTCGAGAGGGCGGTTATCCTGGACAGGTAATGGTGTGGCTAAAGGAGCTTGCTTTTTAGTGAGTCTGGATGAAAAGCTTATATAAGACACCCACATGCACTCAAAGAGTCCTCCATCTGGGAAATACCTGCAACTTTAAAATAACCCTTAACCTGGCAGGGTAGATAATTACATTTTATATACTTAATTTAGCACAGTGCTTATAATCAATGTTACTGGATCTTGAGGAAATTAATTCACGACTTTAAGGCAAGATTGTGTCAAAGAAATACCAGTAGGAGAACAGAGTCATATTAGTTAGCTTATTTATATGAACATCTAATGAACATTTCAGTTTGACAAATTCCTTTTACCTTTATTTGTTGGCGACTGGTGGAGTTTTCTCCAGGGGGGGCTATGAATTCAAAATAGTCGTATACCAAAAACCAATGAAACTTATACTAAGGTATCACACCATTATATTTATATGAATGCCAACAACAAAAAACATTATAAAAACACATTACAAAAACAAAACATAATTTCATGTACAAGTTTACTTTGTGAAGAGAAATCTGTTTTGCATGATCCAATATTATCACAAACCTAAAAAAAATAATAATATACCAGTTTAATAATGGAGAAGCTATTAGTCAGCCAAATATTTTTTTAATATATAAAAGCTATTTATCTTCTGAGGATGCGTTTATTTAAAGGGGAACACCGTTTTTTTTTTTTACATTTTGCCCTTGATTTCACGTTATTACATCATGTTCTACTCACCCATATGAGTTCTATTGTCATTTGGAGCTGTTCTGAAGATATTCGGTTAGGTTATGTCCAAGAAACGTCTTCCTATGGGTGAACGAGTTGAAGGCACAAACTAAATTGTTCATAATTTATTCTTTATGGTACGCCAGCATTCATAACATGTAGGCTAATCACTGTCCCCCAGACATCCGGGGTTATATTTTTGATATATATGTTTTAAAAACAAAGCAGTATGTATGACGTCATCCACGCGTGCCAACTACCGTTCATTCATCCTGTCCGCTGAACTGCTGCTAGTTTGACTCACATGCCTTGAAGATGTCTAGTGCTACTACCACAGATGATCTCGATCTCGAAATGGAATTGAACGATTCAGATTAGCTCGCCAAATGAATAGAAGGGGTAGAGCGTAGCCGCCTGTGGCCCGGGCTGCCTGTCACATCTCCAGTCCGGTTACCAGTTACGCACTAAATACCATAATATTAACACAAAAGGAAAACATAAAATAAAAAAAATAGATGTATGTTTAAATCCAAAGCTGAAAAAGTTAGCTCCTGGAAGTGGCGTTGGATCCCATTTCCGGTGTAGATCGTGCAAAGACGAGTGATAAAACAGAAAAGATTTTAAGGCATTTATTTTCTCAGGAAATACATTATTAACCCTAAACACATTGTAGTTTGGGACACTTACTATTGTTGGGGAGGGAAAAATGTAATTTAAGGCCTTTTTAACAAAATAAAATTGAGGGCGACCTGGATGTATATCTGGATGCGCATGTGCAAATGAGCTGATGGCGCCTCCACAGGATCGTGCTTCCGGGACAGATCGGGTAGTGACAGTGGTGAGCAAATACACCTCCTGTCACCTTGGGGCGCCGGAGAGGTGTGCACCGAGCTCTCCTATACTTCTGTATTGCAGAAGAGCTACTGTGCATGAACAACTTTTAACAAGAGTCTATAGGCAAAGATTGTTGCGCCCTGGGGTGGAAATACGTCACCAATCTGACGAAAAATGGAATGACGCTTTACTACTTATTAAACATAAAATATTTATCTTGCATATCTAAAAAAAATATATAAAAATATTTTTAGAATTTTTTTAAATTGTAATTTAAAAAAAATAATAATAATAATTTTCTTTTAAGTTTTATGTCTTAATCAGGGTCATTGGGTGGGGTGGTGCCCTAGCGCCCTCTATTGGCCAGCCGCCACTGCCTTCATTAAACCAACAAATTAACTTTTTGCTACAATTCAAAAGTTTGGAATTAGCTTAAAATATAAATGAACAAAATTAAATGAGTCATAATCATTATAAGACAGATACAGTTGGTAATATTACTTTAAAATTTACATTAAATCTGTATGTGCTGACAATGATACTAAAAACAAAGCGCCTCACTTACACAGTATGACAAGGATGTATCAACTACCTAACCTCCCAAGGGTTACATTTTTTTTTTTTTGTTTAAACTTAAAATGGCTCAATGAAAGCAACTTGCTTAGTTACCTTCAGTTACTTTTGAACAAAACTTGAATAATAATAATTGTGATAAATTTTAACCCAGTTTTCAAAACACATTACTTCACTGCACCGGCACTAGTTGGCGATATGTTGCATTTGTTGGCCACATAACTGGAAGTCTTCCAAGCCGAACAGACCACGGCACTGCGCTATGACGTAATCGGCGGACGAGTCTGGGCTTCAGACGACGCAGGCGCTTAATGCGAAATTCAGCAACTATTAGCGCCAGATTTTCCCATAATGCCGCAGCATTTTTCTGCCAGCATAATAGTAAGATAGCAACCGCAATAGAGCAATGTTTTAAAGATGTTCCCTGGAGAGTTCCTTCGACAGCCTGACATGTTACATGTTGAATGTTGGCCTAGTGGGTTAGAGCCGTGAACTTGTGGTCTGAGAATGTTGCAAGTACCTGGTTCAATCCCCACAGCCTCCACTCTGGGAGGCTGCCCTTCACACCCCTTCACCCCTAATTGCTTCCTGGGTGCCACACAATAGTAGCCCACTGTTCCCCAAGGCAATGGGTTAACTGCGGAGAGTGAATTTCCCCATTGTGGGACAATAAAAGGAATTTACATGACATGGAATACAAAATTATAAAAACAAAGCGTATCTTTTGGAGTTTTTGCATCACATCTGTAGTTATCTGATTGCTTCTAACCTGATGACGCTGACCCTATTAGTCACGCCTCTGAAATTGAGCTCTACTAGATCTTCAACAGACTGATACTGTGTAATTATATTGCTGTTACTGAATATTCAAAGAAGAAAGCAGCATGAGTAAATGCTGTGCAATACAACATAAGTTAGATATCTTGGTCTTCTGGAGAATTGTAATTGGTCAGCTTCCATTATGATGTTCATTTGGACATTAATTTCACTGATTTTAGTTAAAAGCGTACTTCCATTTATTCTGGTCAACGGAGGCCGAGATGTATTCAAACCACTGAACCCTGGAACCAGTTTTAAAATCCGGACACTTTCAGATAAAATAGGCTGATAGGTTGAAACTAATATAATGCCTGATGTTTGGTTAGTGTATGCCTAAGGGTAACATTGATATTTTTGTTTACCAGTTTAAAGGTATTAAAGAGGTAAGAGGATTTTTCTGAGAAATTAAATTTTAGATTACTCATTTTAGATTAATCTTAAATGATTTAATTGATGGACCCCCCCCCCAAAAAAAAACAGATTTTATTAGGCTATTTTCTCATCATGGAATGTTTTTATTATGAATAAGCTGTATTACTTTTTTATCTGGGGACCCTTATAAATATAAGATCAACGTTGAGTTCCAAGCTTTATAGTGTAGCCCAACAAAGCCTTGTTATGGCTTAGAAAACCCAAAGAACAGGTTCACCCCTTATTTATGGGGAGTCATTGAGGTCATTGTTGGCCCTGCAAAATCCAATACTGGCCTATGCCTCTGAAAAGGTAGTCGTTAGGCTAATTGTTGGCCTGGCTAACCAGGCGAGATGTTTTGGTCCCCCTTTGTTGCTTATAATTCAACTCTAATCCAGACATTTTTAATTGAAAAAGCTTCCTGCATGGGAAGCAGGAGCTCGGAAAACAAAGTCCAGTGGATTGTTTTTTAACTTTTTTGGAATATCAAGGAGAGGCTCGGACTAGAGGTGTTTCTCATCTCCATCGAGAGAAGTCGACTGAGGTGGCTTAGACATGTCAAAAAAAAAAAAAGAAAATTAAAAACCTGGATGACTGAGAACCTTCACCAGCATATGGCTTAGACATCTTTTCCCAATGTCCCCTGGGCATCCCTCCCTCTGAGGGTGTTCCAGGCACATCCCATGGTGAGACGGCTCAGGGAACGGCCCAGGACACTTGAAGAGACTATGCCTCTTGGTTGCCTGGGAGAGCTTTAGCCTTCCCCCAGCACAGCTGGAGGACGTGACTAAGGAAAGGGAAGTATAGAAGTCCCTGCTTAGACTGCTATCCCCATGACCCTGTCCTGGATGGGTGGATAATGACGAGAACCAGTACCTTTAACCTTATGCAATACACAATATGTAAAACTAAAAAATAAAACATGACCCTGAAATGAATCCCTATGGAACACCTTTGGAACACCTTTGGAGAATTAAACTCATATCTTTTAGAAAACTAAGATCTAAAACTAAACCCATTATAAGCCATTCCTTCTTTTATCAGAACATGGCTACACTTTTAACACATGGAGATAATCATTAATACCTACAGAGCATAGAGCAATTTCAGCCTCACGCATGTTAAGGATGACATAATATCAAGACTAGGACTGAAAACATGAGTAAAGGTGTAGCTGTGATGTTGTTTGCAGGGCTCAGAAAACAGGAATTTAAATGGAATCCCAGAAGACAGTTTTAGATCAACTGGGTTTAATGCTTCATGGAATGCCTTAGACAAGAAGAGGAGTGAAAACAAATGGGACTATTGATAGGACAGTGGGAGGTTGAAAGTGATGCAAAAGGAAAATCATTTTTTAAATTTCAAATCATATACTGTACACTGTGACGGGAGGTTAAATGTACACCACATGCATGAGTGTTTAAAAACACAGCTGAGCTTCATACACATGATCCCATGATTTAACATTCCTGGTGAACGTGAAGGAGGGGAACAGAGAGAGGGAGAGAGCAGGCCATGCAAAGATGATTACACAATCTTCAGCCCCCCCTCTCTCCAAGATGTTCAAAGTCTTTGAAAGCAACATCAAATAAGGGAACAGATTTAAAATGCGTGTTGGCGAAGACGAAAGTAAATCCTGTTCTTTGACAAAGTGAGCCCTCAGTAAGGTCAAAAACTCACCGCAGGAGTTGTGCTGTTGTAGGTCCTGAGCTGGGATTTCCACACGAAGGCTTTGTCCCATGATCCAGCCCCTGAGGGGCCTCTACCTGCTCTGCACCAAGCACCGTGGGCACAAACCCAGACAGATCAGCAGCTGCACCTGCTTTCCTTCTTCTTCAAAAACAGCACTGTCTCTTTCATCTACTTTTACTCTATGCCTTCCACTTCAGTCCTTCCCCCTGTCCCTCCTTCTTCCAATCTCCTTAAGACTCTCCCTCCCTTTAGGAGCTGGACTCCCTCTCCCCCACACTCAAGGACCCTCCCTGCTTGGCTCACAGCACAGATCAGCAGTCCCCGAAGGATGCCTGCCATTCCAGGGAGAAAGACGGGTTATGTTTTTAATTTGGCGTGCATACCGCAGTATGCAGGGTATTCTGTAGATCAAGTTGTGAATGTAGACGCCAGGACATTTAAATGAACCAGGGAAAGTTGGAAACTACTTTTTAGTTCAAGTAATTTTCATGTATTAAAATATGCATGTAAATAAAATTAAATAAATACCAAGTATTCATATTTTCTGAACTTTTGTTTTTCTCTCTAACAAAGATACCACAAACATTAAGGTCATTTAGTGGGTTTTATGTGAGAAGCCGACACAAAGCATTCCATTATTGTCTATTTAGGGTCGAGGCTGGCTGGTTTTTGTTTTACCGTATACATACAAATCTGCAGAGTACGGACTAGAGATATATAACTCATAAAAGAGTAATATTGGAAACAAAAAACAGTCGATGGTTGACTTTTTTTTATCAAAACGGACCAAACCTACGGTGGAATCATACGCTCGTTTGAATTACCTGGTCAAAATTCAGGCCTAAATCAAAAATAAAATTTGGTAAATCTGTGAGCTGCTGATTCACTCAAATTGACTGAAGTTTATATTGGTTTTAGGAGAATACTGAGCAAAATAATCAGTTTCTAAATGTGCAAAGCTGGTAGAAACAAGTTACTAAAGGCCTGTAGCGTTAATTACAACTAAATAATGACTCAGGAAAATTGAATACAAACACAGAACAAATTTTCCTCTTTCTTTTTCATTTTCTTTCTACCAAACAATTTGAGGCATTTAAGTCTAATGAATAAAATCAGAATAAAAACTATTGAAGTTAAGCCGCTGTCACACCATGACGATTTATCCAGCGCATGCCTGACGTCCAAGATTCTTCTAAAACGCTGGCATGCGCTGAACTTTCTATGTAAGGGGTGGACTCATTTGTTCATTTCAATTTGCATGTTTCCTAAAGGCTTTGTTGGGCTACTGTATAAGAGCCACGAACTCAACGCTATTTCTGACATTTTCAATATAAAAAGCTTCCTGGATGGAAAGTGAAATATCTTCAAACATGGAAACAAATCCCAATGGATTGTTTTTAAACTTAATTGGAATGACTACGACCTGGATGACTGAGAATCTTCACCGGCAACTTTCAATGTGTTTTTTCAATTTTGGACATATACATGATTAGTATTCATAATGACTCCAGAACTTATGTCCAACTACAGCCTAACGTTGATATGTGTTGGAGATAAGTTCTTGATAAGTTATAGTTATGCACACGTTACTGATAGGTTTTGGATAAGCAAGACACCACGACTTATGAGTGACTTACCCTTAACGTACGTCAACGATCAGATAACTTACCTGTAACTTAAGCCCAACGTATGGCATATGCTGTCATACGCCAAAAACATTTTGAGCATGTTCAAAATTTTTCAACATACTTGCCGTATGTCAGCGTGCTCATAACACAAAATTGACCCAAAACTTATCCAAAATGTGCCTGCGTTTTTGCTAGTTTTTTTGGATGTCAGGCATAGGCTGGCTAAATTGTCAAGGTGTGAAAGGGGCTTTAGTCATTTAGACGTGACAACTTGTGAGGGGTATAAATACTTGTGTCCGTTTTTTGCTTTTGTGAAAAATGGCAGGGGGCATTTATCATACTGCTCAAAACACTTTCATGTCCTCTATGACATTTCTAACAGGTTTAAAGAAATTATTGTGACTCTGAGGCACATTTGCCAAGGAAAACATTCTGGTTTTAAGGCAAATGCAAAATTTAAAAAAATAGCGAGAATAAGAAGCTGGGCTCTATGGTTCAGGGCTTGGATTCCTGTTGAGGTTTGACTGACCTCAGTAAACTTCACCCAGCTGTCCCATTGAGGGGTCCAGTTCACCAAGCTGTCTCATTCTGCCTGAGCAGACTCAAGGTTTCAGGGCATTAAGGCTGCTTCTTGAGCTGCCTATAAAAAGCAAGATCTAAATTATTTGGAATTGCCACTGATTTCTTCAGGTGTCTAACAACCACCCTTACACCCGGTCGTAATCCAGAGAACTAAGCCAATCCGCATGAGCCCAGAACCGTTTGCTGACCTGACCTGGATAACAGACAGTGCCAGGCCATTTTAGAAAGGCAACCATAGAAAAGAGGAATCAAACTTTAGGGATTCAAGCTGAGGTGGGGTAATTTGTAGCATTGCAACCTTCCAGCAAGAAGGTCCTGAATTTGATGGGTCTGCATGGAGTTTGAATGTTCTCCTTGTGTATGCATGTGTTATCTCTGGGTACTCCGGCTTCCTCCCACAGTCCAAAAACATGACAGTTAGGTTAATTGGCTTCTCTAAAGTCCCCTTAGGTGTGTGTGAGAATGGTTGTTTGTCTCTGTGTTGCCCTTCGATGGCCCTGCGACCTGTCCAGGGTGTACCCCGCCTCTCGCCCATAGACAGCTGACTGGAGATAGGCACTAGCACCCCTCGTGACCCCGCTCGAGATAAGCGTGACTGATAATGGATGGATATTCAAAGAGTTTTGAAAATTGAAGATTCACACTGCACTGAAGGCATCAAAACTATGAATTAACACATGTGGAATTATATACTTAACAAAAAAGTGTGAAAGGTTCTGCAAAGTAGCCACCTTTTAATGTGTTTACTGCTTCACACAGTATTTACTGGCATTCTCTTGATGAGCTTCAAGAGGTAGAACCAAAGAATGCTTCCACTGCTTGCTAGGTTGGCCCATTTTACATGGACGCGCTTGACGTCACATCCACAAAGGAGCGCGGGAACTTTTGACCCAAAGTACATTCAGGGAAAATGGGCTACAGACTTATAGGTGCATCGGCGCTGAACTAATGACGTGTCAGTCTGGACATCAAACAATGTTTTACTCATAAAAGGTCAAATAAAATGGCCGATCTAAAAATATTTTTCGGTAAAATCTTACCGAACTACTGATCTTACCGGACTATTGATAACTTTTTAAAACCTAAAATAATTAAAATAAAACAACTTTACATCAAGTCCAGCTGTATTTACAAAGCATTTTGCATTGTCACAGGAACCAAGTGCTGTCCAGAATGCAGGAGATAATTAAAACAAACTGATGCAAAGAAACATGGAACACTGAACTCCAAAAACACGTAAAAACAAAACACATAACCGCTCATATAATAAGAACTAGCCTAACAAAGTGAAATAAAAATTTCACATGGTGTTAAAAGCTAAGGCAAAGTGACGAGTTTTAAGAAGTCATTTAAAAATTAGACAATGTCTTGACTATCTAATGTGCAATGTGCAGCCATTCAACATTTTAGGAGCTTCTTAAGCAAAAAAACCCAGTCCCCCTTAGCTTACGTCTTGTTATGGGAACGCTAAGGAGTAACTGGGTAGCTGACCTGAGAAAGTGCTATAATGGTATAGCCACTCCGACAGGTATGAAGGAACAAGTCCATGGAGGCTCTTACAGCAGTTCCAAAGAACTTTCAGTTTTGGTGTGTTTGGCTCCCCCAGTGGCCAAAAGCTGTATTGTTTTGTCTGAAGTAAGACAGCATTTCCCGTGAGAACCCACACATAGCATGATAACATCTTTTTTTCCAGATTGCCTGCAGTTGGATCAAACTAAATTTCTGTTTCCAGTGGCTGTATGAAAAATTAATAGCGATGAGGTAAATCATCTAAATGTGGTGAAACAATATCATAAGACGATGTTGAAAATAAAAAATGTTTAACTTTGATTTTGAACCATATTTCTGCACTGCCATGAACCCCTCTCTCCCCCCTCACCCGACTCGTCAGCAACTGATGTGCCTTGAAACTGACAAATATAACTTTATGTTTGATAAGTTCACAGTAAACGTATAGATCCCAGCAGGTAGCCGAATTGCCTGAATGTCAACCCTGCATAATTTGAAAAAATATACATTCTCTCAGGAAAACGTAATCGCATCCCATTCTGTCTTTATCATAAGGGGGAAAGTGACCTATGACCGGTCAGCACGTTTGTAGTCATTTTGTGTGGCAGGGTTACTGCCACCCTCTGCTGGTCAAGTTATATGACGCCCTGATGCCATGCCAGAGGTGTCATTCAACAAGTAAGTGGATTTATATTCACAAAAATTCTGAAAATATTTTATGAAGGTTGAAAAGTTACTTAATGTTGGACTAAAAGAAAACAAAAAATAATAAAAAATATATTAGGTTAATATAAAAAAGCGATTATTTCCTTTAAATAGTACAGACACCAAAAAAAACTGCTAAAAAATTACATTCGTAACTATGATACTGAAATGGGTTTCAGATTTGAACACAACCTCTGTCTAAATCTTATTTTAAAGTAGCCAAAGGAAGTCCTGACCGCACAATCATCTCATACCACAAGGCGCAGGCATGTGTTTTTAACTACAAAGCTGCTTAAAGGTTAAAGAAAAGAAGAATCAGTGTAATCATGCAAATATCTAAGAACTTCATTTGGGCTGATGAAATAAAAACATTTTATTCCTTAAAGAAAAAAAAAGATTTTGGAGTCAGAACCTAAATAAAGGACTCAGAGATACACTATATTGCCAAAAGTATTTGCTCACCTGCCTTGACTCACATATGAGCTTAAGTGACATCCCGTTCCTAATCCATAGGGTTCAATATGACGTCGGTCCACCCTTTGCAGCTAGAACAGCTTCAACTCTTCTGGGAAGGCTGTCCACAAGGTTTAGGAGTGTGTTTATGGGAATTTTTGACCATTCTTCCAGAAGCGCATTTGTGAGGTCGCACACTGATGTTGGACGAGAAGGCCTGGCTCTCAGTCTCCGCTCTAATTCATCCCAAAGGTGTTCTATCGGGTTGAGGTCAGGACTCTGTGCAGGCCAGTCAAGTTCATCCACACCAGACTCTGTCATCCATGTCTTTATGGACCTTGCTTTGTGCACTGGTGCACAGTCATGTTGGAAGAGGAAGGGGCCAGCTCCAAACTGTTCCCACAAAGTTGGGAGCATGGAATTGTCCAAAATGTCTTGGTATGCTGAAGCATTCAGAGTTCCTTTCACTGGAACTAAGGGGCCAAGCCCAGCTCCTGAAAAACAACCCCACACCATAATCCCCCCTCCACCAAACTTTACACTTGGCACAATGCAGTCAGACAAGTACCGTTCTCCTGGCAACCGCCAAACCCAGACCCGTCCATCAGATTGCCAGATGGAGAAGCGCGATTCGTCACTCCAGAGAACGCGTCTCCACTGCTCTAGAGTCCAGTGGCGGCGTGCTTTACACCACCGCATCCGACGCTTTGCATTGCACTTTTATGTATGGCTTGGATGCAGCTGCTCGACCATGGAAACCCATTCCATGAAGCTCTCTGCGCACACTGTTCTTGAGCTAATCTGAAGGCCACATGAAGTTTGGAGGTCTGTAGTGATTGACTCTGCAGAAAGTTGGCGACCTCTTCGCACTATGCGCTTCAGCATCCGCTGACCCCGCTCCGTCAGTTTACGTGGCCTACCACTTCGTGGCTGAGTTGCTGTCGTTCCCAAACACTTCCATTTTCTTATAATACAGCTGACAGTTGACTGTGGAATATTTAGGAGCGAGGAAATTTCACGACTGGATTTGTTGCACAGGTGGCATCCTATCACAGTTCCACGCTGGAATTCACTGAGCTCCTGAGAGCGACCCATTCTTTCACAAATGTTTGTAAAAACAGTCTGCATGCCTAGGTGCTTGAATTTATACACCTGTGGCCATGGAAGTGATTGGAACACCTGATTCCAATAATTTGGATGGGTGAGCAAATACTTTTGGCAATATAGTGTATGTTAAATCCAGGAAAAAACAGCCACATCTGGAGGGGAAACCAACATGCACTAATTTAGTGAGGATGTGTTCCTCTAACTTTGAGAGCCTCTTAAAATGAGGGAAAGCAGAAAAAAACAATAAAGAATGCGAATCCACGGCTTTCTTTCTGTGTAGCATCACCACTGCTTTAAAATCCACAAGTAGCCAGTTGGTACTCACCACGATTTTCCATTACAGAGAATGAGGCCTGTCAATCACCGATTCCTAAAAAACAAAGGTTTGAGAATCAGCAACAGCTCAAGACTTCCTGAGAATTACATTTCTAATGACTCATTACACATTAAAGTATCTCTACATTCAATAACATCCCCTAATGAACTTCATGCATGAAAATAACTATATAAGAGCTACCTTAAATCTCACTTCAAGTAATTTTAGTATAATTAATATTTTTTGTGCATTGAAGCAAAAGAAACATACGCTGGGCAATCTCATGGGTGGTTTAGGGGTGGCAAAGATCCTAAGAAGAAGACTCGATGCATTTTTTCCTCATTTTTCCCACATCATAATGATGGCAGCTCCACCCTCCCTAACTCATCTGAAAGGCAAAAAAAGAAACCAAAGTTAGCCATTTGTATATATATATATATATATATATATATATATATATATATATATATATATATATATATATATATATACACATATACAGAGGGTTTGGATCTAAAGATAATTTTTGAAATATAAATTCAAAGAAACTTAGACTGGTCCCTTCTAAATACCTCTAAAACTCACAAAAAAAACCCAAGTATATAATTAAATAAATAAAACAAATAAGCTTGCTGGATATAAAGAACAAATCAATAAGAGGAGATATTCTTCTAAATAAAACAGCTCATGTAGATATTCTATCTGCAAAAACAACTGTAACTCATCTCTGCAGTTGACTCACTCCTATTTGCTGTTTACTCGGAAATAATAAGGGTATAATAGCAATTTTAGCTGGCCAGGAAGATTGTCACAGCCAGCAGTCTATGCCCACATAATTCTATGAAATATCACAGAAACTGTTGGGATGAGAAAACAGTTTGAACATTTGGTCAAACTGGTTTAAATTCTGACATTTACTGCTTTTTTATTTTTTTTTATATTTGCAAAATTACAAATGAATAGATTGAGTTAACATTCAATAACGGTATAAGTCATAATTTGAACCAATACTTATGGTTTCTGTTATTAAGAGTTTTAAGGGGTTACAAGTTTGAGTTTCGGTCTGTGTTACATAAGAAGAGGGGCCACCAGAACTCTAAGTTATTCAGCAATCATTAGCCCCATTTACACTACAACTGTGCCCCGATTGGTCTGAGCACGGCAACCGAGATAACTGTTGAGTGTAAATGGCATGCACAACTGAACCAGACTGTGCCAGACACAACCAAAACCATGCTAAACTGGTACTAGATCGTCAGTAGGGCCCAGCACAGTTTAGGTCTGGCTCAGTTCCCAGATAACAACAAGTGCATGAGCAGACCGCATCATCTCCATACAGTCAGCCTCAGTAACCATGAAATTTCAGACATTTATAAAAATACAAGCTTCATACCCTGCCACACAAGTTCCATTGATGATTCTGCTTAGCAGTGTGATGAACCTCAATGTCTGTAAGCCCTGATTAGACTATCGTCTGTCGTATTCACTTCCCAAAAGCCGACAAAAGCCATCCACCAAAGGCTGCCTTCTTCACCTGACTCTCCGCAAACGTCCTGAATGTTACGGCTGTCGCCATGTTGATTTGCTTGTTTCCCTCTAAAGAGCAGTAGTATCATAGATCGTCAATAGGAGGCGAGGAACTTTGATAGTATGATGTGTAAATGGTCGTACAGAACCAAGCTCGGCACGGATCGGTTTTCGGAGGGTAGTGTAAATGAGTTTTTTTTTATTTCTTTAAGCGTCAAATTCCAATTACTGTACCTCAAACAATGAACCCACTCTCCATCAAACCCCCATTGATGGACAGTGGGTCTATAAAGGACATATAGAGCCTTAAATGGCCAAGCTCCATCTTATATCAGAGCTATGATTGTTCCTTATTTTCCTAACAGAGCACTTCGCTCTCAATCTGCAGGTTTACTAGTGGTTCCTAGAATTTCTAAAAGTAGAATGGGAGGCAGATGTTTTCGTTATCAGGCTCCTCTCCTGTGGAACCAACTACCAGTTTTAGTCCGTGGGTCAGACACCTTGTCTTCTTTTAGGTGTAGGCTTAAAACTTTCCTTTTTGTTAAAGCTTATAATTATAGAGTGGCTCAGGTTATCCTGAGCTATCTCTATAGTTATGCTGCTATAGGCTTAGACTTCTGGAGGACACAGGGACCCCTATTTCATCATTCTGCTTCATTCTATTTCTATTCTCCCACTCTCTGCTTCTTTCTGTATGTCTGCTTCTGTCTCCTTGAACCTCGGTCGGCCTCGGCAGATGGCCGCACGCACTGAGCCTGGTTTTGCTAGAGGTTTCTTGAGTTTTCCTCTCCATTGTCACTACAAGCATGCTTAGTTTGAGGGATTGCCTTCGAGTCATTGAGATCAACTGGTTTTTCTTAAAAAGAAAACTTTGAATCAGTTTGACTGGATGATCCGGTGAACTGTAAAGTGCCTTGAGATGACCTGTGTTGTGAATTGGCACTATATAAATAAACTAAATTGAATTGAATTTAACAGGAGAACATGAATTATTTGTTCCAGTTTAGGGTAGAGAGCTGGAAACCGGAACTTTCTTCCATACAGAAGTTTATTCAAAGCCACTGTAACTTGATTTATCTCTGAAACACTAGAAGTTCCTGCTTCAGCTCTGGCTGTCATTACTATATCATTTATGATTTAGTGCTATACTAATAAACAAGGGATTAAAACAACCATTAGTTCCTGCAGTCGGCATGATAGAATAACTAAAAAGTGGAGTAAAGAACATTGTGTCCTTCCCAATGTTTGGCACTTGTGGCAAAGGTGCGTAAAGTACATCCTGATAAATCCATCCATCACTCCAGTGGAACATTGGAACATTAAATCAGAGATTATTTTCCCTCATTACCAAACTGCTCACTGTGTGCACTGATTGCATTAGCTCAGGTCTGGTTTGGCACAGATCAGTTGTTTTTTTGTTTTGTTTTAATTTTTGTAAGCAATTCCTGAGTTATAAAGCTATCAACAGAAATCTGTCTTACTTGAAAAATATTAGCTGTTCTTCTTACCTTACATGGTCTATCATAATGGAAGGTAAGAAGAATAAATAATGCCCGGGTGAGTAACTTTTGTGCTCCTCCATATAATTGTAATGGTCTACAAATTCTGCTTCATCCGACTGACATGTTCTCGGGTCTTTTTTCCCCTCCTGTTTTACAGGAAATGTTAAGGATGCAATAATTGTTGCATGTGATGAAAAGTAAATTTTAATAATATTTTTACACTGAATCATTGTATTTGTTTAAAAGCTACTCCAGATACTTATTTCTTCATTTTTTTTGCAAATCTTCAAGTATTACTAATAAAA
The DNA here is from genome assembly GCA_030533445.1 of Cyprinodon diabolis. Taxonomy (NCBI): domain Eukaryota; kingdom Metazoa; phylum Chordata; class Actinopteri; order Cyprinodontiformes; family Cyprinodontidae; genus Cyprinodon; species Cyprinodon diabolis. The sequence goes on from CM060064.1 coordinate 20,776,866, forward strand.
GTGCAGCATATATTTATTTAACTAGTATACAGATGTATATTAAAGTGTATACTATAGAGTATACACACTAATACATCCAAGTATATATGGTTAGTATACATTCAAACTAGGCCTGAAACGATTGATCGGATTAATGGGGATTAATCAATTATTGAACAACTAATTTAGTAATCTATTAATCGTTAACTGGAGTATAATGACTCTAAAAAATGCCTTTAGCTGACGGAGCGACCCACTTAGAGCAGTAATTATACCAAGATTGTGCAAAAAAAAATAGAAAGGTTTTGCATTTAAGATGAAAAAGAAACAATTCTGTTGATATGCTCTATCCAGAACTCCTCAAATGGAAAAGTTTAAGTTTCACCTTGTTTAATTTAGTAAAAAAGCCTTCTTTAAAGAATCTTTGGCAATTATTATCAATCGAAAAAATAATCAAAAGATCAATCGATTTGCAAAATATTATTTAGTTGCAGCCCTAATTCCAACAAAATCTAAAGCAAAATTCAGTCAGTCTCCTCTAAAATTACAGCCCAGGTTCACTATTTATCTTACACTAACTTATTTGACCAGATTACTGGTCCAACCAACATCTCCGTGGTTAACTTTTGGGAAAGTTTGATTTTCAGTGCCAAGATGATACAAAAGTCCCCTCAGACTCTGCTTCAAGCCTGCTAGCACATGAGGCCATCTCATAACTATAACTGTAATCAGGGCTGTGTCCTAACAGACTACAGCTGCATCTGTCAAATGAATGATGATGATACAAATCTCTGAAACAAGACTCTTGATTTTGGTCTTCTCTATTCCTCATTAAAGCCTGTTTAAAGGCGGAGTCAAAGGTGAACTTCCGTCTTAAAAGAAGAAGCCAGAGTTAACAACAATCAAACAGGACTGCGTTCTGAAAGTGCATGCACTGAAAATGCAATTATAGGTCTTATCGCCTGAAGGAGAACCTTAAGCAGTGAAAATGATGTGATCTTTATCACATTTAGAAAAAACCTTAATCTCACCTCAACCACAGAAAGCCATAGAACCACACACTTTTGGTAATGACACCAATGACAGCATTTCAAATCTGACCAGCAAACACAACACACATTAAATTGGTTCATTTTATACAAAAAATCAATTTCTTACTTATTGCTTTTGTAAAATAAAAACATAATTTGTTTTCAAAATATTGTCAATATGACCACAACAATAAAGCTGCATCTAAAATCTTACGCTGTTTTTACAAAATTCCTTATTTTTACATGTATTACATGAGGGCAGATCTAAAAAAAAAACCTTTTATGCATTACTAAACATTAAGACACTAAGCATATTGTGTGGAACATCACGTTTGATCTAATCCACTGTTCCACTTATGAGGCCCCTGTGTTGTATAGGGTGTCTGTATTAGGAATAGAGTACATAATGTAGTGTTTTAATGAATCATGGCTTTTATATCATTTTTTTATGCTCCTTATTTTGAACATATTTCAGGATCAGCAAACCAGACATGGAAAGGTTAAAGATTCTCATTAAATGGTAACCTTGGCTAAAAAAAAAGCACGGCTTCTCTACATTTGTTCCTGCTAAACTGCACTTTTAGATGAGGGTTATCTTAATAAAAATGATAGGAGCTGATTTTTACTTTCTACATGTTGGTTTTTCCATGTCTATTTCCACTTTTAAGTAAAAGGGACTGTCTTTCGGCCAGCCCACTGGCAGTGCACTACTAAATATGGATGCAGGGGAAGCATTGTGACACCCTATGGGTGTTTTCAAACAAGGAAAAGCCTTTAGGAATCTGTTTAGACTCCTAAGTCTGTTTAGACTCCTAAAGGCACCTCTAAAAGTGGGTCTCAATGTAGTTATTTGGTGGTATACTGTAGCTTTTTCAATGGTAACTGATGCTTACCTATCTCTGATGACACAAGAACCAAAGTTCAATGCTATAACAGTTCCTTAAATTGATTAAATGCTTATTGGTTGTCAGCAGATCAGTTGGAGATGCTTCTAGCTTTTAGCATGCTGAGGTAAGTGCATCTTCATTAGAACACCAACACAGTATAGGAAGTGATAAAACGCCTATATTGTTAGGTGATTGGCGCAATATGTGAGACATAATTGTGTCCGACGACATCCATGAGAAAAATGCAACCTGCTGTAGAGAGATGTCCTGAAAGTCTAAGAATATAGAACCACAAAAAACTAGATGGATGGACGGACGGATGGATAAATATATCTATATCTATGCATTTCATCTGCATAGATAGATTTTTCTATGCAGATGAAATACGACGCAGATATAATAGAAGGACGGGGTATTAGAATGAAAATGTACTTCTCTTTTCACCACAGGGGAAGCTGGAAACAGGCAGATGCATTTGCGGTCTAAGATTGCATTTTTTTAAACTCCCGCCTGCCACGGCCTTGGCTGGATGACTCAAAATAATCGGGGAGAGTGGTGAGCAAAAAGTATCCCTGGACTCTGACAGTAAAAGCCGATTAAAGGCAGTAAACGGGTAGAACTACAAAATAAGACAAGCTTTCTGAACAGTTCGGCTCCCTTTCATGCATTGAATAAACAGAAGTTGTCCAAGGTTGCTGCTTGTGAGCTACAACACAGAGAAAACAAAGGCAGTCATAGTCTAATCAAATATTAGTGTTTCATTTTTTACCACACTCAATGCCAGAAAGAGAGGGAAAAGGGATGTTGATTGTCTAGTTCCCCTTTGAGTTGTGAACCGTCAGTCTACATCTGTCACGTATTTTTCTACTGCATGGAAGTCATGAGACTGTCCAAACTGTTTAGCTAAAAGACTTACATGCAGACGGCTTCAAACTTCACCACAGGACCGTTATTAGTCTAGAACAAACAGATCGAAGAAGAAACATCCAGCTAATGACACCAACTTCCAATTAGGGCTTAATTAGTCTGACAGAAAAGAATAAATGAGCCATCCTCTTGTCCAAACATCATCAGTCACTAACCCATGCTATAATTGACTATAGCCCCAAGAGAAAGAGAGTGAAGGCTTGTTTTAAAACTTACATTATCGAATCACGTCCTTTTACAGCTTTAGAGCAGATTCTGTCTTTTTTCCTTTCCCTTGCAAAACTCACGCTCCGAAATAGGAGGCACCAAGCAGGTATGAGAAAGCAGCCGCAACTGTGAAATCTTCTGTGCAGCGCACACACCCTCACTGGCGAGTCTTACTAGTTTTGATTCAATTACAACAGGAGCAGAAACGGCAGCAGCTGGCTGGGTTATATGCCATCTTTAAATAGCAGTTTGCTTCTAACTCCAGGGCTCAGGAAAAAAAAAAACCCAGATGGAAACACAAATTAAGTTCACACTTAAACACCCCCCACATGCTCTATGGTATGAAACTTTAGCTAAATTAACAAAGTTTAAAGTTACCTGTAACGGGTTAACTAAAAGACTCGTTAAGTCCAGTCATGAGACGTTCATCAAAAGTCCACCATGTCAGAGCTGCAGACCCTTTACTGCTAAATGAATCTAACGGCACAGTTTCTTCACCTAGCTTCAAAATGGACGGACAAGGCCGTCTGTTCCGATTCCGTGCTGGGCCAGTGTCACCACTGAGCCTGCCCCAGAAAAGCGCCACTCACCACAGGGACCAGTGGCCCACTTTTACAAGGAGCCCAAAACGCTAAACTTTTCCTCCTCAGTGTCCCTCCAACTGGTGAGTAAGCTGTGCTGCAGGATAGCAAACCAGAACACACCTCAATCAGGCACCAGAAAGTATGGGACTGTCACGGTACAACAACCTTGATTAAAAATACAATAATTTCTAAGGCCTTTAGTCAGTGCAGCCCCACAATCACATTGCTTTAATTTGCAACAGAAACAAATCAAGCTTTACTGCCTCTATTAAACATTAGTGAATCAGTCTTAGATTAGACCAATTTTCCTTTGCTTGGCTCTAATCAATGATAAGCAGGTGAAACCCTGAAAATTATCACTTGTTCAATTATTTTTTTCCTATTTGTGGAATTCTTTTAAACTTGGAATTTGCAAATTATTTCCTCTATGAAACACATGGCTGCAGTTGCTTGACTTTTACAATTCAAGGAGCCCCTTTTAATCTTGCTCCTAGTGAGTTGGAATTGTCTACAACTGCAAAATGATAGAGAAGGACTTTATTGAATAAGTACAAGCCAAAAATGTGTGTAAGTTAGTTTATTACTGTTTATAGACATAAGATCAGAGGAAAATAACAACAAAGACAGATTTCTTTGAATGGAACATTCCATAAATAAAGGTAAACAGTATGTTTTTTGCTGCCTAATGGCAAATGTGGGAAATCTTTGCAAATATAACGTGAAAACACACAGAAAACAAAACTAAAACTAGCCTTTCTATTATTTCTATTTTTAAAAGTTGATCAGAGGGTTAAAGGAAGGCCTAAGGAATACCATCTCTTCAAGCATAAGATTGGTTTGTGTTATACCATTAGAAAAAAGGAGATGCAATAAAGTATAATTTCATCTATAAGTTGCAATAAATACACATTTATTCTTATTAAACGGTATGGTCATTTGCTAGGAATCGGAGTGATGATGATAATGACGAGACCGCATTCCAACAGGCTTAACAACAGTTATGTGAATTCTTGCAAACACCTGGCAACTATTATTATATTTCAGTGCCCTATTATAACAATATTGCAGACACTGACAGCGCTATAAATTACAAATATAGTTGTTAATATAATCACAGAACTTTGTGTCAAAATAATTTAAACTATCCATAAAGAGTTAAGGACTACTATCCTTCCGTTTTAATACCATTGAAAATATTGAAATTGATCATTTTACTTTCCTCTTAGTAATGGGAAAAAGTAAAGGTTATCTTTCAGCTAGCTGGCGGACAGTGTGCAGCAGCTGGAGAATCAGCAACCCTAATCTCTTAAACTTAAACCATATCCTGCCCATTGCTAATGAAAAAGCACAATAAACCCAACTATATATACCCACACTGTACCATGCAAACATGTAAAGTTTGCAATCAATCGCTGCTCCCTGCCCAGTGACCGCTCTGTGAAGAAGAAAGGGAGGGAGGGGGTGGAATGGAGACATTTAACTGAGAGCTTCTGGAGGAATCTCCTCATCTATGGTCTAACAGAATCAATCAAACCCAGCTGACAGCTTAACCATGGCGGTTGGCTCTTAATGGCCCATTAAAGAGAGGACTTTCAATGGGAAGTGGGAAGAGCTGCAGCACAAGGCAGCTTTTTATTTTTTCTTGGGAGAGCAAATTAAGTTTGGGGGGGTATTAAAGTTTAGGCAACCAGAGGAAATGCAGTGCTGACACACAGGGGTCTCACATGTCACAGCCCAACCTTTTTCATATACAAACAAACACAATTAGTGTTTGGCTGATTTGCTTTCTAACAGGAATTGATAGCTTATGAATTGGCAAACTGATTTTTAATAATTTATTGTATTTTCCTAATAGCAATTTCTTGAAATCTCTTGGTAAATGTATATATTTATATTCATCATCGAAGAGAGATAGGCGTGTTGGATTAAAAAACGAGTTAAGATTAACAACATTATGTTGAGATTCAAAACCAAACGCATATATTCTACAATCGTTAACCAGTCGATTTACATCAATCTCGGTTTAATCCCGGTTAGAGAGAAACGCCTTACCTGAGGCGCTCCCTCGGTCTACCGCGTGGAAAGCATCAGATTCAGAGGCTCCGCGGATGCTCTGTGCTCCTGCGCCGGTGGATGCAGCTCAGAGGAAAAACAGACAGGTGTTGTGTCGATCTTGGTTCTCCTGTCAAAACGAGTTACTCCGCTTGCTGCGCTTCTACACGGACGCGGTGCAATGGTGCGTTCAAGCGCAGCTGGTAATCTACAGAATCTATTGAAATAACGTCATATTATGGACTCTAAACAATCCAGTAATCAGTTTTCGTTCACGTTCATTAAACATTGATCATACTTGATAAATATGAAGTTTTTTTTCTCGTGTTTTTATTACAATTTTTCCACTAATTGTGAAGCCTCTCGGGACTTTTAAAGTGGCTTTGCTTTAGATTCTTCTCAGGCTTTGCTTACTTCGCTGTCCTTTCTGTGTTTTTCTTTCAGTTACTTTCCTTCAACGTGCTTACACAAATTAGGACAGCAAGCTTCTATGGCCATCAGTTGCTGTGGTTTAACCTCGCTGTGAACAGAAAGGAAAATGAAGGTGTCATTAAAGGGAAACGCCGTTTTTTTTTTTACATTGGCCCTTGATTTTACGTTATTACATCATGTTCTACTCACCCATATGAGTTTTGTGTCATTTGGAGCTGTTCTGAAGATATTCCATTAGGTTATGTCCAAGTAAATAAACTAAACAGTTCATAATTTATTCTTTATGGTACGCCAGCATTCATAACATGTAGGCGAATCACTGTCCTCACTGTAAATGATAAATAAATAAATTATAAATTATGAACAGTTTAGTTTGCTTACTTATAACCTAACGGAATATCCTTAGAACAGCTCCAAATGACACATAACTCATATTGGTGAGTAGAACATGATGTAATAACGTAAAATCAAGGGCCCAATGTAAAAAAAAAGGCATTTCCCTTTAACTCTAATGGAGCACTGTGAAATCAGCTGTCTTCCTCTTGACTGTGTGGCATTACTTAACATTTCTGTATTCAAATTTTCAATAGAAAAAAATATATTTATATTCTCTACATTGGCCTAACTATCGGTAAGCAGAGACTGCAGTTGCTTAGGGGCCCCCAACCTCTTAGAGGCCCCGTCACTGACACATGTGGTTGGCCCCCTACACAATTGTGGAATAGGACTCTTTGCAGATGTAATGGACGAAAAATTCCTCTTAAACCCACCTGGTAGATTGACCGGACCTTATTTATGGCAGATTTCAACAGGATGGTGAGCCGTTTAAACACGACACCAATAGCAAAGCAGACAGTGGTACTTTTAATTACAATGTTAATAACTGTGTATAGTTCATTAGACGGTTGGTAAAAAAAATACACTCATATAATATGTTTCAAACTACAATAAAGATCTTAAAAGAACAATGTATTTGAGTATTCTATTTTTTAAAATATGACTTGGAATTATTAAACAATAAAACTCAGCAATTAATGCCTTAACAAAATCGCTGTTTCACATCATGAATTACTAGAAACAACTTTCAGTCTCAGGACATTGAAATAAATCACCCATTAATAGTCTTCCTTTGTGTTAAACTGTAAACGTATGCTGTCCATGATGTAAAATAAATCATATTATTTAATATACATGTGCTTCATTAACTATTGTCCTAAATAATAATTATATACTATTTTAAAGGGAGCCTTGAGAGGGCTAACCAGACTTTGTTGTTTTTGTCACATTGGGACATTTTATAAACCTATTATGAAGGATAATTAAAATAATTTAAAAAATATTACGTGGGCAATTAAGTATGTGGGGAAATTTTATGGCTAGAAGCTGATAAAACCTGTGGTTAGTTGTTTTAACATGAATAATCTAATAGATGTGGAGTAATTGAACGCATCAGCACCCCGTCCCCCGTGGCCGTAAAACGCCGTGTAGAGGCGCAGGTCTTAATCGTCAACGCAGAACTGGTGGAGGGGCAATCTCGAAGCTGGAACTGGATTCGACTGAACACTGAGGTAAAGTCAGCCAGCAGGGAAAATACAGTAGCTTCCGGTTAAATATATCCAAACAAAAGCAGGTGTTTGCACAAAACCATTAAATTGACTTCGTTAGCGCATTCTCGCCTTTCCACACAAGCTGCAAAACGAGCGTCTGCATATCTGTCAATGCAACTAATACTTATGGGTAAACAACACAGCACTCTTTCCCTGCACCGATCACATGCAAGGCCTATGCATTCTGATAGTAATCAAACAGAGACCCCGAGGGTGAGTTCATCGACACACTCACTCCAACACCCTGCTGATCACACCGATCCTTTGTTGCGCCTCAGCGCTATGCAGGAGCCCCAGCAGACAGAGAGCACCGCTGTTCTCTGCCTTCTGCAGATCCGTGCAGCAGCATCGCAGCGCAGACATGAACCCCACTCTCTTTGCCTGTCGGCCAACTTGCAGCATCGCAACTTGTAGGTTATTGTCTGCAGAGAAAAACCAAACTCACCCGGCTGGTTCATTCATCCCCCTTCAGACTCCCCCTCTCCTCCTCTCTGATTGAAGTTAAAGCTCTTTTAAAAATAGCAATCCGGTCATTTTCCTCACACTTTCTCCCCCAATTCTAAAACCCGGCCAAACATTTCAGGTCCTTCCCGGAAACCATCCCTGCTCTGGCATCTCGGTAGTGGTAGTTTTTCCTGGAAGATGCAGCTGACCGGTTCGCAGCGCAGAAGCGAGCCCCACTCTTTGCCGCGGGGACTCCAGTTCCCACCATGCATTGCAGTGCATTGATCCGGGGGAAGAGGCTTGGATGAATGGGTGGGGTAGCATACCGTTATATGGAGCACCAGCTCTGCTCCTGTTTTCCCTCACCCGCTTTTCTAAAAACATGTTTGAAAACTTCTTCAGTCTCACTAACAATGGCGTAGCTATGCGTAAGCAGAGATTGCAGTTGCTTAGGGGCCCCGACATCTTAGGGCCCCCTTCACTGACACCTGGTAGGCCCCCCACCAATTTATGGACTAGGAAGTTTCATTGCATATGTAATAGTACAGGAAAAAAAAATCCTTTAAAAGCCCAACGGATTTTAAGATGTCTGATCGGACCGTATTTATACCCCAACAGATGCCAGATTTCATCATGATGGTGACCCCTTTAAACATGACACCAATAGCAAAACAGACAGTAAGGCAAGGCAATGCAAATTTATTTGTATAGCACAATTCAGTAAAAAGACAATGCAAAGTGCTTTACATGATTAAAATATAGGAAAATAAAACTGAATCAAAGCAAGTAGGGAAAAAAATAATAAAATAAAAAATGCAGAAACATAAAATAAAAAAAGTTGAACTAATGATGTTTCAGTTGAACTGTTTAACTAGAACAGTCTAAGGAAATCCTAAACAAATGTGTTTTTAGTCTCGATTTAAAGGAACTCAGGCTTTCCGCACCTTTACAGTTTTCTGGAAGTTTGTTCCAGATAAGTGGATCATAGGAACTAAATGCTGCTTCTCCATGTTTAGTTCTGGCTCTAGGTATGCAGAGCAGGCTGGAGCCAGAAGACCTGAGTGGTCTGGAGGGTTGATACACTGATAGCAAGTCTGGGATGTATTTAGGTGCTAAGCAATTCAGAGATTTATAGACTAACAGAAGTATTTTAAAGTCTATTCTCTAACCCTGGTGAAAAAATACACTCATATAATATGTTTCAAACCGCAATAAAGATCTTAAAAGAACAATGTATTTGAGTATTTTATTTTTTACACTACCACTTGGAATTATGGGTAATCCGGAGCATGGGGGGAATGGGGTGTTGTACAGTACTTCCTATGGGGCCCATTCAGATACGGGTCTATTGTTGTGTTGTTACGCCATTGCTCACATACATACAATTTAGATAATCTCAATATTGTCTCATTAAAAACATCATTTGGGTTGTTTTTTTTTTATTTATTTATTTTTTTAATTCAGCCTAAAAAATGAGAATACACATCATAACCGTTTGACACAAACTTCAGTGCTTTAATTTCTGTTCATTTCAATTTAAATACGTCTAGTATTTATTTAGATTACAACTCTCTTTTGGAAGTCTCACCTTCTTTTATATGTAGGAAAATAATTACAATATTTATAAACAATTATTTGAAATTGTGTACTTAAAAAGGAAAGCATTTAACTGAGCCACACAAAAATACTGAATTACCTCCCGACCCTAGAAAAAAACGCTTGTGAAGAAGGTATAGACCAATCTGAAAGCATTGATTTTCAGTAACACCCATAACCGGAGAAGTGTCAGGAAGGTTTTGTGACAAACTTGATAGCAATATGTAAAATTCCTTATATAAATGAATCATCTGACTGGGGAGATTAATCTCAAACAAAAAAAGTTAATTCCATGTAAAAATGTTTAACTTTATGATCTATGTCTCTATGATTCTAGCATCACTTCCCATTCATCCAGTGTTTAATGATTATTTTGACAGTTACCAACAAAACCACAATTTCTGTGACAGTTATTTTGCTGTAATTTTTTTTTTTTTTTTTTTGCATCCTCCTTACTGCATTTGGTGGCGTAAATATGGATCCCCATATACTTCTTTTTAGTGAAGTCATAAATAGTTTTTCCAAGAAGCACACATCTCCTTTGAATGGTAGATTGTAAACTTGTTTTGGTTAATTTTATTTTGAAGGGATTATCAGCAACAGTTAGTACCATTAGTTTTTTTGTTTAAAACTGTTAGTTTTAACATGATCTTTATTCCCCATTGAACATTTACCCAATTCAATTCAATTCAGTTTATTTATATAGCTCCAATTCCCAGCGCTTTTCATCTCAAGGCACTTTACAGTTCACCAGATCCTACAGTCAAATTGATTCAAAGATTTCTATCTAAGGAAAACCAGTTGATTGCATTGACTCATTGACTTGAATGCAATCCCTCACACTAAGCATGTTTGTAGCGACAGTGGAGAGGAAAAACTCCCTTTTAACAGGAAGAAACCTCCAGCAGAACCAGGCTCAGTGTGAGCGGCCATCTGCTGGGGTTCAAGGATACATAAGTAGAGATACAAAAAGCAGTTGTAAAAGGTGGCCCCATCCAGGAAACACACAGCCAGGCAGACGAGCTCGGAGCCAACTCCCATGTCAAAGGATGAAGAGAGCACATCCAGAGAAACAGAGAAACAGGACTACACTGGAAAAAAGGCAGATCTCCAACGTCAATAAACAAGGGTGTTGATTTAATATTGTTTTTCAGTGTAGGGTCACATGGCTACTGAGAACAGAATAATCTTACTTTACTGTTGAAAACACTGTCCTGGATGATAATTTATCAGATGCTTTATAAAGAACACGTTCCTTTATTCTGTTAGTTTTTGATGATGAAGTCAGACGGCTCCTGACATCCCACTTGAGGACAAATTGACTACCTGTCAGAAGATTGTTACTTTTCATTGCTCTTAGAGCTTATCAAGCATTTCTGTTATCTTGATTGCAGTTCTGTGAACTTTCAGATAACTGGAATAGTAAAAGAAACTGTGTAAAACTTATTTTACAGCCTTCATCTGTTTTGCGTAAGCTCACAAGTCTCGGCAGAGTTGCATAGAGAAGCTCGCTGTTGCTGGTTTTTCAGGAACCTTTCGAGGACACCTCTGAATATCTGCCAAAGGTCAGAAATGCTCAAACTTAGAGTCTGAGAGTTTCCTCCCAGTTATTCTGGCACATATGCCAGAATTATTTCAATTTATAATGAGAACAAACCATTCATAATAATAATTCAGGGATGTTAAATATTTCTCTTCAATGGATTGATAAGCACCGTACAGCAATTCAACTATTATAGTTTTTCTAATTATTTTGTCCTTTTTTAAGCCACTCAGACCACTTAGTCTAAGCAATAAAGTTTAAAGAAATAAACAGAAATATCAACGTGCTGTTTCTGTTTGTTCCATTCCAGTCTGAGCAGAACGCCCTCTGCTGGTCCCTCTCAATATTGACTCAGAGTTAGACAACTTTCATTGCCATTTTGTACACACAGAGTGTATACAAAGTGAATTGTTGTTTTGTTTTGTTTTGTATTGGTGCAGGGTTCTTTACTAACTGAAAAAAAAAGAAAATCTGAGAACACTGACTTTATTCTCAAACAGTTCCTATCTATGAGTGCAGAGACTAATTAAAATGATTACATCTGTGTAAGAATTACAAGGAAAATTTTAAAACAATGGGAAAACACCTAAACTCATAAAATCTCTTTGTTCTTTGCAAATTTGAGAAAATCTGAGAACACGGATTGTTATTCTCACACAGTTCATATCTACGAGTGCAGACACATCTTAAAATGATTACATCTGTGTACAAATTACAAGGAAACTTTTAAAGCAATGGGAAAACACCTAAACTAATAAAATATCAGTGTTCTTTTTAAACCTTGTGAATGATTAACATTAAACAGTAGAATAACTTATCTATTTTTGGGTTAATAGTTCATCCTCATACTGGAGATAGATTTGTTGTAGGTTTGTTCATGGTTCCTTCATTAAAGTTGCAGGTATGCACAGCTTTTTATTGTTGGAAAACAATCTACATACAATCATGTTAAGTCTAATATGTACCAAATAAATTCTGTTTGTGTTATAATATTATAATATTATATTATAATATTGCATGACACTGCAGATGTGGAGTTCATTTGCTTACCTTTCCTATTGGATTTATTTTCACTTGTGCAGCTTTTCAGTCCATTTCCTGATCATTTTTAAATTAATGTTATTTTGTTTGTTAAACCATTTAAATCTGACTTTATAAGTCATTTGAATAAAGCTGGATGAGACATTGATCCTAAATTGGAACATAAAGCTCTCAGTCACCAGCAGCATGTCTTAAAGTCATAATTTTTTTTTAAGTTTGTGTAAAAAGTCAAAAAATAGTAGATTAAAATAGAAAACGCAATTTAAGGGTCAATGAGGTGCAAAGTTGGGAAGTTATTAGTTATATTTACTTCAATAACTTTTTGAGAAAATTGACTTTAAAAAATAGTTTTAAAGTGTTGTACGTATGACTTTAACTGGAGTTTAAATATGATAAAGTTTCACTACTCTTGAGTATAATTTCTGGCTACTCCATCCATTGTGTTTAGATTCACTCTGCAAAAACAAGTTTTAATCAAATATGCACCACTGAGAGAGTCCCTTTCCTCTTTTTTATACTCAAGGCTTATCGGTTAAATGTATCTGCAGTCTGCAGTGGAGGTTTATAGAAAATACGGAAAAGAGTATAGTTTAATTTAACCTTTTCTACATATTGTAACTATTGATTTTTTTTTTGTTTTGTAAAGAAAAAAAATTTAAATAGTGTTTTTGCAGTAATTTCTTACTTTTTACTTTTTTGCTGTAGTAAAAATACGATGAAGTAGTGCTACTCTTACTAAAGAACACTTTTTGGGTACTCTTCCCACCTCTGAGCAGGTGGTTCCAAAAGGTGCAGTTGCTTAAACCTCACCCTCAATAGGTGGGTGATGATTAACTAAAGAGTGATGCATTTCCCAGGCCTTTCTTCATGGTTGTGCTGAATATTTTTATAGCTTCTTTCTAAATAATTTTCAGGTGTGCACTATGATGCATTTATTTACTTTTCAGGCTTGCCACCCGAAAGCTCAATATATAAATAGCATAGTTCAGAAGTAAAAGACAGCTCCATAAAAAAAAGGGTTATTGCATTCTATAATCCAAACAATTTAAATATTAACACTGGCCAATCTAAAAACTTTCAGGAAAAAAAAAAAACAATTGAAAAAGAAACTGGAAAAGCCTTTTCTTAGACTTAGAGGCTTTACTGATTTACAACGGGAATAATTTTCCTTGAATGGAGAAAGCAAAGAAACAATGATGAATTTACCTAAATGAATCTATGTCAAATTCACATTATTATCAAAGGACCCAAGGAAAAGAGCAATGTCTGAAGCACCAAAGGCCACATCTATGGGCCAGCACTTATAGGAGAGTTGAGAAAAATAACTTTAAAAGAACTTCTCACACTTGTCCAAAGAATCTGTTGATAACCTCTAAGAATGATCACATATTATTCGGTAATCTGAGCAGAAAAATGCTTTTTGGAAGGTGTGGCTGATATTGTATCTGGGGTAAATCTCCGTAACATATCACTTTAGAAAAACAACAACCATCATACCAAGAGTCAAACATGGTGATAATGTGTGATAGTTTGCTGTTTCAGGACATGAACGAACAGATGTCGCTAACTGAATTCTGCTCTCTTGAAATCTTGAAGGAAGAATCTGATCTTTAATTCTTGGTGAAGTTCACTTTGCTCATGCTGCAAGGAAATGATCCAAATTACTGCAGTAAGTCTGCCTTTGGATAGCAAAAACAACAAATATATAGAAGATTAAAATTAAGGTTTTTGAGACAACCATTCAAAGCTAACATATTGTGGCATAACCTCAAACAGGTCATCAGCTCTGCAGATTTACATGTTTGCAAAGAACAGTAGGTGAAAGTTTCTGGGAGAGACTTCCAGAAGACTAGCTTCTAGGTATCACAAATGCTTGATGGCATTGATGGAACAACTACTTATTATGTTTAAGAGACAATTACCAGAAATCCTTTCCATTTCAGATAACGAATGATATAAAGCTATTTTATTTAGTTTTAATTAAAGAGTAATTATATTACACCCAATCTTATTTACCTTGGGTGTTAAAGGTTTTCAGGACTGATCGTCATCTAAGCTGTCATAAAGCAGGTGTAAATTCTCATGGACCTTTGTGATGACGGATCAATGAACTAGGTGAGTGAACCTGTCTCTCTGGAAGCTTATCTTTCAATCTGATGCTGCATGCTTAGTGTGAGTGTCAGATTGATTAAGAGCAATTTCAGCGCATACCAGTCAGCAATACTCATACAATTCTAGATGGAAGTTTTTTATAAAGCATACCTCGCCTTCAAAGACATAATAAATTGACTCATTGTGTGAAATCAAGCATCTATCCTCATTTCCTCCTTTAAAATAGTTTATGTATAACATAGAACTTGTTACAGCTTTGTAGCACTGGTAAGGTTTTGGGTGAGGTCACGTTCAGCCTGGTCTTTGCTTGTTTCCTGATGTTTATGGATTTTGTCCGTTTCTGGGGGGTAGTTCCTGTTTTTTTTCTTTTTACAGCTTTACAGATTCCAGCTGATCGAGCTTATCCAGGCAATCACCCTCCCGAGCATTTGCACTCCTGGTTTGTTCTCAGCTGCAGGTCATGTCCAGCTGCTTACAGCAGACTTGTTGCTTTTGTCTTGTTGTCACCAGCATACTTCCTGAAACACTTCTAATTTTCTATTTATATATTATTTTGTTTGTAAGCCTCTGCTTAAGTTGTTAGAGCAGCTGAATAGATATCTAAGAGAGGCTGTTAAATCTTAACATGAACATCTTGATATTAAACTGGACTAATTCAATTGCTCCATATCAGTTTGAGAACATCATCAAAAATTTGTCTTTAAGCAAGGAAGTTGTTTCCTTCCTTTAAAAAAAGTATATTTGTCACATACATTTTTTTTTTCAGGATTAGTTAAAATATATCAAATCTCATTTGAGAACTTTAAGAAAAATCCACAGGATATGATTGTCAACATCATTGATAATTCATTTTATGATCTTACTATCAGGAAGTCCACAAACTATAGTTAAAAGCCTTCAGCTGATCCAAAATGCTGCAGCCAGAGTTCTGATGAAAATTAAAAAGAGAGATCACATCTCTCCTATCCTGACTTCTCTTCATTGGCTTCCTGTTAAATCAAGAATAGAATTTAAAATCCTCCTTCTCACATATAAAGCCTTAAATGGCCAAGCTCCATCTTATATCAGAGATATGATTGTTACTTATGTCCCTAACAGAGCACTTTGCTCTCAATCTGCAGGTTTACTAGCGGTTCCTAGAATTTCTTAAAGTAGAATGGGAGGCAGGTCTTTTAGTTATCAGGCTCCTCTCCTGTGGAACCAACTACCAGTTTTAGTCCATGAGGCAGACACCATATCTTTTTTAAAAGCTAGGCTTAAAACTCTCCTTTTTGATAAAGCTTATAGTTAGAGTGGCTCAGGTTATCCTGAGCTATCTCTATAGTTATGCTGCCATAGGCTTAGACTGCTGGAGGACATAGGGACCCCATTTCATCATTCTGCTTCATTCTATCTCTATTCTCTCACCCTGCAGAATCTGTTAGTTCAATCTCTGACGCTATGCTCTCTCTGCTTTTTCTCATAGTAGCTTCATCTGTTTGGCTGTGACACCATCCTGGAGAGAAATATCAGCTGTGCTGCTGCCATCAACAACTTTGTTTATAGATGCTGGAGATAAAACAGTTTTTTTCAGTGTCCTGTTTCTCTGACCGAGACTGTCTGGATGTGCTCTCCTCATCCTCTGACATGGGAGCTGGCTCGGAGCTCATTTGCCTGGCTGTGTGTTTCCTGGACGGGGCCGCCTTTTACAGCTGCTTTTTGTGTCTCTGCTTCTGTCTCCTCGAACCCCAGTTGGCCTCGGCAGATGGCCGCTCACACTGAGCCTGGTTCTGCCGGAGGTATCTTCCTGTTAAAAGGGAGTTTTTCCTCTCCACTGTCGCTACAAGTATGCTTGATGAGTCAATGCAATCAACTGGTTTTCCTTAGATAGAAAACTTTGAATCAATTTGACTGTATGATCTGGTTGAACTGTAAAGTGCCTTGAGATGACCTGTGATGTAAATTGGCGCTATAGAAATAAACTGAATTAAATTGAATTGAATACCTGATTTTATTTAACAAAGAGATTTCTCGGTGGGACAGAGTCACTACTTTCTAAGACATAGTTAAGTTTCAAATCTTTATAGTCAAGTATCATGTCATGTTCAAGTCCTGTGCTTTAAATTCAAGTCATTGACAAGTTACAATAAGCTATTCCAAAAATGATGTGAGTAAACAAACAATGCAGATCAATATTTCACTTTTTCTATTATTCTGCGGGGTAGTTTTTTCTTTAACATAATGAAAGCATCAAGTTATCAATCCAGTCTCAAGTAATCAAATCTGTGAATTAAGTTTGACTTAAGTCACCATGTGAAAGTCCGCACCAGTGGGATAGACGTACTGTAGGAGAGATTTGAACCACTTTCATTTGTGGATCAGAAGTATCACTGTCTCACAATCACTTTCATTTCTATCTCAGCAAGCTGACAGCTTTTGATTCTTGGTCAGTTCTTTTAGAGTTCCTTGCTTTCTCACTTCAGTTTAAAGCTGGATGGCAACAAACAAAAATGTTTTTGTCATGATCTTGAAACTGATGGCTGGCCTAATTGCTCTCTTCATTCCCCTGTCTAACTCTGCCCGTTTGTTCATTTCTGTCATCTAATCCACCTGCTGCTGCTTCTATTTATACGGCTAAGACCCAGCCATCGTGGGCTGATTATTAATGCTCTTGTTCATGTTCTCATTCTCAGGGGCCAGTGGAGAGAGGTTGGGTTTTTTTCAGCGTTCCGTAGTGTTTCATGTTTCATTACTGACAGTCAGAGAAACAGGACTACACTGAAAAACAGGCCAAGCTCCAACATCAATAAATAAAGGTGTTGATGACAGTAGCACAGCTAATATTTCTCTCCAGGATGGTGTCACAGCCAAACAGGCGAAAAAAATGAAACTACTATGAGAAAAAGCAGAGAAAGCATAACAGAGATTGAACCACAACCTGTGCAGAATCTACATTGATCCAGCTGTCAATATCCCACTGCAGTCTCCCCTTACTGATGCACAAGACCCCAAGACACTTTAGCTCCTCTACTTGAGACTGGACCCAAGACAAAGCAAAGAATCCTATGATCAGGATTCAGATAATTGCTATTAAGCAAAAGAAGACAGTTAATCAGCTATAATTTGGAATCAGGTGTGCTGAGGAAGGGTGTTGTGGCTTGATCAACAGGATGGAAAAACACTGCATTCTATCTAATTGGAGCATTTCTTAGGAAAAGGAAACCAACCATTAATCTTTAATTTGCGCTTCTCCATCAGGGTCACAGGGGGATGGTGCTTATCTTCAGTCTTTATGTGAAAGGCGGGGTACATTCTGGACAGGTTGCCAGCCTGTCACATGCACACACACCTACAGTAAGAGTAATTTAGAGACACTAATAAACCTAACAGTCATGTTTTTGGATTACGGGAGGAAGCTAGAGTACCTGGAGAGAACCCAGACCTGCAAGAGGAAAATATACAAAGTCTGGAACTCATTGTATATCTAACCGTTGAATTTTGAAGGTGTGGTGGATGATCCTCCCACCACCACATTGTGTTAGTATTTTTTTTTCTTGCTTTATATTATATTACAATTTATGTTTAAGTTGGTTATTTCTTTTAGACAGGTATTTTCTAATAGGTGCACACTTTAGTTAATGTCTGTCTGAATGGTTTATTTACACTTGTCCTTTTGTTTGAGGTGCTTCTGATGCAAACCAGCTGGAGGAGGAAACCTGGAGCGTACCATTTTTGAAAGACTGACGGGGGAGACTTGTTTCAAGTTGTTTTCAATTAGTTTGTCACTTAAATACTCATTTATTGTTTCTCATAAATAAAAGTTAGTTTTGCTTTATTTGTTTTTATAGAATGGTTAATTTTGTATTTATTGGTTCTTTTGTTATGTTGTGCCTCCCTCATGTGGTAGACTTGGGTTACTCCTTCCCTTTTTAAGCAGCCTTTAGTTCTTTGTTTGTAGGTCAGTTTTTTTGTTTGAGTTGGATCCTCAGTTGACCTCAGTTAGGTTGGGCCCAGATCCATGTTATTTTGTATTTAAGTTATTTTGTATTGCTTTTGAGCCTTTGTTAACCATTTTTGACACAATTAAATGACAGCACTTTTTCAATTTCTGAACACCTTTTGTCCTTATTTAAGTTTGGTCCCTCACAGAAGGGATCGGGATAAAGTCATTTTTCTTTTAATGTAAATGATCGGTGTGTTTATGTACACTACAAGAGTATGAAATAACATCCTAGCTCCTATGGTAGCTAAAGTGTTGTTGATGATGAGAATCATTTATTGTAGTCCCTTATTGTAAGAGTTAAAACCTCTTAGAATAATAGTTAAATACTAAAATGATCTGAGTTACTTCGATTTCTTTTTTTTAATTATTATTATCTTTAAATTTCGGTCAGTATTTCTTTAAAGACATTTTGACAATTTACTTTTAGTACATGATTTTATTTACTGTTTTTAATTGTACAAATTTATCTCTATCTATTATATAACAATCCACCCCCAAACTCTGTCATTAATCCCAAAATATGACATTGTACTTAACAACAGTTTAATTGAATTTTTAGAAACAGATTACATCTGCAGTATGGGAATTAGTAGTACAATTATCTTGAAACCTCTATCAGTTGACACTGCTGAACTCTGGTATCTCATTGTAAAACAGATAAGGGAATCATAAATCTATAAACAAAAAGAGCAAAGATATTTTTATGACGCTTGTGGTAACAGTCTGATGTTAATAATGAGCAGTTTTCATAGGAAGGTTCTTTTATAGAGTATGCTGAGCACTGTTTTTATTTTACATTATCTTAGAATCTTAATATTCAATCGGAGTTAACTGTTAACATAACCGCAACAAATCTCTGATATGTCGCCAAACAAATAAGGGACCTTTGGTGCGAAGCATACTCAATTTGTGTTAACTCATTTATTTATGGACTCGCAGATATGCGCACTCTTTCTGAGATGATGAAAAGTTTCTTGTTTGTGTTATTTAGTTTCTATCCCTAATTATAATTACATTTAATTAGTATAGAGGCTCAAAATAGACTAGATAAAAATTTAACAATTAACACCACAGCAATAAATGTCCCAGTGAAATGTTGAAAGCATCATAAATGTAAATGCAATATTAATGTACAATCAGATCATGGAAAAGACAGAAAATGAATTTTCCACTTAATGCCTTAAAATACATTATATTAAATAATTAAATGTATTTTCATATAAATTCACTTAAAAATACATATAATTTTTTTTTTTGTGTTAAATAATTCCATGGCTTTTAAAAAAAAATAGTTTAAACTGTTAATTTGTCCTCTCTTATTTAGTGGATGGGATTTTGGCAGATTTTGTTGAGAACCTCATGTCTGATTGGCTGTTTCATAAATACAGTTTGGCTTTAATTAACATGTCGACATTGTGAATCCAGAAATCTATTCCTTTTTCAGTATCAAGGTATATTTTATTAAGTATGCACTTAAAGCTAACTGACTAAAAACAAATCTTTCCATCAAATCACTGATATTTAAGACAAGCTAATTTTATTTTATTGATCTTATACAATTTATTTGCTGACATTTTTCCTGCTGGAAGGTGAATTTGGCTACAATCCTAATCGTTTTTAACCTCCACTTTCCAGCGTTGCACTAGCTTAATCTTACATACTCTATCCAGTTTACTGATTCCTGCAGAAGAATGGTTTCTTTCAGCATAAAGCTGCCACCACCATGTTTGTCATTGCGATGAAGTTCAATTTCTATGTCTGAGCATTTTGTTACACCTTTATCTTTGTAACATGTGTATTATATGGCAAACTGCAAACATCATGTCTTTCAAATAAGACTTAGGGCTGGATTTATCAAGATCCAATTTTGCGTGCAGTAATTTGCGCTCGCAAACTGGAATTTTGCGCGAGGGGCTGAACCATGGTTTGCGGGTGATTTAACAAGAGCGATTGCGTAACTGGTGGAGACACCCTATTTAAATGATGGTTTTGCGCGTTTTGTGGTTTGCGGTAAAGTAGTTTGTACAAACTTGTGCATTTAGAACTGTAAAGCTTACAGTGACCCCCAACAATATATATATATATATATATATATATATATATATATATATATATATATATATATATATATATATATATATATATATATATATATATATATATTATATATATATATATAATATATATATATATATATATATATATATATATATATATATATATATATATATTTATATATATATATATATATATATATATATATATATATATATATATATATATATATATATATACAGTGGGGCAAAAAAGTATTTAGTCAGCCACCAATAGTGCAAGTTCTCCCACTTAAAAAGATGAGAGAGGCCGGTAATTTTCATCATAGATATACCTCAACTATGAGAGACAAAATGAGAAGAAAAAATCCAGAAAATCACATTGTCTGATTTTTAAAGAATTTATTTGCAAAATATGGTGGAAAATAAGTATTTGGTCAGTTACAAACAAGCAAGATTTCTGGCTCTCACAGACCTGTAACTTCTTCTGTAAGAGGCTCCTCTGTCCTCCACTCATTACCTTCATTAATGGCACCTGTTTGAACCCGTTATCAGTATAAAAGACACCTGTCCACAACCTCAAACAGTCACACTCTAAACTCCACCATGGCCAAAACTAGAGAGCTGTCAAAGGACACCCGAAACAAAATTATAGACCTGCACCAGGCTGGGAAGTCTGAATCTGTAATAGGTAAACAGCTTGGTGTGAAGAAATCAACTGTGGGATCAATTATTAGAAAAAGGAAAACATATAAGACCACTGATAATCTTCCTCGATCTGGGGCTCCACGCAAGATCTCACCCCGTGGGGTCAAAATGTTCACAAGAACGGTGAGTAAAAATCCCAGAACCACACGGGGGGACCTAGTGAATGACCTGCAGAGAGCTGGGACCAAAGTAACAAAGGCTACCATCAGTAACACACTACGCCGCCAGGGACTCAAATCCTGCAGTGCCAGACGTGTCCCCCTGCTTAAGCCAGTACATGTCAAGGCCCATCTCAAGTTTGCTAGAGAGCATTTGGATGATCCAGACGATGACTGGGAGAATATCATATGGTCAGATGAAACCAAAATAGAACTTTTTGGTAAAAACTCTACTCGTCGTGTTTGGAGGAGAGAGAATGCTGAGTTGCATCCAAAGAACACCATACCTACAGTGAAGC
This sequence comes from Cyprinodon diabolis, assembly GCA_030533445.1. Taxonomy (NCBI): domain Eukaryota; kingdom Metazoa; phylum Chordata; class Actinopteri; order Cyprinodontiformes; family Cyprinodontidae; genus Cyprinodon; species Cyprinodon diabolis. The sequence goes on from CM060064.1 coordinate 20,798,509, forward strand.
ATGGGGGTGGAAACATCATGCTTTGGGGCTGTTTTTCTGCTAAGGGACCAGGACGACTGATCCGTGTGAAGGAAAGAATGAGTGGGGCCATGTATCGTCAAATTTTGAGTGAAAACCTCCTTCCATCAGCAAGGGCATTGCAGATGAAACGTGGCTTGGTCTTTCAGCATGACAATGATCCCAAACACACCGCCCGGGTAACGAAGGAGTGGCTTCGTAAGAAGCATTTCAAGGTCCTGGAGTGGCCTAGCCAGTCTCCAGATCTCAACCCCATAGAAAATCTTTAGAGGGAGTTGAAAGTCCGTGTTGCCCAGCGACAGCCCCAGAACATCACTGCTCTAGAGGAGATCTGCATGGAGGAATGGGCCAAAATACCCGCAACAGTGTGTGAAAACCTTGTGAAGACTTACAGAAAACGTTTGATCTCTGTCATTGCCAACAAAGGGTATATAACAAAGTATTGAGATGAACTTTTGTTATTGACCAAATACTTATTTTCCACCATATTTTGCAAATAAATTCTTTAAAAATCAGACAATGTGATTTTCTGGATTTTTTTTCTCATTTTGTCTCTCATAGTTGAGGTATATCTATGATGAAAATTACCGGCCTCTCTTATCTTTTTGAGTGGGAGAACTTGCACTATTGGTGGCTGACTAAATACTTTTTTGCCCCACTGTATATATGTATTATATGTATGTATTGGCCTGTAGAAAAATGCACATACCAAATGGCTCACAAGAAGTGACTGTGGATGAGATTACTGCGCGTACGCATCCCAGCAGCATTGGCATGTTGCTCCAGAGGCGCAGGGGGAGAACCCCGACCCAGTCGGACAGCACTTCGGACAGCACTTCTGAAAAAACGAGATTGGGAGATCCCAGCTCTCGCTGCAACCGTACGCTGGAATGACCCAGATGCAAAAAAGTGCAATATTGCAAGGAGTTTTGTGATATCTGGTGCGTGGGTCCTCCTTGTGGCTGGCTCCAAATCCATTCAGAGTTCCCCCAACAGCTCCAAAATGGCAATGCTGGATAAACGATATGTTTTGATGATCGTTCCTCCTTCATTGCAAAAATATTCACACGGATTGAAAAAATGCGTTCTCTGTGTCTCCTTGCTTCATTTCGATGTCTCCTTCTTGCGACAATAACCGCTGCCATGTTTGCGCAATTACGCATACAGACCATTTGCACCTTCTTTTGAAACGTGTTAAATATAGAGTCAGATACCGTTAGCAAAATTGCTTTCAGGTTTGATAAATCACTTTGCGAGTGCTAAATTAATATTTTGACATTTTCTCCTCCCACAAGACGCAGTTTTGCGTGCAAACGCCCCATATTGCATATTCATTGCAGAAAAAGTACTAAATGGATAAGAGGCGCTATTTAGCACGTTTTAAAGACCAAATCCTTTTAGCACGCTGTTGACAGATCAGTTTGTACATTTTTTAGCGTGCGCAGTGAAATAGCTCACGTTTTTATACACGCAAACCTTTGATAGATCCGGCCCTTAGACTTCCTTTATTGTCATTGCACAAAAAAACACAAAGTGAATCTTGACAAGAAATGTCGATTACTTGGCTACCAGTGTAACAGAGCTAAGACCTTATTCCTGCACAATAAATATGTTTTCTAAGCATAGAAAATAAGCCTTCTTCTTGCAATTCTAAACCACATATCAGATGTTTGTGGTGCAACTTCTCTAAAACTGTATTACTGATGTTGGACAAAAGTTTTAAAAATAAAAGAAAGAAGGGACATATAGCACTTTAACATCTGATAATGTCAGAAATAAATCACAATGAAAGACACCATTTGCAGCAAACACTCTCTTAGGGTGATACTAATGCTTTTTAAGTGAATATATTTGCGTTTACAAATTTGTCTAAATAATAATAATATTTGTTTTATTGCAAAATACAGTTCCAACTGTGTTTTAATGCGCATTCTTTAAGCATTGAGGTAAAAAGGCTGTCTCTTCTTCCTGCCTATTCCTAGAGTCCCATATTTTTAAAGTTTTTGTATGAAAATTCCAAACAATTTAGGCTCAAAGTTGTCTCTTGGTGAGTTACAAGTCATTGTGGTGTTATCAAAAATATGCAAATCTGAATGTGGCCTTGGAGCATCACTGGTCAAGAGAGGGCTACCCACCAAAACCCAAAGTGGAAAAAGAGGGCATTAATCAGAAATACAGCAGAGAGATCAGAGGTAACCCTGAAAGAGTTGCAGAGACTGGAGAACCTGACCTCAAAAAGCCCTTCATAGAGGTGGACTTAATGGAAGGATGACCAAAAAACAATCGGCGTGGTGATTAAAATATGAATGCCCGTTTTTATTTTTTAAAAGGCATCTAAATTACACCCCAAATGGATGAAGAATGCTCTGGTCACGTGAGACTAAAATATTGGTTTTCGGCCACCAAGAAAAATGCTAAAGTATGTCCCATCCCCACAGTGAAACATGGTGGTGGCAGAGTCATCCTGTAGGAATGTTTGAATCATTGTGTCAATCTCCCTGTGATTTGAGAATGGGAAACAGAATGATCTTCCAGCAAGATGACAACCTGAAGCACACCTGAAGCTAAAATAACACTGAAGTGATTTAAGAGGGTACTTTTGCAGGCCACTGTATAACATAGGATTCTTTGCTTTGTCTGGCACAATGTTACATTGCCTTAAAACCAACAGAGCATAATGGTTTAGATTGCTTTCATCATCATACCAGCATTAAAACGTAGTGGTAGCGGTGTGATGATCTGAAGTGGCTTTTTTTTTCAGGACCAGGATGACTGACTGTACCTGGTGAAACCATTGATTCTGTTTTCCCCCCAAAAAAATCTATGAAAAAATCCATCCATCAGTTAATAGAGTTAACAGCAAAATGATGCAAACCACACCAACAAAACCCCTATCCTATCTGTATTTTCCCTCAAAATAGAAAATCTAGGTTTGGGATGAGCTTTGCAGAAGTAAATGTACACAATCAGAAAAGCTTTATGGCAGTTGTTGCCAGGAAGTGTGATACAAACAGCAATAACATTTCTGGGACATGTATGTATGGTTATCTATCTTTTTCCATGAATAAATTACAATATCATCTGCTGATGAAGATTCTCAGTCATCCAGGTCATTCCGTAAAAGTTCAAAAAATATCCACTGGACTTGACCAGGAATTTCTCAATTCAAATGAATTGAGAAAGCTTCCTGGAGAGGTGGCGAAACATCTTCAAATCTTGGAAATCAAGTCCAGTGGATATTCTTTTACTTTTACGGAAATACAATATCATTCGAAAAATATATATTCTTTGTATTTACTCAGCCTATAAACAAATTTTCTATGATCTATAGAAACAAAATTAATGATGTATTAAATTGATATGAGAAAAAAATAAACAGCACTACAATCATTAACCTTTATATGCATAATAATCAGTTTTTAGCCTAATCTGAGAAACTTTTAGAAAAAAATAAATCCCACATAGACATACACTATAGACTAAATGTTGCACCTGTTCTCCTTGCTCCTAAATCTATTTATTGTTTCTCTCCATGCCAGCACCATGGACAGAGTTTGCTCCCCGAGGCAAATGGAGGCCATATTTCGTGACACTGGATGACAAACACCTTTTATGAGATTCATATCTTATTCAACCTCATAAGATATTGTACAACACGATCAGGTCTACTGATAGTGTTATCACTGTGACCGGCTCTTGACAACTGTGATAAAAAAGGAAAAGAAAACCACAACAGTGTGAACCTCCCAGATAGCATAGGGAAAAAAAATCTGCTTTATTTACAGAAGAAAAAGATCGTGATTGTGAGTTTGAGCATTCCCATTGCTATTTAAAGCATTGCACTGCATCATCTGCGTGCAAACCTCTAATTGTATTCCACGCTGGAGGCAGGCTGCCTGTGGCTTTGTTCAGGCCTGTCAGGGAAGGGCTGCAGGGGGTCTCTATGAAGAAAAGCCCAAGTATGTAAAGAATGGCCTGAAATACAGTCAGCCCACTACTTCAAACTAGATGCAAATTAACAGATAGCTGCTGTTGTTTGTCTGTACTGCCTGTTTATGTTGCTGTTTTTGTTTTGTGCAGACTTTCACTGACCTCCTTGCATATTCAGGTGTGCTTGCACTGTGTTTGAGTTGCAAGCAAAGAAAAACACAGGGTGACAAGGAATGTTGTGCCTCCCTGACTTAAAAAACACTGCATTCTTTTCACAGATCCCAGTGATAACATGGTTCTTGCCGTCTCCGAATAGCAGGTAAACTCATTATTGATGTGAAGCGGTGAATTCCTGAGCCATTCATCCATACAAGGCCTCCTTTTGAAGCCAGAACTGTGTTTGCTTGACACACAATTGAATCACACATGTTCCTCTAATGGGATTTTGCGTTCCTTTGAATTCTTCTTTTTTTTTTTTTATTAGTTACTTTATGTATTTTTTTTCTTTTTAAAATATTGTTTTTGAATTAAAATGTGTAATACAAGATTTAGGAATTCTGAAGCAGATCAACTTGAATAAATCTTATTTTTATTCATTTTTTATGATCTCTTGCATTTTCCATAACAAAAACAATACAAAATAGCCATATGGTTACTGAAATAATAATTCTGATATATAATCTTTATTTAAAAAAAGAAAAAAAAAGGAACTGGTTATATGAAAGCAAACATAGTATGCATCTCCCATATATATCCATGCATGTACACTGTCTTTCTTTCAAAGCTGTGAGTCAGTCGCCTCTGCTCCCACACACTCCACATCCAGATTTAAATATAATCCGGTAGCATCCCCATCATCTCCGATCCTCCACATCTGTTTCCTCTGGGTACCTGCAGAGCTTGGGCATGTTGTTTTTTTTCAGCTTTCTATTTGCAGGAACAAACAGAATATGTGGCCTTCCCTGATCGGACACATCTCTTAGCAACCCCTTTCTGCTGAAGGAGTTTCATTTGTTCAGGTGTTCGCCTTCTGCTCCCTCTTTCTTTCCCCTGCGCTACCACTACTTCAGGCGTTCTCTTCCTCACCCTGTGGCAACTGACCTCCGCCTGAGTGCCCTGCAGCCAGTGCTTGCTTTGAGTTATTGGCTGCAGCTCTGAGAGAGAGAGAGAGAGAGAGAGAGAGAGAGAGAGAGAGAGGAGATGTCAGAGGGTCAAAGTACAAATTAACAAAGTAAAAAAACATGTGACTGTTTCTTTTTCCTTTTTACGTATACTTTCTTAAACTCACCTCAAGATGTTGAGCATGTCAAGATGGGACCTTTTCTCAGACTGGATTTCAGGGCTGAAGAGAAGGAAACAGAAAAGTCATCCAAAAATTAATTGATTAAATTCATTAATTAATTATGAACGAGCATGATCACACTAGATGACACCAAATCCAACTTGCATGGTTTCAGGCAAAATGTTTTATTTGTAGGGTAAAAGCTAACACTACACATTGTCGTGAACAACCTCCCCATGACGAAACATAGTGGTGGCGGCATCATGATGTGGGGTTCTGGTCTTTAGCCAGAAAAAAGAAGATAAATTAAGAAAATCAAACTTGTCAGAGGCTTAAAACCAGGGACAGGGGTTAATTTTCAATCCAGCAGGAAAATGACTATATTTTCAAAAAAGGGGGTTCTACTGACATATGGGGGATGGGATACAGCTGCATTTTTCCCTTTAAAGTTTTTAGATGTGAAAACTACTATTTTCTCATCTTGTCTGGAACTACTGCATAGAATCCCCAGAAAACTCAAGTTTGCAGATGCAACATGACGAAACTGGTAAACGTTTAAAGGATGCATGATTCTTCAGCTCACTGTCTACTTGGCTTTAAGGTGCTGCAAATACAGCACCTTTTGGGGGAATGTGACTGAAGGTTTCAGTGCTACCAACACACAAACGTCCTCAGGGCAAATTGAATCAACCTTTGCAGACTTTGCGTCTGCCGCTAGTCCTTCAGGCCTCAGCAGGACTGTTTTGATGCTCACACCTGTAGACATGCAGGACGTGTGAGGCACGTTTGGGCTAAATATAGAACAAGCTGCTGTCTCACACCCCACCACTCCCTGTCCTTCTTACTGTAACTACTTGAACAAACTGTTTCTTTCTGGGTGATGCTCAGTAATGAATGCTTTAGATCCCAAACTCACCGGAGTTGGCAGAAATTGGTGCAAGCCTTGTCATCGAGCCTGGCACAGGTGCAGCGCCCGGCAAACCTTTTACGCCGTCGCAAACCCCCACCTAGGCCATAAATCGTTGTCTTACTGTGGAATAAAATGCAACCTCAGTGGCATAAACATACCGCAGACTTTGCTCTCTGTGATCCAGCAGCTGCATGTTAAATGACAAGGCAATAATGATAGGAGGGTCATTCAGAGGTTTTCAGAGAAGCAATAGACTGTAGAGGCATTTTATTCATTCTAGACAACCTAAGTCACCGCAAAGAGTTCCGGGGTTGCTCTGAATTGTTGCAAAGTATAGCAATCTATTTTAACATATAATATAAAACTGCATTAGGTATTTAATGTACCCACCTGGGTGTATTGACCCAGATGATGTCTAGGTGGCAGAAGTAGTGGCATTCAGAATCCAACAGGTTGCTGCAGGCGCAGCGCTTGGCCCTCACCGGGTGAGTCCCTAGACTGTCAACAGCTTCTGGCTCTGGCTGCCTCAGCACTGGGAAACCAAAACCTGAATGGTCCAGAAAAAAAATAAAATAACAGGCTCTGCAAATACAGCTTCATCCCCAAATTGCACTTCCATTACATGCATGTTTATTTTTTTTTACATTATTTATTTTTTTTACATTCAATTTCATTTTATTACAAGTGCTGTGAAAAGCAATTTGGGATTTGATGCAAAATAATAAAAAAAAGATTAGACACTAGAAATACTGAGTGTGAATTTTATAAAATAAAAATATCAGCTTGAATTAAATCCTGCCAACATAACAAAATAAAAATCAGAAACCAGGATGAAAATGGAAATGTAGAACTTATGTTTGTTTCTTAGGCATGTATTTAAATTTACTTAAGAGGCTGTCATATTTTGCCTGGGAGGAAAAATTGATTCACATATTGATCGAGAAAGTTTTGACTTTTAAAGGAGTGGCAGAAATAAAATAAATTAACAGAAAAAAGCAGAATCATAATAGATAATTTTCATGTGAGGATTATTTAAGTTTAACTGCTTCTTTTTAGCTCTGAGGAAAGTGTGGTTTATTGTTAATAAGATTGATGCCTATTTACGTCAAACCACATATATAAAAACTAAATTGCTTTCAAATATATTTTTTTATGAAATATTTTCTAAACTTAAAAATAGAATTTAAGGCTGAAAACGTACCTTCCTGAACTGAGGCCCAAAGAGTAACCAGAAGGAGAAGGTTACTATGAGTAGGCATGGTTGATACGATGTAGGTGAGGCTCATCAGAGACTTGTTGCTTCTGCTGCTGCTCTGCTTGTTTAGCAGCTGATATCTGAACTTTATGCCTCTCCTCTTTAGTGATGTCACAACAAATTCTCCCTGCCTTGCCTGTCTGTGGTAGTAAGGCAATATGGTGACCCAGGGGCATTGAAACCTGTAAAAAATTCCAGAAATGTCTGCTCTATTAAAGCCTTTGTGAGGCACGGGTTAATGTCAATTGCCTGGTGACATTTCAGGCTGTAGGCTGCCTCTGATTAAGGAATTATCAGGCTGGAGGGAAACGTGGGAAAAATATGAGATTAGAGTCCACTGATATGATCTGAAAGTGATGTGGAAGCACCACAAGGAAAGATACCAGTGACCAGTGGAACCAGGTGTGGGAAGAGATTAGAGCAAAGAAGTAGGACTTGCTGCAACAGAAAAATTTCAAATTAGGGACTTTCTGGGTTAGGAGGACCATATAATGGAAAAATAACCAGACCTTAGTGGTAAAATGTAATCAACTTCATTTTACTCGAACGTTTTAGTTTAGCACTAGACAATAGAAGAAATGTAAACATTTTAAAACTATAAAAAAAAATAATGTAGTCATTTCAGCTTTATTTTATAGTACCTTAAAAACTATGAAAACTTTTTTTTAAATTGTAAAAAAAAAAAGAAAAAAACATATATTAAATTAATAAAACAATACATTTTATGATGTATTTCTTGGAACAACTGAAAACCAATATATCCTTATTATACTAGAACAATTATATGCTCTATTTTAGGGAAAAAGTGCAAATTTTACTTTTGTAACCAGCTTCAATATTAACTCTATATAATTTACTGAAGAACATTACATGTATACAGCAGTTATATACTGAGCTAATGTTTAACTACTTACTTAACTATTTCCACTGGTTCTTGTTGGATAACAGCTAATTTAATAGTGATTTAAATTTAAGAAAGTGCTTCAAAGACCCATTTGTCACAATTAACTGCTTCAATCAACTGTTTTAATTCATCAAACATGAAAAACAAAAATCCGGACTGTTTTGCTTTGGCGCCACTGTAAGTTAAGTAGCCTGTTTACGTCACCCCATATTACCTGATACTTGTATGTTGCTCATAAGTAGAGAACAACATTCGTGCTTTACACACTTGAGGCATGATTATTTTCTACACTGCATAGAAACACACGCACACACACAAACCCAACAATTCTCCGTGTGAGGTCCAGGCATTTGGCCTCACAATGAGCAGTCGGTTCCCATTGCTTACCATTTCACCTGAAAACGGGCCCCACAATATAAGAGCACACACCCAAACACACAGTTATGTTGTTCCTGAAAGTTTAGATAAAAAATATCAGCTCTCAGTCAAATAAAAATGAATAAGAAAAAAGCAATGATAAATAAAACAAAAAATAATGAAAATCATGACATAGATTTTCTGTAAAAAACAAAAAGAACTCTACCTCACCCACTGCGGGCAGTCTCTCTTTTTTGATGTACTTATGGATCATGGATGTTTCATCCTGGACAGTGACTCTCACTCTCACTAGTCCTCGGCCTCCTTTCTTGCGGCTGCCGTACAGTCTCAGTGTGCTGGAATCTGGGGGGCTGAATGTGGCTTGTATCTCATCCTTTGGCCAGCTTATTATTCCTGCAGGGCATCTGATTACTGGTAGAGGATAGCTAATTATTACTCAAGACTTATTCTTGCCATTGAGCTGGCTTCTTAGGACCTGCCTCACTCATTGGAGGTATCTGGCCGTAAGCGCTTTCCTTGTCACACACACACACACACACACACACACACACATATATATATATATATATATATATATAAATTTTGTTGAGCAACACTTTAATTTACTCACTGAAATAATGTGTAAAATGTATGAAATGTTCAGTCAGATTTCTGCACCTGTTTCTTTTTTTTAATTATTTTTTTCAAAGTAAATTTCAAAATAAATGTTTTATTTAGTAAAAATATAAGTTATGATTCATTTATCTATGATTACTTTTTCATTTTTTTTGTTATTTTATTATTTTCTTCAAGAGCAGGGTATAGATCTATCTATCTATCTATGGCTGGAACCTGGTGTAGGAAGATAAAGGAAAAAAGCAGGACATGCTGAAGGCATAAATGCAAAAAAAGCATGCATGTTGCATGTGTTGTGTGCTGAATTGTAGACACAAATTACTCAGGGCCCTCTTTAAAGATCTGTTCCGCACGTACAAATTTGTTCACAACTGTTCTAAGACACAAACCTTCAGAAGATCAGGACCTTGGTAGATTTTAAGAGAGAATGTACAAGCTGCAAAGTAAAGGAGGCCTGATTGGCAGTTAATGTGCAAGAACAATCCGGTGTCTGCCTCAGGGAGTCTGCTACTCTTTAAGCTCCTCCTGATTGGACTTGAGCTCCAGCTGTGAGGAGGCACCCACTGGTCACAGGCAAACACAAATACACAAACATCTCAGAGCTTTACTGTCTCTATGAGGACTTTGCATGACATCCATTCATTTCTATGGCCTGACCCAGACCCTAATGCTAACTCGACCCATTAGTATGAAAAGAGCTCAATGACCCCACTTTTCCCAAATGACTTTACTTTGCTGGTAAAATAAAAAATATGGTTCTCTCTCAAGGATCATGTGTTACCTCCCATTGACTTTAACTGATTTTCAGTCATTTTTAACCATTTCTATGCACTAACCCTGACAATAAACCTAACCATTACAAGTGCAGACGTACCTCACCCAAAACGTAACCTGATTTACACATTAGCAATAAACCTAACAGCAAAATAGCTCATGAGGACCAGTCAAAATGTTCTAACTATGTAAAAATTTCCTCACTACAAAGGTCAAAAACAGACACAGGTATTTACTTTTATCTATAACAAGACCACACATTTACCCAAATGCACATATCCCTGTGGATGACAATTTGTGGAAATCTTAAATTTACATTTTATTGATCAGTCTCTTCCAAGTAGATCTTAGTGTAAATTAAACAAAAAATTATTAAAATGTCTGAAAACATAATATCCTTTCCTTTGTGTCACTGTGAGTTTTACAATTTTAACTTAAAAAATAAAGTGTCAATAAGTATATTACTTTTAAACTATGTAAATTTAAGAGCTTACAAATCACAATATAACAAGGAATTTTGCTATACAAGCTGAAACCAGTTGACCCATACAGAGTAACCAGAAAAGCTGACTAATCCTTGCAGGCATCAGATAGGCTGGTTAGGTTGAACCCACATCGCCTGCCAAGTCAGGGCAGCCACAGCATATTGATGCAGATAGGCAAAAAATAGCCTTTATACACGGAAATACTGTACATACCTGTGCAGATGTAACATTTAGATTTAGATTTGAGAATGGATGAAAAGATGGTCATGCAACAAAAATCAAAATGAATTTGTTTTCTGTAGGGGGAGAGAACATTTTTCATAAAACCTGACACCTCTAAAGAAAAAGTGAAATAGGAGAGGGGAAGTTCTGAAATGAACAAACAAAGAAAAACAAAAAAGATTTTGACCAAAATGCTGCATTTTCTCATATTTTTCTTAGTAGGCTATGCTGCCACTAGGCTTTACATTCAGAAATATGCCTATGTTCAGCTTAACAACGCTTTGAATTGTTTCCCGTATTAAATATATAAGCCTTCTGAGAGTCTCTTTTGTCTCTCTTATGTTATATTGGGTAAAGTTGTTGGTTTTACACAATTCTTCAGCAGCAGTTCTGAGTTTTTTCATGGATGTGCCGTCTTAACAGAGATCCTCTGTCAAAAATAAATGCGTATATTAAAAGGCACGCTGGTATGAAATGAACAGTTATAGACTTTCTATTAACGACCCCCAATAAATCATTGTTTCACTGATATTAGTAATGTAATCCTTGTTTTAAAATACTCTGTTGAGATAATGAAACATTGAACTGGTTCTTCATACATTTATGCCAAAGTCGAGACTCTAAATGCTGGTATTGATCCCACTGTTCCATGAAATTGACATGAGGCTATGGTACAGTTTCAGGGGTCAAGCTGTTCAATGAGTAAATAAAGACTACATCCTTAGAAAGCTTTGGAGGATCTTAAAGTTCTTCTGAGTGTAGGGGAACAGGCTGCACTGCCCCCTATTGCACAGAGAGAGTGCAGTTAGTCTTTTTTCCTGGCAATTATTAAATTCAATTCAGTTTATTTATATAGTGCCAGTTCACAACACACGTCATCTTAAGGCACCTTACAGTTCACCAGATCATACAGCACAATCATATTGTATGATCTACTGTATGATTATACTGATCATACAGTAGATAATACAATTATGGAAATCTGGCCTGTACAAACAGGACCAACATTGATACAATTTTCTAGCATTAATTATCCCCATTATTACAATAAACATTTTTATAAGTAAATGGTATCAATATAGTAACAATCTATATGACACTACATATAACTACATTTAAAAAACATATAAAGTGAGTATATTTTCATGCACCACACAGCACATGTAAGGCAATTTTTTTTGTTAATTTATTTGAGGTGGGCTGTGCTTGTACAGTAGCTAAAGTCACGCAGAGGATTGTGCGATTTTTTATAGCTCCTTAGCACCAGATAGCAACATCACAATGTTACTTTGAAAAAGGACCTATTATAGGAAAGTTTTTCTTTTTTTTTCTACCTCCTTCCTTACTAACAGAACTATTTGGAATGTACTTATGATGGCGACCGCTGACGCATTTCTTCTTTAGCTAAAGAATCCTTATATGTTTTCAGATCAGGCCAAAAAAAAACAAAAAAAAAAAACAGAACCAACCAGAACAACGAGAGACGTTTAAACAGTTTATTGGAACGTGAAACTGCCGCAGGTCGGAAGGGATTCACCCGAGTCAGCAACCTGACCTTCTGGAAGTAGATTGAACAGTTGAGTGACCAGACAGAAACAGAGGGTATTCTCTCTAGTGTTGGAGAGACGATGGAGGGTTCTCCATCCTGGTGCAGCAACGTGAACTCAGTGGCAGTTCCTGCACTGACTAAATGTAATTTTGTGCAACAGACATCAAAATGCAAAGATTGCTTTATGAAGCAGAGCAGGTTAAGATCATTCTGAACCTGCTCCATTAAAAGTTTAGCAACTATTTTATTACATTACATGCTCACTTCATCGTTCTAGAGATGAATTTCAATAATATTTCTGTAACAAATACATTTTATAGAATGTTATTCTATCTCATACGATTAGATTCTATTTCAATAGTAATGATTAACCTTTTAAAATTTTATTTACTATGACATTTTGTAGAGCTGTTTATTTGAGTCCAGTTAATTGTAGCAGATCAAGGACTTTGCACCCGTCTCTCATGTTGAACAAGCACATGGTGACAGTAAGATATACCTGTCTGTTTTAACAGGAAAATTCCAGCAGATCCAGCCATACCTGACTGGGGTTCAAGAGGATAAAGCAGATACAGAAAAATGAATGTCTTCATCCAAGAGAAAAGCAGTTTTGCTGCCATGAATAGGAAACACATACGTTATTGGCAAAGGTAACTCTTTCATTGACTGCGCTGGTGCAGATGATATTAAACATATTTGGAAAACAGTCCATATGTATGAATCATAGTGCAGCAATGTAAACATTTAAACACAAGTACACTTCCATGGGACAGAAATAGTAAGCACTTGGTTACCTTGGAGACTCTAAAGGCATGACAGTGGAGAGACAAGCCTGACCAAGGAGTCAAAATAGAGAAGAAGAAGAAGAAGAAAGAATATTTTTTTTCTGCCTCAAGGAACACAGATGAGACAGCAGCTATTGGATTTTCAGCATTTAATGGGAGATATTCATAAAAAATTTAAAAATCAGTGAATCATAGTACAATTTCTTACAGTCCCAATAATGTTAATCAGTTACCTGTTTTTCTATTTGAACATTCATGCAAAAAAACTGGCTTAAATATGTAGTCCATACACAAAAATTAGCATATAATTTTTAAAATCCTTCATAACCAAGTAATAACCAGTTATAAGACAATTACAAACAAGTTTTATATTATTACACGCCTACAACTTGGAAGTGTTCTGGTTCTTTTAACTTATCTCTTGGCACTGAAATAAGTCACTTGTACACTCTGTTAATGTTTTTTAGATTAGTTTTGCTTAAAAACTCATTACTTAACTGTTTATAAATCATTTATGAAGGGTGTGTTATTATAAAATGGTATCTAAACTTTTCATTGTATTGACTACTATCAGCCTCTCCATAACACACCCTTATAAATATGTGATCTCTGTACTCTAGTTTACTTTGGACGATTTGAATGAATTGGTCATTAGAACATCTTTGACCTTTCATCAATGAACTTGAATAATATGCCCATGTAAGCTCTATATAACCCCAGTCCTTCTGTGCATTAAATATTATTTCTTATTACGCTTATGAATCAAGTATGCTGCTGATTATGTGCAAATTGTACTGATTGCTGAACCTCTTTTACATAATGCTGAATGCATGCAGAGTTAAACTCATATGAGTCAGCAAGACAAAGATAGTTTTACATGGAAGGGTGTGGCAATGCTGATTTTCTTAAACAATCCCTTTGGATATGTGCAATATAAATCTGAGATGTATTGAAAATGATTTACAGAGGAAACCAACAGCTGACCCACTTGGCCAGTGTTTATACACTCTTAGTTTTATGAAGGGTTACTTAACTTGGTCCGGGATCTGATTTGATAAGGGAAATACTTTGGAAAGGATGTGTCAATAGTTTATCCATATCAAAACTAAAACTAAGGTAACTGAAGCACAGCATAGTGAGTCTGAAATTGTCTATCCAAAAGCATTAGGTAGTCTGCTTTAGTACTGTATACGACTATAATTCACAAGCGGTAAGATTAGTTTCTTATTTTGCTTTTCTAAGTGGTATTTATATTTATTTACATGCTAAAGTGGTGATGGGTGCTTTGTACTGCGGCTAACAACCCACACCTACCTCTGCACCCACAGGACCTAGCGACCAACTCTGTCTTTGTTTTAGTTAGAATTTTAAGCTTTAAATATTCTAAAATGTCACTAAATTTCTGCATGTAAGGTAAACAAAGTATTAAAATAATAGTATTGTGAAAGGGTCTTTAAGGCAACATAAAGTGCGAGATAGGCCGTATAGCTATCTCGCCACGGCCACCCTGTGCAATGCCCTGCCCCCCCACTGGCCATGCTACTCACAGTGTAAGTTGTACTAGCATAAGTTTAGCATTTCATCCCATTATGCACAGCCAGCGACGTAACATTAAAAATCACACAAAAAACCAAGATATGAATAGGTGTTTAATTAAGTCTTTATGATTTCTACAGGCAGGTTTACCACAATAATCAATTCAAACCCTAAAATTATGGCTTTTAGTGTGCTACCCCAAGATTTTAAGTGGTCTCATCTGGCCACACCTATGAAACATTTGTGGAGCCGCGACTGGAGATAGTAACAAAGAGCATCAGAAATAACTACTGCAAATTTTGTAGCAATACAAACACTAGCCACAATGCATTTCTGTATAAATATATATATGTGGAAAACCAAGACAACATAGTTCATAAATGTTATTCTGAAGAAAATTATGTGCAGTTTAAAGTAACATAAAAAAAACTCTTAATAATATTGTCCTTTTTTCATTCTGATACTGTCATTATCGGGACAGATGGACCCAGTATTCAAGGTGAGACAGTAAGTAGGAAAGTTCAAAACGTTTATTAAAAAAAACTTAACAGAAATGGGCTACTGTGGATCTATGGACCTGCAGCAACTGCGGGAAAAAGGGGTGCACCATCTAATAGCTGACACTTTCCGTAGCGAAATACACAGGTAAGTGACCATGATCATCTGACAGGAGATGATTATTAGTGTGAGTCACTTACCTGGTTAGACAGTTCAGTCCTAACTCTTTGAAAGAGGTGAGATCCAGCCGATGGGCTGGCGCCGCCCAGAGTGTCCCAGATGATGCAGCCTCAGAGAACATACAGGAGGCCAATCCAGGTCAGGGGAAAACAGAGCAGGCCGGAACAGTCCAGGAATCCAAGAGTCCACAGCTGATCCGAAGTTTCAACCCAAACAGGAATACAAGGATCCAGACCTCGAGGAATCCACAGAGCTCAGGCAGTTTCAGAGTCCACAGTCAGACCGGTGCAGAAGCGTGCACACATAGACACGCACAGATGCAGACAAGCAGGCTCAGTGGTAGAGAGAATAGAGACAAGACGTTGGATCTGAATTTCTGCAGGAAACTTTAAACTGGTCTCCTTCCAGGCTTACAGGAATAAAACTGACCTTCTCCGCGTTCCGAGCCACAACCCTGAGGGTGCCACCGAGAAGGACCAGTAATAATAAAACAATAAAACACATGGAATAAAACTAAAATTACCAAACAGACAAACGGAAGTCAAATAATGATCTGTCCCCGATCGCTCAGGCAGAACCGAATATACAGCATAGACACAGGTGGAAAAGGAGTGAAAATTAGGAACCAGGCAGAACTAGGCAGGTGAGAGAAATTAACAATTAAGGTAAAGCTATCAGGCCAGATCATGAAAGATACTCCCTGATGAAATTCAACCAATTAATTCAGTCATGTAGCAAACAGAGCTTACATTGTTTAGCTAAACCACGGTATAAACACTGCCTTATGAAGGCTTCAAAGGTTTTATGTAAAACAGTGGCAAACGAGCTGCATCACGGAGACCAGGATACACAGTAGATACGTAGGTCAGGGACAAACATTAGCATGACAAACCTTGAACATTTTACACGGTCTATTGAAACTCCATGCAGTCTGCAGGAAAATGTAAAGCAAGGCTGCAAATTTGCCTAGACACGTCTATTTAAATTAACAGTGTATATAAAAGAATGATAATCAAAGTAGACAAGTGGTGGCCTATAATTCATGAGGAGCTGCAGAAATCCATGGCTCAGGTGTGGTGAAAGATTGACAGAATAACTGCTTGAATCTTGGCCTTGTAGAGGCCAACATAAAAACAATTGTTGAAAGAAAACTGGCTTTATTAGAAGCCATCAGGAAAGAAGGTCAAATGAGTAAAAGACATAAAAAAATATTGGTATACATTTATATATATTGCAATATCAGGAAAAAAGAACATGAAAAACTAGAGGAATAGCAGGGGCTCAGAGAAGTGCTGGAGATAACCTGGAACGTCAAGGCATCAGTGGTACCCATGGTTATTGGGGCACTGGGGGCCCCAAAACGTGAAGAGTGGTTACAGCAGATCCCTGGAAATACATCAGACATCTAGATCCAGAAGAGTGGAGTTCTAGGAACAGCAAAGATACTGCGCAGAACCCTCAAGCTCCCAGGCCTCTGGTAGGGGACCCAAGCTTGGAGGAAAAAGGGGTAAGACCACCCGGGATGGGTGAGGGAGAGTTTTATATATATATATATATATATATATATATATATATATATATATAATAAAGAATAATTAACACTGCATGACCCTGAATGCAACATTCCCACACTGTAACACGGTGGTGCAAACATCATGCTTTAGGGAGGATTTTCTTCAGCAGAGAAAGGTATTTTGGTAAGAGCATGTTGAAAGACAAAGCTAGATACAAAACAATCCTATAACAGAGGCTTTCAGAAGATGTAAAAGACTTTAAACAAGTGGAGGTTTTCTTTTTAGTTGGGCAATGACCTAACTTTCTTTTAGCTCAAACAACTGCTTAATGGTTTAAAGAGAAATTGCAGTTTTCTAATGATAGTGCCACCTGTGGCCAAGACACAGAAGTGCAGCACTCTTCTGCTAGTTCTCTTAGCTCATGTTGGAACTTCATAAGGTTCTTTTCTTTCTTTCTTTTTTCACCTTATGTGAAGTTGCCATTGACGTCCGAGTTGAGCTGGACATCGGTCGCAATAAAATCCTTCTTAAATATAACTCTTTGACTGTTTGCTGGTTGGATCCGTTCACTTGAAGTCACATCCAGAACAGTGCAGGAACTTCAGACCCAAAGTAAATTCAGGCTACAAGCTTATAGATGCTGATCAATTGAATGTGTCAGTCTGCTCATCAAACAATGGACCAAATAAAAAGGTTATTTTAAAGATACTTTTCAGTAAAAATTTACATAACATCTCTTTAAGTGAAAGCATATCCATGGTTACAAAATATACAGTCAAAGTCATTACAAGTTGGAAATAGATCTTTCCAGAGATGTCCAGGGTTTGAATCCTGACCTGGGGAGCTTTTCTGGCCCATGGCATCCCTCTCCTTCTCTCTACCTATTTCTTGTTTGGTTACTTTAAAAGCATATCCCCTGTTGCGAAAAAAAATGTAAATCCATGAATAATTCTGTTGCTACTTCACACTACTCTTTGCTGGTCAATCATATATGATACTAAAATTATAATTTGTAGAGAGGTGAAACAACAGGAACTCACAGATTGCTCCTCCCTATAACTCTTAATGGTAAAACAAAATTTAATTTACAGCAATCAATAGTGGTTTTTTTTTTCTTTGAGGGAAAAACTAGATTTGAAGTTATAATTTAAGAAAAAAAATGAAGTTATTTGAGGTTAAAAAAAATGTCTTAACTTTATTGGAAACTTTATCAGTGGTGGTTCATTTTGCAAGTAAGTTTAACTATTGCTAACTCTCTAGTTAAAGAAAGTGGCAGATTTCAGTCTTAGACCTGATTGACAACTTGGCATTGACCTAAGAAAAGATGCTGCATAAGGAGATGGCTCCCAATATAAACAGAGGGAAACCTTTTTCTTTGTATTAAAGCAATTACCCCCATGCTTATTACCTTTAATTATCACATTTTCAGTTCATTCTCCCCAAAGATTTCAAAAAGCAAATCATTACGCATAGATCTAAAAGAATTGTATAACAGATTACAATGCTAATGACTTGTTTAACTCTGGAACACGTTAAAAGTCAATTCCCTAACTTTGGAAGAGGCACAGTGAGAGGCATTTTCAACAAAGAGAGAAAAGATGCAGCATGTTGTACTGTCCCAGAAGTTTACAATCTTACAAAATCTACTCCAAGAGTGCAGTAACAACTCATAAGTTGGGTCTTAAAATAATTTGTAGGGCAGAATTAGGTGCAGGGATTAGCCACTTTTTCACACAGCAGCTTGTTGGTTGTTTTTTTCCCTCCGTAATTAATCAGAACATCATTTGAAAACTGCTTTTTATATTCACTCAGGATTTCTTTAATCTGATAACATCATTTGTTTGTCACAATATCTGTGTGTGTCAAAAATGCAAAAGCATAAAGCAGTTAGGGGGTAACTCATTTTTCATTGCATGTTTTTAACTAAGGTAATTAAAGCACAACCCGGTTCAGTTGAGTTAACATGTTATACAAGCACAAATGAGTAAAACACATTAGAACATTGTCCACAGATTGTCCAATCCTTTATTTTTATCTTGAAAAACCTGTTGACTGGAGTTTGCAGCAAAATTCATCAGATAACGACTTTTGTCCAGTCTTCTTGCTGTGTTGAAACAGTATTTTGATTGTTAAAAAAAGGCACAACCTCATCAAAACCTGGTGGATTTCTTTTTATTATTATTTATTTTGCGACTAGAAATTTTGCTGTCTGAAATCTGTAGGGCACTTGATCCTCTGGTACCAGCCAAATATATTCATTTATCATCTTTGCCACCAGTTCAAGTTATAAGACATCATGAAAAAGACAAACAGACAAAATAGACAAAATAAAAATTAAAAAAATCCCGATCCCTACCCCAAAAAAGGATCAATGTCATAAATAAGGAGCAATTTCCCTTGTAAAGACATAAACTCTGAAAAAAAAACTAAATCTGAAGCATTTAGTTAAAGAATTAAAAAAAAAAATGTCAGTGCATTTTCCTGCCATGTAATTTAATCACCCTTGCAATAAAGCAATGGCCTGAAGAACAAAAACACCAAATACCAACCCTCCATAGAAATAAAAAAAAAATTTAAAATTAAACTGAATTCACAGCCTTCTCTTTGTGTATGTTTACATTTAAAATAACACAAAAATAGATAGAAAGGGCACAAAGAACTACAACTTGAGTAATACTAAGGGAATTTTCTTTTTATGATGAAACATTTTGGTCATTTACAGATTTATTCATACTCCTTTTTTACATATATTCAAACAGACATTGAGATTAGCAGTATCCAATCAGATACTATATATATTTGTATATGCATATACATTTATATAGAGATTTACAGGAACGACAGAAAAAAGTGCATTTTTATAACAAACCTGAATATTTCCAAAGAACAAACATTTAAGTTAACGATTGTATTGAAATCTGTATAAAAAACAAAGCAATAAAAAAAAAACAAGACTAGTGTAGCAACCAATAAGCCAAAACTGGATGTCAGACACATCAAGGTGTCAACAATGTTAAGTGCTCTGTTCTGTGTCTCCTTTAGCGTCTCCCTCCACCACGTCCTCCCGCTCTGGTGGCGCTCCAGCCGCACAGCAGGCTACAGAGGCTGCTATACCGAGGGTAGTTTCTGAAGTCTTTGTGTCTCTGGCAGAGCCTTCGGTGGTCTCTGTGGTAGACCCTTGGGGGTGGACGAAGCTGTGTGAGCTGCCATATTGCTTTGAGTCTGTGGTCTCCAACTTGGGTTTGGAAAAAGTAGGGTCTGTGCTGAGAGAATGGCGGCTGGCTCCTGCTGCCTGAAAATCTGACCAGGTGTCTCCAGGAGTCCTTAGCCCTTGAGTCCTGGGGGTCCCGCCCCAGTATGTCTCAAATCGGGACATCGATAGCCCCTCTAGTGGAGGAGATGTTGGAGATGAGGGAGTAGTTGGGTGGGACCTTGGTCTGGCCTGTACCATTTGGATCCCACCGATGGGTATCATCAGGCAGGGGACCTTTGCTTGCTGGGAGTGCATGGGAAGATGACTGAAAATGTGGTCTGTTGCTTGGAGGCCAGGATAGGCCTCGCAAGTAGAGAGACGGAAAGCTGATGGGAAAAGTCTGGTTTCTGACAGTGTTGGCCTCTCTCTTGCTGCACCACTTTTCTCCTGCAGGGGGAGCACACACATTAATTTTAAAGGAGGCTCTAACTTTAAGACAATGATTATTTCCTCGTTTTAAAATTGAAATCTAATTATCACCATAATAACAAACTTTATTTAAAGTAAAGCTCCTTTTTAGACCTTTCAGTCTCCGGCTTTATAATTCTTGCCTGTAGAGTCTTGTAAAAACAGCCATAATTGCTTAATCTTAAAATGTTGGTTCTTACCACAACACAATTCAATGGTTTTCTAAGGACTTAATAAGTCATAGATAATCTAAAAGTAGCAAAAAGTGTGAAAAACGAGGGATATATTTGTATTTGGTCCCCTAAGTCAACTCTGATAAAAGAGCAAACTTTACCGTCATAAATTTTAAGATGTGCAGAATAGCTTGAATTAGATTAAGGGCTGGAGTTGTACCTGCTTATTACATATGATTATGCATTTATCTACACCAGCACTGTAGCCCAGGCTGTATGTTTGGAGTGTTTAAAATCTTCTACAGCCCATCTTTAGCTCCGTCCATCGTCTAATCCAGTTTGAGTAGCTTCCCCATCCCTACCATCACCGTGCTTCACTGCACATTCAGCATCATGTGGAGATTTTTTTACACCAAATAAATTATCAATCTCCAGTAAAACTAATGTAAGGCAAGGCAAGGCAAGGGATGTTTATTTGTATAGCACAATTAAGTACATGGACAATTCATAGTGCTTTACATTGATTAGATAATAAAATAGAAGGGGGGAAAAAAAGCATAATAAAAGCAAATAAAGAAAAAAACTGTAGGTTGTTTTCTGACAAAACGCCTTTTACCATGTTTGGTATATCCACTACATGACTATAAACCATTATTTTCCCCACTAGGGTGCAGTTGTCTTAGCTTTCTTCTACTTATTTTGCTTTTTCAGGTTAACAAGGAACCTTGTTAGCTGAGGTACAACTACATGTAAGACTTCTCAAAGTAATATTTTGACTTTTTTTCTTTCATTCTTGATATCTTTAGCATGTCCTCCCCTTGCACTTAACACAAATAGCATGAATGTACTTTAAAGTTTTTTTAAAAACGTAATCTTCGGATACGTGGTGGGTACTACGTCTGTATTAGCTGTCCTGTTAAAAGATGTGTTTTTGTTCACCATTGTTCACCTTCATTGAACAGATATATTTATGCTGAGATTAATGTAGAGTGAGCTATTTACTAATAAATACAAGTTCATGCTACATTTACTTGAACAAAAGTAAGACATTTATAATTATTTCCTTCCACTACATAATTATGCAATACTTTTTCTTGGCGTATCACATGAATTATCAGTAAAATACATAAATATTTGTGGAATGTGACAAAAATGCAAAACTGTTTAATGCGGATAAAATATGGCCTTGATTGGATGAAACAACTAGATAGATACATTTGTGAATAAGCATCCAGAGCCTTAAGAAACCTTAGAAAATAAGCAAGAATTTGTAATCTAGATAACTTTTATAGAGTCTAAGAGAATATGGATGCTAGATTTGTGTTCAGTGCTGTACACATGGTATAATAAAAAAGAGACTTACTGGTTTAACATGTTCTCCCTTTGTGCCTGGGCTCTCCCAGGGAAGGTATCCAGGCGTTCTGTAAAGTGCCCCCAGTGGTGATGGAGGGGTCCCAATTGTAGATGGCCGGTAGCAGCTGGATGAAATGGGATGAAGAGGAGAATGCGCTCTGACAGGACATGGTCTTCTCTCTGGAGAGGGTGAGACTTGTCTGCTAGGAGAGGACAAATCAGTCCTGGGGGACAGGCTGTGGATTGGTGAGGACAGCTCCAGGCGGGGCGAGAGGCTACGGCTAGGGGAGCAGCTCTCGTTGCTGGGGGAGAATGCTCTTGGGGAGCCCTTCCAGCCTTGCCTGGAATAAAGGGCCCTACTCCTGCCTGGGGAAGCTGTCCGTCTGCCAGGCCACACTCCCCGCGGAGCAGGCTCCTGAGGGGGACCTGGATCAGAGGTGCCCTGCCCTGAGCGCCTCCCACCACTGGTATGGCCTCCTGTTGATGGATTAGTGTCCGATGAACAGGAGGATGGAGGGTCTTCATGGGATGTCGACTCCTCTTCCTCTTCCTCCTCATCCTCCTCCTCCTCATCATCTTCATCATCATCTTCCTCTTCATCAGACTCCTCAACATCTGAGAAGTGATGCTCCTCCTGCTCCTCTGAGCCAAAAACACGCTCTTCACTGCCTGCTGTTGGAGCAGATAAGAGAAAAAAAGCAACTTTCAATCATTTCCTCTTACATTCATAGGAAATCAAAAAATCCTATTCAGAAAATCAAAAAAGACTTTACAGAACAACTTCCATTGAAAAACCCAAAGGCTGTCACGAAGGCTCGGCTCACCTTCCACCAAACAAACCTCTGCTTTAAATAGACTGAGAATGAAAAGGATGGAATTCAATTGAATAGGTCTTTTCAAAAACTATCTCTGCAGCCTTGTGAATGGAGGTATCGGTTCGTCCTTGGCTGAGCTCAGCTCGGTCTGTCACCGAGAGGAAGTGCAGAAGACAAAGCCACGGAGGAGACAGTGAGATGCTTGACTGGAAGACAAATGGAAGCGGCCTCCTTGGTTCAGCTATACTCCATTCTTGAGAAGAAGTTTTAGGAGCCAGGCTCCTGCAACAACTACACTGGAAGAATGGGACTCAGACCTTATTCTTTGATTTATTTATCTCACCCTTCTCCATATCCCTTATGCAACATCATCAGGCCGGAGAATAGAACATGCTGTTGCATAAGATGTCAGGCCCGAGCAGCTTCTATGCTTCACATGC
This sequence comes from Cyprinodon diabolis, assembly GCA_030533445.1. Taxonomy (NCBI): domain Eukaryota; kingdom Metazoa; phylum Chordata; class Actinopteri; order Cyprinodontiformes; family Cyprinodontidae; genus Cyprinodon; species Cyprinodon diabolis. The sequence continues at coordinate 20,821,786 of CM060064.1, forward strand.
AGGAGTTCACACAGCTGTGCACCACCGGAGTGGAAGCAGAAACGCGTGATGTGCCTTCCCATTTTGACTGAAGTACCTGTTTCCTCGCTCTCTGGCTCGTCCAGCGACGCCTCAGACACCCCTACTGCCTGGCATTTTTTCCCATGAGCCTTTGACTTCATATGTTTTGTAAGGTTCCCTGGAAAAGAGTCAGAAAGCTACTTTTAACTCACAGCGTTTGAGGAAAATATTTCTAACAGCTGAGCTAAAATATGCTCAGCTGAACAAAGCTCAATTCACAGAGCACTCATTTTTGGCTTACCTTTGGTTTTGAAGGCAAAGTTGCAGTGTTTACAGATGTATGGGCGGACATCGGTGTGCGTTCTGATGTGCTTTTTCAGCATGCTGGGCTTCTTGCAGCGAATGCCGCACTCTCCACATATGTACTTTCCTCGGCCACGACCTCTCACATAGACGTAGTCATCATTGGATCTGTAGCTAAAGCAAGAAGAAGAGAAACAAAAGATTAAAAAAAACAGAAAAAGTTCCATTGCTTTGAAAAGTTCAATTGTGTTGAACTATTTATTCAGATAGTTGGTTACTCAGTCCCTGCTTTCCTAACTGATATGCACAGCAATGGCAGAAGTCCAGTTCAGCTATACTAAAATCTAATCATAACTGGGATAAATAAAGAAACAGCAAAAATATGTCAGAAAGAAATCAATTGTTTGTAGATACTTTTTTAGTTTGAGGAATCAAAACTCCCATTAAGCTAAAAGCCAAATATATTTGAGAACCCAAATATTGGATTAGAAAAGTATATGATAATTCCTAACAAATGTATTTTTAGATTATTAGTATTTGAGTCACTAATTACTGTTTTGTGTGCAGGGCTTACCAGTTTTGTAGTCAAGACCACACCAAACAAGAGCAAGGAGTACCGAGAGAAAACCATTTTGAGGCCAAGACCAATACATATAAGACACATATAAGATCTTGGTCTGGTCTCAGCCTCTAAATGTCTTTGCTTTGTCTCTGTACTCCTTTTCTTGGTTGGTGTTGTCTTGATTACAACACTAGGGCTTGCAACTTGTGTATGCATGTTATTTTGTTGGTTTAATTAATCTGGGTTTAGTTGAAAACACTGTATATTTATCAGTTCAAAGGAAAAAAAAAAATTATAATAATGCAGCAAGGGACAAAACCACCCACTGGGATAATTAAAGGCTCCACCAGACAGAATAAAAAAAAAAAGAAATCCCCAAAATGAAATAATTGTCTACATTTGTCTGAACAATCTGTTTTTTATTTAAAAATGCTGTCCTTAGTGAAAGAGAGAAAGGCTGCTATTGCTTTCTATCTGTTGTAAACTGTTATGTCTTCTGTCCTCGGGTATGCCCAGACAGCTCTATGTATAAGAAAGCTTTACAGGGAAACGCTGGAACTCCTGTCCTCACAATACACAGCAAAAAATGAAGCATGAAAAGTATTTTTTGTTTTTCTCAAAATAATCAAAATTTTTTCTTGAACTGAGCAGGAAAGTTAGATACTTTGCCAATGGAATAAGACAATATAAATTTAAAATAAGAAAAAAAACAACAACTGAATTTTCTTTTTTCCAGCTGCATAAGAGCTAATGGTCTTACTTTAGGTGCAAAAATACTAATTCCACTGACTCATATTAAGGACAAACACACCTATTTAAGAAATCATTTACTTAATTTTAGATCATTTTTGAAGTGTATCATATGTTCAATTGAAAAATCTTTTGTAGGAAATAAACTTTATCCTCAAGTTTGTCGTCTGGCATGCAAAGTAAGGGACAATTACCAGTAAACTACATGTAAAACATGTTGCCTTAAATACAGCTGAAACCAAATGTTTTTATAAAATCCATTGAAAGATCCTCAAAAAATTAACTTTTTTTATTTCCAATATACCAAAAATACTGAGAATTATAAATTTTTACTGAAAGTTCATAATTTAACACCATTATGGGTTTATAATAAAGAAATGGCTGAACATATGGATCCTTAAGTAACCGTGCTTCAGTTACCATCCTATGGCATCAAGAGGGCACATTTTTGCAAAACAAATTCAAATCTGAGTGAGGAGCCCAGATGTGTCAGCCTAATGAACGCTCTGCTCAGAACGATATGTTGGACCAATAACCCTACTAATTGCTTGCCAAGATAAAAATGAAAATATGACTGCAGTATGACTATAAGTTTTCTTAAAGTTAAGATTTAAAACTCCAATACTATCTCTAAAGTCACTTCGTTAAATCAAATAGGATTTGATTAATAGGTGTGTTTATGGCTCTTTCATTTATCTGAGTTTAAAGGTCCCTCTGTGTCAGTTTTATTCTGTAAATTCAAAGTAAAAAAACTATGATGTTCACCATTAAAGCTACAGTGTGTAATTTTCAGCGACATCTAACGTCCAGACTGCAGACCGCAGCAACATGAACATCTCCTCCCCACCGCTTCTCCCCCCCAACAGTACGGCGAGCGTTACGGGACAAAATGTCTTCCACAACGTCAACATTACCTACCTTCTCAAGTGATGAGGTTTGTTTACATAGATAATTTTAATACTGCCATCTATTGTTCAGTACCGTCTCAGTTCATCTCTCTCAACTTGCCATAGTTACTTTCGAGCGTAATGGGCGATGTCGCAATCACTAGTTTGTTGGCTCTGCGCTGCCGTAGCGCAAAGATGTCTGCCTCCATGGCTGCGAGACCCGCTCCTATGTAATTATAAATAACGAATTCTAAGGCAACGCAAATATTAAGGTTAAGAGGCTGAGCTCGTAGATGATGATAAATGACATAGTTATGTATAATATATTACATTTCTGACTGTATATCCCTGTAATTATTACACACTGTAGCTTTAAGTGCACATTTGGTTGTGATATTCACAGAATGAAAATCCCAAATCTGACCTAAACGTTATCTCATAAAAGCCCAGTGAGTGTTCTCTTTTGCTCCAATAAAAAAAATGTATCACAGCAGCTATAACAACAATGATGGATGTGGAAGCCACATGAATGCAGAACACACATTCACTGGAACTACAAAAACAAAGCTTTCTTTGTCGAGGTGGGTTGGGGAAGCCCCACCAAATGCCCAGAAGCACAGACTCCCTTGGCCTTACCCTCCACTACACTTAGGGAGCACAAAGAATACCAGCTATTCTGCTGGAGATCGGCTCAACCCTGCCAACAACAGCAGCAACATCAGAGAGGGAAGGGAAGCCTGGCTTCAGCCAACAACCTAAAATAGACACTACATAATAAAAAAAAATAAAAAAAATCAAGCAACATATTTGGGTCGAGGCTATAAAAAGATGTTTATGCACAATCTCGATGTTTACCAAGAGACTATTTGCAGACCCGGCGGACCACATATCTTCTATATCTGAACGAATTGTCGTCTATGAAAAACTCCTGTGCCCGTCTGGCTGCACAAGAAGAGATGTACAATTCATTCTAAGCTGTAAACACCCAGTGTGTACCGACTGTGTTTAATTACAGGATACGCACCACAGCTACAAAACTCTCCGCTGTTCGACAGAACTGGCAAGACGAAAAAACAACAAACTGTTGCACAACTGTGATAGACTGTAAGCAGCGACACTGAGCTGGATAAATTCAGGACCTGGTTGCTGCAGAAGTAGCGCAACTTTCTTATAATACAGTTAAAAGTAACTGCTGGCATCTCAGGAGGGAGATTTAAATACTCTGCACCTCTGATAGATTTAAGTGACTCTCAGGTTTTGTAGCATGAGACCATTTTTAATAGAATATATTAGCTATTTATTCAGTAGGATTTAAAGAAACTTAAGTTAAATTATCCATGGATACTGCACAGTGTTTAGCCAAAATGTCTTTAATCTTTAAATTTTTTTATTTTGTTTTTTTTTTTTATATTACAACCACAGACCCCAATTTGAATTAGACTTTTTGCATTAAAAAAAAGTCTTATAAGAAAATCACAGAATTGTGAAGTGAAGCATACATTTTGAATCCCCCAAATAAAATCCAGAAAAACCAACTGCTTTTAAAGGTCGACAAGTTAGTGAATAGAGTCCAGCTCTGTGTAGTTTATTCGCAGTGTAAATAACGTTTTTTTTTTTTTTTTAAAGCCTAAAATGTTTTTTAGAGAACATCAGTAAACAAATTGAGGGCTATATTAAGAATACATCTTACTTTTCTGATTATTGGACAGTTAAAGAACAAATTATGTAACAGTGACAGGGGTGCAATTAAAAGGAAACAGTAATTAAATATTAAAATCTTGGAATTAGTTGAATATTTAGCGTATTGTCCAAACAGCTACTACCAAAGACACCTTTTCAAGTAGAAGTACTTAACTAGTTCCACTTTTCATTAAGGAAGACTTCTTAGAACTTGTACAACTTTGACAAGCCACTGCAACCCAAACATGGCTAAAAGATAAATAATTATGCTCTCAGACTTTGCACACAGGAAGAAATTCAAAGTGTAGAGTTTAGGGAGAAAGAAATAATTGGTCCTAACAGAGTAGGCAAGCAAAGCGCTCTGCTGCGTTCACAACTATAGCATCTGTGGGTTTTGTTTTGTTTTGCATGCATGCATGGGGAAATGAAAGGACATCAAGCGCTGAAAATGCTTGGAGACCACTAAGGAAAAAGGTTGGAAAGGAAAGCCAATAAAGCTTACAGTAAGGAAAAATGAAAGGGGGACCAACATTATGTTGCAAGGAGTATAAGCAGAGAGGGAAGTGGCATGCAATGTGGACAGACAAAAAGAAGAGGGAAGAAAACAGTGATGTCTTTATGGCAGAAAATGAGCTTCCTTTATGTGTGTAAAGTGTGGCTGCGAATCTTGAATAGTGGGAATTAGTGTCTTATCTTCTGTCAAGCAGACAACTGCTTCACTCTCAATCTGTTGTGTGTAAACACAAAATAGAAGCCATAAAGGCTGTGCACAAAACTGCGTCAACATCCAGCCCTAACTTTGTAGCTGAATATATTTTCATACCTACGTAAATCATTACCAGAAAATCAAATCACATGGGTACAATTTAAATCTCTTTGCCACTCGTGCATTTCCCTGTTTCCCTTCTTTCTGGATCATAAACCTGCCTTTGCTTTAGTGTGAACGGTCTGTATATGATCAGCTGCTAGTACCTAAACTTAAAGCTTAAACACACTGAGGAAGCAAACAAACGGTTCTAGAAAAATTCACATTGAGATTTATGCACCAATCTATTATTCACAGCTGCATATCTGAATCTTTTTCTGGTATAGTTTGTTGTTTTGTTGTATTAATTAAATCTGTCAGCTTTTTAGATGCTAATGTCCACTTTTTGTTTCTCTGGGAGTGTTTGTACAATTATGCATGAAGCACGGTTTTGCCTTTTATATATTTCTGTGAGTAGATTGCTGTCTTCAGTCTTTCTGACTCAAATGCATTTTTACATGAATAAATCGAAATATTGATTAATAACTTCACTTTCTAGTAAGACCTTTCTCTTCTGCTCTACTGCTTAACCACCCTCTCCACTATAAAAAAAAATGCACATGCACAACCCTACACCCGCGACCAAGAGGCAACGCTAATTAAACGCGTGTGCGAGCATGCATGAGCCCATTTCTCCCCGTGCATGCTCTGTTTAAAAGTGGCTATTTGCATCACTCATTCAAGCTTACTTTCCAAAAAAAAACAAAAAACTATTTTTCCACTATGTCAGACTCACCACCGGTAAGTGGAAATGGGGACGAGCACATAGGACGGCCTTACGTAAAAATATCACCAGAATGATTGACAATTAGGAGGATTACTTATTTTGATGACCAACCCAGAAAACGAACATCCTCCACTGTACATTTAACTTTTTAGTTAGCTTTTCGTACACTTAATTTAGTCCAGTTTCTCCTGTCTATGAAGTTTTGAAACTGTCACATAAAAATTCCCACATTGTCAGGCAATAAAGGTTTTTCTATTCTATTCTATTCTATTCTATTCTGTTATATTCATTTTTATTCTATTCTTTTTTATTTTATACTACCGTATTCTTTTTTTTGCATAGATTGCTACATCCTTCACAAAAACAGGTGAAGCGAAATAGGAACAGCATACATGAAAGAGATACACACCAGAAATATTCTGTTTCATGCTGATATTTTCAGAGAAAAGCTGTTTTCCTTTATGTGACAACAGAGACTAAAAGGAGGGTGGAAAGTCAAACATTTTAAGTTTGCTTTCCAGTTTGATTGGCTGAGTCGTATCCATCAAACTTAGGGTCTTGTCGCTTTCCAACAGCCCACGTTTTGGACAAAAATCTGAAATCTGAATGGCACATAGAGAAGTCAAAAGGTGAAACCATGGGGACCAAGGTAGAGATGGTGTTGAACACCTGAGAACAAACGACTGCACCTGTAAAAGGTTAATATCCACTGACGGTGTTTCGTGATGAACTACAACTGTTTCTTTTTATAGATTGGAATGAGGATACAACAACTTCAATGAATAACAAAAACTTAGCCACTCCTATTATGAGAAACAACTTTTATTTTAACTTGTTGGAATTCTGAGACGGACTCAGCTTTTAAGCATATAACATTCAAGATACTTAATGTTGTCTTGAATGGCCTTTTGTAGCGTCCCTAACAAACACTATATTTGTTAGGGACATACAGTATACATTTAAAATATACGCATTCAAAGGCATTAGTAACACTGGCAGATTTACAACAAATGCAATGGTTGTTTTTTCCAGATAAAAGTATATATATATATATATATATAAAAAGCTTGATTTAATTTTGCACTGCAAAAATTGAAATATAAATAAGTAATTTTTCCTAAAATAACTTAATCTTGTCTTGAATTTAAGAGGTAAGTGAGAAATTTAGCAAATGGAAGAAGAAAATTTACATTAAAATTAAGAAAAAGCAATTGTATTGTCTCTGACTGTTTGATCTGGTGAACTGTAAAGTGCGTTAAAATGACATGTGTAGTGAATTGGCTCTATATAAATAAACTGAATTGAACTAAATTTCAAGTATATATTATCTTATTATGCACTTGAATCTCATCTGCATCTCATTTAAGAGTAAATATACCCATTCCATTGGCAAATCATAATTACCTACTCAAATTAAGGGTAAATACACTTAATGTAAGAAATGTTTACTTATTTCTAGATATTTTTTGGAGTGATGAATTAAAAAAATCATGAAAAATGTGTTCATATCCTTTACAAGATTTTATTTACTACCGTTATAACACACATATATATATATATATATATATATATATATATATATATATATATATATATATATATATATATATATATATATATATATATATATATATATATACATACATATATACATATATACATATATATATATATATACATATATACATATATATATATATATATATACATACATATATACATATATACATATATATATATATATACATATATATATATACATATATATATATACATATATATATATACATATACATATATATATACATATATATACATATACATATATATACATATACATATATATATATATATATATATATATATATATATATATATATATATATATATATATATATATATATATATATATATATATATATATATATATATATATATATATATATATATATACATATATATATATATATACATATATATATATATATATATATATATATATATATATATATATATATATATATATATATATATATATATATATATATATATATATATATAGATATAAAACTGCTGAGCAGCTTTTTGCATGTTGCTACTGGTATTTTTTGTCATTCGTCAATGGTAATAAGCTCTAAGTCTTGCCTCCCAGCCATTGCCCTAATCTTCAGTTCCCTCCACATTTTCTCCACCAGATTAAAGACTGAACTCTGGCTTGGTCACTCCAATAGGTAAACAATGTTATCAGTCAGAAGAGGCATGTTAAAAGATCAGTTTTAAAACCAAGTCAGCCAGGCGTATGAATGGTTTTGGGATTATCACTGAATACTGAATTTATAAACCTACATTCAACATTTCATTGCCCTCTATGGATAAAAATTTGATGGACTCTAAACAATCCCCCACATACACACTCAAACGCAGCTGTCACTGCAAATGACACCAACATTCATGCCAGCAGTTAGAGGAAAAAGCTTGGCTACAGGTACAAGCAAAGTCCTCTGGGCCCGAGCGCCTCCCATCTGCTACGCTCCTTTTCAACTTAGTTTAAGCTTTCTTGCCTTCATCAGGAAGAAGAAAGTTTGTCCTCAGACATGTTTCTGAGGACATGTTTGAGCCTACCCTCCTTCAAAGATCCGGACCCAGCTTGGTTCGCCTTGCTTGGAGGTGGAAGGAGCTTCCTCTTCTCTCTTCTCTTTTCTATTCTCCTTTTCATGAGTCTCCTCATCCTTCACCTCAGGGAGGGTACTGGGTGTGGTGGCTTGGACCTACACTCGAGACAAGTAACTTTAAATGTTACAAGTTTTTATTTTAAAGTCAAACACTTCTTTAATAGCTTGTTATAAATCAATATCATACTTTAAGCTTTTTATCATATTTGCAGATATGATGAATCACTCAAGTGTTGAGATTTATCATCCTCGTGCCCTTATATTATCTTATGGAAAGTCTTTCTTTCCATGTTCAACAAGTTTCAGACCAAGTTTTTTCTACAGTGTACAGAAGTTCAAGTTCAAGTATTTTAACAACTAAAATACTTTGATTTTTATTAAGTCCATTACATCTCGGTCAAATCAATTACACACTCATCCTCAGGCCTAAATTATTAAATGAACATTTAATAGATATTATAATAGATAATATTCCAGCTTGCAAAAAAACTGCCTAAGCTGCTTTATATCACAGAAAATGCTCAATAAATAAAAAGCTATTCATTTATACACTCAGAAAAAAATAAAAAGGAAGTTCAATTAAAAATTTGATTTGAACAGGCCAACGACTGTTAATATTGTCCGTTCCTTCAATGTTTTACTTGAAACAGAGTTTGAAGGGTTTTCTTCTCATTTCTAACTTAATCATTTTTAATAATATTGGGAAACTATTTTCAAAAATGTCTTTTAAAACCTCTGTTCCCAAACCAAAGTAGTACAGATGTTCAGAGCACAGTTAAACAAGTAAGTGAATGCATGTTGAAGTTCTGAGCAAACTAAACCAGAATAGCCTTTTTTCACCATTTCTATTGAGAAACAAACTTGCAATGGTAAAGTTAGGAAGTTATGTGTATTTTGCTCTGAAGTTTTCCAATAAATTTTGTACAAAATCCAGCTGGATATACATTAATATGGTCATTAATATGAGAATACATTTAACATAAACAGATTGTTATGAGCCATAAACAGCCCCAAATCCACCGTCACTATTTAAAAAACAAACACATCCTTTTAAAGTAAGACATGGCAGTTTCGGTCTTTAGCTCTCAAGCTGTCTTCCTTTCAGTTTTCACTGCAAACGATTAAACCTTTTACTAAGACTTGGATCTTAAGTCCAAGTTATGTTTGGTTCTCTTTAGATTCTTTAGTCTTTTATTTTTGGGATTTTGCAACAGCAAACTCCAACACAAATTACCATCTCTGTTTTACACTCAAACTCTAATGTATTTTAAGGGGACTTTATGAAACACAGAACCACAAAGTAGTATATAATTTTAAGAGAGAACAAATTAATTTGCATTGCTGAGTGCATTCACATATAACTCTGAAGATTTCTTTTTAGAACCCCTGTTTACCCCAACTGTATCTGCAGAACAGGTGTACTTATATGAAGATTACAAGGATTAAATAATTTTTAATTTCTTTAAATAAGTTATATCAGAAGACAATTAATTATATGCTGTTCAGAGCTTTATAGAAATTAGAGTAAAAGAGTTGATAAGAATATATGCAAAAATAAAAACAACTTTAAACCATATTAAAGTTTTCTACCTCTATTCTGCATTGCTCTGTCACATGAAGTCCAAACGCAAAGATCTCGCTTGCTATCGTAAAATTACTAAATATGAAAAAGTTTAAGTGTTATGATTATGTTTGCAAAAGGGCTGAATTTTGTGTGTTAATGTTTACCTCTGATATATTTGGATTTGTGCTGCTTTCAAGGGCTGATTCACTGGCTGGTGTTGAGGCTGTAGCCATGGTGTATGTCTCAGAGCTATGTTTCTGTTTAGAGCACAGCAGTGACAGAGCCAGCTTAGTGCTGAGGCCTGGCAGGTTGGGGTTGTGTGCACTGACGCTCCATGTAGAATAAACCGAGGTACGAGGATCTCTCTCTGCAGATGGGTTTGGTTTCACATACTTCAGGTAGCACCAGTTTACTGACGTGGAAGTATGGAGGCTGGGGTAAGCATGAGGACTTGGCTTCTCGACTGCCACTTTTGAAGTTGGCACCTCTTCCTTTTTTTGACTTTTCTTCTCATTTGATTTCTCATTTCCTTCTTTTTCTTCATTGTTATTTTTCCATGGAAGTTGTTTCTGCGCCTCCTCTAATTTGACTCCTGTCCTCTCTGTTCCTTCTGGATGCTGTTTCTTCCCCTCTCCCTGTGTTTTCTCTGTGTTATTGCTTTCTTCTTCTTCTTGGCATAACTTGGGTTCTACATCTTCTTCCTCTTCAAGGCTTTTGAATTGCTCCTCCTCCTCTTCTTTTACTCTTTTCTGGTGACGCATAGCTTCAGTGCTGAGTTCAAGACTAGCTGCAGGAGAAAGCATTCGTTTGCTTCCTCCAGGTCCCAGAGCACTATATTCTTCCACAGACACTGAGGACAGCTCCTTTGACAGGGAAAGAGGAGGAAAGTTCTTGATTGACTGAGATGGAACTTTCAGATATGATCTTTGCAATTTCTCCTGTTCCGTTGGTGCCATTATGATCATAGCTGTACAAGGGGTTGAGTTCTGTGAACGTGTAGAAGCCAAAATCTGGGAGAGGGTAGTATATATAGCATTGGCAAAGGTTGGTCTATGGGTTTGGAGGCGCACTGGTACCATAAGTGATACCACTGGTGTAAGCTGTGAAAGACATGTGGCAATGACCGGTTGCTGTTTGTGATAAGATGTGGTTACCAGAGAATGTTGGGTCAGAGTAGAAGACAGGGAGGAGATAGATGATCTAGTCTCTGTGGAGGACTGAGAAGGAATTTGTGTGCCAAGTCTTGGTAGAAAGGGACAGTACAGAGACTGACTACTTCTAACCCCTGGGGAGCTTGAAAGAGGAGCAAGGGGTGGTAGATGATGCAGGGGATTTCTCAAACGTTCTGGCACTTGGATCTGCCCTGGGTGGGATTGAATGAGACCTCCAGATTGCGATTGTAAGAAGGCTCTGTGAATGACTTGGGGTGAAAGAACTTCAGTTATGGCTGTGGTTATGGGAAGTAGCTGTGAAAGCGGCCCTCTTTGAAAAGCACGCTCATCTCTGAATTGCACGTCATGGGCAGTTGAGAACATTTCAGAATGTATTAGCTGTGTGGGCTTCTCTGTGGCATCCAGAAAGAAATGAGGGTAGAGATAAGGGATGTTAGGGTGAGAAGGACCAGGAACTGAACTTTGACTAATACTGCCCACCATCTCCTGTTCTGGTTCACCTAGAGTGGCTTGTTTTACAAGAAACTTTCTCTTCTCCTTCCAGGAGGATGTGGACTGCTGAGAGGAAAGGGACCCATAATCAAATGATTTACTTCTTGTCTCCGAGATCTCTTCAGTTTGTTGGGGCCTGGGAGGGGCCTGCTCTGAGGCTGAACGCCTCATCTCCTTGTGGCTTTGGTGGTGTTGTTGAGAAGCACAGGGCACCATCAGCATTTGAGAGCTTTGGCTCCCAATGGCCCAAGAAACAGACTCTGAACGTCCTGTGTCCTCAAAAGAAGCCGAAAGGCTTGAGACATTGCTTTCTTGACTGGGACTACGAGGCAGTGACATAGACTCAAAGCTTGACTCCCCAGAGGACTGAGCTGCTTCAGCTAAGCGGAGTCTTTTCTTCTTTGGTGGCAGCTTCTCTGCAGGTAGTTGAGCCAGAGTCTGGCTACGCGGAGGCCACTGAAACTCCTCCGGCTTCTCGAGTTCCTACAAAAGAACAATACATGAACTAAATCTGCCAGGTAAGCAATTAATTGCAAAATATTTAAAAAGTACAATGCAACACATGTCATTACATTTCCTTTACATGATACCTTGGACGAGGATGCTCTCACTGGTGGTGAAACCGACGGCATGTCAGCATCAAGCTCTAAAGTAACAAGGATCTCTGGCACCTGGATGTTTGGCTGGCGGATGAGGCGAGATGTGGAAGGTGAGGGTTTTGGCTCAGGCTGTTTTTGCTGCTGATTCTCTCTGAGGTCTGGCTCTTGGCTTTCCATAGAAACACTCTCTTGTTTCTCAAAGGAACTAGTGTGTTGGATGACAGAAACACCTTTTCGGTCCTGTTGTTGCTGTTGTTTGTTTGGCTCTGTGTTTGAAGTAACACCTAGAGGCAATGACCAGACAAAAAAAAAAAACAAGTTGGCATCATATTGATTAGCTACAGGGTTTTAGATTTAAAAGGTTTTGCTTCTACAATACCGTGTAGCCTAACATAACCCTCTATCATTGTTCTCACAAGTATAAATTTAGCTTGTACCTCTAGACATTAAAAGGCTATATTTGAGGGGGTTGTTAACAATTTTCAGAAAATGTTAAATATTTTGAAAGATCCCCTACTCTTTTTAGGTACAGATAGCCTGTCAAAGTCAAGTAAACACCTAAGCAATTCCACCTCCAAAGAGGAGGTGCTTAGCATCATATAAATTCCCCCAAATTGAACTGTTGAATCTTAATTTCTGAATAATGAATATATATATATATATATATATATATATATATATATATATATATATATATATATATATATATATATATATATATATATATATATATATATATATATATATATATATATATATATATATATATATATATATATATATATATATATATATTTGGGCAAAAAATGGTTCAGTGATCGTGACGAAAAAATTGTTTTAATTTTTTTACTGATAAACGCTAAATTAATTAAATCATCACAATCTCATCATCATTCTCAATTTTCCCAAATACACACTGTGATTGATACATGCACAGGACAATATCAACACATGCATGGAACCATTCACACAAGCACAGAAAAAAATCCACACACACACAATGGACAAGATCTACAGACACACAGTACGATTCACACAAGCACACAAGATCCACACATGCACACCACAAGATTCAACAAAGTATTTTGTGGTCCATAAACAATTATAAATTAAATTACAAAGTACCAGTGGTCTTTGGTCTGTGGGACCAAAATAGGCCACCTGTTGTCTAGTAAAAGTCTATATACAAACCTGAGAAGGCCTGGCTGTGCTCTGGTCTGCTTAGTACTGAAGTGAGACTTGCAAAGCTGCCTGACACAGGGACAGTTCCAGGACTGGGGGGGTCCTCCTCCAGGCTCTCCTCTTTCCGCCTCTTTCTCACAGCCATTGCCAGTGCTCGGAACTTTGAGTGCATCAGTGGAGGTCGGTTCTCTCTGCACAGGCTGCTTGTACTCCCACCTTCCTCTTGTTTTGGTCCTTGACACATGTCTATGTGACTCTCATAACCTTCACTGTGCTGAAAATGGGCACTACAAGATTTACATTGAAACACACTTTGACTCTTTAGAAGCTGATGTGGGTGCTTGCCTGAATTTGTTCCTCCTGTTGAGGAGGATGGGGATGCAGGACTGCCCTCTTCTAACATTGATTCAGCACCCAGAGGTACCTCTATGGCAGGCTGCCGTCTAAGCATGCGTTGAATGCCTCTCATTTCTGCAATAACTGCTTGCTGCTCATCGAATGACTGGCTAAGGCGGTAACCTCTTGGAGACATGGTACCAGAAGGGAAGGGCTCTAGTTGGCTTGTAGCTGACGGTAATGAGTGACTTCTAAGAAGAGGCACAGCTGAAAGTTCCTGTGTACTCAATGGATCTGACTCAGGGTTCTGTGAGTGCCTTAAACTACTGGGGCCTGCAGCTTCTGTTTTTGGGTCAAAAGCATAGGGATCTTTAGGGGCGATAAATTTGGGTGTCTCCATGCTACTTTTCCTGGATAGGGAGGAGCGTCGTGGTTTCACACTGTCAATCTCACTTGTGTCCACCACTGCCTCATTGATAGTAATGAGCTTTGTTATATGTTCTATCACTTGGGTTTTGGGTACAGCGAAGGGAACAATTTTTTCCTCAGTTCCTGTTGATGAGGAGTGTGAAGTAGGAAGCTGGTGCTGGTGAGGACTGCGCTGTTGCCCTCCGATTCTTCCATATTTTCCCAGAATAATTTCTGCATAGGTTTTGGCACTGGAACTTGGGGGGCTAACTTGTGAAAGGTCAGTACTTCCTGAGCCAGAGAAATATCCAGACTCTGTGCTGCCCTTACTACCAGGGCCTAAAGAAGAAGATGAGGTGGAGAGGGAGGAGGAGGAAGAGGAAGGGTTATCTGGTGAAGTCATGGGGCCACGTTTTCTAAGCCTTAATGCCAATCTTTGCTTGACAGCCTGAGAGTCCTCAGGTCTTTGGCTCTCCTCAGAGCCTCCAGGTCGCTCCTTTCCTCCTTTCCTTTGCTGTCCAAGCATCTCCTTAGAGGAAGATTTTCTGCACTCGCCTGTCTCATCTTCAGATTCAGTGCTTTCTCCCTCTGTGTGCTCTTCACGGTCTTCTCCAATACTGCTATCCTTTGGTCCACCAAAACTGGGCTGATCTCGACTGGATGCCAGACCTACTTTAATTCGATGTGCATGAGACTTGCGATGCTTGTACAGATTGCTCTTGGTCTTAAAAGAAAAGCCACAAGGAGCACAAGGGTAGGGTCTTTCTCCAGTGTGTGAGCGAATATGTTTCTCAAGAACACTTGGCTTGGCACACGGACGGCCACAATATGAGCACACATATTTCCCTGGCTTTTGGGGTTTCTTCTCCCCCTTTTTGGGAGAGCTTACCCCTTCTAGAACCTCTTGACTGGAGTGAGATGGCCCACCATGACCATGCTCACCCTGGGTGGAGGGCATAGTGGTGATGGATGAGGTGGAAGTTGCAGAGAAAAAGCTGCCTCCAGAGGTACCTGGGGTGTCTGAATGCTGCCATGCTGCTGCTTGCTGCTGCTGTAACCGAAGCAGGTGAGTACGTTTTGGTTGACGATTTTGTAGACGGCCCAAAGCTTTATGTACAGGACGAGGATTGGGAGGCTGCTGGGGCTGCTGAGGTGGACAAGACCCTAATGAAGACTCAGATGTTTCATGCTGTGATTCTTGCCTTCCAGAGCGGTCCCCATTGGCCGGACGGCTGGGCTCAGCCTCCATAGAGTGAGGAGGATACCTCACAGATACTAAATAAATGGCTCTATGAGCCTCATTGGTTCAATAGCATGGCAACAAAAAGGTCAGAGCTGATGGGACATTGATAAGTGAGGACCTTTTTCAGTGTTGGCCGAGAGTTATTCAAAAGAGTCAACTGCGGCATCATTAAAATGTGCCCCAAAGCTGCACTGATGCAGGTAAACATGAAAGCCTCCTCTGTGCAAGGCAGCTAGGCCTTTGAATAGCCACGGCCATTCTAACAGTCCTCCCAAATTGTTTTCGACATCTCCTTTGTTGATTGTAAAGAGCTGCAGCTCTTTAGCTTCTGTGTGAATCTAAAGAAAAACAAAAACAAATAAAAGATAGAGTCAACAAAGATATATAAAGTATGAATATTTCGCATTTGTTAGATGTACTAAAAGATTTTTCTAGCGTTTCTGGAGTCAAAACTTATCTTGACCCTATTCAGTATGTACTTAACCTCATTGACCGCAGGAGTAAGCACCAGACGGCAAGATGCTAACCATGAATGGATGAATGGATGGACCATCCATCCATCTTCATTGGGGCTAGTGCCTACCTGCAGCAATGTATGGGTGAAAGGTGGGGTACACCCGGGACAGGTTGACAGCTTGTCGCTGGTTAACACAGCAACACACAGAGATATACAATGATGCACACACTCACACATAAGGACAATTAAAAGACACTAACTAACCTAATAGTACATTTTTTGGACTGTTGGAGGAAACCAGACTACCTACAGAGAACTTACACATGCACAGGGAGAATAGACAATAGACCTTAGTTAAAGAATCTCATTCTCAGCGACCCAGAGAGGGACTGATGTATATATCAAGCATTGAATACATGAACACCCTTACTGGACAACAGGGAAAAACAGAAAATAAACAAAACAATGTAGACACACACTGATAACTTAAGGCAAGTAAGAGACACCTAACACATATTTCTGGAATCAGAGGAAGATAGGATGGGATTCATGGATGGGATTGAAACCAAGGATCTTCATGCCGCAAGGCAACAATCCTAAAAACATTGGATGAGGGCTGGAATTGTTTTAGGAAAAAGGTATAATTGCACCTAATTCAAGGACCAAGGATCTACACCAACGGCAGGGCTTGATTCCCTTCAGCTCATTATCAGGGAACTGCATATAACAGTGGCTTCAGCAAGAATGAATATGAATAAATAAATTTGATCAAATGAACTTTGATCTTATGAAAATTACAAACTGTTATTTGGTATGGAAGTCAGAGAAGAACAAAACTATATATATAATGATTCTACTACACACATACATAGAATTCTAAGCTAGTTAGGAATTAGGTTTGTTACAATAAAAAAGAGAGAGCATGTATATGTAAGCATCCCCATTGTTAAACATGTTGGGGTTACTAATATCCTGTGGGCCTGTTTCTTAATAAAAAAATGTGCTAAAACTCTGTTAGTGTGCAAGTCATAATTTTTTTGAAGTATCAGGACATTCTAAATCAGAATTAGGTAGCATCTGCTAGAAACTGAAAATGTGTTATCAAAAGGCTGAAGATTCAAAACATAGATGTAAGCTTAAGGAGAAGAATGTTTAATCCTAAAGGCTATACTCTTTTCAAAGGGTATATGTTTTGACAAAACTGGCTAATCAGAATGAAAATTCTGATATTAAAGATGAGATGAGAATGAATAAAGATTTTACACACCTGTCTTACAGCACTTAAAATAGAAAGTCATTTCTCAGCAGCAATTTATGGGTTAATCAGCTCAAACCTTTATTTTCAAAACAGCATTAGGAAGCACCACTTCATTTTTCAAAACAAAACAAAACAAAAGTAACATTAAACCAATAAAGAACTTTTATATTTTAAGACCTATGATCTTGACTTAGAAAAAAAAAGCACAGGACCCATGTGCATATCTCTAGACTTCCATAACAGTTAATAGTTAAAGAGCTTTTAAGTTAAAAGTAGGGTTGTCAAAAGTATCGATACTCAAAAAAGTATCGATACTGAAACGTTGTATCCGGATACAATACTCATTTTCAAAAGTGTCGAGTACCAGTCGCACCTAAACAGTCATTCATCTAAAGTGCAGAATAGAGGAAAATGCACTTTCTGAACACTGTGTGATCGAATAATTCTGTGCACTTTTCAGTTTCAGACTTTTTTTGTAACAGATGCAGCTGCTGAGAATTATTTTTGTTTCTTAACCGGTTTGGCTAGTGTCATTGTTATGTGTACAAAGCATAGCCAAGTAAGGAAAACTTAATTTTAATTTTGTAGGTTTTTTTTATCAAGCTTGCTAAATACTGTGCACAGAAAACAACCTCAAAATGTTGTTCTTATTGTTTATCGTATTTATTTATTTATTGTATTTTAATTATTAATCAAAATATTTCTGTTGAAATTTTATCCTTGTGGTATCGAAAATGGTATCGAGTATCGAATATTTTCCTTAGTATCGGTATCGAGTTGAAAAGTTTAGTATCGTGACAACCCTAGTTAAAAGTATCATGTTTGACTAATGAGCAGGCCAATCTGTAGGAGTCATGGAAGCCTAAGACCAGCCAGGCAAAATCTACAATATGGGCGCCAAAAGCAAGGTCCCCAGTAGGATGGCAAAGAGTCAAAACAAATGTTGCAAATACTGTCTATGCTTATCTGATCTGGCAGCAAAGTAGAGGGAGGTAAATGGTCTGGGCTGCTGCCTAGATTTAGAGCTGCTGAGCGCCACCTCCCTTCTCACACTACAGCAGCCAGACTGTGTTAGGATCCCTGGAAAATCTTTTATCAAGATGGATCTATTGTAATATTTCCCACTTAGACACTACTAGAGAGCTGTGTTTACGGGGAGCTAAGAATAGCTGATCACAGGGACTCAGAGATGAGGCTGGAGAGAAATCTCATTCTTTATCAAGATCTATGTGTTGTAATATGTCCTAAATTGCGACAAAGGCTGCACACACACTCAACTATGAACAACGGATTCTTGAACTATGGCCAAAAAAGAATATTGAGGGGAACGGACAGAGCCAAACATAACATTTTTAGTTAGCAGCTTACTTGAC
Organism: Cyprinodon diabolis; assembly: GCA_030533445.1. Lineage (NCBI taxonomy): Eukaryota > Metazoa > Chordata > Actinopteri > Cyprinodontiformes > Cyprinodontidae > Cyprinodon > Cyprinodon diabolis. The sequence goes on from CM060064.1 coordinate 20,840,256, forward strand.
TGCTGAAAGACTCTCAACAGGGGCTCATCCAGAATATCATTCGCTTACTGTGACACACTTCAGCTCTCTAACCCTTTCAGACATTGTAGATTCGCTTGGTAAAAGGAGGATGCCTTGTGTGTTCCTTTTATAGTTGCAGATCTCTGCAGTGAGGGAATATTTACACGGGACGAATGGCGTCAAAAACATGCAGAGCTTTCTTGGAAAATTTTACAGTGATGTGTATGGCAGAGGAAAAGAAGAAAAGAAAGAGATGCAAATGGTGAGATAGTGCCTAAATAATCAGCACCAAGAGATGACTGCAGCTTACAGTGCCGGCAGTAATGACAGCTTTTACAATGAGAAAAACACAACACAGTCAGCCTTCATTAGAGCCTGTGGAAAAAATGAATAAATAAGAAAAAGAATCACCTTTCCTTTTGGCAACAATTTGACAGATTCTTGCCTCAGTCTCTACATTTTTCCCACAATCCTGATGAGGGCCAATCAACTGTCCAGCTTGTGTTTCTTTAAAGCAGGGCAGCCTTTCATTACAGCAGAACACTGGGCCATTACGCAGTACAGCAAACCGAAACACCATTAAATTTCACTTCTGTGTTTTCTTTTTCCCTCCTACACAGTTTGATGGCTCCCACAGCTGTTTTTATCTTGGGGTATTTGAATGAGGGCCACGTTATTCTCCTGGACTAGAAAACCTGCATCAGTAAAAAAAAAGTCAGAAGACAGAGAATAGTTAAATAGGACTATTAATTATCCATCTCAAATAAGGAAAAACAACAGATAAACTGTAGCAAAATGGACAAAATGGGGTGTAGCCATGGTAGTAGTCTGTTTTTAAAGGTGGGCCAACTCTATTAACTTCCTACAATTGAGTCACACCCAATAAGTATATATATTCCACACATAAATGAGACACTCTATAGATGTCTATAGGTACTTTGTTAGCGAACCCGCCAGTCCGCCATATTTTTCCACGAGGAACGGTCTACATAGTTACAGTGCAGATATGCTGACGAATCTGCATAAACGGTCCGTACAAAGAGCAGCCAATATCCATCTTTCCAGCATGCATGACCTTCTTCGCAGCTGTTGCGCATCCTGATTATTCCACACAGCGCTTCTAGAAAAATTTAATAACTATGCAGACAATTCCGTGCTGAAAACCATCAAGTAAAAGCAAAAGCTCCTTCCGGAGTGGGTTCACATATATAAGCGTCAATTAAAATGTTAGGATTTGGACAAAAAGAATCACTGTGGACAAGAGATTTAACATCTCCTAAAAAGAAATTACTATTACTCTTGGATGTCATAGCCACTGAAAACATACAGTAGAAAACAAATGCGTTTTCCTCGTCAACATGTATGTGGTGTTGTAGCCTCTTGCTTTAGCTCGCTCTCCTAGAGTGCGACAGAATATAATGTACTGTGGGAGAAAGCTAAACAGAGAATAAAATGCTGCAAACTTTGTTGTTGCCAACTTTGTGCAATGAAACATTATGCATGTTTCATTGCGCAATGTTGCAATAAGCATAAACTAGCTTTTACAAATTTTTGGAGGCGGGGGAAAATCAGGTTGCACAAAAGCCATGTGGAGGGATATACATGCTTAAACGACATAATTCTGCAATGCGGCACCGTAGCCTATGGACTTCTGGGACAGGTCAAGCATAAACGAGAATTTACCAAAGTAAAGTTAACTGCTTATTGGCAGCAATACAATCTGTTGAGTTGTGTGGCTTTAAAACATAGTAGACATGTGAAAACACCGAAACACATTATTGGATAATAGTTGTAAATAGTTATATTGAAAGTAATGAGGAATTGTAGACTGCTTTCACCACTGTAGGTTGCATAATAGAGAAATTGTGTTTTCCAAAAAGTTCTGACATTAACATGATTGCTGGGGCCTTTTTTACTGCTTCTTCATGCACAATTTACTGTTGTTTTGCAGCTTTACTGCATTTATTTTTCTGAACAGTACAAATCGCTAAAAGAAAATATGCCTGTAATTAAAAGTGAGAGTAGAATAAGAATCTAGAGAAGGTGCACTGCCCATAATATCAATCTGATAAGAGCTTCTATTTTTGTATATTAATCTATGTAAAATTTTTAAAAAAATTGAGCAAATATCTGCTCTTATGTACAAACTGGGCTAAGAATAAACCGTACCACTGCTCTTTATCAGTGATAGCCGCTTACCAGCTAAAATAACAGCGAACCACCTGTCACCTGTCAACCACCTTAGAGGTTGCACATTTGATTTAAGACATCTAAAGTGGTAAGAATATGTCAAATTGCCGTTTGCCATAAAGTCACCCAAATCTGTGCCATGTAGTTTAGAAACTTACAGTAGTTTTTCCCCTTTTGCTTGCTTTAATTGCTCTCATTTCAATGCAGTTCATGGGTAGAGTGTAATCATATGTCAGAGTTGTCAGCTGACTAATGTTTCTAGCTTTAACTAGCCCAATCTTATTATAATTGTTAACCTCCAAGGTCAACTAAATATTCACCGGGTTGATAAAATGTTTGGAACCTTGAATGTGAAACCAGAGACATGAATACGTATATGCCTCTTTGGGCACTGGCCTGAACGCAGACGTAAACACCACATTGAATGTGGCAGAGAGGAGCAATAGAAACAGATTGCCAATAAGAAAGGATGCCTAATTCGTGTGCTTCATTGAAATTTACGGAGCTTTTTATAGTAAAACGCTGTAAACTCCTGCTTAATGTGAATCCCATGGGGAAACTAGCTAACAAAAACACAATATTATTTTAGACACACTAGAATAAACTACTTAACTTGTTTATTGTCTGGAAGTTTTACAAAGAAAAAGCTTTAAAAAATCTATGTAAAAGAGAAAGTGTGGAGAAAAGATTTAATCAGTTCAGTCCAATATTATGAGAATTAAGTGGTAAATTAAGAGAAAAACATCAAGAGAAAAAAGTGGGAACATCTGGTGAATATAGTCATTAAGTCATTTGCAGGACTAGTTCAGGCCAGGCTATAGATCATCCTACTGTATTTTCAATTACAAGATAAGGTCATGACGGAAAGAAGGATCGATGCAGCATCGGCAGTGATGCAGTCGCTGTATCGGGGTGTCGTGGTGAAGAGGGAGCTGAGTGGGGGGGGCAAAGCTCTGGATTTTCCGATCGATCTACATTCCTACTAGAGACTGACATTTTTTGTGAATCCCATGGGTCACGGGATTCCCGTGGGATTCCCGTGGGATGGGAGTCAGTATTAGTAACGATCACGTGATTGGGACGGTACAGGATTAAACATTAACGGGAGCAAACGGGAGCGGGAGCAAACCAATATTAACTAAAAAAAACGAGGATCGATGCCAAAAAATAAAATAAAATGGAAAGAAAAAAAATCCAGTACTGGCGCCGCCATTTTGTAGTTTTTTTCCTTGAAGCCTACAAGCCTAAAAAAAACTACATGACCCAAAAACCAACAGTGTTTCCGCTCTGAGTTTTTCACCCGTGCTCAAAAACAACAGTGGAGGGACCAACAGTTACTACAGTTAGAAACAGGAACTTCACTGACACTTCATAGAAATTCAGATTCAATGTATTGGCTGAAATCTTATTGAAGACAACAAGAATGGGAGTGGTGCAGGAGCGGGAGTCATTCTGAATGGGAGCGGGATGGGAGTGGGAGTAGTTTCACCAGGAGTGGGACGGGACAGGATTTAGATTTCTACTCTGGCCCGGGATCGGGACGAGACACAATTTTTTTCTGTGGGAGTGGGACGGGACAGGAGTGAAAATCCACTCCCGTGTCAGTCTCTAGTTCCCACCCTCACCTATGGATATGAGATCAGGGTAAAGAGCGAAAGGACAAGATCACGAAATGAGTTTCCTTTGCAGGGTGGCTGGGCACACCCTTCGAGATCGGGTGAGGAGCTCAGTTACCCGGGAGGAGCTCAGAGTAGAGTCATTGCTCCTCCATGTCGAAAGGAGCCAGCTGAGGTGGCCAGGGCATCTGTTTCGGATGCCTCCTGGTCACCTCCCTCTGGAGATGTTCCAGGCATGTCTCATTTGGAGGGGGCCTCGTGGAAGGCCCAAGACACGCTTGAGGGACTATGTCTCTGAGCTGGCCTGGTATCGCCTCGAGGTACCCCCAGAGCAGCTGGAGGAGGTATGCGTGGATCGGGAAGTCTGAGCATCTCTTCTCTTTTTACCCACTCCAAACTCTTCCCCTGATCAAAAAAAAAAAACAACCCAGAGTTCCAGGTTATGAAACACCTTGCTTAATTGAAACAAAAAAGACTAAGATAAAAGAAACACTTAAAACAGCTCAGATATATTTTGAAAATTAACTTCTAATTCATAGAACTTTCCGTGAGCTACAGAGGGAGGATGTTAAAGATATAGAGGAGAATTTTCATGAATCTTTTAAAAGACCTGCCCTCTCCACTTTAAAAATTAAATGCACATGCACAGCCCTGTACCTGTTCCCGAAAGGGAACGCCAATTAAACAAGTGCAACAGCATGCATGAGCCTATTTCTCCTTTTGCATGCTATATTTGAAAGTTTCTGTTTGCATCGCTCATTTAATCTTACTTTCCAAAAGAAGATTTGCAATTTTTCCACTATGTCAGACTCACCACTGGTAGGTGAAAATGGGGACGAACACATAGGACGGCCTTAAGTAAACATATCACCATAATGATTGACAACTAGGATGACCAATTATTAGGTGATCCACCAGGGAAAAAGAAGATCCTCCACTATACCTTTAAGTAATTCCAATGCTGACGTTAGTGCTTCTTTTTACTTAAAGTTATCATAAAATTTCATTAGGTTGACACTAGAACTACACTCTAATTATGGTAGCCATCATTCTTAACGATGATTTGATCTCTTGTTTGATGGAGGCTAGATTCATTTGATACTGAGAGATACAGAGAATATCTTTGCTTCTTCAAATTAAATATAAAGATTTTTTTATCTAGTAGAAACAAGTTATTCCTTCAGAAAGATATTTGAAAGAATATAATACATAGACCATGAGGCTTGCTTTTGTATATTAACAAGAGAATCTGTCTGTAGGCAGACAGTAAAGGCTGTCCAGTTTTAGAAAATGGAAACTGGCCAGCAATAAAATAATGGGAAGGAACAGTGTTGGTAGAAAAAGTGGGCAAAAATGAGCTAAAAGTGATGTCCTGGATATAAATAGTTGAGACAAGACAAAGAGAAAAACACACACTCCTCCTCGACATCCTCTGTAACAAATGTCTCAGTTCACATGATTGTTAACAGAGTTTAGGTTTAATGATCTCAGGACCGGCTATTAAGGCCACCCTTAAACAGGGCAATTAGAAGATTTTTAAGAAGGTTGAGGAAGAGCTGTGTTTCCATTATTCATCAGAGTCTAGACTGCAAGGTCAGCATGAGGAAACACACAGTCGGAGATGTGCCAGAAGAATATGCCAAAGGAATGCCAGAGCATAGCCTACTTTAAGACAAAGCATGCACACCCCTAAGCACAAATATAGTATACAGTAGAAGTGCAACTGGAACAAAGGCATGCAGAAACCCCTCAAATCTGTTTCAATGAAGGTGATTGGCCACTGCCCTGAGGAGGCTTACCCTGATTTTAGTCAGGGGGTTTCCTTTGTCATAGACCTCGTTCAACAAAGCCGACATCCCAAAAAAGAATCCTGTTACAATAAACTACAAAGAATTATGGCTTAAATTATTCACTTATGGCTAAAAATTATATTAGAATGAGACACACAAGCCTTCTGTTACTGGTGTGAGATGAGAAAGGGCGTTCCTGGTGCTATTTTTAGGCTGAGGTGTGTGAGTTTGTGTGTGGGGAGAGGGATACATCTGTTTTACATATTTAAATCCTGCTTAGTTTAGGTTAATTCAGACTAACTGTGTCACAGCTTGTTAAGTAATCGATGTTCAAAGTTGTTTCTGGTGTCTCCGTCCGAAATGTGACTAATGACTCGTCGGCAGACACGAAAAGACAGAATGAAAGATGAGTGTGTGCATGGCAAACAAAGTGATTTCGTCAGCATTAATGGGCTGTGATGCAGGCACCCAAGGGAGCCCCTGACACATGGAGGGGGCTCACAATGCATCTCCTACACGTGTGTCGTCATGCACATCAAACACTGTCTCCTGACAACATGTTTAAAGGATCTGGTGAGTTCCCCAGCATTTCTAAAGCTGCAAAATCTATTAAACATTTATCTCTATGTTGGCTTTGCTTTGCAGAAAGTGTTTTTACAGTAAACTGACTTAGTAATATTAGAACTATTAGTACTATTAGTACTACATGTTTAAGCCACTATATATATTTTTGGCTGAGTAATTCTGAGCTTTAAAATAAGCATAAAAAAGGGATGCAAATGTCTTGGTTGTAGGATAATCCATTTAGAAATGCATTATTAATATTCTAATTTCCATTGATTAACTATGATCAGTGATTCACTGGTTGAATAATGATGAATCTGATTTATTTTCTATGTGAGATAAACATCAGAATTAAGAACTCTAAGCATGTTCTGTCTATGAATGCATAAGTAACCAGATATGACGTTTATGAATTGAGTAAAAACCAGTTTGTCCTTCGTTTGATGTTTTATAACAAAAGTTCACCTTTAAAATAAATACAGTGGGGCAAAAAAGTATTTAGTCAGCCACCAATAGTGCAAGTTCTCCCACTTAAAAAGATGAGAGAGGCCGGTAATTTTCATCCTAGATATACCTCAACTATGAGAGACAAAATGAGAAAAAAAAAATCCAGAAAATCACATTGTCTGATTTTTAAAGAATTTATTTGCAAAATATGGTGGAAAATAAGTATTTGGTCAATAACAAAAGTTCATCTCAATACTTTGTTATATACCCTTTGTTGGCAATGACAGAGATCAAACGTTTTCTGTAAGTCTTTCCAAGGTTTTCACACACTGTTGCTGGTATTTTGGCCCATTCCTCCATGCAGATCTCCTCTAGAGCAGTGATGTTCTGGGGCTGTCGCTGGGCAACACGGACTTTCAACTCCCTCCAAAGATTTTCTATGGGGTTGAGATCTGGAGACTGGCTAGGCCACTCCAGGACCTTGAAATGCTTCTTACGAAGCCACTCCTTCGTTACCCGGGCGGTGTGTTTGGGATCATTGTCATGCTGAAAGACCCAGCCACGTTTCATCTTCAATGCCCTTGCTGTTGGAAGGAGGTTTTTACTCAGAATTTGACGATACATGGCCCCATTCATTCTTTCCTTCACACGGATCAGTCGTCCTGGTCCCTTAGCAGAAAAACAGCCGCAAAGCATGATGTTTCCACCCCCATGCTTCACTGTAGGTATGGTGTTCTGTGGATGCAACTCAGCATTCTCTCTCCTCCTAACACGACGAGTAGAGTTTTTACCAAAAAGTTCTATTTTGGTTTCATCTGACCATATGATATTCTCCCAGTCATCGTCTGGATCATCCAAATGCTCTCTAGCAAACTTGAGACGGGCCTTGACATGTACTGGCTTAAGCAGGGGGACACGTCTGGCACTGCAGGATTTGAGTCCCTGGCGGCGTAGTGTGTTACTGATGGTAGCCTTTGTTACTTTGGTCCCAGCTCTCTGCAGGTCATTCACTAGGTCCCCCCGTGTGGTTCTGGGATTTTTACTCACCGTTCTTGTGATCATTTTGACCCCACGGGGTGAGATTTTGCGTGGAGCCCCAGATCGAGGAAGATTATCAGTGGTCTTGTATGCTTTCCATTTTCTAATAATTGATCCCACAGTTGATTTCTTCACACCAAGCTGTTTACCTATTGCAGATTCAGACTTCCCAGCCTGGTGCAGGTCTATAATTTTGTTTCGGGTGTCCTTTGACAGCTCTAGTTTTGGCCATGGTGGAGTTTAGAGTGTGACTGTTTGAGGTTGTGGACAGGTGTCTTTTATACTGATAACAGGTTCAAACAGGTGCCATTAATGAACGTAACGAGTGGAGGACAGAGGAGCCTCTTACAGAAGAAGTTACAGGTCTGTGAGAGCCAGAAATCTTGCTTGTTTGTAACTGACCAAATACTTATTTTCCACCATATTTTGCAAAGAAATTCTTTAAAAATCAGACAATGTGATTTTCTGGATTTTTTTTTTCTCATTTTGTCTCTCATAGTTGAGGTTTATCTATGATGAAAATTACCGGCCTCTCTCATCTTTTTGAGTGGGAGAACTTGCACTATTGGTGGCTGACTAAATACTTTTTTGCCCCACTGTATTGTCTTGTATCAGTCCTTAGAGAAAAAAAAGAAATTGGGTTCAAATTAGGGTTAACAAGTAAAAACTAAGCATGATTAGTCATCTCCATGTAACTGTATTATTTACCCATATTTCTTCTGATTAATTTACACATGAACTAAATAAATAAATATGCTTAAAATAGTCTTGTCATTATTTTCATGTAGTAGTCCTAAGATAGGCAACAAAACAGATTTCTGGTTAAATTGTAAACTTTTCTCCTTAAAGACTTTAATACTGCATAATACTAATACTTTAATGCTGCAGGTTGGTCGATAAGTTTAACAGTTTTGATCTAATCATTAATCATGTCACCAAAACCCTTGCCTGTTTTTTTTTATTCCATGCAAAAAATGCATCAACACAATTGCAACTGACTGATGTATTTCTAGGCAAATAAATGATGACAGTTCTTACTTTTAATGCATTATTGAGTAAGGAGAAATGATAGGTAGGTTGTTTAGAAACTAACATTGCTGTTAAAGGGAAACTCAGTGCTAGACCCTGGCTGAACCTGCGCAGCATCTATAAATTTAACATCCTATCAATAATTTGCCTAAATCTGAAATCAAATCTACATTTTATGAATATTTTCAAAAAAATAAAACTCTAATTAAAAACAAATAAATCAACAAAATAAACAAGCTGCACAAAACAAACACACTCTGCTTCTTTTTCTCTCCTACTGGCAGTAGCCTGGTGTAAGTTCCCATGGAAACCATTCCTACTCTGAAGCAACGGCAGATGGAGAGGGAGCTGGAGGTCTAAATTTATCTCCCAGCATCCTCTCCGACCACAGACGCACACTGGCAGCAGGAAGTGAGGTGGAGAACGGTTTCGTTCACCATGCAATAGAACGCTGGCATGACCTCTGACTTTGGCCTTCCCCTCTGAGCAAAGACAGAATCACGGTCCCAATTAAGCAACTCTTGATACTGTACATGAGGTTTTTCAGAATTCCCAACTTGAAAACCAATAAAACATTAAAAATCACACCCACTAAAGGCTAGTAATGCACTTTGCCAATATTAACAAAGGTATTGTTCCCTATACTAAAATAAATCTAGATTGAATATCAATGAAAATGTTTAGTTAAATCTATTGAACAGCAGAGAAGCTTACTTTTATGTGAATCCATTTTTGACTTAATAAATATAGTCAATATAAGCTGTTTACAGCTCCATGATTGTTTTTAGTATGTAATTTGTCGTATTTACATGATTTACAGTTGCCTTTTGGAATATACATCTACATTCATACTTATTGTACTTCCTTATAGAAAGTAGTTTCTGACAGTTTCTTAAGAAATGTGACAATGAAAACATTAAAGCAAACAGAGCTCTGTTATCAGGAATGTTTCAGGTTCTGCAGATTTCCAAATTGAAGTATCAGAATGAGAGTGAACTATGTGGAATTTGTGCATCCGTAGTCCAAAGTGAAACCCAGACACTAAATCCAAAAGAGCTCTTCAGAATCAAAACCCACCAACAAAACAGGCCAGAAAACCCTAAAGGCTGCGCCTCACATCCAGAAAGGGATATCACTGCATCTGACAAACCTCACATACCAGAGCCCTCGCTCACAACCTCTGTCTGGGATTGCACTGTGTTTGCTGTGCCTTGCAGGCCAAAAGATGTAGAGAGGGATTTCACAGAGCTCCGATAAGACTGACACCATTCAACCCTGGCCTGATTCGCTATGACCAATGACACAACTTTGTGCACTGCAGGTAAATAAACGGTTTAAAATTTGTGAAGGAGTAAAAGCCTGAGATGCTCTCCATTCACTTTAAGAATTATTATTGCTTTTTGGTTACATACTCGTAAATTTACAATGTTCGCTCGGTTTTCTCATTGCGGCCTCATAAAATGTCTAAGAAAAGTTATAAAAAATTCAAACACTGGACATCTATGGACATTTTTTATAGCCCTTTTTTTAAACAAAGATTCTACAAACCAGATAAGGTTTCCCATTTTCTCAACCCCAACAATCTCTTAACTACACGCAAACATTAAGAGAAGTGTTTTGGTGAACTTTCTGTCACCTTTCACTTCTTAACCATGATTTCCCAAATAATGTCACAATTTCAAAGACTGTAATGTAAATGTAAAATATTTGAAGAGGATACAAATCTGTCACTTAACACATGCTTTTTGTTTTGTAACTTTCCCCCAAAATGTTGAAATCAGTGAATTTATACCGTTGCCGAGCAAAATCAACATTAAAAGTCTCCTTTTAAAAGGCTCTGAGACCACTGCAAAAACACTGAATTAAACGTCAACCATTAAATTCATAAACCAACATATTTCTATTAAATCTTTGGATTATATGAGTAGTTGCCGTTTCAAGATGGTTTATGCAAAATAGAACAACAAAACAGAATGAGAAGAGCACAGAGTGAAAGAGAGTTTAGATTACCTGACAGAGCAGACCGGTCTTCCCCCTCAGAGACGCTTCACAGACACTGTGAGACAAGCAGGGAGAGACAGAGAGTGCGAGCGGATATGACTGCTTGAGTGGGTGTGTTGCCGAGAGAGAGGGAGAGTGAGGCAAAAAAAAGGAGGGATGGAGAAAGGAGAAGGGAGGACACTGAATGAATGTTTCTACTGTATAAATATGCAAGGAGGAGGAAGATGTGTCAACGAGGAGAAGAAGCTTCATACGAGACTACAGTGGACGGTCTGAAGGAAAACTCCCCTGATTACTAAACTACTGCAGTAATATTATCATTTGCCATCAGCACTCATATGAAGCAGGATCGTCTGCGAACACATTTCGCAGCTCTGGCACAATGCCCACAGACTAGATAACAAACAGGTCTTGCACAGGGTTTTCCCCTCCAACAAACAACCAGGAGGCACTTCCTTGCAAGTCATCATCACCTCCTTATCAGTGAAATGTCCTACTGTGGCGCTAAATGAAACTCTAGAGCTCTCTTCATATTTGACAAAACATTCATCAAGCGTGCAAAACCTCCCAGTTTCATCCACTGTGCTGCATCTGTAAATGAATTCCAGAGTGGGATCCGTTCAGACTATAATGCAGGAGCCCCCTGGGCCGGGCCTACCAGCACTGCAACACCACAGAGAGTGAGAAAGGAGAGTTAGAGAAACAGAAAGAGAAAGAAAGGGAGAATTGAGAATGAGCGGAGGTCCTGCTGTTCCATAGAGATTTGCCTTACTGGCAGAGAGCGCAGGAAGTGTGACTCACACGTTCTAAAATAAACACGCTCAGCGCAGGGTCGAGCCGGCACTCGAGAATGAGCGGATGGCTGGGCTGCTGATCAGAAGGCAGGCAGAGGGGAGTATGAATCCATGCAGGCCGGCAACACGTGGTGACCGGGTGGGACTTGCAGCCAGGAGATGGGATGACTCAGGAGGAGATGATCCTCTCTTGCTCTAATTGTGTCTTTTTTCATGCTCGTCTGCCTTATTGTTTGCCTTTTCTCTCTTAAACGCCCCATTTTGTGCTTCACCCATCCCTTCCCCATGTGATTCTTGCATTAACCACGTGCATCTTCTATTTTTACACCTCTGCTTTGTGATTCCCCTTCCTTTAAACTGTCACAGTCAATAGGAGTGTTGTTCAGAACTTGGTGATTACCCCAGCTCAGTGCAGCCGACGGCTGTAGATGGGGTTGTGCCGGCCTGATGCCGCTGGCTTTGCAGTCCCAAGCACTGTATTGTGTCTGCCTGAATGTGCTCATTGTCACCATTAACAGCACACACCTTCCATGCTGTACTGCCATGTCAGAGACCTTAACCCATCCGTCACCCCATTGTCCTCTGTTCCCCAGACCAAGGGTTTCTGATGGGAAGATGTCAGGAGGTGGAAGAGGGCGAACAGAACTGCCACTGTGGCACCGATTGAGAGGAAAGTTGCCCGGCATAGATATAAAGAATAGTGATTTGCAGGCCTGGACAGCTTATACAGAGAAGGAACTTACAGTAGGTACAATCACAAACACAAATTGTAGATGGTACCAATCCAAATCAAATACCCATCTCATTCTTGGATTGAATCTAGGGCAAATATTTGGATCCATTTTATTCTTGAAGCTTAAGCCAGATTAAAGATATGCCCATTTTAAAGATATGGCGGCTAGTTATTTTGTCCTTTCAAATAACTTTTAGGGGGTGCGTCAGAATAGTCCAGTCTGCTGCAAAAAGTTTTCTAATAAAGAGAGTCACTATGTGCCCATCAGTTGTATGTGTTATACAACAAGACATCAGAGATTTTGACATTCTCTTAAAAGGCCTCAGTCGACAAAAGGTTTGTGTGTACAAAGAAACATGCAAACTTCACAGCATTAGCAAAACTGACATACTAACCAGACACAGCCGGAATTACTCCGTGACATGAGCAAAATAGCAGTCTTAGTCCGTCCATTTAGCGTGTATGCCTTCCAGGCTCGGACTGGGAAAGATTTTTTCGGCCCTGGCATTTTTCCATCTACACCGGCCCACTTAAGGACACCCCCCCACCCCATTTCCATGATTTTTAGCCCATCCACTGAAATGAAAATATAACCGAAGCAACATCCACAGCATCCGTATTCCCATGGACGAGCATCCTAAACTGCCAGATTCCGAAACATCCCCACCTGGCAAAAATGCATGTAAGACGGAAAACTTTAGCCTTTAGATGCAAAACTCGATCATGCACCGCAACATATTTTTGCTAAATATTCGCACATAAATTCGCAATATTAGAGGAACATCCTAGTTTGGTTTAAAGAAAGCATTTTAGTTTTATTATAATTTAGTTTGTTGCAAGGATTTTACAGTTTGAAGAAATAGAAAATTACACCATATGCCAACCGTCACAAGGGCATGACAAGGAAGGGCTATATATATTGCATGCATCATTTAGGTAGTTAACATTGTATTACTTCTTGAGCCCCTTGGGTTATTTACTGTCACAGCTAAGTGCTTAGGCCTAGGAGTTAGTGTTGGGGCCGGTATGATTTAAGGAGGGACGGCCCTCACACGCTGAAATTAGGACCCGCTCACCAGGCAAATGCCCGGTATCACATATTACCAGTCCGAGCCTGATGCCTTCATGTGTGTGCAGGACACATGCTGATCATCAGAACATACAAAAATCTGGGAGAAGGTTATGTGGATCTAATGACCCTCCCCTTGCAATTTATCAAATGTTTATCAAACCTGAAGAGTTCTGTTTATGATGTTTAAAGTCAGGTGCACACTAAAATGCATATCTGTGGACATTTTAGAAGAAGGCATAAATGCAGTAGCAGATGAAAGAGAAAAATAATCTTCTGGGCAGATTTGGATTGTAAAACATACATACATATGGTCGATCAACCAATGCTGCTTTGGGGAAAACTTATTTCAGCATTGCATTTTCCTGCATAAGGATGCATCAGTCCAACTGATTCATTTTAGGCTAGCATTTTAGCTCGCCCTAGCCACTGATGTAAAGTGAGCATTCTGCTGCTCTGTTTTAACTTCTTAAACATAAATTAATTTAATTTAACAACAGGAAGGCAAACTAAAACAAAGGACGTTGCTTCATCTTAAAATTGACTACTACTAAAAGTGCTACTTATTATGGAACACGAAGGACTTGGAAGCAGCCTGTTAAAAGACTTTGAATCAGTACAATTTAGAAAAATACCCAGAAAGTCTGCTGTTATACAGTAATGGTTGTGCTAGTTATAAAAAGCTGTGAAGAGAAACTGCTATAAAAAACCTCAACACCATAGTCTTGTCTATGTTTAACTAGAATGGGAATCTAGTATTTTATTAAGCTGCATGGTGTGACTCTCTTTCAACCATAATTATTAATCAACAGTATACTGGTTGCAGAGGGACTTGCATGACATTGTATGTACCAACTTTTAAGACCCCTTTTTACCAGCATTTCCACCCTGATCCAATCCACAAAGTTCACAAAAAAACTTGTAGTAGTGGTGCCTCTTAAAGCTACAGAATTGTAGAGAGATATCAGGAGAGGATCCGAATCTAAAAGCTCTGGGTTACAGAAACAGGATTGGATAACAGCAGCAGGGCAGATAATAATCAAAATAGCAAGTGCAGCGATTGTGAAGGTGAGAAAAGACTGAGTTTGATATTTTTTCATGACCATATGCTACTCACTGGCCCAAAGCAGTTCAGACAGTATATGCAAAGCTGTTAGCGTTTACAGTAAATGGAAACAAGGACTCCACTGTGGTATGATCATGCAAGCCAATTTCCAGACTTTTGCACACATGTTATAAGGTAAGTAGAAGCAACACCTAGAATGTAAACATCATGCTTTATAAGAAACTTTGTGCTGTTTTGGAGCAGCCGCAGACTATAATTTAAAACCAAAATAAGTGGTTTGCACATTTACAGAAAACTGTGCAGATGACATATTTTTGGACATTCACCCTGTAAACTGCAGACACTGGCAGTTAAGTGGGAAAATATGTGATCATTTGGAGAGAACTCACTCTGTTCTGAGGCCGTATTATTTTAGACATGTGGTTTTCCAGTAAACTGACCCATTCTGTTCATAAGACTGTGGTGTTATGATAGAAACCTGATCCATGTAAAGAGGGACCCTACCCAGTGTGTATGAGGCTCAGCAGCACTATCCCTGTTTGTATTTACAATAGAAAAACTAAAAATGAGAAAAGACTATACTTGGAATTAGATGTCTGCTAATCCTTTAGGGTCAGACTGTTAAACCACTAAATCTGTTCATTACTCAATTAAATGTACTTTTACTGAATCATCTGTCCGTTTTGTCTACTAACATATTTTTGACACCTATTTTGCAGATTTTAAACTCTTGTGTTGTTCTGTTAAACACCGAAACCCAATCAGTGGCAGAAGTAGTGAGACTTTTCATCAACAGTTGAGTAATTCTGCAACTGTCGTTTTTTTCATCATCATGAAATGGCTCTAAATTAGCTCATGAAAGATGCAGACACAGCAATCACTGAGCCTGTTACCTACATATTTATAGGAGTTTGCTCATCACAGTGGAAAATGTAGGGAGGTTGGAATAAAAAAAAAAAATCAATTTCACTGTCCTTTAAGCTCATGTTGAGAACTAACATCTTCACAAGGTCTTTTGCTTTAGTTTCGGGCCTGATTTTCTGATTTTATAACAAAACACAGGAAACCGAAGGATACATAACTGTCTGCCTCCTGAAAGGCATCACGGCTGGATGTTCTGATACAATTACAGCTGTAATGTGGGAATTATTTCCAGTGACAAAGATTGCAAATATTCAATATTGGATAACATTTTGACAATTATTTACCTTTATGGAAGGTGAATAAGTTTCATCAATTCTCTTTACCTCTTCTGAACAAAGGAAGTTGACTGTTCAGCAGCAAACTGTCGGCTGGCTGCCTGAGCAGATAGTCAGGCCAGCAAACCCTCTTGTTTTATTTATATTAAAGCTACAGTGTGTAATTTTCAGCGACATCTAACATCCAGACTGCAGACCGCAGCAACATGAACATCTCCCCCCCACTGCTTCTCCCCCCCAACAGTACGGCAAGCGTTACGGGACAAAATGTCTTCCACGACGTCCGCATCACCTACCTTCTCAAGTGATGAGGTTTGTTTACATAGATAATTTTACAGATAGTATTTCATTAGTCTGTGTGTTCAGTACAGTCTCAGTTCATCTCCCTCAACTTGCCGTAGTTACTTTCGAGCGTAATGGGCGATCTTGCAATCGCTAGTTTGTTGGCTCTGCGCTGCCGTAGCGCAAAGATGTTTGCCTCCATGGCTGCGAGACCCGCTCCAATGTAATTATAAATAACGAATTCTAAGGCAACGCAAATATTAAGGTTAAGAGGCTGAGCTCGTAGATGATGATAAATAACATAGCTATGTATAATATATTACATTTCTGACTGTATATCCCTGTAATTATTACACACTGTAGCTTTAAATAACTGCAAAAATTGATAACATTATGTATAATATGCAAACAAAAACTAATACTTAAAAAAAACAGGTATGTCTAAAGCATCAAATGCTTGTCTGACATGAACCGGCCTTTAAAGGATGAAGAAAAATAAAGGAAAGAAAAAAAATACAGAAATTCCTGTCAAAGATTGATGGGGCTCTGGACGGCTCAAAATGCAGCTGGACTGATGTGCAAATGAAGTAAAATAGTGACAAAGCACACAGGGAGGAAGGTGATGGGGTATGGATAATTATAGAAAGAGGAACTGACATTTTAAAAGCTGTCGTCCTTATGCCCACAAGTTTCACTGATGTGTGGACGTCAAGATCACAGTGCAAATTCTCCCACGCAGCTTACTGTACACGTCCTTCACAGCTGCTTTGTATTTAGCTTTTTCTCTGTCACGGTGAGAACAAAAGACGTTGCTTGTTTCAACACCGTGATGAGAGGTTGCCAAGCTGGTTAGTATAAAGTATAGTGTAAAAATATGGCATCTTTCACTGTGAATATTTTATTTGTATATTGTTACAAACAGTTAGAAATAGGATAATACAACACTCTCTGCAGTGATACATTTTAATTCTGCTTCCACATTCTGGTCAGTGGAGTTCCAGCTATATCTTGTAAAGCAATCACTTTAGCGCAGTTATTTTTATTTTTGCTGAAGTAACTTTTTTTCTGTGAAGTCACCCTTGTGGATTGCTCCCACGTGATGGGAAAACCAGTAATAGTTCCCCATTTTTGCAGCTGTTCTGTTGCCTTCTGAACAGCTACAGAAGATTTACCCTTTGGTTCTGTACACGACCTTGGTGCCACCACTTATCGCCACATCGCTGCAACCTGCGGTTACGTTAATGCAAGCTGTCATTGCTTTAACTGCTGCCTGCACAAACACAGAAGCAATGGAAAGAGTCAATATGTAAAAGCCTGGCCTGAGAATGTTCAAATATGAGGATCAGACCCTCAAAACATATTAACAAAGGGTCCTTCTGATTGTAGAGTTTACTCAAAGCTAGGCTGGTCCAAATAAATGCTACCCACAGTCACAAACAACTCAATTCAAACAGCTAACATTTAAAGTTTACTCTTCCTCGTCCGCCACATCCCTGCTGCCTGTTTTCCCTTAATGCCATGCTGTATTAGCGGCCTGTCAGCAGAGACTCTCCTGATACCTAAACGCTTCGTCAGCTTCCCTTCAATGCAAATATATATATACAAATGCTACTTGCTATGCTACTTCTGTTTATGCTTTTGCTTGGCTGACACTGGAGGTGACTGTGAATGTGTGTGTTAGAGAAAGAATGCAGCTGTGTTAGTATAACAAGAAAGAAAGAAAACAACTTGCATTCTATTGTCAAGGAAAACCTTTGAGGAAAGACCCTGAAATGTGGCTCTCATATCCCAACTTAGCATCAGTTCATACACCATATGATAGGTATTAATGATGCCCTTAAAAAGCATGAGTCTTGATATATTAGAAATTTTGCTCCAGGAGAGTGTTGGAAAGTTAATCACACATGCACAGTAATCAAGACAAAAAAGTACTGTAATACATGTGTAATGCATTGAATTTGAACAAATAAGCAAATTTAAAAAGTCCTAAAGGTGTCAACAAAATGCTGCTAAACCATAATTGCATCATAAACCTGATAGTTTCACTGCAGTATTTGGGTAGTTATTTACAAAATCTAGACTATGTTTGTAAAATTACAATAAACTACTTTTCTGTAGAAGTTCTTCTGATAAATACACACAAAGCATAATAAAATCCTGTCAATGGTTACCAATTTAGTTGGTTACTAATTCAATTCACTGATTATCTACCATCCATCAGATAGGTGTCGTTATCAAGTCAGTCGAAGCATTAAAGGAAAGAACCAACATCTGTTCCAGTCTGAGGGAATAAAAACCAAAATATGTTTCGCAGATGGAGAGATCCAGATAATAATCATGACCAAAAAAAACAGCTTAGGCTAAGCTAAAAGAACAGTTTAGTAGAGAATTATCTTTACATACATCCATCAGATCAACTTGATGACCATTATTAACATATGTCAAAACATTTTGGACATATGATTTACCATTTTCTAAACCTCCCCAGGTAGTTCTATTATCATGTAGTATATTTCCTATTGGCAAAGCAGCCAGTCTCTCATATTTTATGTCATAAGTTTGCAAAACTGAGACCTTTAGTAATAGCTCCAAAATAATGTCAAATTTTCCGAAATCTGTAGAAGTCTTGTTTAAAGTGTCTAAGGTGTTCATGTAAGAGATTACAGTATGCTGTAATACCTTGCTGCGCCCACCTTATCAATTGAATTAAGAAGAAAATTACTACTGAAAGCAATTCAACTCAATATTTTGGCGGATTCCTGTATGTAACAGCTTTTGAGTCTCTTTCCAAATTTTCACGGGTAAGATAATATGGGGATTTGTCTTTTTTGAGAGATAGTCCAAAAGTTTTACATCCAAAATAATCGCTTGCAGTGGGAAAATAATGGGGAGTATGAGCTCCAAGTCCTTCCACCATGCAAAATAATGGGGGTTACATCAACATATAAGAGTTTTTTTGCTTGTTTGTTTTTTAGCTGTGAGGTTCAATATTTTTTTGATTCTTGTTTTTCTTTTAACCCTCCCATACATACTGGGATATAATTTAGTTTCACTCTATAAATTATTGTTTTGTCTTCTATAAGTAGTAACTGAAATAGGTACAGTGTGCTGGACAGAATACTCATCTTGACAGATTATATCCTTGAACTTAAATGAAAAATAGATCAATATTATGTCTTCTTAAATCTGCTTGTTTTAGAACTTAGGGTTTCATAGTTAATGTACGATAAATTAGCAAAGTCCTTTGGTAGATGCAAACCAAAATATTTAATTGCTTCTGTTTTCCATTTACATTGCACTTGCTTGACTGTAAAGACCAAAGCTTGTTCAAGAAGTCAACTTATAGTACCTTTTCGTGCAGTCTCACTGCAGTATCACTGACTGGAAAATAAAGCTATCATCTGTGAACATTCTGCTGCTGCTCCAACAAATGAGGATTTTCCCTATAACAGTGTTTTCACCTTTTTTCAGTTATGTTGACTAAGAAAGAAAGACTATTAGTTTCTGTGACTCACCGCCTGTCTGTGTTGTGTGACTTGGACTGAATTATGTTATCTCCCGATAGCTGTCCGTTAAATCTACTCATTAAATTTTATGAGGTCCAAAGCAAAGATCTAGGGTTATGAAACAAGATAACTTTTTTTCCCCCTGCCGTTGTCAGCCCACTATTAACTGAAATGACACCAACACATGTAATGAGCCATACTTTATTATCAACAGGCTATATCAAAATGATTATGTTAGCCAAGCTGCTACACATAAAACTAATTCCAGTAGGACTAGATATGTAATTGGACTACTAACAAAGGTATGCAGGGTTAACGTGTCACAATGCCAGAACATTATAGTTTCCTTTAAAACCTTGCAAATTAAGAATAGTCGATTTGTGCATCGGAAATTCTTGTTGGAACAAAATATTTGTTGCCTTCAGGAAAAATGGAAACTAATGGACACCATGACGAAAGATTTTAAACCCATGGGTTTCTTGCTCTAAGGCAACAATCTCCATTAACTGTGTTGCCATGTCAATTAGGCCCAATAAAGGACTTTATTTTAAAGCTAATTGAATTGTGAATCACCATATAACACCAAAATATTTGACATAAAGATAAAAAAAAATACTTTGTTGGGCCTGGCAATGACCAGATATAATGCTATGTGGATGGAAAATAAGATCTTAATTGTACCAAATGTGCAAAATTATCACACTCCTCCAGCTGTGGTCACCTTAACATAAAAAATTATCTCTTGTAGAGGCAAGTTAACTGTACTGTGAACACAAGGTTTATAATGTCCGGATTAGAGGCAGTTTTTGCTGCTTGCTTATAATAACACAATCTCAGTGACAGACAGACATAAACTTTGCTGTTTCTTCACTGCAACTCAAGGCTGATAGAGTTGCATAGCATACAAGAGCAGAGTTACTGTAAGTGGAGATTATTTGTGATTGCCTAACTCTTCATGCCTCTATTAAAAGCCTGGAAAACCCCAATGTGCCAACGCTGTAACTAAAATGTGTGCTTCAAGCTACTGCAACCAACCGGCCCACTTTGCTTTAACAGACACAAAGAAGTGTGTCAACAACTGCCCCATTTGTCATTGGGAGAAGCTGTTTTATTTGAAAAAGAAATAAGACCACACTCAGCTACACTGGCTTAGAAGTATTTAAAAGTATTAACGTGACAGTTATTGCTGCAAACAGATTAGAAAAATTACAGCATTTTAAACTTAGTTGCCATGAATTAATATTCTGACTAGAAAATCCATAAAATATAGTGTGCTTCAGGTTGTATAGGTCACTAGACCAAAGTTAGGCATGCCTTTATCCTGCTGTAATGGAAATATCTGATTTAGGAAACCTTTAAAACCATAGGCATTCCCTCTTTTCTCCTTGCTCTGCGACCATCCTTCTCATCTCTAGAGCTGCACTCTCCTGTTTATGACCCTTAGCATTTAAATATAATGCAGAGAGAAGAAGGTTTTCCCTAAAATACTGATGCTGTATGAAAAGCGTATCACAGTGAAAAAAGCAAAAGACAACGATAAAGAAAAGGAAACAGTGAGGATAAGAAAAAGACAATATGGTGAGCAATCAGTACACGTATTTTATGAAGGATATAGGTGGATGATTTGCTCTTTCTGTTGTGGTAGCTGGTTTGTCATCTTTTACAGGTTGAAACAGCTTCCTGTACTGAATAAACCCAATTCAAGCTTTGTTGGTTTCAATATACAGATATCTGTCAGTACATTGTTAAGTGTTACCTGTGGAAAAGCTCTCCCTTGTCAAGTGCTGGTTATAAAACAATCTGAAACAAACTAGGCACAACATTTATGCCTCTAATTTTGTCAATTAACTATCTTACCCACACTAAATTAACAAAAATTATGTATTACATTTACTGTAGTACCAAGTAAATAAATAAAAAAATAATTTTACAAAAAGTAGCAAGGTATAGTGTGAGCGTTGATGAGGGGTGTGTGTGAACTTGTTTTTATGACAGTGTGGGGATCTGTTTACGTCTGTCATGTCATGGGGACCTATGTCCTTATGGGGACCAAAATCCTGGTCCCCAGATGGTAAAGGTCTTTTCTTTGAGCCATGGTTAGGTTTAGCACTAAGGTGGGCATTCAGTTTAGGTAAGGGTTAGGTATATGTTGGTAATAGTTAGGGTAAGGGTCTGATTTAGGCCATATTAAAATGAATGCAAGTCAATAAAATGTGCCCAATAAGTCACAAAAACAAGAATGTGTGTGTGTTTGTTTGTTTGTGTGTGTGTGTGTGTGTGTGTGTGTGTGTGTGTGTGTGTGTGTGTGTGTGTGTGTGTGTGTGTGTGTGTGAGGGTGGGGGGAATTTTCTTTAATTCCAGTATTGAAGTTTAAAAGGTGATGTCCTGCACCTTTCAGTGGTTCGTGTTTCAAAACACCTACATCAAATAGCTGAAACTTCAGCAAGCAATTCAGTTCTCCAGAGCCCTACTAATGACATGATCATCTAATTAAGATACACGTGTAAATGATGCAGGACACAAGATCTCAAGGTCTGGAATTGAAGACACCTGGTGTAGCGCCATAGCCAAAAATATTTGTGGCAATGCTAAAACTCGAACCCTTAAATCGTAAAGTAAATCTAATCTAATCTAAAGTAATTCTTACTTTAAGACATGCCTTCCATACCTAAAAATCATGACCTTCAGTTGCCTTTATTACAAACCATTTTAGACTGCTTTGTAGTTTTTTTTCACCACCCCAAAAGAAAAAAAACTAAGAGACCTAAAAATCAGGAGGGCGTCTTCTAATGGTGATTACACACGCTCAGGGGAAGTTAAAAAAGCGAAGACTAATGAGTCATTGATTTTCTCATCATTGCTAAGGGATATCTAGCTAATGGCATAAAAAAGCCAAATGCTTTTAAGAAAATCATGTTCAAGCATTTTATAGTTACATATAGGTTATGTGGTCTCTAATGAAGCCACAGGTATTTTGGCAACACAAACATTTGACTTAGAGAAGCAAAGAATACCATACTTATGCAAGAGTGTAATAAAGTAAATATAGAGTCGAATAAGCACATCTCGCTGCATTGACCCATTAATAATAGCACTAATAACTTACTGCTAAATATTTCTTAATGTGCTGCACAAATACTGTAGATGCTACATCTGCACTGATCAAGTTTCACGATAACAAAACATAAAATAACTTACTCTATTCTAATACATTAGAAAGCTGCAAATTTTCTAAAAAGACACTTTAAAACATAGTGATTTATAAATAAATTGTATACTGCATAGATGCTGAGAGACTCAGTAAGCCATAAAATGTGCTTAACGTTTGAATGTTTGACACTAGCTAAATATATTAGATGCATCACCATGTTGTAAGATGAGAAACAGCTAAATTTTCGAGAGGGCTCTTGCTGCAGTGTCAGGATGCGTCGTTGCAGACCTGCACAATGGGGTCTCCTGCACTGACAGGAAGTTTATTCCAGATTTTATATTCAAAGCCTTTAGGAATAGCATGTATGTGCTGCCGGATTTTATTAGAGGAAGAAGAAGAAGAAGACATATTTTTTTGCAAGGGGACTGCTTACTTAAATGTGTCTTTCCCTACTTCTCCTCACTTAAAGAACAAGAAAACTGTGTTTTATCAAATAATATTTCTGTGACTTTCTTTTACTTATTACAACATTATATGTCTCTTACAGATGCATGTTTCAATTTTAGCCCCTGCTGACACTTTGCCAGAAGTTACATACTGCACGTCATGCTGTGAAATCTGCCGTTTCAACAATAAAAACACTTCCAAAAAAATTAAACAAATAGACATTTGAAAGCTTGTTTTGTGTCTACTGTTTTCTCCAGTGTCATGAGAAAAAAATATTAAGTTTTTGGCTATTATTGGCTAGTATTCAGCAATCCAATCACACACTCTCCATTGGCAAAGCTATGTGGTTCAACAGCAAAGGTAAGAACAGCACCAACAATACTAAAATATATTATTAGAATATACAATAAAATAACTGCAAAAACACAAGAGATATAATTTTTAAAAAAAATCTTATCCAGTTAAACTGGAAAAAGATTATATATATAAATCATTAAACATTAATAGAAAAACATATTTATATTATGAAAACCCAGGAAAAAAACAAGGAAACAATAAATATTTCAAATACAGTGGCTTCTACTTTAGAAATGCTTTGACTAAACTTCCAGTTCCAACAGAGCAAGACACCTCACAGTGCAAATCTGGACCAAAGGGTCCTGACAGGCAGTCTCAAAGGTATTAAATTGTTTACTTTTACGGTCATTCTCATTTGTAAAAAATATCAAATGTAGCACGGTTATGTGTGAACTACATATAACTATGATAAAATTATAAATTCTAACATGTGCTATGTTTTTTTCCCTCTGCATTTAATGAGCAATGTCAGGCTTAAATTTATCTCTTTGAGTTTTGAAGCAGGGCCACAGGTCTTGGTTTCCATTCTGGGACAGACTATCAGTCCATCTGACAATTGATAGTTAGTAGACACTCCAAGCCCCTTGGAATCAGGCATTTAAAATAATATAAAGATTTATTGAAAAATATTTTTTTCACCAGTTTGGACAATTTTTTCAAAATGGTAAATCTCTATAACTATTCAAAATTACCTTGGATGTCAATTTTTCCAAGGTTTTCCTCTTGACTACTTACAGACTTCCAGGTACACAGGAGGAAAAGACTTTAAGGGTTAAAAAAAAGCAGTCAACCTCCTTCCACATATAGTATGGCTGAAATGCTTTCACAAGAGATGTGGAGAAAAATACACTATATTGCCAAAAGTATTTGCTCACCTGCCTTGACTCACATATGAGCTTAAGTGACATCCCGTTCCTAATCCATAGGGTTCAATATGACGTCGGTCCACCCTTTGCAGCTAGAACAGCTTCAACTCTTCTGGGAAGGCTGTCCACAAGGTTTAGGAGTGTGTTTATGGGAATTTTTGACCATTCTTCCAGAAGCGCATTTGTGAGGTCGCACACTGATGTTGGACGAGAAGGCCTGGCTCTCAGTCTCCGCTCTAATTCATCCCAAAGGTGTTCTATCGGGTTGAGGTCAGGACTCTGTGCAGGCCAGTCAAGTTCATCCACACCAGACTCTGTCATCCATGTCTTTATGGACCTTGCTTTGTGCACTGGTGCACAGTCATGTTGGAAGAGGAAGGGGCCAGCTCCAAACTGTTCCCACAAAGTTGGGAGCATGGAATTGTCCAAAATGTCTTGGTATGCTGAAGCATTCAGAGTTCCTTTCACTGGAACTAAGGGGCCAAGCCCAGCTCCTGAAAAACAACCCCACACCATAATCCCCCCTCCACCAAACTTTACACTTGGCACAATGCAGTCAGACAAGTACCGTTCTCCTGGCAACCGCCAAACCCAGACCCGTCCATCAGATTGCCAGATGGAGAAGCGCGATTCGTCACTCCAGAGAACGCGTCTCCACTGCTCTAGAGTCCAGTGGCGGCGTGCTTTACACCACCGCATCCGACGCTTTGCATTGCACTTGGTTATGTATGGCTTGGATGCAGCTGCTCGACCATGGAAACCCATTCCATGAAGCTCTCTGCGCACTGTTCTTGAGCTAATCTGAAGGCCACATGAAGTTTGGAGGTCTGTAGTGATTGACTCTGCAGAAAGTTGGCGACCTCTTCGCACTATGCGCTTCAGCATCCGCTGACCCCGCTCCGTCAGTTTACGTGGCCTACCACTTCGTGGCTGAGTTGCTGTCGTTCCCAAACACTTCCATTTTCTTATAATACAGCTGACAGTTGACTGTGGAATATTTAGGAGCGAGGAAATTTCACGACTGGATTTGTTGCACAGGTGGCATCCTATCACAGTTCCACGCTGGAATTCACTGAGCTCCTGAGAGCGACCCATTCTTTCACAAATGTTTGTAAAAACAGTCTGCATGCCTAGGTGCTTGAATTTATACACCTGTGGCCATGGAAGTGATTGGAACACCTGATTCCAATAATTTGGATGGGTGAGCAAATACTTTTGGCAATATAGTGTATGTGATTAAACTAAGGGCATTTTAAACTGAGCCAGCAAGAGTAAATGTACTGCGGCTGAAGTGTTGGTTTCAAGTTTTTTTCTAAAATGCTAAATCTTTTAAGAAAGTTTATACCATATCTCATTGGCTATTTTTTCACTTTAACAAAATGCTAAATATAAAATCCAAGGTTGCAATCAAGTGGGCAAAAGTTTTTAAGCTGAATAACAGAAAAACAGAACCCAGTTAGCAGCTCCATCTCTACTGGGTAGGAGGTTGGTTACATGCCGGATAAGTCATCGGTTCATTATTAAGCCTGGACACAATAAGAGTTTAAAATGGGTTTTGTTCAGGTTAAAATGATGCAAACAGTGAAAAACCTTACTTCCCTAATTAAGGAATATATAGTAACTAATCATTGTTTACTTTTTTAACAGCATAAAAACAGAATTGATTTCCTGACCTATGTTATCCATATACAGCTATCAGAACTGAGTACAGTTGACCTGAAGTGTTCTAAAAAGCTAATGGGTTAAAGTCATGTTATATCTGTTAACATGAAAAGGCCAACATCTTTTTGATCATGATAAAATAAGGGCATATGTGCCAAGCATCTCTTCTAATAGTGCGTTGAGCCTCAATAGAATTTTAGCACCTGGTGCAGTGAGCAGACATAAACAGACATGCTCGCCATCTGCTGGCAGTACAGCTAACTACCAGGTACCTTACCAAGGTAAGAAAAGTTAAATTAAGTGAATAAAAAAGGTCATAGACTAAAATCTTTTTGTTGGGATAGACGCAGTGTTGATTATAAATTAAATAATCAATTCTATAATTAATAATTAATTCTGTTCACATGGACAGTAAATAAAACAATCCGATCATGATGTGTGTATACGCTTACAAAGCATTCAATTAGATTAAATCATTTAGGAATGTCCAGAACTGTCTAGTTCTCCGGAAAAGCGTCACACTGACATTGCACACATGTGGTGGGCAAATTATTTTACTTCAAAGATCTAAATAGGTTTGTACATGGACAGCAATCGGAATGGCAATCAGCAAAAACCAAATCCCTCTTTCTGAATAGAATTCCTTTTCGATCAGTGCAAATCTTAAGTTTGGCATCATTTTTGATCTGATCAGGCCTTTAAACCAACTGTTTGTGTTTATATAAACATAGCTAATGGAATGTTATTCCCGTTAAGTGCATTATTGATGAGTCCTCCATTGACTCTGTAGTTTTTTGGATTTTAGTAACTGTGCCTGGAATTCTGTTGTTTTTTTTTTTAATCGATCATTCTTCCAATCAGTCTACTGATAATGGCTTTTTCACTTAGACTGCTCAGACTAAGAGTAGCATTGCTTTCACGAGTATCAGTATTAAGAATTACGTTTATTCATCCAACTTTAAACTCAACAAGAGCCTGTGAATGCCTCCAAAACTTCAGTGAACACCAATTTTTCATAATGTCCATATAAACATATACAGAAAAAGAAAAATGTGTATGAACCAGATTTCTGGATGTTTATTTCTTCACAGTTTGATTTAATAGAGCTTTCAATTGATGTAGTAAACATGAACTTAGATGATAAATGATTCATCTCTGGAAAAAACTGTCACAAGGAAGAAGAGACCCGATTAGAAACTGTGGATGAACCTGTTTTCAAACGACTGTTCCATGGTGATGCAACCAAACTTTTATTTGGTTTCTTGTGAAAGTGGAAAATTTCCCCTTTCCTCTTGATATACACAGTTTTAGGCATATAAATGTAAATTTTGGTATTACATCGATACAAAGTCGGCAATGTCAATATACTGAGGTGTGTTGATTCACACAATTTAAAATTATGAAGGAATGAGATCATGTGAAACAAGAACAGATGTTATTCAAACATCATTTAAAACATACCACCAATAAGATTCATAGGACTTGTTAGCCCACTAGACCCAACAAAGTA
The DNA here is from genome assembly GCA_030533445.1 of Cyprinodon diabolis. Classification (NCBI taxonomy): domain Eukaryota; kingdom Metazoa; phylum Chordata; class Actinopteri; order Cyprinodontiformes; family Cyprinodontidae; genus Cyprinodon; species Cyprinodon diabolis. The sequence goes on from CM060064.1 coordinate 20,867,573, forward strand.
TAACCAAATTTTATTAATGCTTTTATCGTTTGTGCCACTCGTGGCTATTCTTTGAGAAAAGTGGACAGAAAGTGAGAAAAAGAGAGAAGGTTAACATGCAGCGTAGGTCCAAATGGTTTGAAACAGGGACACTGCGTGAGAGACCGAGGCAGTATTAGCCATACAGGCTATGTGCTGCGGTTTTCATTTCATTGCATAGCAACAACATACTGGAGATTGAGTAATGATCTATAATCTCAGGGAAATGAGCAAGGAGACGTATTTTGCTATCTATGGTAAATGCTAATACCAGATGTTAAAGAAAGTTAATGTTTTTTTTTATTTTTTATGAATAGTTAGGGTGCATTAAAACCAACAAAGTGCTTTGGTCTGTTTGTTTGGTCCAAAAGAAAACTTGGACTTTACTTCTTTTGTTAGACTTGATTTGTATTCAAATTGTACTTTTTGCAAGTGGACTATAACTTTAAAGCAAAGCCACATGTGTGATGATTATTGCTCCCATTTAAGAGAAATATGTTGGGTGGAACAGAGCACAGACCTGAAAATTGAGGAGTGGTGCATGTAGCACCTCTGTTCTGCATGCTGACGCTGTTACTACAGCTGTAAAACAGTGGTGAGAGTCAAGAGCAGCTATTGTGTAATGTTTCCTTTTCATTTTGGACCATGGTCAAAGAATGCATCACTCAGTCTGAAGGATATTAGCAGCAACAGATGGCGGATCAGGTATGACTTCAATACTTTTTTCATTCCTACTGTGGCTTGCTAAGTCCAAAGAGATGTATGGTTTCTGTATTTGGGTTGGACTCGACCCTGGTGTGTATTCACACCTGAAGCGAACCACAACAGAGTCCATGTAGGAGCACACTGAGACACTCTTAAAACATATATTTTGGAATTTGTTGTTCTATGAGGTAATATACATTCAGGAGAAGAAATGGAAGAAAATGTGTATCCTCTCTTGTCCCAAAAATGATGATGGATCATGTCATACTAATGCCCCACTGAGGAGGCCTGGCTATGCAAAAATATTACAAGTAATAAGGTTAGAAAATTAAACACCTTCTTCAGGTCAGATTCTCTGGTCAACCCTCATTTAATAAAGCCAGTTTTAGACAGTTTTAGAAGCCAATTTAAATTAGAGATGAGGTGATCCAGTTTTTCCCAATCCAATCCAATCCAAAACAGATACCTGTGCTGAGATTAGTAGATACCCGACATTGATCCAACACTAATATTGAATGATTGAACAGTATAATATAGCTTGGTATGTGAGCAAAGGCATCAGGTTTGACATGAATATTGTTATAAAAAATTAACAGATATAAATTATAACCAGTTGCTTGCACGCTCTGCATGATGACGAAATCAGAGTTGCAAACAGGGGCACAAGTGGCACAGTGGTACGACCCATGAAAAGAGGCCTTAGTCCTCGACGCGGCCGACCTGGGTTCGAATCCGACCTGTGGTCCTTTGCCGAATCCCTCTCCCTCGTATCCCCTACTATAAAAAAAACGAGGCACTAGTGCCTTAAAAAAATCATTTATCTAATATCCAATTCAGTTAATTAATCAATATCAGTATGGGTATCCAATCCAGGTATTATATTGGTGCATCCCTGCCTTGAAGACAAAAGGCTGAACCCACAAAATCTTAAACAAATGAAAGGATAAGAACAGTCTGGCAATGGTGAAATTAAAAATATGAAGCTGGCAAAATTCTACTGCAGTTCCTAACAACTTTCCATTACTGACATTAAAAACAAACTGCATACTGTTTGTATTACAACATATGCAGAAAACTGGATGCAAAGATTCAGCTGTGTAATTTATGGTCGGACACACACACACATCCACACAGACAGAATGTAATCCAGTAAAACCTTATAAACACAGATATAGTCTGAGCACCGTTTGATTTATTTACAAGCAAAATCCCTTTATTCAAGTCTTGGAACCTACCGGATTTTGTGTTGCTCGCTGTGGTTTGGCAGATTATCAATGTGTGTCTGCATAAAAGAATATGAAAGGGGTTTTTCCCGATATATATAAACATTATAATGTCTTCTAATAAGATATGTTGTTGGTTGGCTTTTTAAAGATGAATAATTACCTACACTCACCGGCCACTTTATTAGGTACACCATGCTAGTAACGGGTTGGACCCCCTTTTGCCTTCAGAACTGCCTCAATTCTTCGTGGCATAGATTCAACAAGGTGCTGGAAGCATTCCTCAGGGAGTTTGGTCCATATTGACATGATGGCATCACATAGTCGCCGCAGATTTGTCGGCTGCACATCCATGATGCAAATCTCCCGTTCCACCACATCCCAAAGATGCTCTATTGGATTGAGATCTGGTGACTGTGGAGGCCATTTGAGTACAGTGAACTCATTGTCATGTTCAACAAACCAGTCTGAGATGATTCCAGCTTTATGACATGGCGCATTATCCTGCTGAAAGTAGCCATCAGAAGTTGGGTACATTGTGGTCATAAAGGGGTGGACATAGTCAGCAACAATACTCAGGTAGGCTGTGGCGTTGCAACCATGCTCAATTGGTACCAAGGGGCCCAAAGAGTGCCAAGAAAATATTCCCCACACCATGACACCACCACCAGCCTGAACCGTTGATACAAGGCAGGATGGATCCATGCTTTCATGTTGTAGACGCCAAATTGTGACCCTACCATCCGAATGTCGCAGCAGAAATCGAGACTCATCAGACCAGGCAACGTTTTTCCAATCTTCTATTGTCCAATTTCGATGAGCTTGTGCAAATTGTAGCCTCAGTTTCCTGTTCTTAGCTGAAAGGAGTGGCACCCGGTGTGGTCTTCTGCTGCTGTAGCCCATCTGCCTCAAAATTCGACGTACTGTGCGTTCAGAGATGCTCTTCTGCCCACCTTGGTTGTAACGGGTGGTTATTTGAGTCACTGTTGCCCTTCTATCAGCTCGAACCAATCTGGCCATTCTCCTCTGACCTCTGGCATCAACAAGGCATTTCCGCCCACAGAACTGCCGCTCACTGGATGTTTTTTCTTTTTCGGACCATTCTCTGTAAACCCTAGAGATGGTTGTGCATGAAAATCCCAGTAGATCAGCAGTTTCTGAAATACTCAGACCAGCCCTTCTGGCACCAACAATCATGCCACGTTCAAAGTCACTCAAATCACCTTTCTTCCCCATACTGGTGCTCGGTCTGAACTGCAGGAGATTGTCTTGACCATGTCTACATGCCTAAATGCACAGAGTTGCCGCCATGTGATTGGCTGCTTAGAAATCAAGTGTTAACGAGCAGTTGGACAGGTGTACCTAATAAAGTGGCCGGTGAGTGTATAATGCCCATTTTGAACAGCAGCAAAGTTGAATTATTGGACCAGTAAAAATTTGGGAGAAAAGGGCCACTCTGTGATGGAGTTGTCTTAGAGCATTAGATGCCTTACCAAAGTCCAAACATGAAGAGAGATCTTAACTATAACTGCAACAGATAAAATACCATCCATTAGTATTGATGCCTAAGGTAACAATATTATGAAGAAGCTTACAATCGATTAATTTGCTAAGAAATAATCTAACCCTATAAAAGGAAAGTACATTTTTTCTACTGTATTGGAATCAAAATCGACAATAGAATAAAAAAATTTATGCAAGCTAACAATCTAATTAAAGTAACAACAACTAGAGTATAGTATTTTTCCCTTGCACAGTGTTGGGCAGTAGTTGCTGGGGGAACTACAACAGTAACAAAACAGAGAGGCCTGTGTACCTGAGCTATTCTTCAAAATAGAATAAAGAAGAAAAAATGTCAGGTTAGGCATTTTTGTTGATCTTTATAATGCAGGACATTTTAACCAAGAACCTTCTCATCTAAATTACCCATATTTAAAATTAGAGCAAGTCAAGATTAAAATAAATAAACATCTGGAGCTTTGACAAAGAAAAATTTAGACATGAATCCGAGTTTTTCTTGCCATCAGTGAGGAGGTTTGCAAAAATGTCATAAAAAATACATTAAACTACCCAGTGCCATCCAGGTCCCTAATTCTAAGTAAGTTGCTTTTTTAGCACATCTATACCACATGTTATAATAATAATAATAATAATAATAATAATAATAATAATAATAATAATAATAATAATAATGGAGTTTTCTGTACATAAAAGGTATGGCAGCAAAATGAAATTATTCTGCAGAAGCAAAGCAACGAGGCACTGATGACTGTTTCTACCACCAGTTATTAAGACCATAGAAGGTATATTCAGTTTATTCCTTTGACAATTTGTACCCCAATTTTGCATTATGCATTTCTTTATCTTCCTCTCCTTATTCCATTTCATATAGAAAAAAATATTTATTGTCCATAATCTAAAAAAAAAACATGGAGACAAAGCTTCCTATGTAACTATAGAGATTCAGAAGGATCTGTTCTTACCATGAACTATGCAGTGCGGTCGTTCTTACACGTTAGTGCACTTCTGGTTAACTATTAGAAAGTAAGATACTACATTTCTGCCTTGACTACCAAAAGGACAAAATGATCTTGTCCTTGTCCTTATCTTGTCCTATTAAATTTTGCATAATATGAATGATAAAAAAGTGTGTATCCTTTTCTAAACTGATATACTGTACTTAAAGTTTTGATCGTCCATGCAGAAATGCCCCAACCTGGCACATGGATGAGAAGAAACCCCCTTTGGTGGATGGCTCTATCTTGTACCTGAAAAAGTGAGCTAGGAAATGTTTATGAGTTGAAATAACCACCTTAATTCAAGAAAGTATATATCTCTGCTGAAGTAACCGAACAATTACATTACATAAACCTTCGAGTTATGAGTTTACCCCACCTGTGACATCATTAAAGATAATACACACATGGTTAAAAAAAAAGGGTTTCTGTTTATTTCTGGAAAATTAACATTTGTGTCCACACTTGTTTTAAGAAAAAGGGGAAAAGTATAGAAGTTTTAGCAGATGAGAGACAAAACTAAATAGAGCAGTTTGTTTCAAGTGAAAAATTGCGCTGAAGGTAATCTGATAACAATGCAGTTACACAGAAAAACAATAAACTCTGCATTACAGGGATTGATGGGATGAAACCCTGATGATACAAGTGAAGCAAACCACTGCTTTAGAGATCTGCAGTTTTTCCATCTCTTGAGCAAACGCTGCCTGGCTTGTGTTTGGGAGATGCTGATAACATGACGGGCCGGGTGAGGGAAAACACAGGCTGTGGCCAATGAAAGAAATACTGTTACAACAGGGACAGCTCACTCTCACAAGACTATCCATCCCACAGGCTGACAAAGACACATTATACTTTTGCACTGACAGAAAATGAGAAAAAAAAAATCTGCAGCAGGTTTTAGAACAGAAACTTAGCCATCTGTCGGCACCAGTACCTTCATATGTCTCAAACTCATCTACTCCTACAAATTGATTTCTCCACTATACATCTTCCAACCCCCTGTTCTCTTGCAACACAACTCTCGCAGGGGTTCCCCTCTCTCATCCCCTTCTTCTGTGTAATTTGGACACTCCCACTGTAATGGACACCCTACTCAGGAGCAATGGGAGGGAATCCAGCACCCCTGCTCCAGCAACGGTACTCAGAAAGAGTCCTAATGAGAGCCACCCACCCAGAGAATCTCTGAGGATGGAAAAGAAGAAATGGGGATGTTGTGGATGATAGAGAACAAAGAGAAATGCCTCATTCTTTTGTTAAAAAAGATCTGGCAGGTATGCAGCAGCCTATAGTACCTTAAAGTGGCTGCAGATATCATATTAAAAAATGTAATCTTAGCCGGAGCCAGAGAAGAGCGCCACGTGACCCTCCACTTTACCACCCGCTGGCCCAGCTGTCAATCAGCTGACACCAGGGCAAGAGCAGGGTCCTTGGAGGACGAAGGTAGCACCATTAAGCATATTAGAGTTGCAGAGCGTTGGAGAAAACCTGAAGTCTGCTTTGACTATGCTGCCCTGGCGCTGTGCTGACAGTGCAAAGCAGGGAACAGGGAGGAGGTGCCCCCTATCTGGATGAAACCACAGGGACTGCTGACGGAGGCGGTTAAGGATTGCATGATTACATCTTTAAAGCAATCTAACTCGGACCTAAGAGGAGCTCCCTAAAGCAAGAATGCTTCTGTAATAACTCCTTATATCTATTGTTAGAGGACCTATTGCTAACTGATGGCAAGATTCATTTGGTCCAGTCCATTCATTTACTTCCATGCACTGGTAACTAATATTTACTTAGACATGCTATGATCAATAAAGCATTCTCTCTTTGAATGGGTTTGTTTAAGGTGGTTAGACATAACTCCAGTGATAGAAGGAAAGGTGATAACAAAGTAGGGTTTATGAGGAGCCCCACACTTACTGGCCTGTCTGTTGTTTACATCCATGCATCCATCTGTGCATCCCTCCATATATTTATAGTTACTACATGCATGTGCTCCATTGTCCATCTACTGCTTCATCCATTACATTTCATCTTATCTTTCATATTCATTCACCTTTCCGTCCATCCATCTTCAAGGTCTGTGATTTTCAATGATTTCATATTAAAGACTTTATCGTAAGTGTTTTATTAATAATAATACTAACCATGATAACAAACACAATAATAGTACAGCTTAAACTTAAATATCTGCAATATCCCAAAGTTTGACCCATGGAACGGTTCAAAATGAAAGTTGCTCATACATCATCATTGGGTTTGACTATATTGACTATAGACAACACTCACTGCAGTGAAATGTGTCACTGAGGGAAGAAGGGGGCTGGAACACAAAACATCCTTCCTAGAAATGGTGTAATTACTGTTTGAACATATACCCAGGAAACGTATGTATTTTTTTTTTATCAGATGGATTTTCTGTCACAACCGAATATTTGATTTTCTTGCAAACAGATTGAATTTTAGAAGACTTGCTCTCGTTATCTAGAAGTAAAATTTACCATAACAAAACCTTACATATCTGATGTGTTTGGCTTTAGCCATTACAATGAGGAAGTAACAAAGGAAACATAAAACATATAATAAGAATTTTAATAGGAAACTTGAACTGAAGATCAGACTATGTACAGTAGGAGTTTTACTTGATCCTAATCCATCATGTAAACTTTGCCTACAACATCCAGCAGCAGGGGATAAACATTTAGCTCTTTGAGGAGTGGCAAACCTTTTTCCCCCATCATCTGTTTATTTTCTCAATTACACTCTGTATGTCTATGGCAGTGGCTATGGGTTTTGCTTGGCAAGAAGCAGGAGGGGAGGATCCTCTCCAGGGGACGTTTGCACAGGACGTATGATACTGGCAATTTATGTGTGAGTGAGCCCGTGGCACTTAGTCTTTTGGGACAATTTCTGAATTATACAAAACTTCACTATGACTGTATGACTAATATCTCACAAAAAACTATATATTAGCAGAAAAAATAAATGTTTGCTTCCATGTACACTGTACACTACAAACAGACATTTCCAAATGTAATATAAAATTTAGCAGCTGCCTGAAACCTGTTATAGATTGATGTAACTATTGCTGTTTATGTATAAAAAATAGAATATATCTGAATTCTGGATCAGAGTCATAAACTAATCCAGCTAATTAGTCAATATCAGATCTAATACCCCATCCTGGTATCGGATTATATAGTCATATCTTTTAAAGAGCAGCAGTATGAGCAATGATACATGATAAGTGCTCTATATTAAGCTAACACTTGAGTCAAAGTTGGGCAGTGTTAAAACAAAAAACTTATTTTATCTTGTTTCTTTAACTGTATGTATATATACTACTCTAAAAGTCAAAGCTATATAAAAGCTTTATGGCGAAGACAAAATATGAGTTAATTACTGACTGACTTCTGCAGTTTGTTTCTTGTCTCTCTTCCAGTTCTTGAACGCTACAAGGTTTAAATCCATGCTAGTGCTTAGAGTATAAGGTGCATCTTAACCATCTGTATCATTCAAGTTACTTCAATGGCCTCATGATTAAAAAGAACAGTTCAGACTGCTCTCAAAAACATTTGAAAATCTACAAATATTTTCATCAAAAATCCTGCAGGATGTTAATGAGAACATGACAGGCAGTCTGAAGTTTAAAGCACAGTGTAGCCTGTATTCTGTCCAGCCTAAGCCTCTGCAGAAAATGTGTCTGTAGGAATGCTCATGCAAATATTGACCTTCAATTACGTGAAACAGACACCCAAACTGAGGGTCCGAAATATGGCATCAGCAAAAATGCTGGACACATAAACAACTACACAACATACCGTGTAAACACGCATGGTTTACAGAGTCTGAACACATGTATGATAGCACTTTCCTTTGCAGTAAACGTGCTTCAAATCCGAGACAGGTGCAAAACCCATATGCTTTCTACTCGTGGTTTTCCACCCTAAGACAGGATGTCAGCAGAGCATCAAGAGCAACACAAAACCACAAGAATATAACATTTCTTTTGTACTTGAAACTGATTAAAATCTGTGGAGTTTTCCTTCTTTTTCAAGGAAGAAGAAATAAAAATGACCTTCATGGCTGATGGCAGTCAAGCAGACTACTGCATAATTAACGGCATATGAAAAGAGGTGGGCTTTTTTTGCACAAACCTAAATGACGACGTAAAGAAGCAGCCCTCTTCAAGAGCAAAAGCACATAAATACAGTGCCTAAAAAAATGACCTAAACTAATTAGAGAGCTTTGTCACATTACAATTGCAAACTATTTTACATTTTATGGGGTTTTATTTGTTCCTCATATTTAGCTCCATTAATATTCCTAATTAGTTTAATCTGAATAGACCACCTTTTATCAATTAGGAGAAATCTAAAGAATCCTATCAAGGGATTATTGGGTTAAAGTGGACAAGATAGGGTTAGGGCAAGATAACAATTTTTTTTAATTTGTTAAAGGAGTCATGTATATTTCCTCCTTACAGTAATTTGTAATTGTGTGCTTTTTTTTTTTACATTAAATCCCAATTAAATACGCAATGGTTAGTGAGTATAATGCAATTGTAATAAGACCAAATAGTTTAACAAAGGAGAAGAGAATAATAAAATTTTAAGGCACTCTTCATGTAAGTCTTAGCATTATGGATAGAACATATAAAACCTTTTCCTTAGTGAGTCATTAGATCGCACTGCAGCCTCCCCCAAAAATAAAAGAAAGCCTCAGAGCTCTCTGCAGTTTCTCCACAATTCAGAGCCGGTAAGGTCTGTTCCAGGTAAGGAACTTTTCCTCAACTGTTCCTAAGCCTGGCACACAGCAGACTTTTAGCACCAAGAGTCAGACAGAACAAATCTGCTTCTTATTGAAGGCTGCTCCACAGATTTTTCAAAGCTTTTAAAGCGTACAGCTATGGAAGGGGGCTGTGCGCTGCTGGTGGTGCTGGTTATGGATCTGCAGCGTTATTTCAGCCTCTCCGCTTCAGTGACAGAAGCACGACTGGGCGAGGATTGCACCGGAGCAACGCTGTTGCCTTGATTTGCTCCGCAGATCCACAGCAGGGTTGGGAGAATTTCTATTCGGAAGGCACTCTTATCCCCCCACAGTGCAGAAAAGACCTCCAATTCTCGCTTGAAGTTTCTCCAGGGGTACTATAACACCATGAAACATAAGAACCCTTCAGAGCAGAGAAGAGAATGAGAGAACTTAAAATTGATATTTATAATATATCCAAAATAGTTAGAAATTGTAGTGCGGCGGGTCTCTTTCTGTCCTTCATCACATGCTCACTAAACAGTTTTACAGGCATTACCACTGCTGTGTTAGGGCTATGAAACAAAACAGATGAGGGATGTAAAAGCCATGGGATTTCAGGCGAAAGGTAAACAGCTGCCCTCTTTGTAGGTGTTTGCTTAATGAGCACAGATTAAGTTTATGGAGAGGCATCTGGAGGCTGTGATCAGAACAGAAAACCTCTTTGCGAAAGGGTGTGGTCTGAAAGGTGTCATGGAACCCAGAGGGAGAATGCTTGTGATTTAAAAGAGGAAACGATATCCTGTTCTGAAAAATAATACGTCCTTTGCATCATCAGCTAGTACAAAGACGGCATCTTTCGTGACAATGTGCAGCCATAATAAGTTACAGAGCTTTAAAGAAGTATTACTATCGCTTGATCCTTTACGGATTTTAGGTTACAGCCACCAGCTTTAAATATCTAGTTCAGCTGAAGTTTATAGTTTGAAATAAATTCCAGTGAAACTGACTGCCCCCAGCAATCACCTAATCAGCATCCACTGTACGCTTTTTTTATTTTATTTTTTGCAGCCTCTAACCATTTTTTTTCAAGGACTGAATTGTACTAAGCTTCAACCATGTTCCATCCCACTAACATTATTTTTTCACCACTAGGATTGGTGGTGTTCATGGAAAAGGTGTTCTATGTGAAACATAAAGCTTGAGGTATACAGAGTATATTATTTTACAATCTAACGTTGCTTTGGACTTCACACCATTTTTCTCTAACCTTTCGGTCGTGTTCTTTAACTCTACATGATGCATGCAGCACCTTTGAATTTTTTATTAATTAAAATAAAAAATGGAGAAGCTATGCACCACTTTATGTTGTCCACTGCATTAAATCCAAACGTAATACATAAAAGCTTGCTGTTGCTACAAGACACAGTGTAAAAAAAATGGTGTTAATACTTTTTAAAGGCACATTGTTTGACTTTGACCATTTTAAACCCATACCACCAAATCTTCCCAGTGATATTGTGACCCATCCCTTTCCAAATATACCTGCGGTGTTCAACTCAGATGCTTACAATCACACAACAACAGAAGTAGTTTCACAATTCTGGCCTATGTGCAGAAAAAGGAGAAAAAAAAGAGCCCTTACTGTTGCTATAAGAAGAAAACAGAAGGATTACAAGATTTACAGAAGAGAACAATACAGAAGATAAATCAAGCTACAATTGCATAAGAGTTAGTGCAAAGTTGGCATTGCTCTGATGTAATAAACCCATGGCCTATTTCAAAGTTGGAGTGCCATCACAAACAGCAAGCTCACTAACATTCCAGTAGCCTAACGACTTTGCAGGAGTAGGTAATGATTAACTCTTATGCAGGGATAGTTTCAATGAACAGCTGCCGGTTTTTACAGTATGTGCATTCTCTGTCCTGCAGAACCTGCACTGCCGCGTACATCATTTTGTGCATTTATTGTTACATAACCCGCGGTGAACACACATGGGAGAGGGCCAAGCATCCGTGCTGAAACATCCAGACACCAGCCCATGGCACATAGGGGGAAATTGAATCTGCAGTTCAAGATGCAGCCAACACGTCGGCCTGAGGACGGGGTGGATAGAAAACCAATCCCCTTCCACCCCCAACAACTACGCACCCTGACGCAATTTGACACAAATATACTTCACACACAGGCCAGGTCTTAATAAAGCACCAGCTCGGAGTACCCTGAATTCCAGGGAATAAGATTATTAGGCTAGTGGGACACTAGTGAAGCTGCCAGAATGGCACTCCTGGCCTCCGCTCTGCACTTTGTGCTTGTGTAAATGTGTATCCAATGTCTTGTTCCTGGTTCAGTCTGGTCTCCCAGCACAACAGTGGGTCTATTCTTCAACGGAGCCTTGCCGAACAGGATTAATCAGCGACAGCATGGACATCAAGAGGTTTCAGTCTGCCAGCAAAAAGGATTTTATGACTTAGGTGTATGTCACAGTTTTTTTTTTTTTTTTTTTTACTGTCATCGTTCTTACTGAGCAGCTCACACAAAGTTAAAACTTAAACAGGCTCACACATGCCATTTAATACTTTGAGGAATGTGTCACACAACTAGTCATGTTTTAAGGACAGTAGACTATTGAGATTTTATTCTAAACTATAAATACTTCCACATTAGGAGACCCATATTAGAAACAGAGGAGCAGCTAAATCTTTATTCCATGTCATCAGAACTTTCTTTCATATCTTTCTTACAGTAATGGTAGGAGTCATTTCTGACGGTACACCCCCATCCTCCCTGACCTCTCCTCCCAATTGCATTTTTAACAATTGAGTAATCAGGCTTCACATCCAAACCCTGTTTATTGTTACAAGGCCTTGTAAGAATCGCTCATATCTACACTTTGCTATATACTATATGCACTTTTCTTAACACTTTTTTTCTGCAAACACAGATAAACGTTTTGAGATGTGTCTCAGCATTTTTTTAATCACTAATAACGAAAACTAAGATGTCTTGATTTTGTTTCAGAGTATCAGAGTTTAATCGGTTATATATGACTGTATATGTTACATTTTACAGATTTCTTCTGGAAATAAAAGAAATTCATCTACACTTAAAGAAATTAATCCCAATAAAATAAACCAAAGTTTCTGCTGGTAATGGGATAAAATGTGAAAAAGTTTAAGTACTGTGAATACTTTTCATGATGATGTACAAGGCTTCTTTCAATCTGCAGTCAGTAGTGAGAGTGAGATAAAACAGCAAACAACCACAGACTGACATGTGTGACTGAATTATACACTGATTAGTCGCAACAGAGGTTTTTCTCATATTGTTACTGAGAGAATTTCTATTAAAATGTAGTTTGTTTAAAAACTGGCTCTTGACGTATGAATGATTACAAATGTAGTTTCAGATTTTAAAGTTAGTTGTAACTCTTAAAGAGAATCCAAGTTAATGTTCAGCTAACTTTCAATAAAACAGCAAGCTTCTAGCAATGCCTTAATGTAAGATTTAACATCTTGATTTTTTTTTTTTTTAGCACTAACTGAGTTTAGCATATACATGTTATACAAACAGATTTGGGCTGCAACTGATGATTATTTTACAAATCGATTGATCTGACGATTATTTTTTTTGAATAATTAATTAATAATCAAATAGCCAAAGATTCCATTAGTAGATTTTTTACAAAATTATATATATTTTTTAATAATTTTGATATAATTACTGCTCTAGGTGGGTCGCTCTGTCAGCTAAACACATGTTCTAGAGTCTCTATACAGTTAATGATTAATAGATTACTTAGTTATTTCAATAATTGGCTAATCACGATTAATCTGATTAATTGTTTCAGCCCTAAAACCTAATATCCTAATATAGTTAGCAAAATTAGACTCCAAAGAGTTTTTCTCTGAGTTAAATATTTTGTTTTTGGACAGGTTTGTATGTTTTTGAAATAGATCCAATGCCTTTTTCTCTCCAGCGTTTTACACTGCGACATAACCTACAAAGCAAAAAATAAGAACAAGCTAAACAAAACTGTAATAATATGGAAACAATATTTGATTTCTACAAAAATAATCTAACTTCCTTTTTTTCAACCAAATAACAATAACAGTTTATATAATTTTAAAACCAGCGTGCATGACCTTGATCTATATATAATTATGTTTCAATATTTTCGAACCTAGCGCTATCAAAGTAAAGCTTACTTTACTTGCATGTCATCCATACAAGACCTACATGTACAGTAACTTTACTTTCTTGTTGAAATGATATTGACAGTAACACTAAGTGTTGAAAACAGTGGAATATCATCAAAAAGTCTGTGTAAGTCACTCAGTCTAAAAAGTGAGACTTGTATACATAAGTGCAACTTCATTAATAATTTATTACAATCATGGCCTACAGTTAGGCAAAACCTCAAAATGTTTTTCTCAGAAAGTGGGAATTTCAATTTAGATTTATATCGTATTAATGTTATGCTAGTATTGTTGTTATGGCTTAGACCAGGGTTCTTCAACATTTTTTGGTGAAGGACCCCCAAACTGATGGCAAGATGGAGCGGGGACCCCCTAAATATATAGTGTTTGAAATTGTGTTTTACCAAACTGGTCCTATACATATAGTCACTCTATTACAGATGGAGTCATGTAATGAAAGTAATTTCGCCCTGAGATTATTAAAGCATTTCTGATTCTGATTCCTAGTTGATGGGACAGGTGTTGAATGAAACGGTGCCCAGCTTGAAAGAGCTCCTGTGTGTCGCTGAATGTGTGCATTGATGACTGAAAGAAATCTTCTGTCGCATTTAACTGTTTACTACAGTCTGTTGAATTCATGTTAATGTGGATTTACAGACATTTCAATTAGTGGAAAAAAATGTCTAATCGATGAAGTACCTCCGTGGATCCCCTGATGAAGACCTCTGGCTTAGACAATCAGTGAAAAAAGTGCTGTCTTAATGCGAATCCAGTCAGTGAGTGACTCTTTCCATAAGGAGTTAAAGTCACCAAAAGCCTTTGCTAAAAAGGTCGGATGTACAAAGGGTTTGTTATAAAGTCTATCAACGGAAAGTTGAGTGAAGGGAAAAAGTGCATGCAGCAGCCATGACCACAGACTGTGGAATGTGGCGAAGCACATCATATTAAAAAGGTTGGAAGAGATTCACAATGCTTGGTCTGTGGTTAGAATCAACAGCTATCAAACATAGACCACATCAGAACTAGAGAACATATCAAAAGAGTTTCATTTGATTTGTAATCAAGATCTCAGAGTCTGAGGAAGAGTGGAGAGACACCCAATCTACATTGCTTGAGCTTGACTGAACAGTTTCCACAATTATGACCTACTCTTGACCTAATAGATAACCTGAGGAGCATTGTCATGAGTAAGATGAGAGAAACCAGACCCAACAATGCAGAAAGCTTAGGGCTGCTATGACAGCAAACTGGGCTTTCTTAAAAAATTCAGCAGAGCAGATTACCTCCAGGCTCCTAAAAGGCTGTAACATGCTGTAATAAATGAAAAAAAAGCAACAAAAAAGACTAAAACTAATACAGAACCAATAAACTATATTTTTCAGTGACATTTTGGGATTTGAAATTCTGTTTTTATTGGTTGTGTGAAAACTAATTTGTGTTTTTTATTATCTATAAGCATAAATAATAAAAATTAGCCAAAAAAAAAGAAAGAAAAGAATAACACCTAACTGTATATAATACATCTCTGTAAGTTGTACTTTTTGATTTTCTAAAATAAAATGTTCAAAACTTGTTTAAAAATCTTTACATGTCAGGGTATTTTCTACATGTATGCAGAAATCTTAAAAAATTTTGCCCGGAGGTTCATTTGCATGCTCAACAAGTCAGACTAAAGAAACACAGTCATTACCTTTTTACATGGAAACCCTTAAGAGAAACCAAAACATGGGATTAACTCAGTCCATCCATAATGGCAGATCATCAGTAAAGCATGATGTCATCCTCCTCAAACCCACAAATTGAAGGTGCAGCCCATTTTAAACAACCTCATAGGCAAAATGATCTGGATCTTCTCCTTTATTTTAAAAATACAAGATCATCTTTCATCAGCTGCTTCCTAGTGAAGCCCAAAGCCAGAGAGGCATGCTGTCAGCTGGGTGTGCAGACCCCCTAACCACCACCCCAGATGATCGGTGCCCCAAACCCAGCTGACCCTTCTGCTGCTCAGCTCCTCTATAAGCAACACATCTAATAACCAATCACACCAACAACACATCAGTACATGCAACTCAACTTTAACACTCAACCAGAGAGGGAAAGTAAAGGGAGGGATCCACTCCCAACTTCTCACCTCCAGGAGTCACCGCAGCACAACCGAAACCAACTCCCGCAAAGGGCAGGAACATCTGGGTTAATGTTTACCAGCTCGATACACTGTGTGCGCTGCAGTCATCTATCCCGAAGCGAAAGGGCCTGAAGTCCGCATTTCCTGGGTTGAGATGCGCCGGACGCGGCAGCTCCGTGTTAAGGACGCAGAGTTGCGCTGCGAGGTGAGGCGCCTCCTGCTCCTCCTGTTCCTCCTGCTGCTGTGTCAGACCGGACGGCGAAGCCACGTTCAGCTGATCGCCACAACAAAACAACATCTCGCCCTACGCAGCACACGCTCCCCGCACCACCCCGCACAGCGGCTCCCTGCGCGCGCCGCCCTCAGCCGGCCTCCTCCAGTCA
The DNA here is from genome assembly GCA_030533445.1 of Cyprinodon diabolis. Taxonomy (NCBI): domain Eukaryota; kingdom Metazoa; phylum Chordata; class Actinopteri; order Cyprinodontiformes; family Cyprinodontidae; genus Cyprinodon; species Cyprinodon diabolis. The sequence continues at coordinate 20,883,483 of CM060064.1, forward strand.
GCTGGCGCGCCTCATCAATAAGCAGAAGCTGGCGGAGGAGGCCATTGGCTGGCAGCTGCGCTTCCTCCTTCACACTATTCTAATTAGCAGGCCGAGCGCAGCGCAATCACAAGCTCCAGGAGATACATTGGCTTTGATGGGCTGTTTTATTTATTGAAATATGTCTTTACAGTGCGCATGTACTTTGCTTATAAACACAGCAAAGGAAAATAGGAAAACAATCCAATTATTAGGCTTGAAATCAATTCAGTTGTAGTTTCCAAAGCAGAGGAACCAATAATCATCCGATTTTAAGAGATGCTCAATATGGTATAACAATTAGAAATGCCACAGCATTAACATCAAAGTAATGTTGCCATATCTTAGGTATCATCAGCTATCATCAACACATCTTTTGTCCGAAAAATTTCTATTTTGCACTATGTAATACCGCCAATATTATTTGAAAAGTAATGTGTTTTTATATGATTAAAGTTTACTTCCCTTCCCTCCCAGTGGCGGAGTTAGATGGGGGGCCAGGGGGGGCAATGGTCACACTTACCCAATCATTGGCCACCCCCATAGGCGGATCTACTGGGGTGGCATAGGGTGGCAAATGCCACCCTAAATGACAGCCTTGCCACCCCTGCTGCCACCCTAGTTGGCGGTAGTGGTGGCGAGGCTTATAAATTATGGATCATTTGAGAATTACGACCGCTAATTTCTGATGTCGGACTGCAGTGAATGCAGCACGAGATGATGCAGGGGGAAAGATACTGATTATTTTGAAAACCGAATGAGGCAAAGCGAGGGAGCCTGGGGTCATGGGGAGAGGAGACACGGGATGAAACAGGTAAAAATGGATTAACTATCTATCGAGAAATGAAATCATAATGAAAGCACAATGTTGCTAGCATAGCTGCAATGCTAATTTTGAGAAGATAAAAATCAGGTTGCAGAACGTTATTTCTCTAACTAGGATGTTAGTTAGGCCTGACGTCTCAGGCTCATAAAGACATATTTGCAGTCAACTATGACAGAAAAGAGACTATCTAGTTTGGTTGAACTCAAATCAAAACGCACAAAGGCATTGGATCTAAATACATTTTTAAAGCGTTTTGCAGAGCAACATTGAACTCACTGCATTCAGCTGTTATAGTCATGTTAACTTTATGTTATGCTCTCTGGTGAGCCTTTACCGAGCTGTTACATTTTGTTTTGGCACCTGAGAAAATCTGATATTTCCTTTAATAAAACCAAAAGTGTTAAAAGTTAAAAATGTGATACTGGTGTGAATCCTGCTTAATATGAAGCAGTGTTGTTGTTTCTTTTTTGTATATATAGTATGAAACTATCCAGAAAAGACCTGTATGAACCTACTCACAAGCAAAATGTATTTTTATGTTGCTTCTTTTCAGATTTGTGGAGCTTTTGATGTAACATACAGAACCCGCCTTTTTGTTGATTTGTTGATACAGTAGTATGGAGGACCAACTCTGCCATATTTAAAAATAAATACAGAAATAAATAAATGCGCAATAAATAAATAAGCATACAATTAATTGCCACCAAAAATACAAACAACAAATAAATGTAAGTAGAAATTAAATTATACAGCTAGTCATAAGGTATATAACTCTTTTAATTGGCTTCTTTATTTCTTTCCCTTTAATATTTACCTTATTTATTTTTTGTCATTGTTATCTTCAACTTCATTTTTTAATTACTTATATTTTTAAGTATTTATTTATGTGCATGTACCCTAGTTATTTCTTCGCCTCTATTTCTTTCTGCCTGCCCTTTTTACATTTCTGCCTGCCATTATAATATAATTTCTAATTACATTTATTTGTTGATTGTATTTTTGGTGGCAATTAATCGTATGCTTATTTATTTATTTATTGAGCATTTATTTATTTATTTCTGTATTTATTTTTAAATATGGCAGAGTTGGTCCTCCATATACAGCTCTATCTACAACATATTTACATGCATGAAATGTCCCTTTCATGTTGCCTTAACTGCTGTATGTCAAGTTCCTGAGGAACAAATGGGGTAAATTTGTGTTCAGAGTAAACATTACATAGATGTCCAGTACCTTGTTCGGGTGCCTTGACCCATTTATTTCTACTGTGTAGCAATGCTCACTTTAGTACAGCTCAGTCCATAGATCTCTGATGGGTAAGTTTTTCTTTCTATAGTTTCTTCTTGTGCAAATGCTGCAAAGCTGCCTCTCTGACAGTCAATCTCACACATCTGCGACTCAGCACCTGTGTCTTACCTTAATACCTTTCCTGTTCTAATGCCCCTCTAGAAGTAGTGTTATCATTCTTCTATCTCCTATTAAGTGAGATCACATTGTATGATGTATTATTAATATGAACTGTTTCACATGAAACACTAGTACTGTACATACTATTCTCACCAAACTGTGATAACTGTGATTAAATTCAGTGTAAACAAATGCCATATGTTGCCACCCCCCAAACATTCCTGCCCCCCTCTTGCCACCCCATAAATATTTTTCTAGATCCGCCCCTTGCCACCCCTAACATTTTTCCCCTCTAATACAGATGGTGGCAGCAGTAATACTCTCAAGTGGAATATTCAAAACATTAATTTTTTTTTTTTTTTTGGTTAATTATACACATCAATACACTAACATCAGAGATAAGTACAGAATTAATTCTCTTTTCAGAACTAGATTTTGTGTTGTATGGGGTAATTAGAAAATAATGTGTCTCTGCAAGTCATCTATGAGTCTTCAGTGAAATAATAGATAAATAACAATTTTAATTAAAACGTATCAAATAATCAATTTCTGTAGATATTAGTGCTTGTAAATATCAATTTTATGCAGAATGTTTATTGATACAAGTGGGTAAGTAATGACAATGGAAAAGATTTACGCCCCTGATCTCAACACTGAAAGAGTTTTGTCGACTATACCTTTTATATAGAAATTACGGATGTTTAAATATATGTGTCTATTTGTTAGCAAAGGCTGTAGGAAAATATAGTTTGTCTTTATTTAGAACATATGGATGTTTTGCTCGTTAATTTTCCTGTTGGAACAGTGTAGATTGATCCTGAAGTTCTGGCGCCTATCCACTTTCGGCCCCCCTTAAGTGTACATTGGTTCAGAATCAGAAATACTTTAATAATCCCAGAGGGAAATTACTTTTGTTACAGTTACAGTTTTATATAATATATATACACACATCCAACTATACAATATAATAAAGATAAAAAAAATAAAATAAGAATAAAAAGAGATAAATTATATACACATATAGCTCTTTTTTATACATATATGTACGTATATCTATGCATATGTAAAAATTAAATCCAAATAAAGTGAAAATCCAATTAAGTGATAAAATTATTGCCTGGCCAACCTTATAGAAATGTTCTGGCTACGCCTCTGTTTCTTCCCACTCATGTCTCATTTTGCTTTTCCTACTTGCAACTCAGATCATTGTATGGTAGGGTTTCTTTGCTGGTATGTGAATTAAGAGGTGCAAGTATAAAAAAAATATGTTAAAATTTTGCATCACTGGTTTTTAGCTGTATTTTTTTTTATTATTATTATCTCTGTTCTTTGTTTGGATTAGCTGGTTCTTTATGACAGCTTAGATAAAATTATGCTTCCTCTAAACCACCTATAACATGTTGAGACTTCGTTTTCAACACTATTAATCACAGTGATTACTGGTTAAACCAGTCACATACATCTTCGTTTATGAGGTGGGAAATGAAGCCATCTACAGCAGGAGGGTTTGACTGAGCTTTGGCAGTCCCAAAAACAAAATTATTTTCTGCCTTTTTCTTATAACTTACTGAAGCTGATGTGAGTCCATATCAGCACATTTATAATATATAGATAATATATAAATATCATCTAGCTCGAGGCAGCTTGGGCTTGTTAAGGTTTAATTCTAGGTCTTATTGTCTATAAAAGCTAACTGGACTAAATAGGAGTCATAACCACAATATATGACGATATAGAATTATAAACTAAAAGCTTCTCAGATTAATAAATGAAACACAATTTGAGAAGCTTTGAGCATTGTTATGAGCAGTTATCTTAATGACTCTGCAGTGTCCAAACCTTCTAGCAGTTGGGTCATCGCCATGTTGAAAGTAGTAGTGAGCAATTTCAATTTGATTTTATTTCCTATTAAAGATGCAAAATATAATGTTATTATATTTAGTAAACATGTATTTTAATAAAATAAACAAGGTATTCAGACGTTTGTATAAAATTGATCCGTAACTGAGTGTACAAAAAAAAAATATTAAAAGGAAAAAACAAAACAAAAACAGTTTCTTTTAAAAGGAAAAAAGTATGTTAGGCTAAATCTAAATGGGGGTTACAAAATCTGATCTCAAGTTAAATTCACAAGATATTCCTAATCCCTCTGAAATTAGATTTTTTTTTTAAACAACTAATAGATACGGTATATATGTTTATATATGTTTATAACCTTTCACATTTTAGGGAAGATTTCAATTTTACAGTAAAAAAGATCTCACCTAAAAACAACTTTTAGAAGTATCTCCTTTTCTATCAAACGGACATTTTGGTATCCTTCTTGAATTGCAATCAGGGGCCACAAAAATTCCTCCATGGACCACAAATGGCTCCAGAGTCCCTACTAAGATATAAAATAAAATAAAACATGAAACACGGTGCTTTGACATAATGTGTAAATTATCAAATTAAAAAGGGATTAAATGTGGTTATGAAAGTAATAATTATGAGCAAGTTAATAGTTTGTGCTTTAGTTCATTGTATTCCTCCAAAGTGATGCTTTTACTTGGGGGGATTTTGCACACATCTTTTTACTCTCTCTAAATCTCCTCCTGACTGAATCCTTTGTCCTTCTAATACCTGAGGGACAAAGAGAGGAGCAGAGGGTCAGGTGTAGCAAAGGTCAGTGGTAGATGCAGCCCTGACTGGTGCAGGCATTGGTACCGAGCAGATCAAACGGATCCCAAAGGCCCAGCAGGCTGCAGCAATAAGAGCCCCAAACATTAATGAAAAATAAACAACTTCAACTCCTGTGTGATATGAGCTGAAAAACCTGAGGTGGAATAAATCACATGCACTAGGATGTTTACGCTCAGTGAAACTTTGTGCCTCATATTTTGAGGGCTGCCTCTGTATCTGAATCTAGCACTCTTGAACTCTTTTTTCCTCAGTGCAGAGAGCGGCGCTGCAGCAGAGAGGAAAAGGAAGAAGAGGAAAGGAATGGAGGAGAGAGACAATGGTGTGGGGGAAAAAAACAGAGAGGACTGAGGAGCAAATAAATTCAGCAGGAGCAAGCAACAAACAGAGGAGGAGACAGAGAAGAGTGTAGAGCCACGCTAGGGTGTGAGCGCTCTGTGCTGCTACAATATGACTCTGACAGGCTTATGTAACCAGGCAGGCCTGGCATTTGGCTCACAGCAGACGCCGTCTGCGCTGACTGTTATATAACTGCATTAGCTGCTACTCTGAGCTGAGCAAAAGCATGCGCATTGGAGAGCCCTACTAACACACACACAAATACACACAAACAAACTTTCCCACCCAGAGAGAGACTGCTCTGTAACCAATCTGCAGAGCCACTACAAGGTTTTCACTAGATTATAACAATGCAGTTCTTTGGAAAGTATCCCACAGTGGTATGTTGCTGAAAAACGGAAACTATCTAACAGTATGAATTCTACCCCTTTTTAATCTGATGCATCTAAATAAAATCCAGTGAATTCAGTTGCCTTACAAACTGGATTAATTAGTGTACATATAGTCCCCCTCTCTAAATGAATAACCTCAGTAAAACTCTATCTGCTCTATAAAGGTGTCAGACGTCTGCACTTATCCAGAGACATGAAGAAATGACTGAATGCTATACAACATAATTCAGATAAAACAGGCAAAAGGATCACAGTAACCCTGGAGGAGCTGTAGATATCCACAGCTCAGGTGGGAAATTCTGTCAGCAAGACTAGGGGTTGTACATAAATCTGACAGGATGGGTGTAGCTAAGTACATGGCTATCCTAACAGAAAAGCTGTTAACAGGATGGCAAAGACATCAGATTGGAGAGTATGTTCACCTTCCAGCAGGACAACCCTAAATCCATTCCCTTCCCTTCGTTTCATCACATAAAAAAGAGCAATCAAGAGGTGTGAATACTTTTACAAGGCTTTCTGCATATATCCAGTAAATACGTTTGTTGACTGAACTACTGTGGATAAATGGCACAGTCAGCCTGTCACCCATCAGCATCTCTACATCCTATCATCCAGCAACAGGTTTCCCATCATGAAAAGCCTAATTGGGGCTTAATGTTGGGGAAATGTTTCTAGTGCACATGCAATATGCCAGCAGGGCCCAAACCCAATTAACTCCCCTGCATGCAGAATATAATTTAATGGGGCCTGGATTCTACGCTTAAAACCTAATTACACCTCAGACAGGCATCTCAGGTCGCTGTGGCCGAGAGGTGGTCAGGGAGGCATGCCTTTCCTAAAAGAAAGTGCATCTAAGGAGGCACCACAGCAGCAATTTGCCTTTTTTATTCTCAGCCAGATATCTCAATGATCTATGTGGATTTTTTTTTTCCGTCTGTGTGTGTGTGTACCTGTCTAGCCCTCAGAGTGAGGACCATTTTTCCAATTTCACCATCAAATTAAGAACCACTTATTGCAAAGTGAGGACATTTTACCTGAGCTCACATGCTATTTTGCTAATGGTTAGGTTTAGGGTGAAGGTGTCAATTGGGTTAGGGTGAGGTATGTATTGGTAATGGTTAGGTTTAGGGTTAGTTTTAGGTGTAGGGCATAGAAAGGGTTGAAAAAGAAGGAAAATCAACGGGATTCAACACGTGGTCCTCAATACATATAGCAGAACGAGTATGCGTGTGTGTGTGTGTTGCTGGGGGGTTTTCTTGATAAATGTAACATGCAGGTAGCACTGACATTTCTCAGCTAATGTGGAAAAATGAAAGCAGGGATTAAGGTCAGGCCAAACACAGCAAGTCATAACAATTGTCTTAGTCAATCTGCAATTAAAAATCCCAGGGCAAAATCAGCTGCAGAGTCACACTAAGTGGCTCATAATGGACTCATGACAGCCTCTGATCTCTTTTTACAGCGACAAATTGCATCCAAGGAAAGCAGAGGAAATGAAGGTGGGATTTATGACCCTGGAGCCAATAGCCAGAGACAGAATACCTTGAATCTATCACTGGAGCAAAATAGTGTTTGAGTTTGCATTTGTGCACCTGAAGGTAGCGGTGAGAAATCAAAAGAGATTGATGATGCTTGGCTAATTTGTTCTCAGATAGTGCTGGCTGGGTTGATGAGTGGCTACATTTCAGATAGGAGCAACAGAAGTTTAGCACAGGGTTCCTCAGGTTCATAAAACTCAACCTGTTGCTTCTGACATTCTAACTAGAAGCTAAACGGTAAAAACAATCAAGATAAAATCAGCTAAGATTTCTGAGAAGGGCTGCAAGTCTGCTCCCGCTGAGGAGTTTCGTGAAACCTTAACAGTTGTTTGTTTTCTACAGACGCCTGATTGTGCAAGCCTTTATGTGTCTTGTGCATAAAGTGAAATCATGTATCTCCATGCTCTACTGTGCTGTGCTAAATCTAATCAGGATATTAAAGTTCTGACATAAGAATGTATAGTGGGTCATATTTTTTATGTTTTTGCCTCATGTGGGTATTTTGCAATTATCAGTTTATAATCTGCAGCTCTACAGTTTTAATCAAATAATAAAAAGCAAATGTGGATGTTTCATATTCTTTCAAGGTTTCAAATGAAAGGAGAAATTCTTAACAGTAAGGAGTTTAAACATACTTTAAGAAGAAAAATGGGATAGACAGAAAGCAACAAAAAATATACACTCTCACCGGCCACTTTATTAGGTACACCATGCTAGTAACGGGTTGGACCCCCTTTTGCCCTCAGAACTGCCTCAATTCTTCGTGGCATAGATTCAACAAGGTGCTGGAAGCATTCCTCAGGGAGTTTTGTCCATATTGACATGATGGCATCACACAGTTGCCGCAGATTTGTCGGCTGCACATCCATGATGCGAATCTCCCATTCCACCACATCCCAAAGATGCTCTATTGGATTGAGATCTGGTGACTGTGGAGGCCATTTGAGTACAGTGAACTCATTGTCATGTTCAAGAAACCAGTCTGAGATGATTCCAGCTTTATGACATGGCGCATTATCCTGCTGAAAGTAGCCATCAGAAGTTGGGTACATTGTGGTCATAAAGGGAGGGACATGGTCAGCAACAATACTCAGGTAGGCTGTGGCGTTGCAACGATGCTCAATTGGTACCAAGGGGCCCAAAGAGTGCCAAGAAAATATTCCCCACACCATGACACCACCACCACCAGCCTGAACCGTTGATACAAGGCAGAATGGATCCATGCTTTCATGTTGTAGACGCCAAATTCTGACCCTACCATCCGAATGTCGCAGCAGAAATCGAGACTCATCAGACCAGGCAACGTTTTTCCAATCTTCTATTGTCCAATTTCGATGAGCTTGTGCAAATTGTAGCCTCAGTTTCCTGTTCTTAGCTGAAAGGAGTGGCACCCGGTGTGGTCTTCTGCTGCTGTAGCCCATCTGCCTCAAAGTTCGACGTACTGTGCGTTCAGAGATGCTCTTTTGCCCACCTTGGTTGTAACGGGTGGTTATTTGAGTCACTGTTGCCCTTCTATCAGCTTAAACCAGTCTGCCCATTCTCCTCTGACCTCTGGCATCAACAAGGCATTTCCGCCCACAGAACTGCCGCTCACTGGATGTTTTTTCTTTTTCGGACCATTCTCTGTAAACCCTAGAGATGGTTGTGTGTGAAAATCCCAGTAGATCAGCAGTTTCTGAAATACTCAGACCAGCCCTTCTGGCACCAACAATCATGCCACGTTCAAAGTCACTCAAATCACCTTTCTTCCCCATACTGATGCTCGGTTTGAACTGCAGGAGATTGTCTTGACCATGTCTACATGCCTAAATGCACTGAGTTGCCGCCATGTGATTGGCTGCTTAGAAATTAAGTGTTAACAAGAAATTGGACAGGTGTACCTAATAAAGTAGCCGGTGAGCGTACATGTAATACAGTATATGAGCAAAAAGAAAATGGCCAAAAGAACAAATGAATTAATAAATGATCAGAATCAACATTTTTTTTTTCAGTCACAGTTTTCCACAACAAACACATAATAAATATAAATCAGCTATTTATGGACTGATAATTTTCTCTTTTTTTATCTCTAAGATGCCAATTGCAATTAAGGTAAATTTCTTAATCTTAAGTAGTTTTAGCAACTGATAAAAGTTTAACTTTTAGAATTAAATAAGCAAATTGATTGCATTTGACTTTTCAACCCCTTGTAAGAAGAAATCTAAAGAAAACAAAAATTCAATTAATATTCATCACTGCATCAAAAGAAGGAAGAGATCTTTTATTAAAATAAGATCTTTTGCATATATTTATCAGAATTTCAGTTTGATGCAGATTAAAACATGACCTTTTGATGGCCAAATTGTGACCTTGGAGCTGCACAGATCTTTGTTTTTCCATGAATGTGACAAATTGCAAGATATTTTCACAACTCTTCTTAAGAATCAAATCAAAGTAAAATAAAAATGTTACCTATTGGTTTTAAGCTTCAGTTTTGAAATCCTATTGCAGCCATAGAATAGAATGAGACCAGGACCACAATAGGATGCTGAAAATTCATCCTGCCAGTAAAAACATTTTTACTCATTTAAATGTAACCAAAAATAATTTTTTTTGCAGAAGTGACAAATATCCCATAGATGACCGCAAATTATTCATCCCCCAAACTTCAGGAAAATCCATGCCTCTTTTTCTTGTACAAAAGCAATGTTTCCTTGTTTGCTGATCTACAAATTATTTTTGTATTTTATTTGAATAAAAAGAAGTTGAAGTTGTCTAGACCCACCAATATTTTCCAAGTGACAGCAAAACAAAAACTATAAAGAGCACATACTTGCAAGCGGGAGACAACTGTGGTGGTAAGACCTCGTCCTGCTTTTGAAATATGGTGGTGGCAGCATTATGCAGCGAAGTTTACTCCAAAAAACACTAAATACTCGAACATAGAACAAATAAAAGCACCAACAGACCACAAGGTTTTATTAATTTATTATAAGTCTTTGTAGGGTAATACAGCAGGTTTTTATTTTATTTCTTTTAATCAGACAGGGCACAGAAACCACACTTTACCAGCAACGGCAGAAAACTGTACCTTTATTAGATGTGATTTTTTTCCTATGCATTGAATACAGTGTTAAATCACATGACAGACCTGAAGACATGCAGTGACTCACCACAATGTTTAGGCAAGGCATATAAGCACATCTTCCTTCTGAAATACAGGACCACAAAAGGCACTGTTTTGGTATAAAATACGACATATGAATCAAAAAAGGCAAATTATCCAAAATAAAACCCTTGAAAAAAAAGGGATGAAATGTAAAACTGTAGAAGAAAAAATAAACTCATGTCACATTACACATTGGTAGTCATCACAATGGATTTAATTATTGTAAGACAAGAACTAAAATGTAGGCGTAAACTAAAAACTGCTTTGACATCTGCAAACTAGACTGATTTGAATTCTTATTTCAATCAGATTAGAAATGAGGTGACTACATAATGCATAAGTATCATAACAGCATTACAACCATCCGATCACCACGAAACTCAATACGATTTAACAACAATTCCATCATTTTTGAAATTCAGTACCTTGTTTGCACAAAATATCTACAACTCTAACTCCTCTTCTCAAACGTTTGTCATTTATAAAAACCATTGGTAGCATTGAGCTAATGCTGCAGCTTCTGGGACTGACGCTCGGCGCACTGCATGGTGCTGATTAGCTGCGGATCAATAAGGTTTCCCAGCTGCAACAGACTTCAATTAAAGGTAAAGGTTGTTGCCCGTGGCTGCCTGAGCCTGAGTTCTGTCAGAGGAGGAAGCTTAGCACCAGGAATAAACCGTCTCAAATTAGAGCAGACGAGGAAGCTCTACAATCAGACCAGCACTCTCACCAGCTTAAGATGTGTAGTAAAATGGCTATGCATATAGCTGAGCTGCACGAGGGAAGCCCTGATTTGATCTGCAGGGCGTGCCTTATTTGCGTTATCAAGCTGTCCCAGTCCCCCCTACCATGGGGCTCCTAAGCAGGGCTCCCCTAATTCCCCCCATGTACAGATAACCAGGGTTTTCCAGACCCGTCTAATTATAGATGTCTGATCAGAATCACTTTTTATAGAAAATCAATACATGAAATATCTGAGGTACTGAAAGTGCCTTGTTGCTTAGTGTTAATCATAGTGCAGAAACTTAACTTCAACACAACAATAAATGATTACTGTTAACCACATTAAAAGTGGGGAAAAAATAACCCAAATTACACAAAAAGTGACAGCCAGAGAGAAAAAAAACTAAATTAGAGAGAAGATGCTTTAAGTCTTCATATCACCCTTTTTAGATCGTTTTATAGCATCCTTTAAAATTTCTGATATACAAGGAGGAAAACAAAAAGGACAAATACAGCTTGAGGACACCATGTGCTTAGCTGAAATCCCTGTCAGGGAAGATAAGAGGGGCAATGAGGGTCCAGAGGTAGAGCAGGAGGCCCAGCCAGCTAGAGCACATCTTCACCCACACGGCTGGCATGATGCTCTGCATGGCATTGGTGGTGGTGTCTGGTCTGAGAGGGCACACACAAGAGGCAAATTAACAATTCACTTCTATTTGAACGTTTTCCAGCCATTATAAGGTAATCAGGGGTGGGGAAATAATTATTAAATGAATTATAATAAAAACAGCTTATGGTGACCCCAACACAGGAATTAACCTCAGTTTGAAATTTATTTTTGAATTCAAATGATCTGCTTGGATAAATATAAAACCTACAGTCAATGTATAAAAAGTTTTCTTTTATGTATACAGCACTTTAAATATTCTCAATACTAAAATATGCTGTACTTGCCTTGACCTTTTAACCTGAGTCTTTGGAAGAAAAGCTGTTTGGTGAGTCACTTCAAGTGATTGCCATTAAACTGGCCGCCAATGATAACTTAAATAACTTTGGTGTTATTTCAACCCTATATTGAAGAGGTTTCTAGATCTCTCTCTCTCCTCTCTCTCTCTCTCTCTTCTCCTCTCTCTCTCTCGTCTCTCTCTCTCTCTCTCTCTCTCTCTCTCTCTCTCCTCTCTCTCTCTCTCTCTCTCTCTCTCTCTCTCTCTCTCTCTCTCTCTCTCTCTCTCTCTCTCTCTCTCTCTCTCCTCTCTCTCTCTCTCTCTCTCCTCTCTCTCTCTCTCGTCTCTCTCTCTCTCCTCTCTCTCTCCTCTCTCTCTCCTCTCTCTCTCTCTCTCTCTCTCTCTCTCTCTCTCTCTCTCTCTCTCTCTCTCTCATGATTATAAAAACTATCTATCTATCTCTTGTCCATACTGTAAGTGAAGCTAAAAAACTAGCACATACATTTGTTACTTCAAGACTGGACTATTTTTATTCTTTACTATTAGGAAGTCCATAAAATCTTTCAGGCTGATCCAAAGGAAGATCATATTCCTCCTTCTTTAGCATCGGTTTATTGGCTCCCTGTTAAGATAGATGGAATTATAATTCCAATTATTGATAAAGAAAGTTTATAAATAATTATGAATAAATAAAGTCTAGCTCGCACTTTACACCCGTTAGTGTTGCAAGAGAGTAGCTGTGATAATGCAGGTCCACGTGAAATGCTGCTCTGAGCGAAGAGTTGGTACTTGAAGAGCCTTGTAGCTCAGTCACATTTAAAACAGTTCAGTAATGAATACCCCTTTCCTGTAGGAACTACTTTCCACCGAGCGGTGTAGTGTGACACCATGTATGAGGTCATAAAGATTTTGTAGTGCATATATCCGTCTTAGTTTACATCAGCTAAAGTAAGAGGGGCTTTAAATCGGAAACTTTTAAGCGATTTGATTAAACTCTGCAGACGTCTTTGAAATAATGTGGGTTGTGAATTAGTGCTATACGAGTAAACTGAACTCCTTGGAAAACGACAGAAAATTTTCAGATCTTCCTTGTTTTACATAATAGTTTCCCATTCAACCACCTTGTTTTATCTCTAGACTATAACACCCCAATACTTACTGGTACCAGTTTGTCAGCGTCATCATAATGTAGAGTGAAGCCAGGCAGAGATGGAAGTGGAAAAAGGAGTAGCTATAAGTGACTTTCTCCTCCTCATTGTCCACAGCCCTGCACACGCCATCCTCCCCGACAACTCCTTCTCCACATGACCCTGTGCCCTCCTCCGTCTGCATCAGCTTGTTAACCTGAGCATTGCTGGATGAGCGGATACTGAAGGGCACAAAGGAGGAGGAAAATTAGCAACAATAAGGAGCTAAAAAACACATTTCTGAAAACATAACAGGTAAATAAACCATCAGAAAATACTAGCTTAAGACTGGATCCGGTTTCACAGGTTTTATGACCGAATGTTTTGTTTGAACAGGTTAAAGAGGTAAACGTTAATTAGGTATAAAGTCAAAAGTATCTCAACCCCTTGAGCATTCGTCACAAAGCTCAGTGACAGAGCAAGTGTTAACACCTTAACCCCTAAACAGTCTGCTGTGTTCCATGATTCTTGATAACGCTCATTAGTTTTGTTATAAACTTCATCATCAGACAAATATAGGCACAAAATAAAATATTCCAAACAGGTTCCCAAACACCATGCTTTGTTCAGGATAGCAGCACATATACAGAGCTGTCAGAGTTCCCTTGACCAAATGCAGGAGAAGTTGTGATACTTTTTTTGAAGTAAGAGAAAACAAACGTGGGATTGTGTTGATTCTGACTACTTTAAGCATTCTAAATGGGGCTGTGCCAGGCTTTGAGAGTGGTTATTGCTTTCTAAAATTATACTGCAAGCTAGAGGTGGCAGCAGACCATTTTCCCACTCCTATTTATTCATCTTTCAACTTAAGGTGGAAATACACGGTATAAAAATGGGACGCATCTTTGCCATGAAGTCATTTTGACACAATCAGAGTTTGATTTATTTTAAGTAGACTCTATAAACCAAATAAACTGCATTTTAAGCTGGCACAGTAAGAAATATAAAAGTATGCTTGGATCAATTGCAAAACCCCCCAAAAAAACAATTATATTATATAATATTCCTTTCACATAAGGTATGCACCACTTTGTGCTTTGGTGCCTGTAACATAACCACAGGGATTTTATCATTTCCTGGACATTGTGTGAAACTTATCACCCTCTAATACCAAGGTGAATGTTAAATGAGGGGGCTGTTATATCTAACCCCCTAGGAGTAAACAGATTTGTGTAGGTGGATTTAATTAAACAGTATTTTGATGATTTTTCTATGCAGCAGAAAATCTACAGCACTCAGTGTGTGACTGGTGACACTGCTAAACCATCTTATGCATACATTATTATAAGTGCTGTTTCACACTGGCTGCCTATATGATGTATAACATAACCCCATTAAAAGTAGTTTTGTCAAGAACGCAGCAGGAAAATTAGCTAAATCTATCCTCTTTGAATTGTCCAACCAAACAAAAGAAACACTTTGATCCTCTCATTACAAATCAGGCAGGTGAGGATGATCACATATGCAAACATAGGTTTTTGGACACCGCAAACACTACTGCATGCACCTTCTTTTTCTGGTACTTGAAGCAAGATGCACACAACGTTATGCTGCCCACTTGTGGCCACTTTACAAAATGCACCTTGAGAGAGTTGCAACAAAATGCATCTTGAGAAAGTTGCAACAAAATGCATCTTGAGAAAGTTGCAACAAAATGCATCTTGAGAAAGTTGCAACAAAATGCATCTTGAGAAAGTTGCAACCTGCACTCTGACAAGTCAATGAATCCCCTCAAAACAAAAACTGCCAGGAAGATCTTCTTTATGTAAATTTATGTGAACATTTCAAAGTTTTAAGAAAATGTTTTATGCTATATCAACGTTACTGTATTGTAGTGCTCATGTATCCCACATTTGGTTTATCCAGAATGAGGATGCAGTTCTTGAATTGTCTAAATGTAAATGTATTACTTTTTTAATGTGTTATCCATATTTCCTTCTTCTTTTATAGACGTTTTGTTAGATTTAAGGGCCTTAGACGCACAATGAAGTTTGATCAAGACCAAATTTTTGCTTTTGTGTTTACCTGGCATAGAGAGTACAGAAGAGAAAGATGATCAAACCAACGATGCCTTGAGCATCCCACCACTGCACGTGTCCTGGATTAGTGTCCACAGATGGCTGGGTGATGTTGGCGTGAGTGACCAGACTCAACAAACTTGGATTGCATTTCCGATCTAAAGGATATAAAGATACACACTTTTAGAAATTAGCCACACTTAAAATGATTTTTAAAAAATTACACCCAACTTAAAGTTAACCTGTGGCGCGCCAAAGGGTTTTAATAAACAAAGCGTTTAAATTCCATCAACACTGTGGGAACCATTACCTGTTTTAACTTCTAACAGTATTTAAAATTATTTTCCCCCTCAAACTTAAAACAGCATTTTCAAATATTTATAAATTTTGGAAAAAATGATTTAGTTAATTGATATTTTGTTTCAGAACGGCCAGTCAAAAGATTTGTATGTTTCTCATTTATCGTAGAAAACCTTTATTTTCATTTATTGGCATTAAAACAAGCAAACTCCTTTCATTATCACACATCAGGTTTTTTTCAGATGCCATTTTGATTATTTATCTTTGGCAATGAGATTTCAGTCTTTAATGTTGGAAGGCCTCCTTTAATCACTCTAATCATTAGCTCCATCCACAGACTGAATAATGTAAAAAAAAAAAAAAGCCAAGTTGTTCAAATTAAAAGACAACTTTAAACTTAATCTGCTTTAGGTGTCATTTTAGGTTTAATTGTATTATTGCCAAATTTACCAATTTAGAACAAAACCGTAGCTTTATTATTCATTAACATTGCAAAAACTTTCAAAACAGAATATTTAGGTTGTCTACATCTTGAACCCATTCAGACACGTCTCTAAATAATAACCCCAACCTATGTTTTAAACATAATAAAAATACAGCGATTTATTAGAATAATAAACAGATCTTGACACTACATATATCTCAGGACAGTATAAGTAAAGGACATCATTAAAGAAAACAGAAAACTATAAATACATATTTATATTATTCACATGTCTAACATGCAAATGGCACTAAAACAAAAATCCTGCAGGAGGTTTGAAGAGGATGCAGAAAACTAAATGCTAAATTTATCATATCTAGAGTTCTTTTTTCACTAAGGAACTCTAGATCACACAATGTATATAAAAAAGGTATGGATGCTAAAATTAGCTACAACTCTTTACCGATAAGGCATTATGCTACAATAAAACTCACCTTTTTAAGCAAAAAACTGCAGCACATTGACAAGCACATGTAGGAAACCATAAGCATGAGAATCGGTGTAAATAAAAATATGAGGGATTGAGACTTCTGACTACTCACTTGGATTGTTGGTCATCGCAGACCAAGTCACATACATGGTATAAAGGGAAATGAGTGATGCCTGGAGGAGACCAGAGTGTGGCTGAGCTTTCTGTAACGAAAAAGACAAAAAAGGAAAGACTAAAAAAATGCACAAACATTAAAATGACCAAATTATTTTAACTGGAAAGTGGTAGGATTTATTTGCTTTGAAATAAAAGTTTAGAGGCAAAAATCCATTTTTGTCTCAGAGGTATCAAAACTGCAGACACCAATTAAAAACACAAGCTAATTCACAAAGACAGAAGATTTAAAGTCCCTTCCTGAGGTCTAATAAACAAGCAGTTACTATACCTGTATCTTTGGTAGGATGGACACAACAGAAATGATGATGCAGAAGATGAGGTTGAGGCTGATGAAGGCTTTGTGCTCAGTGCAATCATCTGGCTGTGTGTAGTAAATGTAGAAAAGCACCACAGCGGAGAAAGCCAGTGCATAGTTGATCAAAGTAAAAGTCAGGAGCCCTGAAATAAACACGGTGAGACGTAAACAAGTCAAATAAAGTTGCTTCTGGTTCACACATGCCAACGGTTTTATTTAGACACCAGCTAGAATTACTGGACATTTGCATAGTTTGTCCAAAGCAACAGTTTGCATAGAGGTTAAAAAAGGGATCTTTTGGTACAAAAGGATCAGTCAGAGGAAGGGTGCAAACATTTCCACAGATCTTACATGATCAATGGCAGCCAGGTCACCAACAGCTGTAATAAATGTGGGACCATAAAAGGACAACCCTGAAATATTCAGGGAGGCTGCAGAGATACCTACAGCCACACTGAAGAGCCTGTAGGACAGTCAGTTTCTACAGTTTGCATTTTTCTCCTGTATTCACCACACAACAGAAATAAATGCCTAAACACATCGTATGACTTTTTAATCCCCGATCCGATTTTTTTCCCACAGCATAGAGAGGCATCGACTAGACAGGGTGAGCAGATCTGTACATAATTTTTTCAGTTCTGTCTCTGTGCCACACAAATGAAAACAATTTCCCACATTTTACTTGGACAGATTATGAAAATTAAAAAAACACTATTTTATGACTTAAGGAGTCTCTGCAGCATCTCAAACCAGAACAGATAGAGAATGTTCATATGACTATATTAAACACAGAATGAGATCTAAGAAAAGAAAAACACAGCAATAACCGTTGTGGGGTGGTTTATATGCTGATTGAGGTCTCTCAGAGAGACCTGGGAAGTTTATCCAAGTTTTTCCTTTATTTTATTTTTTTGTTCCATGAAGAGGTGAGAGATACGCTGCTCTTACCTGCACCGTCTGTCCCTCGTTATTTTGTTTTCTGTGAGGCTCATAGAGGAGTATTTTGTCCTCCTGAAGTTATTTTTTTTTCCAAGATTGACAAACTGAACGTTCCGTCTCTCGTTTTTACAAGCCTCACAAGGGATCACTACTTTATCCGTTTTTCAGTTCTCCTGAATCCCCATCATGAGTATTCTTTTTTTAATGTTTGATTGATACTTTTTGCACGAGTCTGTCCCGCTTACTATATAGGCAAGGTGTGACTACAAAACTGACTGTTGTCCTGTGCGATTTACAGATTTTATTTTTTGATTCCCACAAAGCGGATGTGTTTTACTTTGTAATGGCGTCTCTTTACCAGTCAGACCCATGAAATTGCAGCTGAATTGCTGCATAGTTTGACTAAAATCGAACTGGGGTCTCTCTCAGTGGGAGCCTCCTTGCATAAAACTGTGTCAGGTCTGATCATCCGCACTGACTTTCAATGAGCGCTAAACACTACGACCTCGTCCAACACGATTTTCTGTCAGATCGGACGCAAAATTGGATTGGGTGTGTTCTGGCCCTAAGGAGGAGAGTTTAAAGACACGTTTACACTCCTCTGGGGGAACATACACACTAACACTTTTTCTATAGTTAGGAATGAAGTTTTTTTGCCAAGAGCAATAAAATACACATTGTTACAAATACCAGCCAGTGTAAGAGCAAAAGATTCTAGGTTATGGAAGAAAAATCAAGATGTAGAGGGCTTTCTTTTTTCTAGCATTACATCAGGTCTAAGCATTCATCCAAATCAGTAAAAAATGACTTCAAAAAAGGAAGGATTCATTCTTTTAATGGCTTATCCAGAGCACAGAAACAAATAAAACCAGAACAACTAAAATAAGAAGTCACTTTGACAGAGTAGTGAGCTAGAGGTTTGATCACAGTCCGATAGATTTAGTAAAAAAAACTTTGAAAGGATCTGAAAGTAGCTTGTCTAGACATTGGATGATGGTAGAGTCTCACAAAGCAAGATTGAATGATGAAACTAATTTAACAAAGATTTAGTTCAAGGTTGTGGAAACTTATGCTACATGTCTTATTCTTTATTATTATTTATTCATGTTTGTTTTATTTTAAGTTCACTTTTTTCAGCTTAATTTTACAATAAGAAATTAAAATAGGAAAAACCATTTGAAAAAAGCTTTGAATTATTCATTATCGTCAATTTTTTATTTTTTTCACTCAAAAACCCTACTGGTATTTTATGCATCTATGCAAACTACTAAAGCCACAGTGGATAATCTGCATACTTCTTTCTGAGACGGAAATCAAATTGAGCAGCAAAAGATGACATAAAAAAATTGAAAGAACAAATCTTCTTTATTAAAAGAAAAATACACCAATGAAATCCAAAAATAAAAAAATCTAATCTTAAACAAGAATTAACTGTAGTGCCAAAGGTAGAGTTCTAAAGAAACTACAGGAGTTATTAAGCTATGAGGCAGTTGTTGTCGTAATAGTAGATTTGCTCAAAATTAGTTATTGTTATCGTTTTCAGAGTTTAAAGGACAAAACCTGCAGCAGACACATTGAAGCCTCCTACAACAACTTCCTCATAGAAACTGGAGTTTTCCTTTTGTGTTTAAATAAAGTTCTGTTCTTACCCTAAATTTTTTGCTTTATTATCATTAATACCATTCAAAGTCTTCTTCAAAGTTGATATGCAACTGTCACTCCGCTCATATTATGCATGTATTTCTTTTTATTTTAACCTCTGTCGTTTTAATCTATACAATATACCTCAGAACTCTGCAACATAACCCCCCCCTTTTGTTTTCTGTTTCTCAGGTAAGAACCCCTAACAAATGGGACAGAAGATTCTGATAACAACCCATAACCAAATGTGAAGCTTAGAGTCAAAGATTTGTTGAATGCATCGTTTCAAAACTTTACCTGCAAACCAGCATTTGTTCTGAGTTTCTTCGGCATTTCCAACCCAGATCTTATTCCAGGAATGGGCGAAGTCTATCAGGAGAATAAGCTGAATCAAAATAAAGATGAAGGATCCCGTGACTCCGAAGTAAAACCACACTGTCAAAGAAAACATACGTTTATCATTCAGACATCTTAACACACATCTTAAACAATGTGTGTAGAAATTCAAACACAGAAAGTGTCGGCACCGGTATGAAAGGTTCCATCTGGGATGAAAAATGCTCCGACCGTGATCCCAACCAGGATGAGGAATTTAAAGAACCAGAATCTGGAAAATAATGAATTCACATTCATAACTGGACAATGAGCACACCAAAGTATTATAGCACTGATGTTTCATCTCCTCCAGCGTTTTCTCTTACCCATTTTGAATCGCGGCTCGTGGGTCTCGGCTGTTTCGGACACGAATCATTATCATCGAAAACAGAAAGAAGAAGCAGGCCATGGCAAAGCACATGCGATACACAGATTTGTAGCCTACGATGACATCACACTTGACCTGATTTTCAATACCAAATACGGTCGTTCCTCCCTGGCAAAATCCTGGGATCTACAAAAGAAAAAAAAATTGGAAAAAATATAAGCCCATACTAGTGCACAAAAAAACCGTGTAACCCTGCTCTTTAAATTAAATACAGCTCAATGCAAAATCCTTCCTTCCCCTTATAGGGGTCATAGAATGCAAAACCGAGTTTACATTGTCATAGATGAATAACAATGAAGAGAGGAGTTCAAACCCCATTGACACCTTCTTTCTCTGCAAATCTCACTATTCTAAACTTCCACCATGAAACGGGCGAATCCAAACGAAGCCCCGAGTTTACGTAAACTCTTGGATGTTGCCTTATGTGGTTCTGGCCTCTGCTGAGCCGCTGGCTGGACCGGACCTCAGCATGAGAGCCATGAGCCGCCCATCCTCAGCCAGAGGAGTGGGGCTGGGGGTCGGTAAGGCAGACTGGGGTGGGGGGGTGGGGGGAGTACTGGGCTGCTCCAGGCTACAGTCACCGGGTCCACCGGAGTTCCTGGACCAGCCCCACAGCTTATGGCTGGGTTTGATTGCCTGGGGTGTTTTGACTATGTGCTGCACTGTAGTCGACCAAAACATTTTACACATTTTTTTAGGTATGAAAAGTAGGACATGTCCGGGGGAAAAAAAGAGACATCTGCTCAGCCTACCATTTGAATGAGTGCTTTTTGCTATGATGAGTCTTTGCAGCTTTGCTTGTTTAAACCAACCAATCAGCACTAAGCTCATCTAAATATTCATGCACATACCAGAAAAGGAAGAAAACCTGTCATTTCATTCTAGGACTTTTAACCAGGCCTGCATTAGGGCTCATAGAACAGCAAATATGCCATTTTCAGCCCAGCCAATGTTACACACCCTATTCAGTAAATATTGATATATTTCAGTAGTGTTTTATTTGCTCTTTTGAAATCAGGACCAGAGTAGAAAAAAGCCTGAATTTAAACTGTAACCCTAACACCTTTTAAATGTAGTCTTTAAAAATGTTGAGCCTTACTACCAACCATGCTTAGTTTGGCTGTGTGAGGTTTCTTTTCTTCTGCCTACTTCCCCCAGAATTACATGTGGTTCTAGATTAGAGTTCTGTGGAATTATTAGCCCCTTCAACCCTGAATGGCTAACAGGAATGGGTTGGGACAGGGACCTCTAAAGCTCAAAGAGACCACCTTCTGCCAGGCGATATGATAGAACACACAGCAAGAGCCATCATGAATAAGAAAATACTTTTCCTTCCACTTCACAGCTCTGGAGTGTTTTATCCGTCTATCACAAAATTCCCAGATAAAGTCCATTAAAGTTTGCAACGTGACGAATATGGTATATGATGCGCTCTGCTTCCAATGATTTGTCAATTAGGACTCCCATTTAAACAAAATACAGCACATCAACAAAAATCCAAAGCAGATTTGAATCATGATGCATTTTAGGAAGTTGTGTAATCAACATTGTGAAGTAAATTACTAATTATTAGAACATGCTGGTGATAGGAGGAGCTCACTTTGCGGAGTTGTGTTTCCATTCCAGGCAGGATCATGATGACGGATACCATAGTTCCCAGAAGCAGAAAGAAAGAGAAAACCAGACGGGTGATGGTGGAGCTATTGGAGGATGGACAGCAACCACACAGCAGGCATGGCGCTGAGCCACACAGACAGGAAGCCTGGGGATAAATACAGAGAATGATGGAAGGTTATAATAAAATAAGAATCAGTCAACAGCAGGTGCATGCTGCTTAAATAGGCCAAGTGGTACCATAAACAAGTTCTATTTGGAAATACTTTTCCAGTAAATAATTAAACCAGACTGTCATTTTCCACTGCATAAGATCCCATAAAAAACACATAACATAAAAAAAAATGTTAGAAACAAATTAGAATAGCTTTTTCAAATAAACATACATTGTACTAATCCTTTTTGTCAAAGTTAATTAAATCTAAAGAAAGCTATCAGATTATTACCTACTTGCTTGTCGAACTTGTTAGAACTGACTAATACCGTCGGTTGCTGCTCTTATTTTAGAGAAATATTTTCATTAAAGCGGGTAAAACATGATCTATTTCAATGTGTAAAATAAAATTAAGTATGAGGTAACGTTCAGGTAACTATGTCCGCTCAGTTCGGACACTTCCTCGGTCATTATTAATAAATGCTGACATTACCTTGCCAAACACCATCTGTTTCAATGTATTCCAGCTGTAAAGTCGAACTAAGATATGATCTAACCTGCTAAACAACTAGTTTCTGTGTCAGGTTAACGTTAGCCATAGCTGTCAGATAGAACCAACAGGTAACGTTAGCATCAGTTTCTGTCGACCGCTGAGAATAAAATTTTCTTATTTGAAATTTGAGATAAACAAATAAATATCTATAATCAGAGACTCACGCAGCTGGCCAAGGAGCACAAAGCCATACAGGCCCCCATTTTTCCACATGAAACAGCCGAAAGGATGGGGTTGTGTCGCTTCCTCAGCCTTCCTTGGACTAATGCGAGAAAACTTCTTCTTCTTTTGTTTTATGGCTGATCGCATGGTAAGGTGCATAGCGCCACCTACTGTACATGAATGTGTAGTAACATAGACTCATATCCCCTACATTGTTTTTTTTATTTTTTATTATGAAGAAAAATAAACAATGCTTTCCTTACTGAATAAATGTTCTCTATGCTTTCTTCTGTTCCCAATTTTCCTTTTAGACTCCATTCTTAAATGCGAGAATGACCAGGAGTGTTTGCATTTCAAAGAAAAGTTTTAAGAGACTCCAGATCAAAATCCAACAATCCTGCACTTCTATAGAGCTGTTGCTCTCAAACGAATTTAATGTAAACACACTCTAATTAAACTCAAATTAATGGCAAAATAGTAATAATTAATCAAAATTGATTAGTAAATAGTTTAATAAAATAATTTTCTATCTTTAAACTGTTGAAAACTTTTGTTTAATTAAAGCTGCATGTATTTTTGTGTATTTCTTTTTATCAGGACTCGACATCTAAAGCCAGCATTTTTCATTCACATAAGATGGAAGATTCTGTGAACATATCGTTTCAAGTCCCGACACATTTGATCATTGAAATGAGGCCTGATTAAGCTTTTCTAAAATGTGATTATGCTGTAAACTAAACCAGTCCATAGAGGCTCTGGCTTTATGTTAGTTCCATCTTAAAAACTCACACGAAGAGAAAAGACAATTAGAAGAAATTTATTGATACAACTTTATTTTGTCTTTGGAACACAGACCTTGGCAGGAAACATAGTGCTGAATTTTGATAGATATGCATGAACAGGAGCAAAGAATAGGGCTGTTTTCCCCCAGGCCTGAAACTAGTGGTGGAGTGGAGATAAAGGAAGTTGGTCAGTCTGTAGACTGCTGGTTAGCGAGACGGTCTGCTGAGCTTTATGGGGAGATCCAGTGGATTGCGTGAGCTGATACTAGAGCTTCACTCAGGGACCTGGAAGATAGAAGTCCAGTTGGATAACACAGGTTGAGAGAACCTGTCCGTGATGAGCAAGCATGAAGCGACAGTGGAGAGAAAAAACTCCCCGTTGGAAAGAAACCTCTGGCAGAACCAGGCTCAACATGGCGGTCATCTGCCGGACCGGTTGAGATGAGACAGGGAACGCAGTAAGAGTCCGGGAGGAATGACACTCTGATGAAGCTTAGCTACGATGGTGGAGGAGCGGCTGGAGGTGGATTGAAACAGGGTCATCTGAATGAAGTCACACAGCGCATCCGCTGCCTGCGCACAGGAGCAGAAAAGTGCGGATCGGAGGCCTTTTAAGATTAACTTTTGACGTTGATTGGCTTTCTTGGAGGTGTGGTTTAAAGCTGATTGGCTGTGTCGCAGGTGGATGTAGGAGAGCAATCAGTTTCTTCAGTTGAACTTCCGCCTAGGCTCCATTTTTCATTGTCCTGCTGGAAAGTAAACTAACACCTCAGACTGAAAAGGGCTGAGTAAATTGTGGCCTGTAACGGGGTGTCTTGTTTTCTCACTTTTGTATGTGTTTTGTTTCATCCATCTTCCCATAAACTCTGAGCAGCTTCCTTGCAAAATAAAGACACCCTCTTTCAGGCACCTCATAAGCCCTGATTTTTTTTCAAAACAGCTTCTGATCTCACAGAAGGAGAAATGTAAAGCTTTAGGATACATCTATGATTAAAAAAAAGGTGCATTATGCTCAAAAGTTACACCAGATTTAGTAAAAAAGAAAAAAGACAAAAAGAAAAACATCTTTGCTGGTGGCTGGGCCGACCAATGTTGCTGCACACCTGAGAACATTTCTCATTCAAGGTTGTATATAAGGGGGGAAGGATCATCTCTCTTCACTGGATGATTATCCCTGGTGGTATTCCAGCCAAAGAGAAATTAAAATAAGAAAGTTGAAATTTGTGTTCTTGTGAATCTCTTTAGTATGGACTCTGTTATGGTTCCAGATAATCAGTGAACCTCAGTTTGTCTCTGATGAAAAGGTCTTGTCCGTGTGCAGAAGCTCTCCGCCTTTATCAACTCCCTGCCCGCTCTCCTGCATGACGTCTCTTGCATGTACCAACACTCTCCAATCTCACTCACATTTTCTTCTGAGGTACAGCCTGCAAAGCATACTGAATCAAACCCATACACATCCATGCTTCTTCCCCTTCATCTAAACCAATCAGTCATCAACCAACTCCTTCCTGATCAGTCTACTCTCTCCCCTCATACCAACCAGAAAGTTTATCTGACTCTCCCTGCAATTCTCCAAGCCTCCAGATTCTTGTTGCTTTGGTAAAAAAAATGTACTGGTTCTCTGTGTGATTCTGCATGCGGGTCATAAAACTACAAACCAACATGACAGCAGCTTCTCCAGAGCTATCACTCCTGCTTCAGTTTAGCTTGACAAACATGACTCAGTAGGTCAAACTGTTTATGCACTTTACAATTTGAGATGATAGCTTAAATTTTACTTTGTAAAAATGTACTTAGCTCACACTATTGTTTTTTATTTTTTATAGCATAACTTGTTTTAAACTTTTCCAGCAAAAGACAGATGTTTTTCTAGCTGTTATATGAACATTGGTGTTCTCCACCAAATCTTTGTTCAAACTATAGTTTTATCTAAATTGATGTTCATCTTATCATGCTTATCTAAAATTATGGGTCGTCTTTGTGTTTATAATCCTTATATTTCACCTACTGTAAACTTCTACTGAAATAAACATGGCAATAATATTATATTGAGGATAACTATAGAATCTCAATAAAGAATATTTAAATTATGCAAATTGTGAAAAAAATTATGGAATTGCATATGTAGTCTAAATTTAAAGATTCTGTGCGTGTGTCAGCCTTTGCCAAAGTAAAACTGAGAAGAGCCCTTTCATTGTCCTTATGTCCACAGACAGATGGGCAACACAAGTCTGAAACTTGCCATCTGTCCTTTCTTCTAAACTTCCCAGGAGCTCTGAGTCTGTTGTTCAAAGCTGCTAACAAAGGAACGCCTGTCAGGTACTGGCAGAATCCCTAAAATCTAGTTGATTTTCTAACATTTTCTAACCACAGAGATTTGATTCTTACTCTCTTATTAACTTTTTGGGGCCTCTTTGAGCAGTTGGAGTTGCAGGGGTACTAAAGCCTGTCACAGCTGTGAACAGAGCACAGCAGGGGACAACCTAAATAGGTCATCAGTACACCAAAGGGAAATTCAAGGAAACACAAAGTAAATGTAAACTCTACAGAAAGTTATTATAAGCCTGAGGTGATTTGTTCACTTATATGCCTTTCAAGGTGATTTTAAATTGCCATTACAAAATATAGTGTAAAAATAGTGCCCTGCACAACCACTTTATAGTTCTTGGGCTATTCCATACTTGACTGCAAGTCCTCTGTAATCACCTTTCTTTTGACAGTAGCAGATAACTCAGCTGTCAGCAGCTAATGCTGGCTTCTCTGTTTGTGGAAACAGTCCAGTTTCCCTCTCAGATCGTCACACTTTGATTAACCATTTTGTTTCAGGGATAAACCCCCTTTTTTTCTTTTTACTGTAGCTAAACATATATTAAGCAAAAAATATATTTTTGATAATTGTTTTTTTTTGGTGGGATTTGGTGTGGTAGAATTGTGGCTGGTGATATTCTAATATTTTTCTCCCATGAAATGGTTTTATTAAAAAAAAATTAAATTAATTTAGATTAAAAATATATGTTGAAGAAAATGGACTCCGTTGAAATAATGCGCATTTGGAGTAAGAAGAAAAATTGTCCGGGAAGCCAGTATATCTAAATGAAGTGTATCATCCCACTTAAAGCATTAAAACATCCCTACAGAATTACTCCAGGCAGCTACATGTTTTTACAAAATGGGC
The DNA here is from genome assembly GCA_030533445.1 of Cyprinodon diabolis. NCBI lineage: Eukaryota > Metazoa > Chordata > Actinopteri > Cyprinodontiformes > Cyprinodontidae > Cyprinodon > Cyprinodon diabolis. The sequence continues at coordinate 20,910,171 of CM060064.1, forward strand.
CATGATTTATTTGCATCACTGCATACTGTCAACAGTGTGATTTAGAGAAACAAAATCCAAAATTCAAATACATTTAGACAAACATTTAGACAAACCTGGATACAAAAACACATACATGGTAAAACACAAAGAACAAATGCTGTATATCATCAGGATGTAGATTTAAACAAAGAGACACAGGGCAAACAACTTTTTTACTCAGTCACAGATAAGATATTTTAGATATACCAATTAATCCAAGATGCATGCTTTAAACCATGAGTGGCTGCTAAAATACCTGTAGAAAAGCACACCTTAATGGTAAAAACTGGTAGACTCCATGAAAAAAGTTACATAACTTTACATAACATTGTTATGTTACATAATAACATAACAATTTATGTGTTTTTTTACACATAAATTACCTCTTATGTAAAATCTAGAAGCTACATCAAAGTAGCCATTTCATTTGGACCACTGTATGGAAATATATAAAATAAAGACGTACTTAACTTCATAAAGATTTGTTAACTTAATATATTAAATTGAAAACATGGATAAACCGTTTTGTGCAGCACTACTTCCTACTGGCGCGCTCCGATTTGTAAAAGCCTCGGTGATTGGCTGGTTTCGACCAATGAGATCACGTCTACCGCAGTGACGTTGTAGATGCTTTGTGCGCGAAGGTGCAGAAGTTGGCGGTTTGAATAGAGACAGCACAAGAGGTGAAAAAGAAGGTTCGTTGTTTTTCAAGTCGAGCTGCACTTGACGGTGAGAACAGTTTCTCTCATTTCAGTATCTACTTCAGTCAATGAGCGCCCAAAGACGCTTTGGCAGCGTTAATACTCGTTGTTCACCGTTTATTCTGGCTTTTATTAAGCGTTTATAAACTAACTTTATAAATGTAAGGAAATTGAAATGGTAATGGCTTCCATTCACAAAAAAAGTTTTCCAGGACATGAAGAAAAACTACACTGTAAAAAGCTTGAGCATTTTTTTCATGTTATGGTGGTATCTAACCGTGTAAAGTCAATTAGCTAATTTACACAAACATTGACTCAGGCACGTGCTGTTTTTGTTCCAGTTAATGTTCTGCGTTTCTCATGTTTTTATTTGTGTAATTACATTTCGTAGACTCGGCGCCTTCATTATGTGTTGCCTTGCAATTGTATGCAGGTGTAGTATCATACATTTGTGTATTCCAGGTATTACAAATACTGTGTCAAGTGTCCCCCCCCCTTATATACACACAACAAAATCTGCAGCCAGTTCTGCTGCACCTCCCCGCCATTTTTGCACGAAAAAAACTGCAGCCTCTAGCTGCTGCTGCTCAGCTTTTAACCACTCTCTCTAACATGAAGAAACTTTGTGCTGTGCACAAATAACAACAGATTGAGGCGTTAAACGATGGAAAGCCAGTTGTGACTGCTGATACTACCATGTCCTGACTGTAACTTGTACATGTTTAGTCATTTTTATTATGTCTCTTTATGTTAATTTGGACTCCACCTCAGTAGCTCTATAAAACTCATAGATTCCCTTACTCAGCTTTGGGTTTTGATACGAAAATGTATTTTTTTTCTTTATTAGGGACACCTAAATATTTAAATATTGCATAAAGTTTTTCTAATTAAAGCCCAGAGGTATTTCCTTTTTACTTTAGGAAGTAAATAGCCAAACATATTTAGAAGGGAAATATCCGTTCTTGTTCAACAGTGAGGAAATGTATGCATTTCAGTTGCAACGTGAATAGGTACATGGAAGCCTATGAGGAAAAAAAAATGGAAATAACTCATTTAAAAAAGTTAAAATAACTACAGTGAAGGAAAAAAAACACATTTGAGAAATCTGTGAAGTTAGTACAAAATATATATACTCTGAATAAATGGAAAAGCATTCCATTATAAAAGAGAAATTACAGAAAAATCATAATAAATTTTATGTTGTTGCAAGTAGCTGCAAACATTTTCCCATAAAAGTGATAAACATGATTAATACCGTGGCTCATAATTAGCCTCTGAGAGAGAAAGGTAAGTATATAAGTTATACATGTTCAACCATCTTTATAATCTTATATCAGAGTAGTGCATCAGGACTTAACATCAGTTATCACAGTTTATCTTGAAAAACATAAAATAGAACACTTCTATCCATTAATACTTCAATTATAAACAATTTAATGAGTTGTTAAAGATATGTTAGATTTTTACTAATATGAGTTTTTGTTGAAATTTAAGTAGTAAAAATTTACTGAAAAATCACTTTTTGTTAGAGGACCAAGTTCATCACCATTAGAAGCCTGCCTGGTCCGAATATATTTATTAAAACAAAACCATTTAGCTATAATATTCGAAAAAAAATATATAATATATAGTCACCAGCACCAAAAATAAATAACATAAATGACTCTTCTTACTACTCAGATAAGTAACCAAAGCAGGGTATCAGACTGTTTATGTATTTTATTTATCTTCCCCATGTAAATATTTACTGATAGGGTTGCACTCTAGCTCCCTCTACTGGCCTACTTTCATTGGTCTAAAGTTAGGAAGGTGTGCATACTTTACTGTCTCCTTAAAATAAAGCCTTGTTTTAAGTAAAATGCAGAGTTTTTTAGTGCTTACATTCAAGTGGATAAGAGAGTACTAATTTTTGTTGCTTTGTCTTCCTTTTCCACAGGCGATTAAAAGACAATCTTTCTGCAGAAATGGATACCACTGATGGTAAGTCTAAAAGTTGCATCTTGACCAGCATTTACAGATCACCAGCATAAAAAAAACAAACAAAACTACTTCTGAAATTGTTTTTGAGGTTTTGATGCCAAATCTGAATTTAGGAATGAAGGCCTTTTCTCATTTCATATAGTTTGGCTGCACAAAGTTTTGATAATCTGTCAGTTGGTAAACAAATAAAGTAAAACTTTATTTGAAATGTAAATGGGTTCCCGTTGTATTATAATTCTTAAAGCTACAGTGTGTAATAATTACAGGGATATACAGTCAGAAATGTAATATATTATACATAACTATGTTATTTATCATCATCTACGAGCTCAGCCTCTTAACCTTAATATTTGCGTTGCCTTAGAATTCGTTATTTATAATTACATAGGAGCGGGTCTCGCAGCCATGGAGGTAGACATCTTTGCGCTACGGCAGCGCAGAGCCAACAAACTAGCGATTGCGAGATCGCCCATGACGCTCGAAAGTAACTACGTTAAGTTGAGAGAGATGAACTGAGACGGTACTGAAATCTATACCCTACACAGACTAATGAAATACTATCTGTAAAATTATCTATGTAAACAAACCTCATCACTTGAGAAGGTAGGTGATGCAGACGTCGTGGAAGTACGTTGGGGGGGAGATGTTCATGTTGCTGCGGTCTGCACTCTGGACGTTAGATGTCGCTGAAAATTACACACTAGCTTTAAATAACAAATGTGCTATAATTAGATCACCACTGAATTAAAAAAACAGTAAATGGGATTCCTGTTTTACAGACATTCTAGTGAAGGAGCTGAGCAAGCGTGCGTCAGGCCAGGCATTTGAGGTCATCCTCAGCCCCTCCACTCCTGATGCCAAGGTGGAGTTCCCATTGTCTCCCAACAAGAAAAGGGAAACTTCTCTTGATGAAATTAAGAAGAAACTGGAAGCTGCAGAGTTGAGACGCAGGGTATCTGAAATAAATACAACATAAATGGCTAATAGTAAAGAAAATATTTTAGCCATCATAATTTCTTATCTAAACACAAAGGGCTTCTTCTCTCTTCCCATTAGAGCCACGAGGCCGAAGTTCTCAAACATTTGGCTGAGAAACGAGAGCATGAGAAGGAGGTGATCCAGAAGGCCATCGAAGAAAGCTGCAACTTCAGCAAGCAGACACAGGAGAAACTCAATCAGAAAATTGAGGCGAACAAAGAGAACCGCTCCGCCCGCATGGCAGCTCTCAACGAGAAATTCAAGGAGAAGGTAAGCTCCTCAATCTCTGTCCAGATATTTTCTTGTATATTTATCCAAAAATGAAAAATTTAATGTTAATGTTGATGTTTTGAAATGTTCACTAGGATAAGAAGCTTCAGGAGGTGAGGAAGAACAAGGAGGCAATAAAAGAAACTGAGAACTAACCTGTTTGTGCTCTTGGTAACGGTTCTAATGTGTCCACAGATGTAAGCTATCTATCAGAAAACCTTCTAAAATCATAATAAGGCTAGGTGTCATGATGCTGTAGACTGTTCTGGTTAGTGTTATATTTGCTCTGTTGTTTCTTTTCCTCCGGAGTTCTGTTTGGCAGCTGAGTTATTTTTTTTTTTAATTAAAGGTTTGTAATAAATTGGTTGTCATATTTACAAATACAAAAAGAAGAAAAAAAACTTTTCAGATTTCTCCAGATTGTTGACAATGCTGTATATCTTAACTGACTGTTTAATACAATGATTAAACTTAGATTCATTTCCAAAAGTTTGGACTCTTCTGTTTGTGTTATTTTCCCCCCCATTAAATTTCAGCACGTTGAAATGTCTCCATTAGGGGAGGGCTGTTGGAAATCAATTGAAAACAGGGCTAACATTCCAGACCTACTAGGATCCATCAAATTTTAACCTTTAATTTCATCATGATGTTAATATAAGAAATGTCCTATCAGCTCACTGTAACACTTGCACATACGTAATAGGGTACATGACAAACTGATTTAATGCTTTTTAAGTGATAGTGTAGAAGTAAACAAAGTGCCCCATCATGGGCATGCTATGCAAAGTTCAGTTCTCCTGAAATGATGTTTCCCTGAGATCAGAGGTAAGTCCTACAGTCTCAGCAAGATTTCTGATCAAGCTGTCAGCAAAACAACAATCTGCTATCTATCTCTCAATTTAGGTTCTCTAAAAGTACAAAGAGGTTCTTGCTCTTGACAGTTTTGGGTTTATTTTCTATTACTGATTTCAAGGATAGCAGCTCATTCTGCCTGACAAACTTTCTGAATGAACTGGAGCTGTCTGTTATCTTTGTAATGTCAAGATAACATTGGATATTCACATGAATCATAATGTTTGATGAGATAAAAATATATATATATATATACTTAATCACAAATTCTACTTAATGGCTGCCAGAGGAGGTTGTTTCAAGATACAAAAAACATGAATGGTCACACAACCATATATAGAGGCTTTGGTCCTGGAGGTGGTTGTCATAGGTTCGAGTCCTGGCTTAATGATCTTTGCTACCCCCCCCCCCCCCCCCCCCAAGCACATTTGCTGTCTGTCTAATTTCAAAAATAACTGCAAATAGTGCCTTAAAATGATAATAATCCAGTAATGTGCAAAATAAGAAATTTCTAACATCAAGGTAGCTAACAGTGAACTCAGTAACATATTTAACTATCTGCAGCATCAGGTGCTGGATGAATGTGTGTGTTTTAATTACATTTTTGCAAATTACCTCTATTAAAAGACAATACCTTTATTCAACCTAATAGGTTTGATATTTATAAACTGGTTTTAAAATTACCCTGTGATACATTTATAGTAAATTTGATTAAAATAAAAAATAAAAAAAAGAATAAAAGGGAACAGACTATTTAATCCAGAAGAACTTTAGATTGAGCCCTCTCTTTTGACAGAATCAGAAGGGTTCATAATCGAAAGGATGCCCAATGCTACTTAGTCTTCAGGAATGCTCAAAACTTTGTCAATACTGACACCGTGTGGCCATCATATATTAATCCATTTTTTTTCTTTTTAAATGAGCAAAAGCTTCTAAATAACAAATGGTTTGCTCATGGATAATTTCAGCATGTGTTAACCCTAAAGACTTTCCAGGTCTTTGCTCTTTGGGGAATTTGTAATAATGGATAACACAACAGAGTTTATGGAGATTTTTTTTCCCCCAGTCTTTAATTTGTTAATAAATTCTCCAAAAAACATTACTCTGCTAATCCCACTGATGTTTTTACAGCAATAATTCTAATATTTTACATTTGCTACAATCTACGAGATAGAATTGAAAAACGTTTAATCCAAATTGACAGACCTATGAGAATATTTACATAACGTTGTTTTAAAAGCAGAGTTATAACATCTCTGTTAAAATATTCAAGTGGGTTGGTTTATTTGGGAGCCATGAGTTTTGAATTATTTCTCAGATTCACCTAGAAAACTTAATGGACATTTTGACCTGATGCCTAAAATTAAACCAAAATCACTGAACAATATTAGTTTATAACTGTTTGTAACTAGGTCATCATTGGGAAAAACAACACATAGAAAGAAACCTGATTAGCTTGTTCTGCCATGTTTGAGGTTTTATGTGTTTATATCTGTTAAATTCTAGCTCAGGCTTGCAGTCAGAGACACACCTGTACCCTGAGTTGAAACAGTCCCATGAGATTCCAGCTGTTGTCTGTCTGGCCTTAATTAATTTTATAAACGCTTTTTATGTTTTTCTTATTTTACCTATTTGAGAATTTTATTTTCCCCCTATTGTCGGAGTTTTGATTTATAAAACGTTCATTACTGTGTATGACCTTAGCTGTTTGTTGCTATCACTGATAAAATGTGTGAAAGGCTTTAAAAATGTGTCACATTTGCATACGCTCACACTAAACAAATGTAGCACTGAAATTTTTAATTCAGGCACATTTAGTAATCTATTTGTCGTTTCCCACGTACCTGGGGTCTGGTGACAGAGGCAACAGCTCCAGGAGGAAACCCCAGACTCCCAAGCAGCACCCTTCAGCTTCTTATAGAACAGGGATATGCGGGGATCTCTCCAGAGTTAAGCTAAACAAGTCATTTAGAGACACAAATATAAAGTTACATTTTGATTAAAAAAAAAACGTATTGTTAAATATCTGCTGTAGGAAATATGTTGGAATTTTAAACAGCCAAAAATTTATTTGTATTTGAGGCTTTAAAACCAAGGGAAACAGAAGTCATTTTATTAAAAGGAAGCTTGGATTTTCTTCTAACTGGAGAGAACCCACACAGGGAGAACATGCAAACTCCACATGTGTAATTACAAAGTTTGCAAACTGGGTTGGTATTGCTGTAATGCTTAAGAAACCTTAACGCCATGCTCCTCTGTCACGTAAGAAATTGTTGGACTGATCAAGCCAGAATGTCTCATGGTCCAATTATTTCTATGCTTACAATCCATGTCACTGCATGTGTTTAGGGAATATACACTATGTAGAAATATTTCTAAATTTCACAAACAATAGGGTATTGTCAGTCAGGGGGGGTAACAACAAAGGAAGCGTTATAGCTCAACGCAAAACAAGGAAGAGCACAGGCAAGTGATTTCAGCACGCCTACCAACCATTGCTTGTTTTAGTGACTAAAGAATGTTTTTACTGGGATCTGAAAATGCCCAACACAGTTGCAAAAGCTTGCTAAAGCAGCACTGCACTTGGAAAAACAGCCTTTTCCTACACCAGGGACGTATTCACATTTTGTCATATTATAGCCATAAACCTTAATGTACTTTACTAGGAATATATCTATTAAAATCACACAAAATAGCTCATTTTTGTTAACTAGTTGAAAGCGATACGCTGTTTTTAACAAAGAAAATTCGAGAACATGTGAACTGTGGACAGACAGATAATAAATATATGATAGATAGATAGATAGATAGATAGATAGATAGATAGATAGATAGATAGATAGATAGATAGATAGATAGATAGATAGATAGATAGATAGATAGATAGATAGATAGATAGATAGATAGATAGATAGATAGATAGATAGATAGATAGATAAAAAATGATGATGAAAGCAATAAGGACAATACTTGCTGAAAGATACTGGATGAAAGTGACCATTTAACCCTTGTTGTTGTGGGTGTTGGTTTCCAAGCAACAGTACAGGAGACCAATCACCATTGCTGCAGGTGAGATTTCCACACGTGGAAAAAGGAACAAAGACGTGTAAAGTTCAGGGTTATATAAAAGTCTGTAAGGTGATGCCAGTAAACAAAACTCAGAATTTACATATATTTGTGAAAGTGGCATTACGAAACACGATCCTATATATTTATCTTACTGTAAAACCTGTGTAATAAAGTTTAGAATATTGAGGACTAAATAATAAGCAGTAAACAGTATAACTGATTAGGATCAATACAGTAATATCAGCACCCAGGCGCATTGAGACAGAGTAGCTGTGGGTGTATGAGTGAAAGACAGTGGAAGTCTTATAGGGCAGAAGTGAAACGTGATTGGTTTACAAAGAAGCAGAGGGGAACAACGTGCACGGTGATTGGTTGGAAAGGCTTTCCGTCAGAGCTGGTTTCCTCCAGCAGACGAGCTGCGGCCGCCGCTGCCTTAGTGACGGTTATCTTCTGCCAGTCCGGCCCATCAAATAATGATATCCATGCTCTGCACGGCTCTACTTATTTCATCGACGGACACACCTGACTCTTCCTACTGATTCTCTCCCGGAAAGGTAGTTTTTCCTCCTTTCTTCTGTGCGACCTGATGGTTTGTAGCATCAATGGTATCTCGCCGCTTAATATCAGACAGCATACCGAGAGAGAAGCGCCTGGAAGGCATAACCCGGACAGCTTTTTAACGCTATTCAGCGACTATCGTGATGTTAATAAACATAGAAAAGGCATAATCAGAGGAAGCACTAAGCCAAGCGTTGATCTTAGATTAGACTGGAAATTTAGTTTCCGATTATTTCAATTTAAAAAACCGCGGATCAGGTGCAGATCAGTTCCCAGCAGCAACAGGCCCATTTAGGCCCGGTTTTAATTCGCGCAACCCACACAAATCCGTCTCATATTGTAGTCGACGTTGTTTGTTCTCCCTCATCTATTAATATTTTAAAGGATGTGAGAGCTTTCTGGACGCTGAAGGGCGTGGAGCTGTGATGGAGCTATGTTACGTAATCCTCCATTCATCTGTCACGCCTCTCCTCCTCATCCTCTGCACATGTTCATCTCTCTTAGGCTGATCTGCGCAGGGAAGGGAAGCATACAAATGGGATCAATAGCAGACATGTTGGATGTATGGATTCAAAATCGAATTGCTAGACCTTCATTAAAGGCGAACTGGACATGGATTCACAGATAAAATAATGCATTTTACAACTTCAGCGCTGTTTTAAAACGTGATGGCATTTTTTAAAGGGTAGACCAGAGTCCTCAGGGGAAATGCTGATGAAAGCAGTAAATATCTGATTTACAAGATAGGATCTCTGAAATATCTTTATTTTAAATTCAAAATTAGTAGGAGCTTGAGTTAACAAACTGATGTTGTAAGCAGAGGCGTATCCAGAACATTTTTATAAAGGCAACAACCAATGTATACTGAGGGGGGGCCGAAAATAGATAGGCGCCAGAACCTCATGGTTAATCTACACTGTTCCAACAGGAAAATTAACAAGCACAACATCAATATGTTCTAAATAAAGACAAACTATACTTTCCTACAGCCTTTGCTAACAAATAGATGCATATATTTAAACATTCGTCTGGATAAAAGGTATAGTGGAAAAAATTCTTTCAGGTTTGATTTCTGGGGTGAACATCTTTTCCATTGTCAGTACATACCCACTTTTATTAATGATCATTATGCATAAAATTGATATTTAAAAGTTTATTAAGTTTTTATTCAAATTGTTATTTATCTATGATTTCAATTAAGACTCCTAGATGACTGGCAGAGAGACAAATTTCTCTGTAACTTATATATAATGCAAAATCTATTTCTGAAAAGAGCATGAATTCCATACTTTATATCTTTCATTTTAGTATAATGATGTGCATAATTAACCACAGTCTTTTTGATTTCAGGTAATTGTTTATATATGAAGAATTTAAATGTTTTAAATATTCCACTTGAGAGTATTACTGCTGCTACCATCTGTATTAGAGGGAAATAATTGGTAGGGGGTGACCACAGCCTGGCCCCCCATCTAGCTCTACCCCTGGTTGTAAGCACGTGGACTTTTAGCTGTCTGAAAACAACTCACAAAAATGACTAAGCATTTTATACAAATGATGATTTAGAAACCTTTGAACTATTTACATTAAATAGGATGTTAAGACAGAAGCTGATGGGTCTTTAAACAGGAAATGAAGGTTTAAGCTAATGCTCCACCATTGATCTTCCTGTTTAAAATGTCCTACAAGGAGACCATGTAAAGCACTTCTTGTAAGAGTAACTGTTTGTTCTAAAGCAAGGGATGTAAAGAGCATTTCAGTATTAGTTTCATATAAAAACATCCTTGGTTGTGTACTCTCTTTCCCATTTTCTCAGTGATTCTGTGTGAATAAACATCAAAAAAGAAATCACACAGATGGTTTAAATACCAGTATTCTTTGAAGATTAGGGTTGTTTAACATGGTAGGAGTCAGAGTAGCCTCTTGGACGAGTACTTTATATTTACACAAAATACAAACGTCAACAGTTACTGTTGTTTAAATATCAACTGCTTACAAACTTTTAACAGAAAACAATAAATGAAAAACTTTTCCTTTAAGACAGATCCTAACCCTCATTGAACTACAGTTACTACTGAGCCTATACCAACCTTAAGCAAAAGATTATCAAAATTATTTTCCTACAAAACAGATCAGTTTATGTGATGTTTGTATATATTCGCTAACTTTAACTACATAACTACAACTTAAAGGTATAATGCAGGATTTTCGTGAAATTTTTAAAATGCAATCCACATGCACAACCCTGTACCTGCTCTTGAGAGGGGACGCCTATTAAACGCATGCGAGAGCATGTGCAAGCACATTTTTTCCTTGTGCACCCTCTGTTTAAAAGTTGTGGTTTGCATCACTCATATAAGCTTCCTTTCCAAAAGATTTGCCATTTTTCCACTATGTCAGTCTCACCACCGGAAAGTGAAAATGGGGATAAGCACGTAGGACAGCCTTACATAAACATATCACCAGAATGATTGACAACTAGGTGGACCACTTATTTTGATGATCCACCTGGAAAAAAGAACATCCTCCACTACACCTTTAAGTACAACTTCAGTTACATATTGTCCCAGCATCCCCTTTCTGCATATCACACCCTAAAATGTTTAGCCCAGCCAGGCTATTGGAGATCTTTCCATTTTTAAAACATTATTATTTAAATGTCTCATTCATATACTGTATTAACGAACAGTTACTTACAGGAAGCAAGTTTATCTCTGCACATAGAAAAATGCAAACTTGGCCAACAGAAACTTGAAGCCAGAAAGACAAGGAATTAAAATGAAGGAAAAGGCTGTCGTGTTTTCATAAATCCACCAAAGTACACAACCCAAGTTTGAGATTATTGTCAGAGCTCTTTCTTAAGTGGAAACTCCTCAATCTCCTCTGTGGATCTAAAGCTTCTTTCATCCACTATCTCATCTTCCTTGCTTTTCTAACTAGCATGGCTAGTGTCCACTGCTGACCACAAACAATCATCCGCCCCTTCAGCCATCACAGCATACATGTGTTGAACCATATAATAACTGCAGTGCAAAGCACTTCCTGTTTGTAATGTAGGGTTGAAACAATTAATCCGATTAATCATGATTAATCGATTATTGAAATAATCGCCAACCAATTTACTAATCGATTAATCGTTAACTGAAGTTTAGAGACTCTAAACCATGCCTTTATCTGACAGAGCAACCCACTCAGAGCATTAGACTGTAATAAATAAACATTTTGCAGAAAAAAAAAACATTTTGTTCTTCCAATATGCTCTATCCAGAATTCCTCAAGTGGAAAAGTCTTAGCTTCACCTGGTTTAATTTTGTAAAAAATATTCTTTGGTGAACCCTTGGCTATGCGATTATAACTGCTACACGCAGCTACTGTTACCAAACTTAAAGACTGCTTTTAGTTCCCACTTTTCCCAGTTGAACAGCAGATGGTTTGAGCATACAGAATGGGATCTTTGTCTATTGTTTCTTTGCACAATCTCTCTAGATTGTTTAGAGTCCTGGGTTGTCCTATGGGGCTATTTCTGAATTTCAGCCCACATGTTTTCTGCCCATTTCAGATTGATGCTTCTGTGTCTGGTTAACTACTTTTCTTTCAATTCAGTAATTTCCTCACAGTGGTTTTCCTGTTGAGATGCATTTTCATTCTTGTAGGCAAAGCAACAGCATTTATTTTTTATGTCTTGCTATTTAAATGTTTTAAATCTAAAGGGGTTCTAATAGCATTTCCTATCCTCCACTATGCTTAACAGTTGTCCGTCATACTTTGTTTGACATTAGACCTTCCTTAAGTAGTTATTGAGTTTTGAAGGTTTGTTTACATCCCTTTAAATTCTCTGTAATGCGTGTAGTTCTAAGATAAATATGGGTCCTCATCCAGAATTGTTTATCAGTTGTTTTTTTTCTCACCTTTTTATTTTTGTTCTGACCAAATATGCAATTTTAGGCAAGTCACTGTTTTCTGATTGATAAGATTAAACACTCACTAGGCTTACCTAAATGGTGTCTTCTTTTATCTTTTACAATTTGAAGAGCCTCTAATAAATATCATAGATACTCTAAGCAACCTTAACAAATAAGCAACAGTCATAGTGCATTATATGCTTTAATGTTCAGTGAACTCCAAACCGAGAAAGGGAGGAAAAGTGAAAAGGGTGTGGTTTTGACAATCGGAAGTCAACGACCCATGATTACTGATTAGAGTCCTCCTTACCTGCATAGCATGAAAGATCATATGAGAAGCAGGTTTGTCTCAGAACTGCCTGAAAACTAGAATCTTACCTAAGTTTAGAGAGGAGGGAATAATTTGTTGTTTATTTTTCCCATGACATACCAGTTATATACACTGAGGACCATTAAGTATTTGAGAAAGTAATCTGTTTGTAAATATAGAGATGTGTTAATTTATTATAGTCAAAAACCTGTTTACCATTTCACTATTTTACAGTATCTTCTGTAGTGTGCATATTCTAACTATTTATCGTTAAAAATTACAACAAAGCAGAAAAATTAGGTACAATTTCTTTCTAACAATTTAAACCAATGCTGATCGATTCATTTGTAGTTCAGTCAAGTTGCAGTGGGGCTTTGCAGGTCACTGTTTTTGCAATACAATCACAGTTAAACAAAACACAATTTTCAGATCACAGAGGCACCTAATTTTGGTCATATTACCTAAAATGAGTAATAATACACAGACCTTCTCACCCCGGCCCCTTAGGTGGCAGTAATACGTTTAAAGCACGTTTGCTGACTCACTTTAGGGAAGAGAGAATTGCAGCTTGTGCGCAGATCCATGCATGTGTAGTAAGCCTTTTTATCACATAACAGCTACATTGAAGTCCTGCAACAACAGAGTCTGGACAAGCAAGCTTTCAGATCATTTTTCTGTCACGCTTATCCCGTCTGGGGTCGCGACGGGTGCTGGTGCCTATCTGCAGCTGTCTAAGGGCGAGAGGCAACCTGGACAGGACGCCAGTCCATTGCAGGGCACCACAGAGACAAACAGGACAAAACATCCATTCACATTCCATTCACACATACAATCTCACCTAAGGAGAATTTTGAGAATAGCATTAACCTAACAGTCATGTTTTTTGACTGTGGGAGGAAGCCAGAGTACCCGGAGAGAACCCACGGACGCACAGGGAGAACATACAAACTCCATGCAGAAAGACCCCGGGTCGGGAAACAAACCCGGAACCTTCTTGCTGCGAAGCAGCAGTGTTGCAGCAGTGTAACCCACTGCAACACTGTGCAGCCATGTGCAGCAAGCTTTCAAGTTCATAAAAAAATAAATCAATGCTGGGGTAAAACCTCAACATGTTTGTGTTTAGTGCAAAGTAAAATTCAAATATAATCACAATAGCAGTATAGGTTGAAAAGAATCACAATTTAGATTTTTGACCAAGTCCCTCAGCCCTAGTTGTCAAAGTTAAAATAATTTCCTGCCTAATAAAATAATTTAATTTACTTGTCAGTGTATCAGCAGCTTCCCTTATTATTGATGATTGTGATACCAACCTTTGGCCTTTGTTGTATCACATTTTTCTTTCAGCAGTCAACTGAAAATAATGGATTGCGTCAGTTACAGTAGTGTGATAGGAATGGGTTGGGGTGTCAATAAGTAGACTTTCTTAATTTAATGAAAGTGGGATTTTTTCCCCTAGGAGTAACTGTACCGAAATTAAAATTGAGTAAATGTTTTCATTATTATTAGTTTAGAATAAGATTATGCCAGTGTTATTATTTGGTTTCCAGATGCATATAAATACATTCGGAACATTATTGAATATTGTATGATTTTTCATTAACTCAATTTGCTTAATGAAACACAATAATCACACACAGTCTGATGTTTTCAATTGCCCTTTTTTCATTCATTATGGTGATTTTCTGCTTACGATAAATGAAAAACTGCTTTCAAAGTCAAACAAAATTGGAAATGTTCTTTTTTTCCTTCATTATATAAACACCCTTAAACAAACAATGTTTTTTTTATTCTTTTTGTGCTGTTCATTGGTGCTGCCATCTTGGCATCCTCATCAACAAAATAACACACAGTCACTCAAATCACATGAGTATATCCATAGTGGTGGGATACCAACTGCATCAGGCCTCGGAATATTAACATGAAAGGCAATGATCCAACTCAATAAATCAAAACATGCCAAAAAGCCACCTGTATGCAAAGGGAAGTGGGGAACAAGCAGCAGCACGGCTACAGTTAATCAGCACAGAATGACTGATGTGCTTGCATCTTGATGGGAAGGTGTGTTTGCACTTTACTTAGTGCAGTTTGTACGAAACGTTTGGGCTTCTGGTTCAGGTAATAGATCAAGGATATCTTTTAATCTACTTTTGTTATGTTTCGTGGCGTGTAAATTATTATGTAGCATATGTCAGTTATAAATGTATTGATGCATGTTAGCAAGAGTGTGATTTTTTTATGAAAATGATTGCAAATCATTTGACTTCAATTTTGTAGAGGATTAGAATATTATAAGATACCTTTAAAGATATTAATACAGAAATTTGGGCTTAATAAAGATTATGTTCAATGTTTCAAACAGTATCTGTAATCTGACAAACTAAAGCCTCTTATATATAAATATCGTTTAGATAGCCTTACAGTGACACAGTGTGAGAAATCCACTTTAATAAGAACAATGTCAGTTTTTTCAGCTGTAATAGTTAATTATAACAAACTCATTACTTCCTGTTACCGAAGTGGTAGGAAAAAAGTTTAAATAATCCTACTGAAATAGCCAAAATGGGAATTGATGGCTAATCAGCCCTTTACCTATATAGAAAATAGAATTTAGCTGACTAAACTTTGTTCAGTTATAAACTTAAGATTCCTCTTCTGGTTTTGCATAAGATAAAAGGCAGTTAATAACAGACTACACCTGTACCATGGAGGAACTATGGAGTACCAAGAGGGTCACTAAAAAACAAAACCAGTTTTAAATTTTACATGTTTTTGCAATTTTAAAATATGCAATTTGAAATCCTATTTGAAACGTCTTATCCAATGTCACATTTTAAACTGAATTAATGAATAGTATTTATTAAATACTTGAATTTGAAAAGGAATTTTAAAATTCTGTTTATAAATGGAACTTTCAAAACCAAAGTTCATAAACCTGATTATAAATACCTTTTCTATAAATACCTCACGACCCTAGCAGGGATAAGCGTGACAGAAAATGGATGGATGGATGGAAATAATTTGTTGAGAAGATGTGCCAAGACAAGAGATCGACAGATACAAGTTTTCTTTAGGGCCGATCTTGAAAGCAACTATTTTAACATTAGTCTAACCAATCCCCGATATGTGGGAGCACATTTTTAAAGCTGATGTTTCGTTTTCTTTCTCTATTTGCATGATACAAATGACACCATGGTAACAAATTACAGAAACATTTATTAACAAATCAAACAAAACATTGACAGTAGATAGCAAATGAACGAAGGAGCAATGCACTTCATATGATCTCAAGTCATGGCTGCTGAATACACAAATGAATCAGTGGATGCATGCACATATATCGGCCAATGGCGATAAAAAATTATAATATCAGACAATGTATTTGTCTATCTCTATAAAATACATCATACTTTCCCTGGTAAACCGTGCCTTATCCTACAAGGTAATACAATGAGACACACAGAAAAAGTGTAGCTGCAGACCTTTTATGGTCTAACTAAAACATCTTTCTTATCTTTACTCTGGGTAATTTGCAGCAGATCTGTGGTAAACTGACCATTCAGCTGCTGTCCCACTGACAACTTTACAATGATAGCTTTTACCTATGCAAACACTTCCATTAGCAATGGAGCTAAGGTCACCTTTATAAATGGTAAAATAAACACGCTGAACATCCCAAAGCTCAGTCTTCAACAGTGACTTCTTGCATCTCTATGTAAATGAGTCGATATAGGAAAACCCAGGTAACTAGATATACCTTACCTAATATGTCAGCAGCATAGATAATATCTAAAAATAATCATTAAATGTTGAGTTGAAACCATCCAATCTGACTAATTGGATGTATCAATTATTATTCACATATGTCCCCAAAACAAGCCTATTTTATATAGTTGCCTAACTTCTTATGTTTCAGCAATTTTAGTTAGTCTTAGCACAGATACAGTATTTCCTCCAGCAGCAGAACCTAGTGAGTGAAACTGAGCTCATGAGCTGACTTCATCTTTTCCAGGTGATCACAGCTAATAAATAAAATAAGAACTTCAATTATTATGTGTGTCTTTTATTGATTGCAAACATCAATGGGTAGATATATCACTTTTGGATGATCTTGTACCCTATATGGGCTTGTCAGTCTTGCAAATGCAATTTCCTACGAAAACTGTTACATTATCAGCTAGTACACCTCTACTATGAGCAGAAAACTCACTAAGACAAATCAGGACATGAACGTCTGATCACAATTTACATCATATTCTATGTTCTTATTTAGTCCCAGGTGTAGAATACCACCTGAGTGGACGTTCTTTGCCTGGAGACTGCAGATCATTCCCTCTTATTGGTTAATTTTTTTCTCGTAACGAAAAAAAAAAAGATAGTAATGCACTGCATTCAGAAAGAAAACTCAGAAAGCAACTCATTTACCAGCAATGTCCGATAGATAAACACCAACATATTATAATTTATTTCATAAACTATTTTACATAAAAGTAAAGCTCTCAAAACTAAAATAATCAAATTGAACATATTTTAGTTCATGTTTAGGTAGTACACATATTTCAGTATTTAAATGTCGTTTAGTGTGGATGTGCTAATTTGAGCATCATTAGTAGCTAACAATTAACCGGTTTAAAAGTTTTTAGGAAGGAAAATCATTCCTTTCTTTTCTCTTAAGTAGCATGACCCTACTACACAAACAGAAAAATGTTTGATATTCTTTAAAGTAATCCAACTTGACCAATACCTCAAAGAGCCTCAGGAATAGAGGAGGAATCAGATTGCACCTTGATAGACACACTCCCCTTTGACCGGACATATTAAGCTGTTTTAATATTGTATCATTAGGAACACCAAATAAATGTGTTTCTTATAATGCTAGACATGAAGTCACAAATACACACAGAAGTTTTTTCTCTGTCAGATTCAACTGTTCATTTCTTCTTTCCCCTCTAGTCTCCTGGTTGCGATGGCCACAGTAGTGATGGAGCAGATTGGCCGGCTTTTTATCAACGCCCAGCAGCTCCGACAGATCCCTCAGCTGCTTGAGTCAGCCTTTCCAACACTGCCTTGCACTGTGAAGATTTCTGATGTCCCAAGGGTGTTCCGCGAGCGTCACATCCTCACCGGCTACAGGCAGACGGATCAAAGCTGGCGGTACTACTTCCTCACCCTCTTCCAGAGGCACAACGAGACCCTCAATGTCTGGACCCACCTTCTGGCAGCGCTTATTATCCTCGTGAAGTGCCAGGAGATCTCAGAAACGGTGGATTTTCTGCGTGATCCCCATGCCCAGCCCCTCTTCATTGTCCTCCTGGCAGCCTTCACCTACCTCTCCTTCAGTGCTCTTGCCCACCTCCTCTCTGCTAAGTCAGAGCTCTCATACTACACCTTCTACTTCCTCGACTATGTCGGGGTGTCTGTCTACCAATATGGCAGTGCTCTGGCTCACTACTACTACGCCATAGAGAAGGAGTGGCACAGTTCAGTGCAGGGTTTCTTTCTGCACACTGCTGCATTTTTGGCTTGGCTCACTTGCTTCGGGTGCTGCTACGGCAAATACGCAAGGCATGATCTGCCCAAGTTTGCCCACAAGCTCCTCCAAGTGGTGCCCTCTGCCTTGGCTTACTGCTTAGACATCAGCCCGGTGGTCCACCGTATCTACAGCTGCTACTGGGAGGGCTGCTCTGACCCAATAGTGTTGTACCATGTCTACCATGTGATCTTCTTTTTAATCAGCGCCTATTTCTTTTGCTGTCCACACCCTGAGAGTCTGCTCGCTGGGAAGTGTGACTTCTTTGGGCAGGGCCACCAGATCTTCCATGTGCTGGTGGTGGTGTGCACCCTGACGCAGATTGAAGCCCTGCGAACTGACTTCACAGAGCGCCGCCCTCTCTATGAGCGCCTCCACGGAGACCTCGCCCATGACGCAGTGGCGCTTTTCATCTTTACCACCTGCTGCTGCGCTCTCACCGCGTTTTACGTGCGTAACCGTGTGCGTGCCTCCCTCTATGAGAAGAAGGAGTAAAGACAGTTTATTCAAAAGCAAAGGGTATTAATTTATTTGACTTTTCAGTGATGGTTTTAAAATAATTAACGTTTTCGTCTAATGGAAATATTGGTTTGTGAAAGTGACTTTTGCTTATATCTTCTGCCAAACTACAGTGAAGTAATGTGACTGAGGATGTGATTTTGTGACTTACAGAGAAGAAAAGGGAAACTTTGAATTTGTCAGTAGCCATGCCAATTCTATTTAAAGATGCAACAACTTTTATTTTATACAGCTCAGTAGATGCATTAAAAGTCTTTTTAAAATCCCCTTTTAACTTTATTCTCTATCAGCTACCTGCCTTAATCAGATTGTAGCATTTAAAGTAATTCAATAAGTTCACTACAAATTTATAAAAGAGAATTTAATCATCCAAGCAATATATTTTTACCTACAGAGTTTTGCCCAGCCCTTTAGTATTGAAGCATGTGTATCTGTGATTTAAATGGATAGTCTTTAATTTTTTTATGTGAGGTTCTAAAAGGCTATAAATTCATTATCTCTTATAAAGGATGCTAGAAGTACATAAGATTGTAAAAAAGAAATCCCCAGACAAGTGCCCTCACAATGAGACATGTTGAAAAACTTACCTTTTTATTATTATTTTTTTTTTTTTAATTTAAGCTAAAGGAAGCTTCACTGTGCTTCACAGAAAACTACACAGACATAATTTATTGGAGAAAGCTTATTCAAATGCACACAAAAATGATTTTCTAAACAAATCTGAAAAGGTAGAATATTCCTCTCAGGGTTAATAAAGCGTTCTTGATGAAATCTGGCCTTAAGTCTGAGCTCAGAGGAAGCAGCGTGTACTTCTGGGTTAGAGGTCATCATGAGGGACTGATCAACCAATCAGAGGCAGATTTGGAGTATTTAGGATAAAGTGATTGGTATGCTTTTCCTTTAGAAAGCTTTACTGACTATGATTATAGATAAACCAGATTTTTTTTAACTTAATACCTTCATTAATTTTCCATAATCAAAATGTTCCCACCAATTTTAATTTTCAACATCTAGATAGGTTTATATATAAATCAAGCTTTCAAATGCAAGGGGAGTAAATGTTTGTCCATTAGGCAGAAACAAATAGGGTCAGCATGCAGAGCCTGCATACATGCATAATATGCAAATCAATATAGGATGCTAGCTGTTCTCTATTATATTGCACATGTTAAGATAGAAAGGACATTCAGTAGATGTTATTATTTTTTCATTTCATGTCCGGTCTTTTTTTCCTTTCCAAAAATGGAAACAATTGGTTATTTGGGCTGTTTTCATATCTAAATATTACAAAGTTGTATGAATTATACAGGAATTTCAAATTTAAAGGAATGGTACACCCAAAACATGATTAGCCTTCATTTTCTACTCACCCCCATGCTGAACAACACTCTGGAGTACTTTTTGATATCTCAAATGCATCTGGAGATCTGGGAGGCTTCTTACTGTCTGCTGACATTCAAATAATGGAGGTCTATGGTGCCCGAGGCAGAAATGTCCATAAAAGTCCACAAAAAACGTGTCAATATTCCTCCATACTGCTCGTCCAATGTATTCCAAGTGTCCTGAGTGGGTAGCGTCCATAATTTACTCGAAACAAAGTCATTTAGAATGTTTTTAGAGCATAAACAGTAGTGTATAGGATTTCCTAAAAGCGCGCGCCTGCGAGTTCATGAACCTACGGAAACTGCGGCAGACCAAGCCAGATGAAAGTGCGCATTCAGCGTCTGCTCTTGATAATGCAAGCGTAGAAGAAGAAATGTGCTGTTTACCTGTGCAAAGAAAGAAACAACGAAAGAAAAATGTCTGAGGACTTCAGTTTTGAGGAAGAGCATGAGTTCTTTGCCGAGCTGAATGCACACTTTCATCTGGTTTGGTCTGCTGCGGTTTCCGTAGGCTCGTGAACTCGCTTTTAGGAAATCCTATACACTACTGTTTATGCTCTAAAAACATTCTAAATGACTTTGTTTCGAGTAAATTATGGACGCTACCCACTCAGGACACTTGGAATACATTGGACGAGCAGTATGGAGGAATATTGACACGTTTTTTGTGGACTTTTATGGACATTTCTGCCTCGGGCACCATAGACCTCCATTATTTGAATGTCAGCAGACAGTAAGAAGCCTCCCAGATCTCCAGATGCATTTGAGATATCAAAAAAGTACTCCAGAGTGTTGTTCAGCATGGGGGTGAGTAGAAAATGAAGGCTAATCATGTTTTGGGTGTACTATTCCTTTAAGGTCTGACATAATCAGTGCATTGAGTAACAAAATGTCTGTCTGTTATGATAAACCTTAACAGGTCAATAACCAACTTTACCATAACATCCTATTAAGGTCATGGGCTTCCCATAGTTTGGAGACCTAGATCTGCATTCTCAGATAATAAGGAGTTATTTTGGTTTAACCTTCTTAGATTTTCCACGTAGATATTTGAAGTGATCTGGAAAAAAGCAGCGAAAAGTTGAAGTTGACATTTGAGGAAGGTTATAGGAACTCTAACTATATACAACTTCACAGAACCTCTATTAAAAGATTAAAACTATCCATTCATTTTATCCAAGCAATGACAATGTTACGCATAATTTAGAACATTTTAGAAATGTATTTGAAAACCACATATTGTATTTATAGAAGCCAAAATATTTATTAGGTTACCTACTTTTAAAAATGAGGCCGGTACTCTGTATAGGTTCATCAATGGATGACTGGAGTCTTTTTCGTTTAACGTAACAAGTATGATTTCTGTCGTTTTTTGATCTAAGGGCTGAAACGTCAGCTTTCACCTCACATCCCATGATGTCAGTGCTTTGCGTGCATGTTTTCAATCAGTGACGGTGACGAGAGTTGATCCACAAATGCCAAGTCTGAGTCGGAATGTTCAGGTTTTAGATGTGTCGTTTTGTTTTTGTTTCAATCTTTTTTATGTGCCTCTACGCATGTCCTTTGGTACATATGTGGATGTTAAGTGTGTGAATGTCAACGACAGCTTAGCCTTGCACTTTTTACTTACCTTGTAAATAAGTTATATTTCTCCAGAGAGAGAGAGAGCTAGGTCTCATTTTTACGACATCTTACACAGTTTAGAACTTTTTATTTTTTTTTTTATGGAATACGGTACGTTAATATTTTTGTCAGATTTTATTGGTACTCATACATTGTTTCATACTGCCTCTTTGTTACTCCAAATGAGACATTTATTGTCCTCGGAGTCCTTGGTTGAATTTTTTTTTTCATGAGACTATCTCACATGGCTTTATCGCAAATGTCACTTGGATTTTTATCATAAAATCTCAAATGTCAGAGATGATCAATATTCATTACCTCGCTCTCTGTTCATGACTGTGTTTAATGTGCCAATGAATCTGTTATTACTTCAGTAATGGCGGTACTACTGAGAGATATCTGATCGGAAAATTTGTCTCGGCCTGACTAAGATGCTGTTACTGGTGCGATTTAAGCGTTAAGGTCCAAAAAAAAAAAAAAAAGTGAAACAAGTGACGTTAAATATGGCATTTCTATCTCGGTTATGCACTGCCTGAATCAACATTGTATATATACTGTAACTGACAGTGCTGGCTATGTTTACGTGCAGGAAAACCGTATCCGGTTCTTCTTATTTTGTGTGGGTTTTTATGGAATGATTTAGAGCAAAGGGAACCCTGGAGGAAAAAGGCTGGATCCCAGTTCATTTTCTTTAAAGGAGTGAACTGTTTTGCAACGGGACCCAGGCTGTTTTCATGCAGCCTAATGCTTTATTAAAAGGTGTCATTATAGGCAAATGATTTCCAGTTGGTAAATGATGTCTGTAAACATCTCACCAGCCCTTCTTGTATAGTAACATAAGGACCAAAGCAGCAACTATACATTTAACTTTATGTCCTCTGTGAATTGTTAAAAAGGAGAGGGAACAGCTACAAGGCTCATAGCTCAGATAATCTGATAGATTATTTGAGTTGCATAGTGACAAAACTTGACAAAGATCTGTACAAGAATATGGCCAGTATTCTCTGTTTGTGTGTGTAAACATAGCCTCAGATGGTACCTAAGGTTTTTCTCTCTTTCTTTCAGAAAAGCAGGGTCAGATGGATCAGAATGGATTCTGTCTCTAATTATATCTGTAACTGACTGTACTAATATTATGTGCTATTTAAGAAAATAAAGTGTTACTGTAATTTAAGAAGTGATGTGTTTTTTCCCCCACTTAATAAACATGTCAAATAATCAATTCAAAGTTACTTTAAATTAATCAAAGAACTGATATAGCCACAGTTGAGACTTATTACAATTTTGTTTGCTATAGAAAATTGAATTAAAAATTACAATTTCTCAAAAGCAAAAAAGCTGGGTTAAAAAATATTTATATCCTTAATAATTAGAAGAACAAATCGTTATTAGCATTACAGCTATCAAAACTTTTCTAATTGCTGGCCATCATATTGCCTGTTTTTATCTGTATTTTGTAGATTTATCTTACTGATGAGCTTCAGGTCTTGCAGTTTGGATGGCCTCTTGCAATCAGCCTAATATTTGGCTTCCTCCACAGATTCTCCATTAGATTAAAGCTGGATTTTTGCCTCAATATCACTTCAACTAAAAATGAATCATGTTGGTTCAATCTGCTTAATGTTAGTGTGTAACTTCACCGTCTGTGAATGAATAATGTTGCTGTGAAATGATTACTTGACCTTAAACATCTAAAAACTCATATTAGCTGAAATATGTTTGTACATCATAATTAGTGGTTGCAAGGTGCAGAACTTTCCCAAATGTGATGCATGCATACTGGATGAACAATCATAATGATAATTTAAAATGCACCCAGGCTTGCATGAACCTAAAAACATTTATCATAATCCATTGCCTGCATTAAATAAATAAATCTTAGAAATAATAGGTTGATAAAGAGTTGTCTATGAAAATATTGACAACAGTTTTTGAAAATCGTTATCAATATCATGTATATTACTGTTAGATTATCCAATGAATCAGGGGGAAATTCTACTCTGAAACAAAAGAAACTGAGATGCACATTTAATATAGCAGTTAATTTAGATGAACCATTCTTTAAAGAGCTGGAAGACATCAGTAAAGTACCTTCATATAAAGTTGCATTCATTTGATCTGTAACTGGCAATATTCAATTTTCAATTCAGTTTATTTATATAGCGCCAAATTCACAACACATGTCATCTCAAGGCACTTTACAGTTCAACCAGATCATACAGTCAAATTGATACAAAGTTTTCTATCTAAGGAAAACCGGTTGATTGCATTGACTCATTGACTCAAATACAATCCCTCACACTAAGCATGCTTGTAGCGACAGTGGAGAGGAAAAACTCCCTTTTAACAGGAAGAAACCTCCAGCAGAACCAGGCTCAGTGTGAGCGGCCATCTGCCGCGGCCGACTGGGGTTCAAGGAGACAGAAGCAGAGATACAAAAAGCAGCTGTAAAAGGCGGCCCCGTCCAGGAAACACACAGCCAGGCAGACGAGCTCCAAGGCAGCTCCCATGCCAGAGGATGAAGAGAGCACATCCACCCAGCCACGGCCAGAGAAACAGGACCACACTGGAAAACAGGCCGATCTCCAACATCTACAAACAAGGGTGTTGATGGAAGCAGCACAGCTGATGTTTCTTTCCTGGGTGACATCACAGCCAAACAGGAACAGACGAGGCAAAGCTACTCTGAGGAAAAGCAGAGAGAGCAGAAGGTTAGAGATTGAACAAACAGATTCTGCAGAATAGGAGAACAGAGAGAGAATGAAGCAGAATGATGAAATGGGGGTCCCTATGTCCTCCAGCAGTCTAAGCCTATAGCAGCATAACTTTAAAGACAGCTCCAGATAACCTGAGCCACCCTAACTATAAGCTTTATCAAAAAGGAAAGTTTTAAGCCTAGTCTTAAAAGTAGACAGAGTGTCTGCCTCACGGACTAAAACTGGTAGTTGGTTCCACAGGAGAGGAGCCTGATAACTAAAAGATCTGCTTCCCATTCTACTTTTAGAAATTCTAGGAACCACTAGTAAACCTGCAGATTGAGAGCGAAGTGCTCTGTTAGGAACATAAGGAACAATCAGATCTCTGATATAAGATGGAGCTTGGCCATTTAAGGCTTTATATGTGAGAAGGAGGATTTTAAATTCTATTCTTGATTTAACAGGAAGCCAATAAAGAGAAGTCAGGATAGGAGAGATATGATCTCTCTTTTTAATTTTCATCAGAACTCTGGCTGCAGCATTTTGGATCAGCTGAAGGCTTTTAACTACAGTTTGTGGACTTCCTGATAGTAAAGTATTACAATAGTCCAGCCTTGAAGTAACAAATGCATGGACTAGTTTCTCAGCATCACCCCTGGACAGGAGATTTCTAATTTTTGCAATGTTCCTCAGATGAAAGAAGGAAATTCTAGAAAACTCTTTGATATGGGATTTAAATGACAGGTCCTGATCAAAAATAACACCAAGATTTTTTACTTTATTATCTGAAATCAGTTTAATCCCATCCAAATGAAGTGACTGGCTAATCAGCTTCTTTTTCAGAGACTCTGGTCCAAAGACTATAACTTCTGTTTTGTCTGCATTCAGAAGCAGAAAGTTAAGAGTCATCCAGGTTTTTATGTCTTCAAGACATGCCTGTAATCTATGTAATGGGTTAGCTTCATCTGGATTTATAGACAGATATAGCTGGGTATCATCAGTATAACAGTGGAAATTAATCCCATGCTGTCTAATAACTCTACCAATTGGGAGCATGTATAAAGTAAAGAGAATTGGTCCTAGCACTGATCCCTGTGGTACTCCACAGGTAACCTTTGAGCGTGTTGAAGATCTATCATTAACATAAACAAACTGAATTCGATCAGATAGATAAGATTTAAACCAGTCTAGTGCTGTTCCTTTAATTCCAACAAAATATTCAAGTCTTTCTAAAAGAATATTATGGTCAACTGTATCAAATGCAGCACTAAGATCCAACAGGACGAGCACAGATACAAGTCCATTATCTGAGGCCATGAGAATATCATTAGTGACTTTCACCAGAGCTGTTTCAGTGCTATGATGAGCTCTAAAGCCAGACTGAAACTCTTCAAAAAGTTCATTATGGTGTAAGTGGTCGCAAACCTGTTTGGCAACTACTTTCTCAAGAATTTTGGATAAGAAAGGAAGATTGGATATAGGTCTATAATTAACCAAGTCATCTGGGTCAAGAGACGGTTTCTTAAGCAGAGGTTTAATTACAGCAACCTTAAAAGCTTTAGGTACATATCCCTGTAACAGAGATAGATTAATCACATCTAAAATGGAGGAGGAGATCAAAGGGAATACCTCCTTAAATAACCTGGTTGGAACTGGATCTAACATACAAGTTGAAGGCTTAGATGAAGACAATAATTTTGCTAATTCAGAAAGTTCAACTGGATCAAAGCAGTCTAAACCCGGTTCAGATTCCATGACTACCTTAGGTACAATCGCGGATAGAGGAGTGCTTATGATCTTATTTTTAATAAGATCAATCTTATTTATAAAGAATCCCATAAAATCATTGCTGCTAAGAGCAGGTGGAATGGACGGTTCAACAGAGCTTTGGCTCTGGGTGAGTTTGGCAACTGTATTAAAAAGAAATCTAGGATTATTCTTATTCTCCTCTATTAATGAGGAGAAGTATGCTGCTCTTGCTTTACAAAGGGTCCTCTTATACAGCAGTAAACTTTTTTTCCAGACTAGGAAGGACTCCCGCAGGCCTGTGGAGCGATATTTTCTCTCCAGTTTCCTAGCATTTTGCTTCAAAGTACGCAGCTCTGCATTAAACCAAGGAGCAAGCTTTCTATTTTCAACGGTTTTCATTTTCAAGGGAGCTGCGTTGTCTAAGGCAGTACGCAGAGATTATATTGCTTTTAATCAAGTAACAGTAGGAGTATTTGAAAAACTGGCAAATCAGGTATCTGATTATAACATTGAATATATTTAAAGGTTGTGTAAAAATGTAGGTACATTTAAATATCATTGAAAATATATACTAGTTAACATTTCTAACATTTCTAGTTAACTTAAAACTTAAAGCTACAGTGTGTAATAATTACAGGGATATACAGTCAGAAATGTAATATATTATACATAACTATGTTATTTATCATCATCTACGAGCTCAGCCTCTTAACCTTAATATTTGCGTTGCCTTAGAATTCGTTATTTATAATTACATAGGAGCGGGTCTCGCAGCCATGGAGGCAGACATCTTTGCTCTACGGCAGCGCAGAGCCAACAAACTAGCGATTGCGAGATCGCCCATTACGCTCGAAAGTAACTACGGCAAGTTGAGAGAGATGAACTGAGACGGTACTGAACACACATACTAATGAAATACTATCTGTAAAATTATCTATGTAAACAAACCTCATCACTTGAGAAGGTAGGTGATGCGGACGTCGTGGAAGACATTTTGTCCCGTAACGCTCACCGTACTGTTGGGGGGGAGAAGCGGTGGGGGGGAGATGTTCATGTTGCTGCAGTCTGCAGTCTGCCCGCTAGATGTCGCTGAAAATTACACACTGTAGCTTTAAAATTCGAAATGCATAAACATTATGATAGAGTAAAACAAATTCTAGTTTACTGTATATTAGCCTGACCTCCAAGCAGCTCCGCAAACGGGGGAGATAGATAACCTCAGAGCAACGAATCTCAAATTCAGACAAGAAGTCCAGTAGCTGATTGATTGTTTGACTTTATTGATCTCAATGTGGAGAAATTTACTGCACTATTTCCTTCAAAAAGTTACCTTAGTTACTAACTTATTCTAAATAACTAATACAGTAATTGAGCCAGCACAACCACATCAAACCACGCCTTAAGAACCATAACATTGAGAATCATCCTATGCTCTGAGGGGATGGGCTCGGTCTTCCGGCATCCCTGTGATGACAGCATTATTACAGAGCAGCATTGATCCTATGTTAGCTCACCATAAACAGTCAACAGGAGTTTTTTTTCTTTACAAATAATTGATTTCAGCCGTTTTTGAGGTTCCCCACCTTGCAGCAGGAATATGTTAAACATCAGGTCCTGGGCCTTTAATTTATTTGTGACTAGTTTCATAGACATAACCACCTGCCTAAATAGTCAGGGGTGAAACCGAAACAGAGTAAATGAGCTGTGCTCTTCCAGCCCCAGGTTAGAGGATCTGTTAAAAGGCAAACTGTCGTGTAGTCTTCAAACCTGACCTTCATGGAAGACTGCCAGTAAGGAAGCCATTGTTGAGAAGAACCAATCAGGAGTCCTGTTTGCTGTTTGCCATAAGCCATGTGGGGCACAAAGCGATCATGGAAGAAGCGGTTTGGTCATTTGACATTAAAATTTGCCAACATATCTTTTGTGTGCTGCTAAACTTGCATCGTGAACACACCAGTTCAATGCAGCAATGATGGCAGAATGATTTTGTGGGGAAGTTGATAAGTTAATGTTTAGAGCTCAAATCAGGAGGATCAGTAAACTGTGAGTTTTGCGGCATGGTGTTTAAAGCTAGAGTTACAGAGAAAATTGGATCAAAGCATATGTTAGAATGCTCTGGTTAATCTGGACTAAAACCCCCAAAGAAAAGCAGTGTCTTTAATATAAATGCAGGTTGTTAATATTAATGCATTGTCTTTAAATGCGCATTGGTTAAAAAATATCCAAAAGATTTGCACAGGTATTTGAAAATATTGCATTTAAAAAATTTTGTATATAATTTTTTTTTTTTTGCTTATTATATAATATGAATCAGAAAGAAATTCCGGTGGTGTTTAACATTTTTTTCAACACATTGTTACTATCGTTTAAGTTACATTGTCCAAAGAAATTTGATATCCAACTCGATCACAAAATTTTAACTCATAGGGTTCTCTAAATTTGAATGAATAAAAAGTTTAATTGAAGATGAGCATGAACATACCCTGCAACATCAGAGAACTGAGAGATTTCCATCCAAGTGATGTACTTCTTTTTATATTTGCGGTCTACAAATGCTTATAAAGCGGTTGTTATATATACTGTATATATTGTTTCACATCCTTATACAATTTATGATTATCTCTGCACCACTAGAGGGCAACCTTGTTATTTGGTAAGAGTCACCATTTAATGGATAATGTAAAGATGACATTATTAGGTGAGGTATTTTGGACTAAAATAAAAACCATTATTAAAACGAAATTGCTAATAGGTTGATTAAAAATGCAGTAAATAATAACATTAATTTGTATATTTTATTCGTGACATTTGTGTTTTAGTGATACTGAAGAATGCAAACCCTTACTGTTCATCATTAGTCATGTTGATACTGAATGCTTTAGAACTAAATAACAGATACATCTACAATTACTCTCAACCAATAAGTTAAATAGTTGTTGGGAAAAGAGAACATTATGATTTGGACTTTCTGATTGCAGATAAGCGCCATAACCCCTTTCAACATGTTTTACATCGGCAAAGGTGACGTTTAAACAATGTTTCTACCCTATAGGGGGCACAAGAGATCCTTATGTGTTTCTGAATTGGACCCTTGCACATTACTGATGTGTCCCAGCACTTTAAGAGAAAAGTGAAGGTCAGTTAAAATACTTTGGTTTTAACTGATATCAGTATTTTGTTGTGAGCCACGATACCCTTAATTGATCAGCAATGCTTTGCATACTATTTTTGTCTTTGGAATCCACCTTAAGTGGAGATAAATAGATAAATAATTTGCTTAAAGCATAAAACAATAGTATAACCATCCAAACCCTGATCCTGGAACAATATCTGAAGCATCATCTAGCCCACGCTGTGGGTGGCACATATGGTTTAAAAATGAAAATATGCTTGTTTGTATATTAAGCAGGAGTTGAGCAGGCTGTGGTTTTAATGCAAATTTTTATTCACATTTTCATGCATTTTTAAGATATTTCAAAGGTTTGTGTGGGAAAGAAGATCGCCTTGCCTTTTATATGCATTCATGAGTATCTTAATTCATAATGATTAAGTTGACTTTATGCACTCCATGTATGTATAATTCACATTTTCCCCTGCATTGGTGTAATTTTCTATTTGGTGTTAATTAGAACAAGCCTGATATGGACAAGAATCATTGAATTCTAAGCCCAGAAATGGGATCTTGATATGTCTGCCTTGGATTTGATTAATTCACAGTATTACACACTCAGACGGTCCTAAATCAAATGGCAGAGATAGCGATAATTGCCTTACAGGCTGCTTCCTGTCCTCTAACTATCAATTTCTTCCTCAGAGTCCATCAATTTTCAGAGGTCTGCTTGTGGAGCCGATGAGCGGCCCTCTCCTGTGGGCGAGTTGCTTTGCACCAGGGTGGCTCGTCTCCATTTCTTTTCTTAATGCTTCATTTCCTTTTTGCCTTTTGTGTTGAGGTTATGGAGGAGGCAACGTTGGCAGGCCTGCTTCATGTTTTGTAATTAAAGGTTTGACACGTGGAACAGAATGGCTTTTCTCACAGCCATCATAGTGCTTTCTATATTTGGCAGGTGACAGACAGGCTGAAGACTTCTATTTCCACTTTAGTTGGACAAATCTCCATTGTGCTACCATCTATTTTCCTCAAACATCTTTCAGTTTTTGTACTATTTTAATATGTTCTCCTACTTCAAGAAAAAAGAAATCTGTAAAACTTTGAAAATGATCTTGCTTGGGAATGGTTTAGAAGCTGTGGAGAAAGGTTATTTTAAGAAGATTATAAACACTTTTTACTTGGATTATCCTCTGGTGTATTAGTGTTGTAAAAAATTAGAGATGCTTCGACAACTAATATTTTTTAAAATTTTCTAACCTTCTGATTGCATTTGAACCAATTTCAGATTTCTAATTATTAATAACAAAAATGGAAAATTATGTGATTATTTTGGTTGCAGAGTTAATGCAATATGTCTTTGTGAGTCACAGTAAAACAGGTTCTTTACTGTTATTTCAAAACCTAGAAGGAAATTATTATTAAGTCACAGTTTTGATAATAATGTGATTAATACTGCTGGGATGGCTGCTAGATTTACACAATCTGTCTTCCTGTGCAAATTCTGGGAAATATACATCTTTATATTTACAAACCAATTAAGCCTTCCTGTCATTTTATATGTGTGAAGAGGTCTCAAAGTCTAAATGAAAAGCAGACATGTTTTGGGATAGGATAGATTTTGTTGGAATGCAACATTTTGATGACAAATAAAGCTGATTATTATTATTATTATTAACAAGATTAAAAAATTCTTAGTTTTAAGTTTTCTTCTCTCAGTATGAGTTGCCTCATCAAACACTGGTCTCTGCTCTGTGCAATCCTTAATCAACCTGGGAATCGAGCAGTTCTGCCACCAGCAGATATCTCAGAGCATCTGATGAGTACATCAACATTGGTTGGTGTCTTTGAG
This sequence comes from Cyprinodon diabolis, assembly GCA_030533445.1. Lineage (NCBI taxonomy): Eukaryota > Metazoa > Chordata > Actinopteri > Cyprinodontiformes > Cyprinodontidae > Cyprinodon > Cyprinodon diabolis. The sequence goes on from CM060064.1 coordinate 20,941,266, forward strand.
ATTAGAGATGTTTTAGCGTCCCTCATACTAACTGGTAAATTATCACGAACTGGAATGGAAAAAAAAAATTCAGGCCAGGATTTTTTTTTCAAAACTGAGGCCACCACAACCTGATTAACAGAAAATAAATTGACCAACTGAAATTAACATTCTAAGTTATCTATTTGAAATCATAAATTAATGAATGAACTGTTTAATTTAATAATAGTTACACCTTACTCTAAAAGCATAGCCTAAGAGATCAGGAAAGAAACAATAAAGTCTGTGGAGCAAAGCAGCAGGTTCCATCACAGCTTCATCCCTGACCCTTCGAGAGTTTTGGAGTCAGATGACCCCCTCAAGGTCCTGCCTCACACACCATCCATCATCCTTCTCCATCACCCAGGACAGTGCTGATTACTGATTCTGTCCCAGAGGTTAACATCCTTGTCCTTTTTTTTATATACAATTAAACATTTTTCAACCAGATTTGAATTATGCAATATATAGCATGTGTATACTGGCAACCTGACCAGGGTTACCCTGCATCTCGCCTGTAGACAGCTGGAGATGGGCACCAGCACCCCTTGCGACCCCAGCTGCAATAAAGTGTTATGGAACATGGATGGATGGATGGCATGTGTACAACTCCATGTTTTTGTGATTATTTGCTTTTTTAATTCATATCTTCTTTTAGTTTTCTAGATTTATTACATTTCTGAGAACACTGCTTTCTTCTTTTCATATCTTTCTTTGGGATTTGCAAAAAAAAAAAAATCAAAAAATCTTATCCAGATATATTTAGGTGATGCAGACCTGAAAGTCAGCAAAGTGAAGCAGTTTTATGGTCCAAAATTGTGACTAAAGGTTCCTGCTCTTACTCCTAACTGCTGCTGTCGAACACTTCCTTGACAGCGGAGCTCTTACAGTTCTAGTGCTGCTCACCGTACTGGATCTTCTTTCTTTTCTTTTCTTAAAAAAAAATTTATCAAACATGCACCTAGAGTTCCATCAATTCAGATTCACTTGTTGACTCTTTATATACTCTGGAAATGTTCATATAACAGCAAATATGTTTTTAACCCTTTCAGGATCTTTTATTGTTAAGTAAAATTTTAATAAAATTATATAATACAAGGATTTAAAAATCTGTGGATTTTGAGATGTGTTCACCAAAAATCTGAATTCATGGACATTGCAGCAATGAACAAATCACAGCCTAACATTAATTTTGTCCTTTGTAAAAATACTCTTTTTTATTGTTATTAATTTAGTTTTTGACCTTTAGGTTCCTCAAAGTTAGCAGCCACCCAGTACTCACTGTACTGGGAGGCTGCTCAACCAGCACTCCAGAAACAGAAATGAAGGGACAAGGAGGTGTTTCATCTGCTTCCTAATGCTGTTCAGTTTAGGGGAACAGAGACCTGAGTAAAATGAACAAATGTTAAGCAAGCATTATTCAAATAGAGCCACTGGTCCCGCCTGATCTAGAACCAGCTTCCAAGCCAGGCCAGCAGTTATGCAAGTCAGTAGGAGATTTCCCAGCTCTACTGATGGCCAGTCCACCCCTGCCTCAGCTCATGGGACCTCTGCTCAGCTAAGCTATATTTATAATAAAGTCCCCAAGAACATGATATACAGCACCTAAGATTAAAAAGATAATAACAGTTGCTTATATTTTTAAAACAAAACCCTACTTACAAAAAACAGGACAACTCCTTCAATTCTTCCCACTTTATTGCTTAACATTGAAAAATACTTAATATGATATGTATCCTTAACTCTTTTTGTATTTTTGATTATACATTAATTGTTCACTCACAGAGGCACTGATGTCTAAACTAAGGGGAGAAAAATGACTGGTCTAGAATATTTAATTGGAACTAAACAAAAGCGAGATGACATGTAGGACTCTACTGTCTCACTCAGGAAGGATTTTGAAAAATGTGTTTCTCTTCTTGTTGACATTTAAATAAATAGTTTGTGAATAACGTCCCTGTGCAGAAGATCAATACTGCTTGCATATTGGGCTTTTAAATAAAGAGCAAGAGGAGAGTTTAAGGGCTCAGCCTTAAGACTTGTTACAAGGAGAAACAGCGGCAACAATATTAAATTATATAAATATTATAAAACACATTTTCTTTATTATTGAGTTTAGTGAGCCAAGAACTAATTGAAACCGATTTTAGTTTAAATGGAGAAATGCTAACCCTAAATTATGTTGGAATAATGATCAACTTTTCTCACCTTAACATGAAAAAAACTTTTTGCTGAATTTTTGGAAGAGTAGCCAACTGCGACCTTCACTTTTATTGGCACCCCTGATACAAATTTGCAAATAGCTCAAAGTAAATGCATCTTATATATGTAATGTGAAAATGTCCTCCAGAGATGGCTTTCCTTTCTTTAATTTCCTTTTCACCATGGTTTCAGCTTTCTCAAATATATCTCAAATTATAGAGTGTAGCTTGCAGAGCAGATATGTGTAACCTAAAGCTAGATGCTATTTGCTTTTAGTTATTTTCCGAGTTCATCACATCGGCACAGATCTACATTGAATAACTGTAACATTTATGTATTTTTCATTTGAATAATGGCCAATAGAAGCTGACCACTTTATTACATTATATCAGAGAAAAACAGATGACAGGATTGCAAAGAAGTATTTCCTCTATGATTGTGTATATAAACATATCAAATAAAAAATTATTCCAATGTCATAAAAACACAACACATATGCTTCTGTACATCTTTACCAGAAAGCTAGGTTTAAAAATCCAAAATATGTTTAAAGAAAATCTCCTTAAGTGTAGAATATTTTAGTCTTAAACAACAGGTTGAAACAATCTGTGCAATACAATTTGGCCATGTTGCCATGGGATGCATGAAAATGATAGTTTTCAACTTTATTTTCCTAATAGATACATGTTTTGAATAACTACTATAAAACACCCAGAAAACAGCCCTTAAATATCTAAAGAGTAATCTCAAGTCAGATGCTAACTTCTGGATCATTAACCAGCCTTGTATTTGCTCATAGTCCCCAATCCCTTTATTATTTCAATTACAAAAAGCAATAGAAAACCATTTTGGGCACAAAATAAACACTCTCTTCATAATTTTCCACAGCCAGAGTGCTTGTGGCGCCTTGTAAAACATTGGGCGGCTTGGCAGTTTGCCAAATCAAAAACATCCAGTGGATGAAGGTCCAACTCATAAGAATGTCACCTTGGTGAAACAAATGAGCCATGAAAAAACAATCTAAAGTGTGCGAGCACTTTTTGAGTTCATTTCTTATTCACTATAAAGCATTTCAGGTTTTCCATGCTTAATAAGGTAAAAATGTTAAGCTCACAGCTAAATCAAAAGCACAAAAGGTAGAATATGATGCAAAACATAAGTCAAGCTTTTCTCTATTATTGCATACAGAAAATTTCAACGAGGATAGATAAATGACAAAGTTATAGAGAAAATGATGCAGTGCAAAGAAAGAATGAGTTGAAAAAATCTATATGTCTCTACGTGTCTCAAACTTTTCAAAAGTGTGGTTGATTTATGTCCAAGGTTGTCGCAAAGCCACTTAAATGTAAAAAAACTGCATTTATAACATTTATCATAATTTCGCATTCACTGAATAGAGTTTAAACAACAAAATCCATTAGTTATTGAGTTTACAGCCAGGGCCATTCCTAACACTACAGGTTTTTGTTGATTATATTTGATTGAACTACTGATGAATTCATTTGATTACATAAAATAATGATTAAGAATGCCAGCTTAAAAGACTCTTTACTTCGACTCATTTAACTTAAAAGAATGAACATAATTATTTTAAAAACAAGATAATAAAAGATTGATGACAAATGCACAAAAGTCTGAAATCAACAGACATCTTGTACAATTTTGTCCTTTAAACACAATAATGTTTAAATGCCAATAAAAAAAATAGAAGTACTCCTTCTTCTGTTCCTAAAATAGACAAACTTCTGTGTCATATCACCATACATTTATCAATATATTACCTAGCTGGAAAAAAGTATCAATGACTACCACAAATTAATAGAAGTAGCTTGTTCTTATCTTACCCAATAGCCATTTAGCACTGCTTCTCTCCCTCCGGTTGTTTTTAACCCAGGTATAGATAGACCCGGTGTCATCGGGTGAGAGGTGTGCCGTAGGAGTGGCCATCTTAGGTCAGACCAAGCTGCCATCGGAGACTATGGGTACTGAGGCTGCATCCTCCAAGGACCAGGTCTACTTCTCACTACTGTTCTGTGTGGTAATAACATTTTCGAGCAGTTTCAGCTGAAGTACAGTCATGGTGGAAAAAAACTAAAATAAAATGAGCCTGTGTCTTCAGAGTTTTACAGACAGGATTGTTCTCGGTTGGATTAATATGAATTACGCAACATGCTCTGCAGCGTTCTATGAATATAATACCAACCTAAAACATTCAGTCTCATCTAAAAGCGACTCTTTTACCTCCGCTTCATCTTTTCTGTTGCCTTGATACGGCTTGCTCCAGCAATCAGGTCAGCCACTGATCGGGCCTATTCATCATGGGCTGCTTGAGGAGATACTGCAAGCTGGCAGAGGTGAGAAGAGGAGGACGTGTGTCCTATCTGAAGGTCTCTCTTTCTTGCCAATCCCCATAACCACTCAAGGATAATGAATTCCCCCATCCTTCCTCTTTAACCTCCCTGTATGGCCAGGTTACAAATCCCAAACTCATTATAATGAGATAACCAGAAAGTGGGAGAAGTCTCCGATACCCAGACAGTGTATTTGTCTCTCAGCAGGGCTGTGTGAGTGCAGCTTAGGGGGTAGCTATAGTCTTGTTTGTAAGGTACTTTTGTTGAAACAAGGTTTTACTTAGAGATGGCGTGAGGAAAAGTAGACAACATGTATTGCTTCTGCCAAATTAACATTTTCTACTGTGAATATTAGGATTGCCTTTGCATTGCATCATCTTTGTTACAAACACTTGTTCTTGTTCGTATAAGAAACTAGACGAAGATTTATTTTTGTCGGAAGTGACGTTGTGGTGAAAAAACGTTTTCAAATAATGATCTGTATAGCAGTCCCTGATTAATCATCACTCAGCAACCTGTTGTATTTAGGGCCATGCATTTTTTTTTGCAATGACATTTCATGTAGAGGAGAGACTACTTTTCCGGTCTGTCTGTGTCATGTGACACTCTTTGTGCTGAGTAAAGTATTTTGATATTTCTTGAGACTCAGTTTTTTCTTCAGGCAAACTTGGCAAATTTTCCTGGTGTTTCTGTAAATAAAGCATGTTATTACACTTCTCAACAAGCCGCAAGTGCTGTTATTGACCCCTCCCTTCTCCCTCAGCATTCACTGGCAATTCAGTCCATGTGCAGCACGGCCTCCCAGCTGCAATCTGAACATGAGATGTTTTTTGGTCCACGTCCAAACAGCAAAGCTCTTGCTGTTTGATATTGCTTGCTGCTCTAATTGCTGTTGGCTGTGAAGTTAAGTATAAGATTAAAAAATAAACAGACTTGAAATGAAGAATCTTAAGAAACTCTAAAAATAGATTAGAAGTAAAATAACAGGATTGACAGGAGAAAAACAATTTGTAGTTGAAAACATACACATCTATAGCCTTTGAAAATTAAGCTGATTAGTCAGTCATTTCATTTGGATGGTATTAAATTGATCTCAGATACTGTAATAAAGTAAAAAAATGTTGGTGTTATTTTTTTTTATCAGGACCTGTCATTTAAAACCCATATCAAATAGGTTTCTAAAATTTACTTCTTTCATCTGTGGAGTATTGCAAAAATTAAAAATCTCCTGTCCAGGGGTGATGCTGAGAAACTAGTCCATGCATTTGTTACTTCAAGGCTGGACTATTGTAATTCTTTACTATCAGGAAGTCCACAAACTGTATTAAATCCCTTTAGCTGATCCAAAATGCTGCAGCTGGAGTTCTGATGAAAATTAAAAAGTGAGATCATATCTATCCTATCTTAGCTACTCTTCATTGGCTTCCTGTTAAATCCAGAATAGAATTTAAAATCCTCCTTCTCACATATAAAGCCTCAAATGGCCAAGCTTAATATGCAGGTTTACTAGTGGTTCCTAGAATTTCTAAAAGTAGAATGGGAGGCAGATCTTTCAGTTATCTGGCTCCTCTCCTGTGGAACCAACTACCAGTTTTAGTCCGTGAGGCAGACACCCTGTCTATTTTTAAGGGAAGGCTAAAAACTTTCCTTTTTGATAAAGCTTATAGTTCCAGTGGCTCAGGTTATCCTGAGCTATCTCTATAGTTATGCTGCTATAGGCTTAGACTGCTGAAGGACATAGGTACCCCTTTTTTATCATTCTATCTTTTCTTCCATTCTGCAGAATTTGCTTTAGTAGTTCGATCTCTAACATTATGCTCTCTCTGCTTTTCCTCATAGTAGTTTCATCTGGTCTGTTCCTGTTTGGCTGTGACACCATCCTGGAGAGAAATATCACCCGTGCTGCTGCCAGAAACACCTTTGTTTAAAGATGTTGGTGATCGGCCTGTTTTTCAGTGTAATCCAGTTTCTCTGACTGTGACTGGCTGGATATGCTCCCTTCATCTTCTTACATGGGAGCTGGCTCAGAGCTCATCTGCCTGGCTGTGTGTTTCCTGGACAGGGCTCCTGTTGGAGCTGGTTTACAGTTGCCTTTTATATCTCGGCTTCTTTGTTTACGTCTGCTTCTGTCTCCTTAAACCCCAGCCGGCCTCGGCAGATGGCCGTTCACACTGAGCTCAGTTCTGCCGGAGGTTTCCTCTTGTAAAAGAAAGTTTTTTCTCTCCACTGTCACTACAAGCATGCTTAGTGTGAGGGACTGCCTTTGAGTCAAGTCTGGAAAATCTGTCCTGTTTAAATGTTTAATAGGATGCCCAATGGTGGTTTTTATGCATACAAAGGTATTTAATCTCCAAAACTAATAAATATCCTTGCTTGCCACAAATAGTATTTTCCTGTTCCAAGAACCCATTACCTGAATATTTCCTTTTTCCTCTTCTTCCCAAAAATTTCCTTTTTTTCCCCCCTTCAAAAGCCTCCAGATGGCTCAAGCTCTTTTTGTTGAGGCCCATCAGCATGCTTTCCGCGGTTATCTCTCCTCACTGATGCACACTATTTGATTACCAGTGCACCTACAGCACTGGTTTCGATTTTCAGACTGAACGTTTTGAGCGATTTTTCCACACTTGTTTCGTTGAAAATGAGAAGTCATTTTAAGTCTTCCTTCAGAGTCAATACCACTGATGTCATTACAGTTTCCTATAAAACTATTTGAATGATAAAATGGTTTAAACAACTTTTGTGCTTCTTCTTTCAGCAGCACAGAAAAATGCTTGTACTTTAAATGTTTGGATTTATGTTTTATTTTTCATTTATAACTCTGAGTGTAATTCTTTGGGTTTTGAAATTGGATAGGCAGAGTTAGTGACTTTTTGAATGATTACCTCAATGCTGTGGATTAGCACAGAAATTGTTACAGAAATTTCAGCATAAGTAGAAAGATGATAAAAGGAACATGTTGGTATACAGTTTATTTCCTCAGCTTTCCTAAATGGACTTTCTGTTCCTCAAAGGCGAGAAAATGTTCAACTTGGCAATGCTCCCTGAGCCTCTACTTTACATTTTAGAACTGCTTACTTGGCAACAATTCAAGCAACCCAGAGAGATTTTGTTTTGAATGATGCCATGAATCTAGATTTGAACTTTCCAGGGGTATATTGCATAGTTTTCACTCTAAAACAAAAGAAGAGAGTTTGAAACTTCTCCCATCAGTACTTTTTCTTCAACAAATGCAATGCATCAAATTAATCAGCAGCCACACAGAATGCAATGCCTTCTAATTTCAAATGACTCACTAATGTTTAGGAGGGGTGGTATTTTTCTTAAAACAAAAATTGATAAAATTAAAGGAGATAAAACTTTTTATATCTTAATATACTGTTCAGATGTATAAATATTTGTCCTGTTTGTCATACACATTTTGTATAGCTTCAGCTTAGGATTTATTCAGCACAAAACCAAATATAAATAAACACAGTGACAGGTATTGGGTGCTTTTAGGTTTCTGCTGCAAAGGTGATTCTGTCATCTACAGGTCAATCTGTCAGGGTTGGGTGGAAGTTGGTTGAGGAATGTGTGAATTGAAGTTGTAGAGAGAGTTACACTCTAAGTTTTGTATTTGTAGGATAAAAAAAACAAAGTGTCAGGGTTTGTTTGTGGATTGTGGACCCAAAAGCAGAGGCAGGCAAGCAGAGGTAAATTTTTTGTTGATTTAATGAAGAGAACTGAAAAACAAAGCCCAAAACCACAGATAACAGGAATCCAAAAACCAAATGAAGACAAAGTCCAAAAAACAAACGAGAAACCAGAAGTCCAAAAATTCAAAGATCTTAAAAAAAAAGAAAACACAAGTAAAAACTTTACCAAAAACCTAGGAGTCATCAGGGGAAGAACTGTAACCAGGAGGGAGGCTCAGAGAGACGAGTAGGAGGAAGACTGATGAGGTTAGATGAGGACCCAGCAAAGAAGAACAGAACAGAGAGAGTATGGCTCTGTTCGAAAACCTGGGACGCATCCTCCAAGGACGCGGTCTACCTAGACTGGATCCTTCGAAGTCCTTGAAAATAAGGAGACCGGAAGAGTTTTGGCTGTGAATTCGAACCGGTCTACCCTTCGGCGGTTTTACCGCCGTATGCTCTGTTGCTTAGCAACCGTGATAGTTGACACACAAAGCAGGAAAAGAATGAAAACCAAAGTTTGTTTATTTATTTATTTTTTATTATAAAGTGAACAAAGACTACACTCACAAGAATCCAGAGTGGAATAAAGGTTCCAACCACCGGGAGCAAGAACAAATAAAATCAAATGTAATGATAGAAACCTTAGTCAGTTAAATAAAATGCAGCTTTCATTCTGCACATCTCTGATGTTTCTGCTATTTTCAAACATCCATTACTGTAAAAATGTCCATAGCTGCATATTGGTTATTTCTTCTCCAGTTTTATATTGTTAAAACACTTTACAGAATTGTATTTTTTTATATTTTAACTCTTCCCTATTATGTTATTCTTCGACATTTTTCAAAGGTCCATATTTGTATGACCATTTTTAATAATCTTTCTGCTGCTATAGATTTCCCCATTGAGTGACTATAAAGGGATTTTCTATTCTATAAAAGGGGTAGAAATATATAAGTAAATCTAAACAATGTATGTACAAATATATCTCCAAAATCTCTAATATTCAACAACAAAAAATACTTAGTTAAGCATAATATGCAAGGAGCAATAAAAAAATCTAACTCCTATCAGATTTATAGTTCCCACTCTGCAGATCTATTAGAATCTGCAATTACAGCCGAACTCATTTATACAGTAACAGATTAAAACCTTTAGATAAACCAAACATTACCGCCACATATCTGACTCAATAAACATTAAAACAACTATTTTCATTCATTTCAGACGGAACTATTCACAGACTTGTATCTTATTAAACTGAACTTCCAATTTTCACCACTGTTCAGCGCTTCGAATCTGGCATTCTAAGGACGCGTCCTAGGTTTTCGAACAGAGCATATTTGTAGGAGACTGAAACAAAGAGAGGGTTAACGAGCAGATTAGGAGCAGGTGTGAGTAGAGCAGAAACAAGAAAAGAGCAAGAGAAAAAAGGAGACACAAGAGGGCAGGAGACGCCAACAAATAAAAAACCTGATAACTGAATATAACCAGAAAGAACAAAATAAGAATTAAACCACTAAGATTATGAAACATGGAGTAAAGAAAAACTGAACACTCAAAAGAAAAACATGACAGAACCAAGACTGAAATAGCAACTAAGAATAAACAAGAGAACACAGCAAAATAAAAATAAAACCACTAACACTAGAAAACAAGGAGAAAAGCAAAACTGAACACTAAAAATAAAATAAAGCAGAACCAAGACTTAGACAGTAACTGAATAAAACCCAAGGATCACAACAAAATAGGAATTAAACAATAAAAACCTATAAAACAAAGAGCAAAGCTAAACTGAATATCAAAAGAAAAACATAGCAGAAACAGAAACCTAACTCAAAGACAAAGGTAACTGAAAGGCCAACACATTTTCAGTCCAAAGTTGTCAAATAATGATGCCAGTTAGCTTCATATCAGTATGTTTTTTATTCTGTTTTAGCGTGCTAAATTAGCTTGGTAGCTTTGTTGGCTAAAATAGAATCAGATCATCCTCCGTCAGATTTTCATGGTCACTAACCTGTGTTTCCTCTCACCAGAGTTACCTGCCTCAGACGCCCTAGCCGCTGCTCCTGCAGATCTGCAACATGTTTGTCAATGGATTAATAACCACATTTAAGGAATCCCACTGTCTGTCTTGCCTGAATACTGGGTCCCTCTGTTATGATTCACTACAACTACAACCTTTATGAACTCTACGCATCAGTTAGTGACAAGATGGGTATCGCCGTCTTGACAATATCTGACGGGTTGGTATTGAGACTTAATTAGAAGAGCACAGGTTAAAATAAGACAATGAGTAGCTGAGAGAAGGTGAAGATACTTAACTAAAAACAGACTGGTGTGATGTGACATTTTGTTATTATAGTCGAAAAAATTATGCAGTCATTTGTTTCATTGTCTTGTATATTATGTTCTATTTAATATTGTTTTAATTTAATTGTTAATTTCTATGTGCTGTTCTTCTGAAGCGAAAATCTGTCAACGGTCCCATATGAATTAAAAGTTCACATTTTCATATAAAACAGAGTTCCTTGCCCATTTTTCTAACAATGCGATAAGTGTATCTTGACAAAATCTAAATAGAAGTGTCTGAGGAAACCAAAAACTAGTTGAAGTCGGCGGTGGGGGTTTGGATTTCCCAGTTCTGTGAATAAGTCTGATAGATGGTGCCAAGCCTGACTGAGCGACATGGTAACTGAACCACTGAAAGGGTTGATTTAAAAAAAAAAGAAAAAATAAATCTCTGCAGGACTGTCACCCTTTGCTTAAGCCATTTTACTCCCTTTCTGCTCTGTCGAAAAAGTACTTTCACACTTGGTTAAAGAGAGTTTTTAGTGCTAAAAAGAAAGGAAAAATCAACATGATCCCAATTAACTTTCAATAATTCCTGTCAGAAAACTATGGAAAACAGCTGTTGCAGGATGTTTTTTCATTTGTTCTAAAAATAGTTTTGTTTTCAAGATTGAATCTATTTCATAAACTACTACACAAATATTAAATAAAACTGCTTTTCACAATGGCACACTTTTAGACTAGGCATAAAAATGTGCTATTGAATTGTATTGGTGCAGTGTTTTTTATTTCTTAATAGGAAGAAGGTTATTACATTTATCAAGGGGCAAAGATAACAAAACGAAGAGAAATAAATAACTTAAGAAATATATGAAATGTAAAAACAACTTGGTATAATTTCTTTACTGCTACTCCTGCATATTTTTGTTGTGTTCATGTATTATTACTTTTATCTTTGGTTGATGTATGGATGTTAAACGTACATGTCTCCTTTTTTCTGTATGGATGTTCTGCAAAGTTGAGACAGAAGTTGTCTGAGAGTTTGAAGGTTGTTATTAAGATTCTGTGGTGTAAGGCAGCCCACACTCACTGTAAATGTCAGTGAGATATTTTATTTCTTGGCAAAAGGTATGTTTATTTTTAATAGTTAAGATAATGTATTTTTATGTTGTTTGGTTCACGTTTTGCAAATGTGTAAAATGATTGCATTATTTTTTTGTGTTGAGTTATTTCTTGTTGAAAGTTATCGCGAGATTTGCATTTACGTGAAAGGCGACGTGTCTTGAATAAACTTAGAAGGCGCAGAAGCTTGGAACAGAGCTATGTGGAGCAGCCTTGTGTTTACTGTAACTGTCAAGGTATTTGTAGTTATGTTTGTAATATTTTTGCAATGTTATTGGTTATGGTGTTTTAATTACTTAATATTTTAATTTAGAGTGGACGAGGAAGAATTAAACTGTTAAAGACCTCCGAAGTGGCAGGCGGTCACGAGGTAACTTCTGTTAAAGCACGTGTCACCTAATTGTCTGTAAATGTATCGATATCTAAAACTTTGTCTTCTATTTCTGTAGTTTTCACGGCGTTTCATAAAGAGCCCGTCTAAAGGAAGCCGTGCCAGTGTTGTCACTTTGGAGTTACACTCACCATACTCTGCTCATTTCTTTCATGAATTAAGTTTTGTCCAATGGCAATATGTGTTATCTTATACTAAGATATCACCTTCTCCAAACTTGTCTTTGACTAATGGTTTGTGAAAAATATCCATGTACACTCGTGGATTTACTATAGGCTATGACTGATATCTTCCTTAGTCCTTTCCCTGACATATCAATGATAACAATATTATAAATGACCGTTTTTTTTTCTTTTTTCTGGAAGTCTGAATATCACCTTCCTCAGCCACATCTCAACAACACATTTTTATTCCGCCCTCGTCCTTTACTTATTTGAATGTAAATCCCATTTCTCAGTCATAAAATCTAGCCTCCATATATAAACAGTATATATATATATATATATATATATATATATATATATATATATATATATATATATATATACATATATATATATATTTTTTTTTTCTTTTCTACTAGCTTCTGTGCTGTTACATATTCATGTTTTCTGTGTATTCAGGTGGGGTCATCCCCAAACCACTCCCCTTAATTTAGTTTAGCTTATTGCATCTTCATAACTGCAGCACTTTGATTGGATAACACCTGCCTCATATCTGCTCCAGAAAACATTACATCAATTGCCATTTTAACCCACTCGCCACTGAATTCTTCTGTTACTACTATTCTGCTTTTAGCTCTTTGATTCATCCTCCTCAAAATTGCCCAGTTGCTGTAAGGTGGTCAAAATTATTTTTCATTAAAGGTCTCTCTACATAATCCGACTTACCTTGCATTGTTGAATGCTCCACATCAGACTAATCACAACATTTAAATTGGTTGTGTGGAAGATTTTGAATATCCATCAAAAACAAACATGAAACTGACAAAATCAGACTCAATAGAAAAGTTTGGAAGAAATGTGAAAACAGCACATCAGGCTGAGTTTTAAACACTAACATTAGTATCTGACTTTTATCTTAATGCTATTGATAAACTCAAGGGCAATTTTATAATTTTTAAAGGAATCTGGAAAGATGCTGGGCACCGTTAGCTAAAAATGTGAAACATATAATGAGGTCAAACCTTTCCTCTAATAAATCTGCAATTAGAGACTGACTGAAGCTCAATTTCAGATTTAAGAAAATAATTCTATTTATATATGAAACAAGATTAAAATTCAGTTCTTTTTAAAGTTAAAAATAATTAGACAAAGAAGGCAATACAGGGTGAAAAACGGAAGTATTTTACACATTGTTATGTTTTTAAAGCAGTGATTTTTTTCTGGGAAATCTTTACATCTTTACGCCTTTGTGGAAACAGTACATTTCCAGCCTCAAAACAAATATTAAAACCTCACCTAGTTATGGGTAACTTGTCGACATGGGCAGATGGTCACTCAAACTGAGCCTGGTGCTGCTGGAGGTTTCTCCCTGTTAAAAAGGAGTTTTCCTCTTCCCTTTGGCTACATGCCTGCTCGGTGTGAAGGATTACTTAAGGAAATGCAAGCGAAAATCGCTGCCGCAAGCTCATGCAGGAAGAGCATTTCTATGACTGGATGCAGTCAACTGGTTTTCCTAACCAATCTTACAGTATTGTCTCTGTAAATTGCTTTGACATGACATGTTTTTTGAATTGGTGCTATATGAATTAATGAATTGCCAGAGACAGTTTTTTTTTTGTCATTTGCAGCAGCTAATCAGCTAATGACCTCGATAAATACTGACATTTCCCAGAGTAACCTAGATTGTAATTTACCTGATTTTTCTTAAAATCAATTAGAAAAAAATCTGTGTTAAGGTTCATGAACATTTCCAAAGTCTAAAATTAAGACATCTATTTTTCCTCCAAAAACCATCTTTGAAAATAAAAACTCAGAAGGACTTTTTGCATCATGGCATGCCGATATGTCCACTATGAACAATGAAGTTCCACTTCTTGCGAACGCACAACTATGCATTATCACTTAAAATTATAGTTTCATACAAATTAACATCTAATTTGATTTTAATCTAATTTTAATTGCTCCTAAAAACTTATACTGTAAAAGGTCCTAGCTAGAAAATTTTGCAAGCATGTTTAAAGATTATCTTCGCTTCCAGACATGCCACTTTCAAGTCAAAATAAAACAGCTGATTTTGTAACAGGCAGGTGACTTGCTCACTTCAAGTTCTCAAGTTGGGGAAATTAATAACTCCTCAATGGGAGTAAGCTCCTCTAAAGAGACAACAGTATGTATTAAAATTCTGTGTTGAACAATTATTTTATTTATTTGAACATTCTTTATTTAAGATTATTAGGAATCCAAAACATATACATATGTATATTTATGCATGCACTTACATAAAGAAAAAACAAAACAAAAAAACAATTGACATTTAGAAGTTCTCATCGGCTCATATGAAAGAGAAATGTTTATATCCAGTGTCTTTCATTAAAAGAGAGAGACATGTCAAGGGGATTAGCAGTTTTTTATAACACTTAGCATCTTTATCAAAGTGGCCATCCAAAGTGGGAAATAGCTGGGGTCCAAACACTCAGAAAAATGTCCATTTTTACATGAAGTTTTGCTGTTATCTTTTCCATTGTATACACATTCTTCAATCTTTCTTGCCACTGTTGAAGGGTGGGAGGCAAAAGCTTGAGCCAAGACAAAGTTATCATTTTTCTTGCTACTAGTAGCAGAATCTGTAGTAACTGGACTTCCTTTTTCCCAATATCGTCTCCTGGGGTCAAACCCAGTATATAATGCAGTGGGTTCAGTGGTAACGTGAACTTGAGTATATTTTTAATTTCTGTCTGAACCCCCTGCCAGAATGGAATCAGTACTGGGCAGTCCCAAAAAATGTGAGTTTGATCCCCAATCTGATTACAATTCCTCCAACACACATTTGTAGCATTTCTGTCATATTTTGAAATACTGAAAGGTGTTTTGAAGAATCTCATTTTTAATTTCCAGTCAAATTCCTTCCAATTTGGACTGTGGGTGATCTTAAAACCTTTTTCACAAATCTCCTCCCACTCCTCATCTTCAATAACAATATTCATTTCTAGTTCCCACTTTTGCTTTATGTCTATAGAGCTGTCAGAGAAATGCATCTGTAAATGTTTATATAGATTAGATATGATCTTCCTCTTATTATTTTCCTCCACACATTTTATCAAAAATATTTCCAAAGGTGAACTATTTTGTTTCAATTTAGGCCATTCTTTATGTGATAGAAGATAACCCCTAATTGTAAATACTTATAGAAATCTTTTGAGCATAATCCATATTTATCCTGTAATTGCTTAAATGTCTTAATATTTTCTCCACTGAATAACTGATTAATTATTATTAATCCTTTCTGAGCCCATCTCTGATAACCCGTATCTAGTTTGTTTGGAAAAAAGTCAGTAATCTTTGCTATTTTTATCATGCGTGATATAGTTAAAGGTGCTCCTATATGTACAATTAATCCACTCATTTTCTATTTTATTTATTTGGGAGACTATTTATACTGCTATGTACAAAAGTAAAAATAAATCATCATAAGACATGGAAAAGTTATCCCCACAAATTGGTTTGTTTTGAGACAGGTGCAAATGTATGAACCATTACTGTGCTTTTTGCTTTGTTGATTCTTTAAAGTCATAATTTTTGATTCTGTTCTAATTGCACAAAGACTGTGTGTCAAACCTTGGCATAAATTTGTGCCCACCTTTATATATGCTTTTTTCTTCATAATATCATTCTACTTTTGTCATTTTTGATGGTCCAAATATGTTTTCTTGCACACAGAATCTTGTTCCATAGTTTAGTATCGTATGAATGTGTCCTTTGTGACCAAAACGACCAAAAGGATATTTTTTGTATGAGTTTGCACCTGACTTTCAGAAGTAGTAAAATATTCAGAAACTGTGGCTGCAGTTGTGTTTCAGACCTGGAAAATTGCTTCACATGTGGTAAATTTATGCATTTAAATATCCCAAAACCATGAATTTACATGGCTTGGTAATTAGAATATGATCTACATATTGATGAAGGCAAACTAGATAAAAAGGTTTGCACACGTGGTCTGCTTAATTGCAAACATGAATCACTTTGCACCTTCTTTGAAGATCTGCTCTGCACATAAAAACATGTTAGCACCGTTTGAACCCTTTGAAGATCAGGCCCCTAGTGTTTCAAATCACAGCACAAAACAGTAGCACAGACCCTTCCATTCAGTGTTATGCAGGTGACAAGAAAATAGTGCAGGAACATTTACTCGCAGTAAGCTCTGCAAATGCGTTTGAAGAATGTTGAGAATTCTTATGTATGGTTAATAGTATTTCTGGTGTGTTTCTCTTACTGGCTTCCATGTTTGCAGACTGCTTTTGCCAACATTACATACTTAGCTTTAGAAATCCTTAAAAACTTATGTTATTGGCTCAGGAACCAGAAAGAAGACATGGACTGCACAAGGCACTGGAGTAGTTCTGCATCATACCTCTAGGTTTTGAAGGGTGAAAAATTTGACTCAGATAATGTCGATGGAGAAGACCAATTTTTTAATAAGGAAAGTTACTTCCATCTCCAGGTGGCAAATAAGAATGATATTGGTTAGTTTTGCAGTACATTCATAGCTTAAGTCATTGCTTTAGCTGAAAGAAACTGTTGTGTATTACATGGCTGATTCAAAACAGGCTTTGGCTTTACAGAAATGTAAATAAATAAACTTACAACTTATTGTTTATAATATATATATATATATATATATATATATATATATATATATATATATATATAATGTCATTTTCCTAAGGGTATTCTCAGTGGTGTCAAAAATACACACATTTGTTACTTAAGTACTTAGAATTATAGATACTACAGTTTAAAAACACTCAGGTAAAAGTTGAAGTATCAACTTGACTTATTTACTCAAGTAAAAGTGAAAAAGTATGGGCTCCAAAAACTACTTAAAGTAAAAAAGAATAAAGTGACCTTTAAAAAATCAGCCAGATGCCACTATATGAATTGAAAGCTCAATTTTTCAACTATTTCGAAAAATTCTTTGAGATAGGGCCAAGGATGAGGGAGGTCTTCTTGGTCTCCATCTACCCATACGCTCACGCCTGTGTCCGACCTTTTAGACATTTCAACATCTTTTTCTGAATCCTACATTGTAGCATGGCATAGACAATTCATGTTTGCAGTTTGAAGAACACCTGCTTGCTTCTGATGATTTCCTTTAGCTAACCAATGAGTGTTTGTGTTATATGACTCATCCAATCACACTCGTTTTCACTAGATGCAGATGGAGCCAATGATCTGCATTGAATGTTGCGCATATTGTAAAATAAATATTCATAAACATTAAACCAAAACCAAGAGTAACCAGTAATGTTTGCTTTAAAAATGTAAGGAATAGAAAGTACAGATACTTGTATGAAAATGTAAAAAGTAGAAGTCAAAAGTAGGAAGAAAAATAAGTAATGGAGTAAAGTATAGATACCTTAAAAGGGTACTTAAGTACATTAACGAAGTATTTGTACTTTGCTACTTGACGCCTCTGGGTATTCTACCATAACTTACAATGATATTCTACAGTCATGGCCAAAAGTTTTGAGAATGATTCAAATGTTAAGATTTACAAAGTCTACTGCTTCAGTTTTTATAACGGCAATTTGCATATTGTCCAGAACGTTATAAAGAGTGATCAGCGTAACAGCAATTAATTGCAAAGTCAATATTTCCCTAGAAAATGAACTTTATCCCCCAAAACACATTTCAACGTCATTGCAGCCCTGTCCTAAAAGGAACAGCTAACATCGTTTCAGTGATTGCTCCATTAACACAGGTGTGGGTGGTGATGAGGACAGGGCTGGCACTGCATGAAAAGTGAGATTTTCGTCCCCGTAAACTCCTGTAGATCTCCCTGATTTTCGTCAGTTTCCGACAATTTGCAACCCGCGCTTGTCCGCGTTTGTCGTGCCACAAATTGTCGGAAACGGACTCTGACGTATGTGGAGAGCGATCAGCTGTACTAATGGCCCTAATTAGCATATGAATGCAGCAAACCCGCGCGGCTGGCCAGGTCTGGCTTGAATAACCTACTCAGTATTGGCTAAAACCACTACTCAAACAAGTAAAATCGCTCGTGATTGGCAGCAAAACCACACGTGGCCACGCCAGGCTTTAATTTTCTTACTGAGTATTGGACGGAACCACTTCTTTTTAAACAAGTAAAGTCCCTCGTGATTGGTTGGCATATATATATATATATTTACATATAAATTTACATAAATATATATATATATTTATTTATTCATATATTTATTCATTCATATATTTATTCATTCATATGCTGTGTATTTATGTTATCCTACACTACTACACAATTATTAGGCTACCATCAAGGACATGAATGAATTTATACAGGAAATGAACATTTGCCAGGAAGCTGTTTATGCAAAGAAAGAGCTTTATTAAAACAAACACAACTATATACAACGCGTATCCAAACAGATGCGTATCTAAAAATTACAAGTCAGTGAATGGTCCGTTTACTTCCTCGGGGTTGGAGGTAACTGGCAGCATTCCCTCCGAGGCAGGTCCGATGTGCAGACGCCTACTGTGCGTGGCTCTGTACTTCGGCATCGCTTCTAATCGGGACTGCAGCTTAACACAGAGTTCAGTGAGATTCGGCCTACGAAATGGCGGCGAGCAGATTGCTTGGCAGCCTCTGCACGCAACGTGTTCTCAGGCTGCGTATATCTGAAGCTCCTGCGTACCGTCTCAAAATACGTCTTACAGGCAGCTGGAAAACAATTAAATGAGATTTGTATGAATAAAAAATCAAACGCAAGTCACAGTAACAAGGAAGGAGAAAACATTAAAACAAGTCACTTACACACAATGTCGTCTTTATCAACATCGTGCAAATCTGGACTTGCTGATATGGCTCCGAGCAAATAGGAGGTCTGTGAAAACAAAATGTACAGCTATGATCGGTATCTATCCGTATCCATTTCCTTTTACCATTCTTCTTACCCTTGCTCCGGTTCATAGCGCCTGCAATTAGTCTCCGAGTTGTGAAGACGGCGTACTGCTTCCTGTGAATCACAAAAAATACACTTTAATAAAGCTTGTTCTTGCAAGGCTACTATTAGCCGTAGCTTTAGGCTAGGCTGCTATTAGCCATAGCTTTAGGCTAGGCTGCTATTAGCCGTAGCTAAGGCTAGGCTGCTTTTAGCTTAGCAGGCAGTAATCGAACATATATTTACCGCTAGCATCTCTTCTTTGAGTTCGTCTTGTTCGACTGCAGAGTCGCCATCAAGTCCAAGAGGAGTTTCACCCCGAAATCCCACATACTCCTCTCCAGACCGCCTGCACAAAGCAAAGCATACATCCTCCGCTGTGGCTCCAGACCGCTCCGCTCTGAGTTTCTTGGAGATCGTAGAGAGCATGCGCGAGATGAACCAGGGTTTCCGCGGATCATTAAAAATAATTACAATTCATTCATTTTTTTTTAATCAAGGCCTTAATTGGCACTAAAATTATTTAAATATGTTTATCGAAGTATTTATAATTCTTTCATAAAAAATGCTTATAAAAACAATTTCGTCAGATATATTATATCGCTATTAATTTGCGTGGAACTGATCATAAAGCCGTATGTTCGGAAAGGAAGCTCCAGGCGGAGAAAAAGCTAGAGGATATATATATATGTATATATGTGTGTGTGTGTGTGTGTGTGTGTTTACATACATACAGGAGTCATGGAACTGTGCTTACAGGTCCTTCATATTTCATGTACACTAATAACTTGTGTACATGGTTCTTGTTGATGGCATTAAAATAATTTCTAATAGCATTAAAATAGCATTAAATTAGAGTCACTCATTCCTGTATGAACCCTGTGAGCGCTTTATTTAATATGACATATTAAAAAAATCCCACCATCATCCAGCATATGTTCAGTTTCTGCCCAAATGTATATATATATTTTTGTAGATTTTTGTAACGGGGATAAGGATAATTCAAAACTGCTTTTTTTGAATGAACTTGTTCTCTACTCCCAAACTCAGCATCTCTTTTCATTCCTGTAATAAGAAGTTTCTTTTGAATGGATTTGATTAAAGTTTAAGTCCCTCGGTATAAAATAAATATTTTGATGGAGATGAGAAATCTGCTTCCTCGTTGGTGAATAACCAATAGTTTGGATCCAATCATTTAAATAAACGGTGTTAGTTTTTTTTTATATATATAAGAATTGTGCTATAATTTCTTGTCACCGATCTGTTGCTGCTATATTTTAATTTGAAACCGGAATTTGTCGATGTTCTTTTTCCTGTTTGGTGCGAATGCAATTGCGGATCTTGACCTGGCCGGACCTTATGACCACAGTGTACCAATCTTCTGATGGCTACTTCCAACAGGATAATGCGCCATGTTATAAAGTGAATCATCTCAGACTCATTTCTTGAAACTTTTCCACTTAAGTAATTGTGAATTGAGCATATTGACAGACAACATTTTATTTTTTCTCTTAAATGCAATTGTTTTTTAAATAATTACTGCTCTAAACGTATTGCTCTGTCAGCTAAAGATCTGTTTTGGTCTCTATACTTTAATTAAATAAATCAATTCAAGCTAAAATGTAAGAGGTTATACTGAGCCTGATCTCTTTGTATCAGAGATTTTCTTACCTTTTAGAAAAATGTCACTTGGGTAAAACTCCCCCTGCAACCCTGATTTGCATTTGTATAGCCCACAGCATTTTCATTTACATGTTAAAGCCTCCCCTAGAATTCCATGGGGGGAGGCATGGGGGGAACACTGCCTAAGAAAGTCCACGTCAATTTCTGACAATTTACGGGAGTTTTCGGCGAAGCCTGCAAATTGCCGTAAACTGCCGCTAACCTGAAGTTCCACGACAATCTACAGTACCGCATATTGACGAAAATCCCACTTTTCATGCAGTGTGGAGATCAATCAGTCATGATTAAGTAAGAATGACACCACTGGACACTTTAAAAAGATGCTGGTGCTATGCATCATTGTTTCTCTTCTGTGAACCATGGTTATCTCTAAAGAAACAAATGCAGTCATCATTGCACTGCACAAAAATGGCCTAAGAGGCACTGGCGTGTTCAGGGAGTGGCCTTGGGGCCACCCCAAGTGCCACCCCAAAATTTTAAAATATGATTGGCTATATGCCCAGTCAGAGGCGGGCCACTGCACTGAACGTAAAATGCGCTCTTGTTTTGAGTTGAAGTTGAAGAAGGCGCGAAGAAGACGTTGATGAACCTACAGGTGAATACATTCTCCAGTCTATCAGAAAACAGCACGTCTCTGGCGCGACGTTGTGAAATATGTGAGTAGCCTACATTTTACTACACTTACTGTGCCTGTAGTTAGAAGCTGTAATGGTAATAAGCTAAACATGTACCCTGTCTTGTTTTATTTGTTTTATTGTAATTGGCACACGGCTGTCGTCTCCTCATCTCGTTAGAAAACACTGTTTTGACTGTCAACGATGCTAACGCTAACATTTAGCTACTCTGTACTGAGTAAAACTGTTATATTAGACCCCTATAACATCATTTACATTTCATTTTCATTCTTGTGTGTGCACAATTATTTATTGTACTACATATAAGAATGTCGTGCATTATGGGACTATTACAGTATGAAAAGAAGTCAGAATATTAAAGATTTCTTCGCAAGGAAGAGATCTAAGATAGAGCCAGAGCAGGGGCAGAGCAGTCAGTCACAGGATGAGAGCCAGCCTTCAGCCTCAGCTGTACACATTGGTATGTGAAATCCTGATAGTTCAAGTTTGTTCTCATGTTTAAACTTACTAATTTGGTTTGATTGTACCAAACCTCTTAGTTTACTTAGGAAAGGCTGATTGTATCATCATTCTAATCACAGCTTATGTATTATTATAGAGTCACCCTCAACATCACATACACATCAGGGTATGTATGAATTTACCTTCTTTAAAACATTATGTGCATTGATTCGAACTGAGATATTTCAAATATACTACAGTGTCATATACTGTCATTAAGTGTGTAGACAATTTTTTAAACAATACTGGTGTGAAAAGCCTAAATGTGACAATTTGAATTATAATGAACTGATAAAATCTCTATATATTGCTACAGGTGTGTCCAGTGCTGAGGTTCTTGCAGGCCATCCACAGGGGGATAGTGGTGTGGGAGCCTCTTATAGCCAGCCGGGACCTATTGGTATGTCTTAACAATTCATTTTTCATATGAAGTATAATATACTTAGTCACATTTTCATTCTAATGACAACCTATGTGTTATTGCAGAATCAGGTGAAGATTCTTGTGATGAGGGCCCTTCACCATCACACATGCAGCATAGTATGTATGCTTTACCTTTTTTTAAATTAACATCACAGTATCTGCTTTTATTTAGATCAGGATACCAATAATACTGGTGTTTAAAATCTAAATGTGGCAAATTGAAAAATATTTAAATTAATAAAATCTCTGTATTGCTACAGGTGTGTCCAGGGCTGATGTTCTTGTAGGCCATCCACAGGGGGATAGTGGTGTGGGAGCCTCTTATAGCCGGCCCGGACCTATTGGTATGTCTTAACAATTCATTTAAGTTAGTGACTTATGTGACACTAAAAGGTCCTGATTCCCATACATTTGTCACTTACAGATATTTCACAGTCAAGAGCAACAGGACCCACTCAACCCCAGTTAAAGCTGTATCCAAAAACCATGCAATGGGAGAAGAGGAGGTCGTTCAATCCATCCTGGTACAACAGGTTTTCATGGCTTGAGTACTCAATAATGAAAGACTCCACGTACTGCTATGCATGCAGGCAGTTCTCTTTGCCTAGCACGTCAGAATCTGTGTTCACCTCAGAATCCGGCTTTTCACATTGGAAAAAGGCAATGTATAAAGATGCTGGCTTTAAGTTGCATGAAAAATCAGATTCTTACATTACTGCCATGTTAGCTTGGAGTGAACACAAGAGGGCTGCACTTACAGATGCTTCTGTATTAAACATGATCAACAAAGAGTACAAAAAGAAGGTCGAAGAGAAACTGTTGCAGATGTATTGCTTTTGACAGCCACACAAAATATGGCACAAAAGGGCACTGTGAGTCTGAGCAGTCTGACAACAAAGGGAATTTCTTAGAAATTCTTGAAATGATTGCTAAACACAATCCTGTGGTAGCCAAAAACATGAAAGCAAAAGGCAATGCCAAATACATAAGCAATACCATACAAAATGAAATTCTGCAGTGCTTAGCCAGTATGGTGCAGGATTCCATTGTGAAAGAAGTGAAAGAGAGTGAGGTATTCTCCATCATCGCTGATGAAACCAAAGATCTCCAAAAAAAGGAACAGCTGTCATTAGTACTTCGATATTACTATAATGGGGCTGTGCATGAAAGCTTCCTTGAATTCCAGCACGCACAAAATCTAGATGCTAAGGGGCTTAGTGACATGATCATCAAGTCTTTGAAAGCTATGGCCTTCAGTACAAATCAAACCTTGTTGGACAAGGTTATGATGGCGCCTCAGTAATGAGTGGTAAACATTCGGGTGTGGCAGCCAGAATCAAGACAGAGGCTAAAACTTCGTTTTATGTCCACTGTAATGCACACTGTCTAAACCTGGTCTTGGTTGACACTGTGAAGTCAGTTCCAGAGGCCGATTGTTTCTTTTCGCTACTTAAGAAGATCTATGTATACATGTCAGGCTCTTATGTGCACCAGAAATGGCTTACAGTCCAGAAAGAGATGTATGGTGGCACACCTAGAGAGTTACAAAGATTAAGTGACACAAGATGGGCATGTAGAGCATTAGCTTGCAGGAATCTGATGGATAGATTACCAGCTGTGTTGTGTGTTCTTCAAAATATAAGTGCAGAAAATCACAGAGACAGGTCCATTGATGCTAGAGGTCTGCTTGCACAGATTGACCTCACATTCATAGGCCTCCTTGCAACCTTCCGAAAAGTTTTCGGTGACACAAAGCTGCTTTCTGACCTGTTGCAGTCACCCTCAGTTGATTTAGCTATGGCAGCAGACATGGTGGAGTCACTTCTTGATACTTTTCAAGAGTATAGGACTGAGGCATTTAGTGATAAACTGTGGAATGATATAGTAGAGACAGCCAAACACTGCAACATAGCTGTTGAGAATGCTGAGAATAAAAGAGCACACAAAGTCAGCACCAAACTTTGTGGGTCGTATGTGACATGCACTATAGGCCTGCACAACAGTAATGCAGACAAAGATGCATTCAGGCAGAAACTATTCTACCCCATCCTTGACACCTTAGTTGCTGAAATAGAAAGAAGGTTCTCAAAAATGAACTGTTCAGTAATTAAAGGTATACAGGCCTTAAATCCTAAAAGCAGTACATTCCTTAAAGATGATCAGGTCTTTGACTTTGGAAAAATATATTAGTGTAATGAGGAAGATCTTACTCATGAGCTTCACCAGGCTAGAGGGTGTGTATTTTCTTGTGTGCATGTGTGTGTGCATATGTGAGTGTATATGTCTGTGCGCAGGCGGTCCTGCTCATACTTCATGCCACCCCTGCATAAGTCAGTGCCCCACTGGTGCCACCCCTATCAAAAATGTCTGGACACGCCCCTGCTAAGAGGAAAGAGAATCGCAGCTAGAAAGATTGCACCTCAGTCAACAATCTATTGCATCATCAAGAACTTCAAGGAGAGAGGTTCCATTGTTGCCAAAAAGGCTCCAGGGCGCCCAAGAAAGACCAGCAAGCACCAGGACCGTGTCTTAAAAGTGTTTCAGCTGTGGGGTCAGGCTACCAGCAGTGCAGAGCTTGCTCAGGAATGGCAGCAGGCAGGTGTGAATGCATCTGCACGCACTGTGAGGCGAAGACTCTTGGAGCAAGGCCTGGTCTCACGGAGGGCAGCAAAGAAGCCACTTCTCTCCAGGAAAAACATCAGAGACGGACTGATATTCTGCAAAAGGTACAGGGAGTGGACTGCTGAAGACTGGGGTAAAGTAATTTTCTCTGATGAATACCGTTTCCGATTTGTTCTGGCTCCTGTCAGTTTTATTAGTAGCACCCTTGTGGTGTTTTTATGTTACTGCAGTTCTAATGAGCAGGCTTTTCCAGTGTTCATACATACAGCACTTCATGCTACACCACAGGTTAAGTTGCCTAAATCTTGGAGCGGAACCAACAGTGAGTATTTGCATAGTCGGTTCTTGTAGTTGTTTCTTACCTATCTGTATTATTTTAGACTGTTTTAGGGACCTCTTTTTTAAGTTTAAACCCTGCTAACAATGCTAACGCTAATCGCGAAGCTAATCGCTAGCCTGAGGCTAGTCAGGATGCTAATTTCAGTTAGTTTTTGAATTTCTTATTTGTTGCATTGTTGAATGTGCTGCATTTTTCTTTACAATTCTGTCTTATGTGTTCAATAGATTGGAACTGTTAAATCTAAATTGTAACACACTGTATATTTCATTTGTATTGCAGTTTTACAAAAAATAACTGAGAAGATTCAGTAAAGCAGCCTTAATCACAGCTACTGGCTCTCTCGTTTGTTCGCTATCTGTCAGCCAGGACAGAATACGATTGTTTGGGACATCTAGAAAACAGCTTGTTCGGGGAAGATGAGGTGAGAGCTACCACCAGTCTTGTCTCTAGCCAACTGTAAAGCATCCTGAAACCATTCATGTGTGGGGTTGCTTCTCAGCCAAGGGAGTCGGCTCTCTCACAGTCTTACCTAAAAACACAGCCATGAATAAACAATGGTACCAGAATGTCCTCCGAGAGCAACTTCTCCCAACTGTCCAAGAGCAGTTTGGTGATGAACAATGCCTTTTCCAGCATGATGGAGCAGCTTGCCATAAAGCAAAGGTGATATCTAACTGGCTCAGGGAACTAAACATAGAGATTTTGGGTCCGTGGCCTGGAAACTCCGCTGATCTTAATCCCATTGAAAACTTGTGGTCAATCAACAAGAGACGGGTGGACAAACGAAAACCTAGGAATTCTGACAAAATGCAAGAATTGATTGTGCAAGAGTCCAGAAGTTGATTGAGAGCATGCCAGGGAGAATTGCAGAGGTCCTGAAGAAGAGGGGTCAACCTTGTAATAAACAGTTTTATTAAATTATAAATAAATAGTTAAATACTGTTTAACCTAAATAGATATTAGATATTACATATAATCAATACAGTTATTTCCAAATTTTAGCTTGTTTTGATATTTACTTTTTGACTTCAAAATCTATTTATTTATTTAACCCTTGTTCACACACATATATATATTTTTTTCAATATGTATTCTTTTACATGATAAATTATTGTTTTTTAAAGATGTTTTTAAAAAATTTTAATTTACAATTTATTTCAGTATTTCAGAACTTATTTATTTATTAAATACAATTCAAGGAATTGTTGTTTTTTATACCTATATAACACTAACATACATATATAGATATATATCTCTCTATAAATACCTAGAGAGATATAGATATAAATATTTATATTTATTTATATATAACTGTATCAAGCTGTACGCTAAGAATGAGAGAGACATCCACTTACTGATCCATACCACCCGGATCTACAGCACACTAGAGAAGTGTGGTCGGATGGTGACTAAGTAGTGGACAGTGGGTGAGGAAGAATTTTTATATAAATATATATATGTGGCAACCTGGGAGGGGTGGTTGGATTTTCTCTTTTTGCTTTTTATGAAATCCAAATACTAGATATTAAAGTTAAAGTAGGATACCAACAACGCCACCTGGAATAGCTCCAGGAAAATAAAATAATGACACAGGTACGTTCTACTGGAAATGAGACAAGATTCAAATAATTTTTACAAAAGTTTATTAATTCAATATTCTTCCTTTGTTTAAAATAGTCACAATAATCTGCAATTAGATGGTTAAAAACAGTGCATGCATTTTAATTGAAATTAATTGTAAAATATTTAAATTTTAAAAGGAACCTGAGGCTTACCAGTGGGAGGGGGAAGTGGTGAAAGAAAAAAGGGGCAGCATCCAGTGAAGAAAAAGGATCACCCTGGACACTACAAAAACACAGCAAACAAAAAAAAGAAAGGTGCTCCCACAAAACACACAAAACAAGACACCGCCACCAGGGGTCACCACCGCCACCACAGAAGCCTCAGTCCCTAAAAGAAAGACAACAAAAAAAAATAAATAAAACAATGAGTAAAACAGTGGGACAACACTACAATATTGCACTTTTATCCAGATGGAGTGCCATCAATGCTCCCGACATCAGGGGAAAGTCAAAATAGATCTCTCAAAACAGTTCCTTTTAGGCAAAACAGCAGCGAGTATGAAATCCAGTATAATGATAATCAAGACTCATCAGGAGGCTAAAAGAAAAATAAAGCAACCCATCAATACAACTGCTGATGAAACTATTATGCATGATAGCTGCTTACCTGTTGCATTACCAGGCTGCCAAATAAACGGTTTCACAATTCCGCCTATGCAGCGCAGCTGTAACAAAATGCTGTGTAAAGGCTTTGTTTATATGGGGTGGGTGTTATTTAGCCATGCTAGCCCTTACCTTCCCAGCACCAAGCAAACAAACGAACAGATCAGTCCGGACTCTGAAGGAGCAGCAAAAGAGGCTAAACGGAGCAAACCAGTTTGCATTAATAACTAAAATAAACGCTGACAAACAGAGAAACAGCCACGCTTACCCAGCACAGTTCAGCAGACAAAGGAGCCAAAATGATGACGTCATGACGCAAGCAGCTTCATGGCAGATGGGACCTGCTTATATGCAGCAGCCGCAATTGATCTTAAAGTGGCAGCGTACCATTTATGCTGCTACATATATATATATTGTTCTGGAAAAATCATCAATGTTTCCATCCATCTCCATTATAGAATGTAGAGCAGAGCACCAAAAGTGTTCTCCGTCTGACGTCAGCACATGCAGATTGGTTTTTGTTGTAAATGTAGGATATTTCTGTTAGAAATATACCTGTTTGATTACTAACAACTCAGAACTTAGTTCTGCTTTTTTAATGCAAAACAACATAAAAATCTATATCGCCTCATCAACCCCTTAAAATAATTATTAGTATAATTAATATAATCCAGCTTATACTTATTTACATAAGTCATCTGGTTTCTTGACTTTCTGTGCCTTTTTGCACCCGTGTGCTCAAAGTTTGGTTAACCTACCATTAAACTTCATTGAATGTAACTTGCATGTTAAATTCAACAAGCTCTGTTTTGTTAAGCGTTTCTTTTTTTATACAGACATTTTTTGGGTATTGTATATATTAAGTTTGACTTCTATGCCAAATGCCCTGTTAGAAACAGTTAATAGAATAAAATAAGCACTGAGTTGAAAATTACCTGGTATATGGTGGATAATCTAATTTAATCATTTTTGTCTCTCGTTATTCTTTTTTGTACGGTGGAGATCTTTTGGCTTTATTAGTTTGTCCTGAGTAAAAGTTTGGTTTGAAACTAACTTTGTAGTGCTAGTTTTCTTCTTCCATTGATGCATGAAGATAATTTTTAACTACATTTTTAAATTATTCTTCAAATCTTAATGTTATTACTTGTAAATGCAGCTCCAAAAACCACACTTGCCAGAAGAAACACTAAACCCTTACACTAATTAACTCAAGAATGTCCTGGGCACAAGGGGATCTTGGAGGCTTGGTAATAACATAAATCAAAATTAGATATTTAATTAAAATAACAATTTTTCTCAATAAACTGTTTCTAATGATGTAAAATCCTTTTATAGTTTATTAGTTTTGGCAAGGTACTGTAATATTGTATTTTCTGATCTACTTTAATGACAACAAATAAGGCTAAATTAGTATTTCTTACATTAGATTGTTTACAGGTCTTGCTGTCTTTTGCCACTAAGCAAAAAGAGACGCTCCTCATAGATGAAGAAAAGAACATTAAAGTTTCTGTCCTTGTTGTTAGTCTCTCTTTGATTAAACAAAGAGATACAAAATCATTGAAGTGTCACTCAGTAAACCATGACAGTGTATAACAAGTCACTGGAGGTGTGGAAAAACAATTTACACAGGGAGAGAGATGATGCAGATAGTTGCTTTGCTCAGAAAGATAAAGCTAAAGAGGGCAACAGAGATTATCAAGGAGGTGGAGAGGAAAGACAAGATTGAATACCCAGTGCTCCATAAAGATTGGACCCTTTCCATCCACAAACCTTTAATCTAAAGGCATAGATTCCCCGAGGAGGATGGCAGGATAAGAACACGGTGGAGCAGAGCAGCAGGACTTGAAAATCAGGCAATGAGACTTGGACTCATGGGGTTGGTTGTACTCAAGCACAACAGATGGCGGTAAGTGTTGGATGTTAGAAAACAGGCAAAGCGTCAAACTCATTAAGATTTCTCCTGGGTCACAAGCATAATGCCAGGAAGGAATGAATCAGTTCAAAACAAGGACTTCTGAAATTTGGACAGCTTTAAATTTGGTTAAGTATTATTTTGCAAACTCATTATTATATTATTTGTACATGTTACTTTACATTTAACATTAACTTCAATTTTTTTTATTGGTATTTCATGTGCAAGACCAATGCAAAGATTTTCAAAATTACTGAAAAGGATATATCTCTGGATTTCACTTCTCCCTCATACTCTGCAGTTTCTCCCTGACAGGTCAGTCTGATGCTGCCACTCCTTCTTTAAGAGGTCAACCTGCTGCAAATCATACTCATCCACCAAGCCAGGTCAGTTTTTCCTGTGGTCTCAGGCGTCACAGCCATGACCAACAGCTAGCTTCACGAGTTCACATGTTTCCAAGCAATACAAGGCCTTGTCTCTATAAAGACTCCAACTCACTGCGGATCCAGACATTTGAATTGAGAAAGCTTCATGGAGGGGAAGCGAAACATCTTCAAACCTTGGAAACCAAGTCCAGTGGATTGTTTTTTAAACTTTTACGGAATGACTATGACATGGATGACTGAGAATCTTCATCAGCTGAATAAAGGGCACTGTCTCGCTAGGTGTCAAAAGCCAAACCGAAAAGGTGGGTTTTGACAAGAGATCTCAAAACAGTGAGAGAAGAGGCCTGTCTGATGCTGAGACAGGCCATTCTAGAGCTATGGAGCTCGAAAGTTCAGTCCCCTCTGAGCTTCCGCTTAGTTTGAAGCTCTCTCAGGAGCAGCTGATAAGCTAAGAGAGCTGTGTATAAGGATGTAGAATCTCAGAGAGGTATGGTGGGACAAAACCATTCAGGTATTAAAGAGCAAATAAAATTATTTTGAAATTAATTCTAAAATATATATCTTTAGTCTTTTACCCAATGTTGGACTTCTGGACCGGCTGTTAAAATCCAGTTGTTTTTCACCAATTTAGCAAATTAAACTGTAGCTATCAGCAGTGTTATTGATCACCAGTGTTGGGCACGTTACTTTGAAAAAGTAATTAGTTATAGTTACTAGTTACTTCTCCCAAAAAGTAACTGAGTTACTAACTGAGTTACTCCACAATAAAAGTAACTAGTTACTAGTAAAAGTAACTATTGCATTACTTTTGCGTTTCTCGCCCCCGTAACCCTCACCACCCAGCCCCCTTTCTGCCTAAATCTGCACTAACGTTGCACTAACCATTCAGTCTATTTGCAGAGTTTTTGGATGTGGGTGGGGTGTCAGCTTCACGCAGCTGCGCACGAGTCCTATCATGAAAAAAGGTTCATTGTGCGACCTGAGTAACGCGCAGTAACGGGGTGTCTGCAATGGTAACTGCGTTATAGTTACAGTCAAAGTAATTAGTTAGATTACTCGTTACTAAAAGAAGGTAACGGCGTTAGTAACGCCGTTACTTTCAACGCCGTTAGTCCCATCACTGTTGATCACCAACCAAAGGAAATGATCTCTATTTATTCAAGTGGTAACCAAATTGTTCACTTTTAAAATAATCACAGTGAACAATAGTTACAATTATTGGTACTTTATTGCCTGATAATACATATTACAGTATTTTTGGCCAAAAACTCTTGTCGTGTATGCCCGGCTTAAGACCTTAATGATGTGGGATGTCAAGGCAACAGTACAATAGTCACTCAGGACTGTTGGCTGAGACTTTTTTGGTAGTGAAACAGGGCAGGAAGTGTTCTACATCACTGGAACTGTCTCCTGGGTCAGGCCAAGTTTGAAAAGGTGCGGTAGAATCCCGCAGAGCTGCCTTGCACAGGCCTTCAGGACTCTGGGGCTGACACCATCAGGACCTGGTGACTTATTATGATTCAGTATAATCAGTCTCTCAAGTTGTCGAGTGGTCCCATTTTTTGATTTCTGATTTCCCTGGCCATTTCACCCTGACTTTGTAACAAATACCTGACCACTCAAGTGGAAGCATCAAAAGTCATCTGGATTAAACACTACCTGTCAAACAAACCACAGTTTCTGAGACTGAATGATGAAAGAGGTAGTCAGCAGCACAGGAGCACCACAGGAGACACTACCCTGACCATTCATTTCTATTCTGTATACCTCCACCTTCATTACAAAAAAAAGAGTCATCTGCAAAAATACTCAGATGACTCTATAGTCAGGGTGCATCAAAGATGGACAAGAATCTGAGTACAGAGATTGGGGAGATTTGCTTTGTTGCATGGTGTGGAAACAATAATCTGATCCTGAATATGAACAAAACAAGAAAGAGCATTGTAGAATTTAGAAGAATTAGGAAGAACTCAAATGCAATTCACATAGCAGAAGTTCAGGTTGTGAAGGAGTATAAATACCTCAACAACAAACTTGACTGGAGACACATCTGTGAAGTAATAGATGCAG
Source organism: Cyprinodon diabolis (assembly GCA_030533445.1). NCBI lineage: Eukaryota > Metazoa > Chordata > Actinopteri > Cyprinodontiformes > Cyprinodontidae > Cyprinodon > Cyprinodon diabolis. The sequence continues at coordinate 20,973,215 of CM060064.1, forward strand.
CATAACTTCTACAAATCTGTTGTGGAAAGGGTAATCTTTACTGCCATCTGCTGGGGTAACAGCATGAGAGCAAATTACTTAACAAAGCTTAACAAGCTAATAAAGACGTCTGGCTCTGTTCTAGGTACTATAACCTCTGGAGATGAGTTCTTCTTAAAATAAAGAACATTTTAAAGAGCAACTTTATGAGATTTACTCTTCCTTAGATTTTAAATTTTTTTAGCACCACATTTCGAGCTGCCATTAATTAGGCCACTTTTATTGCAGTTGTACATGCATGCTTCTCCTCAACAATAAACATAACACATAAGTAAAGCATTAATGAAGCCGGGAAGAGGCTTCAGAAAACTTCATAGCATGTGCAATTAGTCCCCCATAAGCATCTCAATCATAAGAGAGTCATGTCCTTTTCTCGGTTAGATTCTTAATTGCATGCAAATAGGAACGACCCAGGTTCAAGATGGGATGCAATAATTCCATCTCACCACAAAGCTCAACATTAGAGCAAAATTAAGCATAGATGTGTACTTCACTGTGAGCCTCATAATGAAATGCTTCATGTTTTTGCAAACTTGTTCAAACCCCTAGAAAAGCTCTACTGGGTCAGGACCTCCTAAAGTGTCATTAAAGTTAGATTATTCATGTTTCGGTTGTATCCTGAAATCCCTTCTTGCATCAGTCGATTTTCTTCCTGAGTTCCAAAAATCCTCATCCTCCAGTGCTTCAATCATGAGTCAGGTCTGATCTGCCATACTCTTCTATTCCCTCACCTCCCTCAGCCATCTGTCATAGTGGGGTCCTAGCTGCCAAGTAGCTCCTTTGAAAACATTTTTAAGCTCATCCTGTCTTATTCTCAAATCATTAAATAGTTGAAATATTTCTCAGTTGGTTCCGACGCTCATGTCCCAGGAATAATGCAGGCGACTCATAATGCATATTTAGAGTCATATTACATGTTTGGCAGTTGTCCCCATCATCTGAGTACATGTCTCATCAAATGATTAAGGCTAGTATATGCAGAAATGTTTTCATGTTAGTAGATGTTTAATTTAGCTTTAAAAGAATGTTAATGTTAATGTCTTCCTCCAAACAATAAGTCACCTTTGAATATTACATTTAATAGAGAATATGACTGAAAAGCTTACTAAGCATCACATATAAGTGTTCAGGAGAGTCCGTATTAAAATTAGCTATTGTGACTGCCACTGTTTATTATTTCTTATTCTGTTTGCAGTTATATAAAACCTCAATTTTAATGTAACTTTGCATTTTGTTTGCATTCAGATATAGTTTTTTTTTTTTTAATCTTGCAGCCAACAGAGCTCTGTATTTTATTTCACATTTCATTTATGATACTTACGCCCCAATGAAAACTGCCACCACACAACACATTGCTCCAGGGTAAAGAGAAGTTTCTAAAAATCCTCTTCGACCTTAACCGAAAAGCCTTAAGAAACGCCTTTTAAAACTGAAATGTTATTGTCTCATAGATAGAAACTAGTGCTTGATTAAATATTCTATTTAAATACCTTTGTGTTATCATGGATGAACCTCTTCTGCTTATCACCTCATGCCAGTCCTCTCCATAAATATTTACCACAGGAAGCTGTGCCTGAAGAAGAATCCCAATTCAGAGTCTGCATGGCTTTGTGGGAAAAACAGGAAAGTGTGGTGTACCACTGAGAATTAGATTGAAGTTAAGAAAATTTATATTAGCATCTCTAATGTGCGTATATATATATATATATATATATATATATATATATATATATATATATATATATATATATATATATATATATATATATATATATATATGCTTCATATATCCCACCATATATGCTACAATCATCTGAGATTATGGGCGTGTCTGTGGTGAGATAGACACAGTGTAAACTGTTCCATAGTCTCAGACTTTATACTGCATCCAGGTTTTAGCGATGAAGTGCTGTTTGATGCAAGATCTTCTTATCAAATGCAAATTCGTGATACTCCTCTTTTTTTTTTAACCAAAAGAAATGTATGAGTCAAAATTTCAGCAGGCTGTTTGAAAATGAAAGTAACCAGGACCTTGGCAATGCAATATTTTCCCATACTGACTAAACAAAAGATGGTAGTAGGAAGCTTTCTTAATTCAAAATGTCTGGATTAGCGTTGAGTTCTGGGGTTTTATAGAATATCCCAAGAAAAGCCTTGTAATGGCTTAGAAAACATTAACACTGAAACTGGAAAACCATCTCCACCCCTTAATGATGGGAGTCGTTGAGGTCCTTATTGCCTTGCAATACTCGATACTTTTTGAGAGCTGAAACCTGAGTCCACCCCTTCTGTTTAAGGTTGTTTTTTCTCTTTTAACATAAATGCTTTCCTTCACACCCCTTTCAAACCACATGTCTTCTTTATCTAAAATGTCAACATTCTGGTCCTCAAATGAATGTCCCTTGTCCTTAAGGTGTATGTAGACAGCAGAATCTTGTCTAGAGGAGGTAGCACGTCTGTGTTGAGCCATACGTTTGTGTGTTTGGTTTCTCCAATATAAAAATCAGAGCATTCCTCACTGCACTGAAATGCAAATACAACTCTGGATGGACTGGACCCATAAGGGGCTCTGACTTGGGGACTGGCCCGCTAAGGGGCCCTAATCCACTAAGGCTCTGACTAAGGAAAGGCTGACTGGCATGTAGCTGATGGAGATGGCAGGAAATGAAAGAATTCTTTATTCTCCCCATAAAAGAACTCCCATAAGTGGGACTCCTTAAGACACAGAGCTCTGACTGCGAGGGGTGTGGGAACTGGCTTAAGTGTTTTCACCTGTGAAGCTAGCTGTTGGTCATGGAGGTGACGACTGAGACCACAGGGACTACCAACTGGGTTTGGAGGTGAACAAAAGCTGGCGGCAGACTGACCCATAGGAAAGGGAGTGGCTGGTTAAGGCTGACCCACTGGAGAAGGAGTAGTGGCGTCAGGCTGACCCACTGGAAATGTGGTAGCATTTTTCCTCCGACGGCGGTGTTTGTGCTAGGAGGTCTGTTCATGAGATGCTTCAGAGGGTGAGAGTGAAGTGGAATCCAAAGATTAGGGTGAAACTGTTTAAGGAGGGGTTAAACGGGTAGATACTGCATTTAATGTGATAGGTTGTGTTCGAGGTGGAGGAGGCTTATTAAAAAGCTAAGCAACAGGAGCCTTTTGGTTACACTCCACCTCTTGAAAAATGTCCAGTAACCCCAGAGTTGACAGGAGAGTAATTTGAGGATTTAAAATATTTTTAAGTTCTGCAGTAGCAACTACTCATTTCCAAGGTGGGGTGTGAGTGGCGACTTTGTCCAGAGCAATCCAAATGACATAAACAAAATGTAAAAATGCAAAGAATCAAAAAAACAGGAAAAATCAGGGAAAACCCACACTGAGAGCCAGAGACAAGGAAGCAACTAACAACAACAAGGAACCTGCATTGAATGACTGAAGAGTTGGTGACAAACAAAAACAAAAACCAGAGTCCAAAGCAACCACCAAAGGTGGGTAACTAAAAAGCAGAGTCTATGGAGGCCGGCCGTGAGGCCTGTGTTGTAGAAGTTTCTGGAGGTGACGAAGGAGGGCCTCTGGAGGTTGGCCATGAGGACTGCGACTAAGGAGGGCCTCTGGAGGCCAGTGTCTCTGCAACAGGAATCTTGGGAGACTGGCGTCTCTGCAGCAGGAATCTTGGAGGCCAGCATCTCCACAGCAGGAACCTTAGAGGCTGGCATCTCTGCAGCAGGAACCCAGGGAGCCGCAGACTGAGGCACAGGAACCAAGGGAGGCGCCAACTGTGGCACAGGAACCCAGGGGGCAGAGGAGGTGTGGAGCGCCCTCTGAAAGGCCCTTGGAGGCTTGGAGCAACTGCAAGGGGCCTGGGAGGTATGGAGCGCCCGCTGAGGGGCCTGGGAGGCGTGGAACGCCTGTTGAGGGGCCTGGGAGGTTTTGCAAACTTGGAGCTCATACAGTGGGGCCTCGGAGTTCTCACAACTCTGGAGCTCTCACAGTTATCGCCATTTGAATCTTCCTACAGTTCAGGGATCTCTGAATGGCACAGAGCATGCTCATAAAGAGGATCTAACTGTGGTGGAACACTGAAGGGACCTGAGTAAGGAGAAGCGGTTCCGACTGGGGACTGGAGATGCTAACAGGGTCTAACTGAGGAGTGGAGACGCTAGCAAGTTCTGAGTGGGGACTGGGGAGTGGAGACACTAAAAGGGTCTGACTGGGGAGTGGAGACGCCTACAGGTTCAGACTGGGGAGTGGAGATGCCTACAGGTACTGACTGGGGAGTGGAGATGCCTTACAGGTTCTTACAGAGGGGCTAGGACACTAAGTGGACCTGACTGAGTGGATTACAGTGAGGGGAGTTAACTGAGCAGAAAGGAGGGCTGGCCCTCTAATGGGCTCTGGCTTGGGGACTGGCCCACTAAGTGGCTCTAGCTTGGGCTCTGGAGAGCTAATGGGAACTGGTCTGCCAAAGGGCTCTGACTCTGGGACTGGCCAGCTAAAGGGCTCTGACTTGGGGACTGACCCACTGGAGAGTGAGTAGCGGCTTCAGGCCGACCCACTGGAAAGGTGGTAGCAATTTTCCTCCGGCTGTGGTGTTTGTGCTTAGAGGTCTGTTCATTAAATACTGCAGACAGTGAGGGTGAAGTAGAATCCAGAGATGTGGGTGAAACTGTTGAGGAGGGATGGAACTGGCAGCTTCTGCAGGTGATGTGATTTTATCTTGTGGTCGAGGTGAAGCTGAGCAACAGCAGCCTTTTGGGTTCCACTCCACCTCTTCAAAAATGTCCAGTATACATGGAGTTGACAGGAGAGTAATTTGGAGAATTTGGAGAACTCTGCAGTAGCACCTACCCGTCTCCAAGGTGGGGTGAGGGTCACAATGTTGTTCAGAGAGAATCGAAAGTTCTTAACAATATCTCCCATTCTTCCTCCAATGTTTAAGTCTGCTGGATCCATACTTTTGGCTGGTTCCTTCTGTCAACATTTGGGGTGAAGATGCTTGAGGACCCGAATGGTGCAGACATACAAAAATGCAGAAATACAAAGAAACAAAAAAACAGAAAACATCAGGGATAACTCAAGTGAGGAGCCAGAGAGGAGGAAGCAAGTAACGACAACAAGTAACCAGCACTGAGTGACTGTAGAGGTGGTGTATACAAGGGGAACAGAACAAAGGCTGGGCTAATGAGCTGAATATAAAGTAGATGTAGGTCGAACTAACTAGAAGGAAGCCAAGGGGAAAGGAAACAAGCAGAAGGGGGAAACAGAGAGTAACTAAAGACTGCTTGAATATAATGGAAACCAAAGATTTTACCAAATATAATAACTAATAACTAAAAACTCAGTGTCCCAAAAGGGGAGAACCATAACAGCTATAGTTTTAACTGATCAAGTGAACCTCTCATTTTCTATCATATTTCCCCTTGTGACATCCTAAGGAGCCTGTTTTTCCACACAGACCATTTCAAGTTCTCATAAGCCAAGAGGTGAAGCATGTCAGTGAAAGGGTTTGTGGACCTAATACACAGGCCTCGTAAATCATATGTCTGTTACAAAATGTTTATCAGCCAAACTCGTTTTCACAAGGCTGGATCCAACGGTCTTGCTCCTTTATTAGTCTTACTCAGACTGGTTACAATGTGACATTGTGGGTTGCAAAGGCTAAGAGACTTAAATATATCAGAAACGGAATATATATATGTGAAATTTTATTTTTTATATTTGTGAATGGTGGCCTAGTGGTTAGGGCATAGAGCTTGGAATCCTGAGATTCTGAGTTTGAGCCCTAATCCCACTACTACTACTTTGGGTCTCTGAGCAAGACCCTTAACCCCACAGTACTCCACGGGCACCCTACGACGGCAGCCCACTGCTCCCCAAGGGGATGGGTTAAATGCAGAGGTACATTTCTCCAATGTGAGATCATTAAAGTTAAAATATCATTATTAATATGCAATTGTTAGGAATCCAGTTTGTGTGGGTTGTGTGTTGTTTGTGTTTTCTTCCTCCACCACCAGGTGGCGCCCGGTTCTCGCTGGCCCTTCCACACATCTGCGGATGGTTGGCTTATTATCTAAGGACTCTTAAGCGGCTGACTGCAACTACCTTGATGCCAGTGTGTTTGTGTCATGATCGGTTTAATATCAAACCCACATGCAGAACACAAAGGAGGCTGGGTAAAAGTTTAACAGAGTTCATTAAGATGTTTGACACAAAAGACATGAACTGGATCTGGAACAGGTCCGGGGTTGGGTTCACTGAAGTCTGTAGAGATGATTGTTTGATTAGCTGGGCAGGCATATGATTAAAGAGTCCTTTTAGATTATTCTGATTCTACCTTGACCGAGTCCAGGCTTTCTCTTGTGAGAGAGGGAACCGTTGGGTCCAGAGACAGTTGGTTCAGTAGAGTGCTCAAGCAGCTGAAGCGTCTAGCTTCTGACTTTGAATGGCAGACCTTGATCAGAGTTTCCAGCTCTTCACAGAGAGCAGCAGGGTAAATCCAAAATAGGAATCTTCAGGTTTGGCTCACCAGGCGTTGTTTCACAAACCGCAGACCAATATCCGCAATGACTGAGCTATGAGTATAAGCCCTCTGCTACTACCGACTGAGCGGCACGAGGCACTGTGGGACAGGCGCCGTGTAGGGACAAACGGCGCAACAACGCGTAATCTTCTATGACACTCAATAAACACTTATATTAACAATTACAAATTAATCATAAACGATCAAACAATTACATTACATTTCTTAATGTTCATTCGTCAATGGATCGTAAATTTCGTCTGTCGTAGTCTCGTTGACGAAAATAATTTTTTGTTTTCTTCATGTTTTTATTTTCTGGAATCTATTTTTTTGTTATCGTCTCGTCATAGTCACGGGCAAAAGGGACATTGACGAAATATTTTCGTCATCGTCATGGTTGACGAAATTAACACTGCCAATGACCTGCTTCCTGGAGCTACTTTGCCCAGCAGTCGTCTTTTCAATATCTCCAAGCCAGAAAGGGAAGCTATGGAAAAGTATATAAAGAAATCCCTGGCTACAGGCATTATCCGTCCCTCATCATCACCTCTTGAAGCAGGATTCTTCTTTGTGGGAAAGAAGGATGGCTCACTTCGACCATGTATAGACTACAGAGGTTTGAATCAGATAACTGTCAAAAAAAAAATTCGTTGCCCCTGTTGTCATCTGCTTTTGAACCCGTTCAAGGTGCCACAGTCTTCACTAAACTGGACCTCAGAAATGCATATCACCTGCTCCGAGTAAGGAGGGATACGAATGGAAAACCGCCTACACACTTCGAGTATCTGGTGATGCCTTTTGGTCTAACTAATGCTCCAGCTTGCTTCCAGGCCCTGGTCAACGACGTCCTGAGAGATTTTCTGAAAATCTTTGTTTTTGTGTACATTGATGATATCCTCATTTTTTCCAAAGACCTCTCAGAGCACAGATCCATGTCCGCCAAGTTGTACAGCGTCTGCTTGAAAACAAGCTTTTTGTCAAGGCTGAGAAATGTGAGTTCCACAAACCTTCAGCTTCAACGTTTTCTGGGCTTTGCTAATTTTTACCGCAGATTAATTCGAAACTACAGCCAAACTGCTCTACCCCTGAGGCTGAGGCAGCCTCTGTCCGTTTGAAGAATCTCTTTGCCAATGCTCCTGTGCTCATAAAGCCGGACCTCTCTAAACAGTTTGTGGTGAAGGTTGACGCCTCCGATTCAGGAGTTGGAGCCGTTCTCTCCCAGGTTTCTGATTCTGATGACAAAATACACCCCTGTGTCTTCTTCTCTCGCAGACTTTCCCCTGCAGAGAGAAATTATGACGTTGGTGACCGTGAGCTATTAGCCATAAAAATTGGCCCTGCAAGAATGGAGACACTGGCTGGAGGGAGCTACACACCCTGTTCATGTTTGGACTGATCACAAGAATCTGTCATATATTCAATCTGCCAAGAGATTCAACCCCCGCCAATCCAACTGGTCACTATTTTTCTCCCGGTTTAACCTTTCCATTTCCTTCCGCCCTGGCTCTCCGAATGTCAAACTGGATGCCCTCTCACTGCAGTTTGCCCCGGACGAATCTGAAAATCCTGCTGCTCCCATCCTTCCTCCTAGCTGCTCAGTAGCCGCAGTCACCTGGGAGATTGAGGATTTAGTTAAACAGGCCCATCTGTCTGAGCCTGACCCTGGTGCCAGACCACCTAACAGAGTTTATGTCCTTTCATCCATTCGTGCTTGTGTTATTTACTGGCTCCACACCTCTAAGTTTTCTGCCCATCCAGGAATCAGTCGAACAGTGGCCCTAATTAGTCGACATTTTTGGTGGCCCTCCTTACTGAAGGACGTCAAGGAGTTTGTCTTGGCCTGCCCTACCTGCGCTCGTAATAGGCCCTCTCATCAGCCCCCTTCTGGACTGCTTCAACCCTTGCCCATTCCCAAGAGATCCTCGTCCCACATAGCAATCTATTTCATCATGGACTCTGGACATCTGGACTCCCCACCTCGAAAGGAATGACAACCATCTTAACTATCGTTGACCGTTTCTCCAAGGCCTGCCATCTAGTTCCACTGACGAAGCTCCCTACAGCTTTGCAAATAGCCCAACTCCTGGTCAAGAACATTTTTTGCCTCCACGGGATCCCACAAGTCATACTGTCTGACCGTGGTCCTCAATTCATCTCTCAGGCATGGAAGAGTTTTTGTTTGGCTCTTGTGGCCAAAGTCTCACTCACTTCCGGTTACCATCCCCAATCCATTGGTCAGGTTGAACGCATTAATCAGGAGTTGGAGGCCAGCCTCAGATGCCTTTCAGTTTCAGATCCCGCAGAGTGGAGCCAGTTCCTCCCGTGGGTTGAGTACGCCCACAACACCAACATTTCTTCTGCTACTGGACTCTCCACATTCGAAGCCTCGATTGGGTACCAGCCTCCCCTTTTTCCGGCCAAGGAGGCTGTCATTGCGGTGGCATTGGTTCAGCACCACATCTGCCGTTGTTGGACATTCTGGAACCGAGCCATGACTGCCCTGGGAAGATCAGCTGAGCAAAATCGAAGGTGGGCTAACCGAGGAGGAAGGTTGCCCCTTCTTATCTCCCAGGCTAGAAGGTCTGGCTTTCAACTTGGGACATACAACTTAAGGCCATGTCCAAGAAGATTTCCCCACGGTTTATAGGTCCTTACGAAGTGGAAAGGACCATTGGGGAACCTGCCGTTCATCTCCGTCTCTCCTCCACTCTCTGGATACATCCCACTTTCCACGTGTCCCAGGTCAAGCCCGTTTCGTCCAGCCCCTTGTGCCCACCCACTGAGCCCCCTCACCCTTTGGACATTGATGGCCACCCGCTACACGGTCCGCAGGATTGTGAATGCTCGTTCCTGTGGGCGTGGGTGGCAATATTTAGTGGACTGGGAGGGTTATGGGCAAGAGGATCGTTCCTGGGTCCCTGGATCCTTTATCTTGGACCCCTCCCTCATTGCGGACTACCACCTTTCTCAGCCCTCCGGCTCTTCTGAACGCCGGCAGAGAATCGCCCCGTCAGCTGTGGGGCGATTCTCTGGAGGAACAGGAAATACAGGTCAGTGGCTGGATTGTCGGGCTGATAACGACTTGGAGGAAAACTCACTGATCTGATTTTAAGTTAATTCTGATCCCGGAGGAAAGAGTTAAATCCAAACGGGAGGTTACTTCCCAGCTTGCAGCGGGCGCTGCCCCCCAGATGTTGTAAAGAGAGCAGAGCAGGCACCAGCTGTTGCCAAGCAGCAACAGTGTCCTTGAGGGGAAATCCAAAGACAGAATCTGAAGAAAGGTCCAAATCAGAAGCCGGTAGAATCCAGAATATTGTCCAGAACTGATCAAACTAACAGAGCAGACAGGGGCAAAGCAAAACTCAAGATCCTCAGGGCAGAAATGGGTCACAATCAGGAAAACAGAGCAATAAAAGGATCACTGGAGTTAATCTCACCAAACTGCTCGAATAACCTGGCGCTGATGGTAGGCAAGCAAACAACATAAATAGCTGAGGAACCAGGTGAAAATGATTGGCACTAATCAGCCGCTGGACCAATTAGGCTACGTTCACACAGCCGGTCTTGATGCTCAATTCCGATTTTTTTTGTGAAATCTGATTTTTTTGCCGTTCACATTGCCAAATATATGGGACTTGTATGTGATCTCCTGTGTGAACTGCAGTCATGCAACACAAGTGTCCCGCATGCGCAGTAGAGGATGCAATGACTTTACAGGCCAGCATGCTCTGTGTATACGGAAGTAAACATGGAGGGTAGTGCCGGAGCGCATCTAGCGATCTTTCCCAACCATAAAAGCACAATCTTTTCAAGATGGTTAAACATAAACACGGCTCTCCGCGTCATCGTCTGCCATGGTTATTGTTTTTCTTGCCGCTTCTTCATAGCAAGACCCAGAATAGTGGCCCTCAGACACAGGTCACATTTGAAAAGATCAGATTTGTATCGGATTCAGGACCACATAGAGAAGTGGTCTGGGTTGGATTGGAAAAAATTGGATCTGTGTTGTTCAGACAGCCATCAATAGATCAGATACAGGTCGTATATGGGCCAAAAAAATCGGATTTGGGTCACTTCAGGCTGCAGTGTGAACATAGCCTTAGAAAGGTGAGCAAATGAAAAAACCGAACCATCAGCACCAAGAACATGACATCTGATTGTTTCATATGTTCCTAACAGAGCACTTTGCTCTCGATCTGCAGGAATAAAAGTTGTTCCTAGAATCTCTAAAAGTAAAATGGGAGGCAGATCTTTAGCTTATTAGACTCCTCTCCCGCTGAACCAACAACTAGTTTTTAGTCCATGAGGCAGACACTTTGTCAAAGCTAATCTTTTATCTTTTAGAACATGCAGAGGAATTAGGGAACACTTTTCATTATTGTGCAGTGTTTGTTAGTCCAACCCCTTAGTTTATGGTCTCTCTGCTCTTACTTGTCATAGTAGCTTTGCCTCGCCTGTTCCTGTTTGGTTGCGACACCATCCTGGAAGGGAAAAATCATCTGGGCTCCTACCATTAACAGTTCCATTGAAGATGACAGAGTTGGGCATGTTTTTGGTGTTAGCCTTGCTTTTCTCTTTGACATAGCTATGGGCTCAATGTTACTTTGACAAACTTTATATGCTCTCTTCCACCCCTTTTGGCATGAAAACAGGGTCAGAGCTTGTCTGTCAGACTGACTTTCCTAGACAAAGCTATGGAGCTGGATAATCTTATTTTAACAATGTATAGATCAGTGCTTCTATGTTCCTTTGGTACATTTAGCTCCTGTCTCCTTGAACCCAGTCAGCCTTAGCAGTGAGCCACACAGAGTTGAAGGTTTCTTTGTGTTAAAGAGGAGTTTATCTTCTCAACTCTAGCTGCATGCATTCTTATTGTGAGGGATTGCTGTAGTGTCAGCAACACGATGCAAGAGTATGTTTTCTGTCCCTGTATGGTCACTCAGACTAAGCATATCCTGGAAAGTCAATTACATGATGCAATCTGCTAGTTTTCTGTGGACAGAAAACTTTAAACTAGTCTTAAGGGATTATCTGATTTAACCGTCTCTGTAAAGTGCCTTCATATTATTTGTCATGAATTTGTGCTATGAAAATACAGTTAAACTTAAGTGAAATCATACTGCAAGACAACCATGGCTAATATTTAATATTGGCATATGTGTCAGCATTTTGCTATTTTATTCAGGGCTGTGTCAGAGGTTCACACCAAATCTTGTTTAATTTCATGTGACAATAAAAGCCTTGCCTGCTCTTTAAGTCTGTTCTTCTCACCAGAGAACTCAAAAAGATTTGAAAAATGGAACATCCATTTGTCTTATTCTAAGAAGAAATGGTCTTTTATTAAAACAGTAGGATATTCTATTCCTTCAGTTGTTTGAGCATTCATTTCAGATGAGATGCAAAAGCTTTTACACATCTTAACTCTGATCATGTGTATCTGTGGTATTTTTAACAGACATGCAGAGAATATTTCTACAAATTGTATTTTGGCTCATCTTTCTAAAGGCTCCTATCTTCTAAGTGCTCTCCCTTTCAAATCTATCCTAGGAACTGAGAAATCCCTCTAGATGCGATGCTGGATTCGATTTCCAGGTCACAGACACACTCAGAAAAGACCAAACAAGGTCACAGAAGAAGAGACACTAAAACAGCTCTGAATCTCAGCGGACAAAGTGGAGCCAACATCCCTTTTTGCCTCAACACTTCTCGTTGGCTTTAATAAAAAGAAAAAATGTAATATACTTTTCACATAATAACCGCAGAGTTCATTAGAGCAGATAGTAAATCAAGCGATTTTCTATTATATAAATAGGGCTGTGTGCAGGTTGGTGTGTGTTTGGGTTTTTGTGTCTCTATCTCCTGTGATTGCAAGGCATGACCAGCAGGTGTGTCCTCACAGCTAGGACTTGTGGAGCCCAATCGAGATGAGTTTAAAAAGGAATGAATTCCCTGAGGCGGATGCCTGACTGTTTTGTTCGCAGGTGGTAATCAGAAATACTACTTATAGGTCCTTTCAATCCTTTAAGTTCCTAGTCTCACATCTTTGTCCTCTTTTCCAGATTCTCCAGTTTGCACCATGTCACAGTTATTCCCTTTCTGTGCAGCTGCTCTGTTGTTAATTTGCAAAATGTTTTTAAATTCTTTAAAGGGACACTATGTAACAAATTTGGCTTTTAATTAGCGAGAAAAAAGTATGGCTTTATTAATTACATATTCGGTGAAAGTCTAATAACATCACATCACAAATAAAAGCATTTTCATAGCTTGGAATTGTAGTTTACCAATACATAGCAGGTGGTGCATCCAGTGGGAGATGTATGGAGCTATATTGGTATCAATTTTCACAAATGCACATATATGATCCATACATGCACAGGACAAGATCCACACATGGACAGAACAATTCACACAACCACAAAAAAATCCACACACGCACAGCACAATTCATGCAAGGACACTAGATCCCTACACACACATTAGAAGATTCAGTATTTATGGTCCATAAAGAATAATAAATTAAATTACAAAGTACCAGTGGTCTTTAAACTTCACTGCATTTGTGTGTGGAGTTTTGAGACTGCCCTGACATGCCACAATACAGAAATACATTTTAAAGCTACAGTGTGTAATTTTCAGCGACATCTAACGTCCAGACCGCAGCAACATGAACATCTCCCCCCCACCGCTTCTCCCCCCCAACAGTACGGCGAGCGTTACGGGACAAAATGTCTTCCACAACGTCAACATTACCTACCTTCTCAAGTGATGAGGTTTGTTTACATAGATAATTTTACAGATAGTATTTCATTAGTCTGTGTGTTCAGTACCGTCTCAGTTCATCTCTCTCAACTTGCCGTAGTTACTTTCGAGCGTAATGGGCGATCTCGCAATCGCTAGTTTGTTGGCTCTGCGCTGCCGTAGCGCAAAGATGTCTGCCTCCATGGCTGCGAGACCCGCTCCTATGTAATTATAGATAACAAATTCTAAGGCAACGCAAATATTAAGGTTAAGAGGCTGAGCTCGTAGATGACAATAAATAACATAGTTATGTATAATATATTACATTTCTGACTGTATATCCCTGTAATTATTACACACTGTAGCTTTAAGTAGGGATGGTTTGCCACCAATCACAAAGCTCCCTTGTATAAGCCATTCACAAGAAAGTACTCCACATGGGATGACCCGCAGATCTCTCATCCTCTGTATCCATCCCGCTCTGTTCCAGACCGCCTATGCAAAGCAAAGCCCATATCCTCTGCTGTTCCACCTTTCCTGCTGCACTCGGACTTCCTTGAAGCTCAAGGTGAGCATGCGCTTTATTTTTATTTAATTCATAGAAAAAAAAATGTTTTCTCACCATCAGCATCAATAACACACTTTCCTGCGCAAATATAATTTTCTCGTTGTGGGTCTTTGTAATAGGCATAATCAAGCAAAATTGGTTTGTTCTCTCCCTCCAAACTCAGCAACTCTTCATCCATGCCTGCGATCAGAAGTTTCTTTTGAAGTTGTGAGATGCGCTCTTGGAAGGAGGGGATTTAATTGAACTTAAGCCTCTCGGTATAAAATAAATATTTTGATGGAGATCATAAATCTGCTTCCTGGTATGTTGAGGTACCAATAATTAGCATTCAATAAATCAAATAAACAGTCTTAGTTTTTGGGAATGTATAAGAATTATTCCCTAATTTGTAGTTACCGATCTGTATTTACCATATTTTACGGTGACAAAACCGGATTTTTCCTGGACATGTCCTCCTTTTAAATATTACTTCCTAGGTTTTTAAAAAAAATCTCTTAAACTTTATTACACAGATTCAGAATCTTTATTTAACAGGGTCTGTATATTTCAGTGATGTAAGGGATTTTTATTTATTTTTTTACTGAACCAATGTTTCTCAAATATAGCAGGTTTTTTAAAGATACAGCATCTGCTAACCACAAATATCGTCATTGAAATTCAGGAATGTAAACTATTTACTGGCTTCAAGGGACCATCAAACTTTCTTTGGAAAAGAAAATTATTTACAATATATCATAAGAAAGAACAAATCTAAATTGGAACTCAATTCAAAAGTATTTTAATCACGAAGGGATGATGTATGTATAAAAATATATATTTATATATTATTTTTTGGAAGCCATTTGTGTGAGTAGACTATCCACCAATCCTTGTTTTGACCTGTCTCGTTTTCATTTACCCCTGCCTGCCCCCTTGCCCCTATCGAATACTCCTTTTGGCTTCTAATCTCTGGACATCAATCTCCTGTCTTTCCTCACAACCAGGTTCATTTGCCTCTACCCCTATTTGGACTGCTTCTTTATGCATGTCCTCTGGACTTACTACTGTGTGACTCCCCCGCTACTCTTAGCCCTAACTGGTGCCGTTAAGATTTGGAGTGAGTCAGAATCAAACAGAATCATCCAAATAGAGCTACTGGAATAAACATCAGAGCAAGCACGGTTAGTGTCTCTCATTCACTGCACTGTAAACACAACTGATTTGTGCTAGACCACTAACCCTGTTCTCCTCTCTGGGATTCCAGTTGCAGTCAGTTTTTGTTCCTAAAAAAACAGTTAATTTTTTTATTAATTCTTTGAACTCTTACTTCTGTGTTAGCTGAATTGTTGGGTCTCCAAATTCTGTCCAGGTATTGCAGGTTTAGATGAACTAGAGTACATGACCTCATTAATGAAGAAAAACAAAACTGTAACAGCAACTTTAAACTGTCAAACGCTTTACAATATTTTCCCCTCTGCCATAGGTCAAGTAATTCAAATGTAATGCTTTACTTGCTAACCAGGGTCTATTTAAAAAAAATCTTTTACAGGAAAAAAAAAAAAGACTTCAGATTACAGGAAGCAGAGATTCTGTAACACTTTATAATCCACCATTAATGGAGTGAGGTTGTAGGTCAGATAAAGATGCTATACTTACTTCTGACAACAAAAAAGGCAATTTTACCTTGTAAAATGAAGATAGAAGAAATTTTTGAGTTAAAAAATATGAAGTATAATGGAGGAAGGCTTTGTGCTAAGAATAGTGTGAGAAAATTGATGGGGTCTCTGTAGAGGGGAAGACTTAAAGAAGTACTGAGAGACAGTTTGACATGCTACCCTGACAGAAAACATTGCTTACCCCTTGCTCACACTGGCTCCGGTGCGGTTACCGAGCCGACGAAGACCGCAACTCCCGCACACCCCCTCTCACACCGCCCTTTTGACTACGGTGCGGTGGGGCTCTGCGGCTCCGGCAACAGGTCCGGAGATTTAACTCGCGAGAACAGAGGTTCACTTGAGTTCACGTAACTTCACGCGATAACACGCCCAAATAAGGATATTTCCGAGAGCTTGTTGCGGAGGGCTCCGGCACGCCGCAAGGATAGCTTTCTTGCTGAATTTTCTGCAGCGCCGGAGTGTCTCGGTAACCGCAGCCGGACAGCTCAGCAGCCGGTGAGAGAGGTTTACGTCTTTTTAATGACTTGGAATCACTGCGGCGCCGCACCCACCGCACCGCAAAGGTAAGACCGGAGTCGGTGTGAGCCGGGGGTTAGAGGAGATGGAAATATGCTATGGTTGTAAGAGACCTCCTCTTTTACAGAAGCTCTGCAAGTTTAAGATTGAGGGGTTGGTATAAAATATTTATGGCAGCAGCTATGCTTTCTGTAGATGCATCATTGGCCGAAACAAGAAAATCCACCTATCTCCATGGAATTTGCTTTTTGTAACCACTAAGTCAGAATGAGAAAGAAAAAAGAAATATGCATTTTTGCTTTTAAGCACTAGATAATGGAAGCAGGTTACTATTATTTTTTTTTTCTCAGACTCCAGTCTGGTGTAGTTAGATGATTCAGGCTCCCAAGCTGTGAACAGGCTTATTGCCAAAGAAACTTGCACAGGTAAACAGCCAACTGGAAATGATGGCGGCTAATGTGTTTAAAGGGAGAAAATTCAAGAAGGCACTTAAAAAAAAAGTCCCTCTAAATCAGCTTCATACCATCAGCTTTAAGCCAAATTCGAGCTTAAAAGTAAAGAGAAAAGAACTCCTAAACCTAAAGAAGATACCTGCTAGAAGGTTTGTGTTAGAACCTCTCTAAAGATAGATTAATGGATTTAAAACATCTCTAAATCTTCTGATTGAATTCTGAATTTTATTCTCGTTATATCACTTAAAGCTTAAATAAACACAACTGTCTAAAGGCAGATTAGTTAATGTTATATTGCCTGATTTTTTTTGCGATGTGGCAACTGAACTGAACAATCTGACCACATCTGCTGGCCAGCCATCTGACCAAAGAGGTCAAAGCAGATTTTTTTTCACCTTCCTAAATGGTTTGCCAAGAGGTATCACCGTACACATCATCAAAAGCTCCCAGTACATGCAGCTGCATGGCTGTTAGTCAGAGGTGGTAGTCTGCAGTACCCGGGCCCCAAAGGGCATCCCTCTGTCTCCGTTCCTCTTCACCCTTTACACCTTGGACTTCACCTACAACAGCTGCCATCTCCAGAAAATCTCAGATGACTCTGCCATTGTAGGATGTGTTTCTGATAGGAATGAGCTGGAATATCGATCAGTCATTATGAGCTTTGTGGACTGGTGTGAGAAGAACCACGTGTGTCTTAACATTGACTCTGTGGTCATTATTCTTGGCACTAGTTCTGGTCTGATTCAGGATTCAACACACCTGTCAGCTCCACCCGGTTTCTAATCGGCTGCCATTAGATTCAACTACTTACCTGACTTTATAACCAGCTCTCTGACTAGTTACTAGTGCCAGATTTTTACGAGCCATCAGTGAGTTTTATCCAGCATTCCTGTAAACCTGTGTGCCAGATTATGACCCGATTCTACCGATGGATTCTCTAAGCCTGCCTGAACCCTATCTGACATGTCATTGTGTGTTTTGGACATCTGATCTGTTTTCTGTGCCCTGATTTCACTCTCGGATTCTCCCCTAGATTGATTCTGGATCTCGAATCACTTTGCTTTGCCTCTGGACTGGCTCTCAGATTCCCTACTCTGGTTTGTCCCCTTGATCATTTTGCCTGTGTCTGCTCTCACAGATCTTACTCTGTGAATTCCCCGGGACCACCAAGTAACTGTCAAAGAAGGATTCGTTCAAACCAACCTTGACTAATTCAGGAATCCTCAGAGGTTAACCAGTGGCGTCACACGCCAACTGGTACAGTATGTTCAGAAACCCACAAAGTTTGCCTCCAAACTCCGAGAAGGTTTGTGAACCAGAATCCAACACTGGAGGCATTTCCCTCTTCTCCTGTCAGGTCACTCAACTGTTAGATCTCCTTCAATTCAATTCAGTTAAATTACTATTATTTATATAGCATCAATTCACAACACATGTCATCTCAAGGCACTTTACAGTTCATTACAGTTCCATAAATCCCGGTTGCTGACTCTGGTGAAACCCTTCCAACCTACAGTGTCACATTCCATAAACTGTTCAAAACTCTCTCGTTGTTCTGGCTGAATTCTGGGTTTTCCATTTTTTGGTCTTTGCAAATTTACTATAAACTCTGCATCGAATCACAACATTCATGTTTAAACTGTACACTGTCCCTTTTTTAAATAATGTTTATACTTACTTACGATAATGTGTGTGTTCAATTAAGTGCTGTCAAATCTCTTCTCAGCAGCAGTTCACTTTGTGGCCATTAGGTGGCTAATCTTTATTTGGTAACAATGCAAACACATCATCATCTGATTCTTTTAGTAGATAGGTAAATCTGCACACGATCCGGTACAGTCGTACTAGATGGCGAATCACTCCTCAGTGGCATTTCTGTTTCTGATTCTAACACAGAACTTCCCCTGAGCTAATGGACAATTTTTTGAATTATAACTTCCTTTACTTAATTTTCTTAGTTTTATAACTAATGGTAACAGTGTCAAATTTAACTTTTTTGGTATGTGGTGGACAAAAAGTTGATGCAGTACTGAGTCCAAACAAGAAGAAATTAATTGTCTGGATGAAACTAATTATTTTAATGGTTTTTATATATATTTTTTTTTTTACCAACAGGTCATAATGAAAATGATCTTAAATGGAAAAAACAAACAAAAAACGAATGAGTCTATTTTTTAAATGTAAGGAGTAGAAAGTAGAGATTATTGCAAACAAAATGTAAGGAGTATAATTAAATGGTTGGCTTAAAATATGATTACTCCAGTAAAGTATAGATGGCTAACATTTCTACTTAAGTAAGTTACTTACTGTAAGTTTGTTACTTGACAACTCCGGTCACTTGCTTACTGCTTCTATTGGGATTAGATTTTTTAAAATTTCCTTTAGCAGCTATATTATGCATTATGCAATGTTACATTATGTTGTTTTTTTGAAACACAAGTGTAAATACTGCACAACACAGGAAGCCAGAGTCGCTGGACTTCAATTAAACAGAGGATCTTTGGAATGTGATTAAAGAAAATATACTTTGTGGATCTGCAAACAACAAATCTGCAGCAACTGTGTTAGCTTGTTAACTCTTTGTAGCAAAGTAGTGAGGCAGTTCTGAAAGTAAAACCAGGATGAAGATCAGTAAAATTCTGGTGAATGTCTGATGATCAATGTCACAACTTTATGTTTCCATAATATATCTTAAGACCCAGATAGCAAAATAAATAAATGATCACAGCCCTGAAATGTTATATTTTTGGCTCCCCGTAGTGTGAAGCCTCCATGCCCAGCAAGTAGTTCAGATTTTTATTGTTACATTTCAACCGCAACATAGAAGATCCCTGTTGTTTCCCCACTCCATTTTGAATTTAAATATTAATGCTTTCCCTGTTTTTCTGTGAAGAGAAGTCAAATAGCTTTTGCCTGTGTTTGCTTTGCATTTCATTTGCAGCACATTTATAGCTGTTTAGTATGCTTAGGAGCTAATGAAGCCTAACCAGTCCTATTATTAACAATGGCATTCATGACTTTGTTTTTCACAGTTGGAGTTTACCAGCTTCCAGTGATTTTATTTTTAATTTTTAGGATAAGACAAAAATAAAGTTTTAAAGATAAAGCACTGCATTTTAGTTAAGTTGTGCTTATATAATGGATATATTCTTGAAGTTTACTTTCTGCAATGTCTTTTAAGGATCTATATCCATTATGATTCTTCTCAATTCAATTCAATTCAGTTTATTTATATAGCGCCAAATTCACAACACATGTCATCTCAAGGCACTTTACAGTTCAACCAGATCATACAGTCAAATTGATACAAAGTTTTCTATCTAAGGAAAGCCAGTTGATTGCATTGACTCATTGACTCAAATACAATCCCTCACACTAAGCATGCTTGTAGCGACAGTGGAGAGGAAAAACTCCCTTTGAACAGGAAGAAACCTCCAGCAGAACCAGGCTCAGTGTGAGCGGCCATCTGCCGAGGCCGACTGGGGTTCAAGGAGACAGAAGCAGAGAAACAAAAAGCAGCTGTAAAAGGCGGCCCCGTCCAGGAAACACACAGCCTCCATGCTATACATTCAGTGACGCTGAAAGCATTTAAAATATAGACTTAAACAACATTTATTGTCATTTTGTACACAAGAGTGTATACAAACTGAAATTTCATTTTGTACAGCTCTCATGACATTTCAATTTTCTTAAAGTGCAGGGGGTGGTACATTGGCTGAAGAGGAAGAGGCCACAGTACGGTTTACCAGCCACATGTGACAGTTACCAGAATAATTAAAAATGTGAGCATTGTCATTATTTTGGCACTAGTGCTGGTCTGATTCATGAATAGACACACAAGCACAGCTCAGCCCTGTCCTCATCATCCTTTATACGATCCACCTGCAACTCTGACTATATAACAATTCCTCAGACCATAATTTCCAGATTATTACAAGCCACCTATGAGTCTAATTCAGCATTTACTAATGCCTGTCTCCCTGCCTATTTCTGAACTGATCCTGCCCTCTGATTCTATAAGCCTGCCTGATCACTTTTGGACTTGTTTAGATGTGCTGTCAGAATCTCTGACCCAATTCCTTGCCCCTGGATACTCCCTGGATCTCTGATCTACTGGCTCTGACCCTGACTCTGTTTTCGGACCCCGGTTAGTAAGAAACTCGGAGAAGGTATTTGTAGTTTATACGTTTTATTAAGGTGGTAGTTTTCACAATGTGGCCAAATTGTTCAGTAAGATGAGTGTTATGGTTTCTTTGTTGTGATAGATTAAACCTTAAAGCGAGGGCAAAAGTGACGTCAATTGTAGGAGTTTGCCCTGAAATCGAAGGGTTGATGATTCAAGCCCCTGCTCCAGCTTTCAGTGTCGTTGTGTCCTTGGGCAAGCCACTTCACCAGCATTGTTCACTGATGGTGGTCAGAGAGCCAAGTGGCGCCAGTGTACGCCAGCCTCACTTCTGACAGTGAGCCCCAGGGCAGCTGTGGCTACAATGTAGCTTGCTACCATCAGTGTGTGCATGAATGGGGGAATGACTGAACGTAGTGTAAAGTGCTTTGGTCAAGTCTCCTGACTTGAAAAAGCACATATATAAGTACAGGCCATTTACCATTTACCAAACCTCTATTCCACAGTGAAAGTTTGAGGGGAATCAAGACGGAGAATCAAGACTCTTCCAACCTTTTGGTCTGTTTTAGAAAAAAATAGCTGTCATTTTTTTAAGGACTTTTTATACTGAAGTTCTTTAAAGGTGGATTATAATTTGTAGCAGAGTGATCTTAGGTATCAATACACCAAGTTTTCTGAAAATTTCCAGGTTCCTTTACTCTGAAATTTATGAAGCAATGTACAGATATTATAAAACCTAATTTTTACTTTTGAATATTTAAGTACTTTTAATTGCATATACTATTGAATACTTAAGTATTTCAATCTTTTAATTTAAGTAGATGCTTGACCAAATAACTTTTACTTCTAGCTGATTAAGATTTGACTCTGAGTATCAATACTTCTACTGCAGTTCTAATGATGAGTACTTTGTCCACCACTGATGACCTGGCAATCCCTTGAGCAAAATCCTCTGAACTGCTCCGATCAGATTATGGATCTCCTTGTGCATCATTAGTGACATCACTCGCCAACAGGAGCCAGCACTGACCTTGTTGTGATAAGGCTAGTGACCAAGGTTTCTCTCTGGTCACTAACCTGCAGTTTACTGTGTATATGTGAATATGTTAATGACTGAATGTATCGTCAAGTGCTTTGGTGAAGTCCTCTGACTTGAAAAAGCACGGCAAGTACAGGCCTTTACCATGCTGTATTTGATCTTCAACCAGTGAGAGCTGGCCAATAGAGGGCACTAGGGCGCTGCCCCACTATCCCAATGACCTTGATTAAGACATAAAAAAACAAATTAAAATTAAATTGTAAAATGTATATCTTATAATTTAGATTCATAAAAGATATTTCGAAATATATTGATATATAAATTTTTAGATGTAAAAGATAAATACTGAATCTTTAATGATGAGTAAATCGTAATTTAATTTTTCATCGACTTGATGACGTATTTCTGTCGTAGGGCACAAAAATGTTTGCCTATTGACTCTGCTTAAAGTTGTACATGTGCAGTAGCTCCTCTGCAATACAGAAGTATAGGAGAGCTGGGGCACGCCAAAGCTACTTCCTGAGGTGAAACGAACTGTCGTCACAGTTGTTGTGCTGGTGATTGACAGGCTGAGTCACGGGAGGGAAGCAAAAGCTGGTGGAGAAATCGTATGGACCTGATCAGCAGAACACCAAAATGAATCAGCAGTCCAAAAGACAGATGCAGACGGTTACCTGCGAGGCTAATGCTTTATTCCACTGCCTTGGCTTACTGCCTCCTTTTAAAGGTCAGAATCTGACCCAACATTGATAAAGACAGGTAGGACTGATTTTAAACACTTTTTAGAAAAGTCAAAAAAGCATGAACAATCTGTTATTCACATGGAAAATAACATAATATAGTGTACTTTTTCTAGATGTTTGTTATTTTGCATAGTTGTTCTTAAATAAACACATTCTCAGCAAATAAATAGTTTTTATATATTAAAACATATAAAGCTGACTAGTAGCTTCTCCATAATTAAACTGGTAATGTTTTTTAGGTTTGTGACAATATTGCATCATACAAAAAACATATTTGCCTCAGAAGGGTAAGATTTCAATACAGAAAGTAAACCTGTACATGAAATTTTTTCTTACAAAGTTTTTTTATAATGTTTTTTGTTGTTGGCATTGATAGAAATATACTGGTTTGGTAACATATTATACGTTTGATTGGTATTTGGTATATGTCTATTTTGAATTTATAGCCCCCTTGGAGAAAACTCCACCCGCTGCCACTGTCTTCAACATCTTAAATTTCTACAGCTTTTAAGATCCTGCTGGCTTATTTTACTTAAGTATAATTCTTTCAAAAGATTCAGGTTTTATAAGGAAAACAATGACACATGGCACAAGACCAAACTATCTATTTAATGTCTTTTTCAATTGGTTTTTGGTCCCACAAATTTTAGGACCTGTGTTAGTCTGTTTGCATATTAAAATTCTTTGTTTATTAAAACATGCACACATATTTCACCAAGGACCATTAAACAAACACAGCAGTTAATGCTGGAGCGTGTGGGGTGGAATATAAAATCAAAAGGCAAATGTTACTCAATTATGATGTTCCGACCTCCAAAGATTCACTACACTGCCAGAGAGACGGTACCTGTTGTTCTTCTCCACTGTAACGGGTGTAAAACTGATGAACACAAGCGAAACATAAAATGTGGAGAATGACACTTGATTTCTGCACATGAATGGGACACAGGTGGATGCTTAAAGTGTGTGAGAATCAGGGGAAATTAACATGTGGCAGATCATAACAGAATTGCTAACTTAGATAAATCGTTAAACAGCTTCTTGTAAACCTGTTCCAAACCTATGCAAAGAGGCAAAATTAAAGGTCAGGCTGCTGACTATTTGGTTGCTTCCTCTGTGTGTGTATTTTCTTCAAGCCTCTGAGACTCACTGATCTGCACGTTCAAGTATTATCTTATAAATCGGCATCTGTGTTTGCTACTTTGGCATGTAATGTAGGACAATAAGCTTTTATTTGTGCCTGTATTATCTTCTCAATACTACCATGTCATGTACTATTGTTTCTGGGAAAGTTGCCAAGACAACGGAACTGAAGCTGAAGTCTAATACAAGGTTACAAAAGTACAAAACGTCCATGAAAGGCAGCCAAAATTGAACTAAAATTCCTTTTTTTCCTGCTCCATGCAATAAACAGAAGGTAAACAAGTTAAATAAAATAATTTGACTTTCATTCATTTTAGGGTATTTACAAAAGTGCAGTCTCATCAGAATATTATTTAGTTTTACTTTTTTAATAAAATGGTTTTGTGATAAATAGAACCATCTATCAGCTTTGTCAGTTTATTGTGCAGTCAATTAAAAGCACAATTAATGTTTTGTTACAATATTAAAGCCAAATGAATCAGAAGAATTAGTCAACAGATAATTATGCATAACAAAGAGGGGGACCATTTCATTGAGGAGAATAAAGCTTTCTATGATTCAGATCAAAATCCATTAGATGAGTCACTAAATGTTAATGCATTGTACAAGAACATTTTTCTTTCAATGAAATACTAAGTAGGATGATCTTTTTATCTCCTTCATTATTACCCAAGCATAGAAAGAAATCTTGAGAATTAATGAGGGAACCGATCATTTTAATTAGGCAACAATTTACTTTCTTCATATGTAGACATCCTTTTTATTTCCCAAAAAATAAATCATAAATATTTTCTTCATTTATATTGCCATTGAAAAAGTCCTTTTATAGATTTGATTTACCATATTTTCTGGACTACGAGGCGCACCTGAATATTAGACGCACAAGCCAAAATTAGGGGAAAATCCTGTTTTGTTCATACATTAGCAGCACCTGACTAAAATCCGCAGGTGTTTTAACATTTAATTACCATATGTGAGAGAATATGCACAAAGGGGATTGTCAGCAAAGACATGGCTTTTAGGGAACACATCTTTTATTAACAGTTGGAAAAGCAAGCTACCACTACATAACTTTTAACATGTAAGTACAACTACCGGTAATTACAAGCATGAAACATGTACTATGCTGTTTAAACGAGTAACTTATGTACAGTATAAAAATAAAATAAAGCGTACCAGAAAAAAATTGATTTGGTCTACCTTTTGGGCCAAGGTGAAGCTTAGACTTTAAAGAGAAGAAAAGTCAGTCATTCATCGCCATTGTCTTCTTCCCGCCCACTAAAACCATCAAAGTCCTCATCTTCAGTGTCGGAAACAAACAGGCTCAGGGTGGCTTCTTCATCCACTCTCCTCTTCTCTCCTTCGCTGTCGCTTTCAAAACCAAAGAACTCCTCTTTGTCAGTGTCAGAACCCAGTACCTTCTGAAGGGCTTGCATGGTTGTATGCGTAAAGCATGCAAACTGGTCTGTTATTAGCCTATTCCATGGGTTTATTAGAACACACACCACAGTTAGCAATAACAGCTGGATTAAACTTATCATGGACTGTCACTGCAGCAATAGTTAGTAATTTTCGGCACACGCCAATGAATCCCGACTTAGTATTAGTCAAATGGAATTCGACTTTTACTGTCAACTAGTCAACTTGGAAAAAACACAACTAGTTAATTCCTTAATATACAAAGTGCATTTATGATTTAATTTATTAACCTTATAGCACACGTTTAACATCACATTCGCACATTTTTTTATGTATATATTAGTTTTTATGACAAAGACAATGTCAATAATGAGCATTTCTTTAAATGTACCATAATTAGCCTTAACAGCTATTTTACATCTGCTGCCCCTGGACAGCATCCTAAACGCAAGTGTTAGTAAAATACATACAATTTAACACTAAAATACCTTATGTAAAAAAAATTCCTACAACCCCTCCCCCCAAAAAAACACCATATTTGACAGTGGGGATGGTGTGTTCATAGTGATGTGCAGTGCTAGTTCTCTGCCACACATAGCATTTTGAATGTTGACCAAACAGGTTAACGACCAAAGTGATTTAAAGCGGAATGTGGCTCTGGAGCAGTGGGTTGCCGACCCCTGCTTTAGACACATGCCTAGTTACATAACAGGCACGATTTTGGGGAGTCCAGTGACACTTGCAAGACCTGGATAGATGCAAAGCCGCCCAAAGCGTTGCACCATGAAGGTTCTGGGTTTGAATCCCGGCACAGGGTCTTTCTGCATGAAGTTTGCATCTTTTCCCTGAGCATGCATGGGTTCTCTCCGGATACTCCGGCTACTTCCCACAGTCCAAAAACATGACTGTTAAGTTATTTAGCTTCTCTAAATTCTCCTCAGGTATGTGTGTGAATGGTTATTTTCTCTGTGTTGCCCTGCAATGGACAGGATACCCTGCCTTTCGCCCGTAGACAGCTGGAGATAGGAGCCAGCACCCCTCGTGACTCGCTTGGGATAAGCGTGACAAAAATTGGATGATTGAACATATGATGTTATATGTTCATTTTATTTTTTTTAGTCATAACATGTGTTCATGATTACTTATAGTCAAGATCTTAGCATCATAAGCTCAGTATGGTCTTTCTCAGGTTTGTCATGAAAAACGGATCAACCAAGATTGGAACTCAAATGACCATGACATCCTCCCCAAAGGCAGATCCTCATAGATCATGCCCTAAAACTGGACCACCATGTTCCAAGGGCTGCAGAGGCCCCCAACCAGCTCCTAATCGATCTCCTTCAAATCAGGACCTTTGAATCAATTCTCTGTGACACATTTTGAGTCCCAGTAGCAACTCCATCAGAAAGGATCATTCCCAGAAAAAAAAAATGTTCCCTGCTGAGAGATACAATCTCTGTGCAAAGACAGGACAGGAAAAAACAAACAATCAAACATAAAAGCCATAAATTGTCAGACACAATAATACACAATTAATACCAGTCACTAAGTTATATATGCTAGGTTTATTGAGTATTAGACCTATGTTAGGAAAATCCTTATAAATCAGTTAAACAATATAAAAAAAAAAAAAAAAAACTGTTTTCTCACCCCTCGTGAGGTGGTATGTGTCATCCTCAAGCTCGGGTCCTCTACCAGAGGCCTGGGAGTTTGAGGGTTCTGCGCAGTATCTTAGCTGTTCCAAGGACTGCGCTCTTCTGGACAGAGACCTCTGATGTTTTACCTGGAATCTGCTGTAGCCACTCTCCCAGTTTGGGGGTCACAGCCCCCAGTGCTCCAATTACCACTGGCACCACTGCTGCTCTTACTTTCCACATCTTTTCTAGCTCCTCTTTCAGACCTTGGTATTTCTCAAGCTTCTCGTGTTCTTTCTTCTTGATGTTGCTGTCGCTTGGGATTGCCACATCTATCACTACTGCCTTCTTCTGCTGTTTGTCGATCAACACGATGTCTGGTTGGTTAGCCATCACCTGTTTGTCAGTCTGGATCTTGAAGTCCCATAGGATCTTAGCTCGGTCATTCTCAACTACCTTAGGAGGTGTCTTCCATTTTGACCTTGGGACTTACAGCCCATACTCATGGCAGATGTTCCTGTACACTATGACAGCTACCTGGTTGTGGTGTTCCATGTATGCACTTCCTGCCTGCATTTTACACCCTGCTGTTATGTGCTGTATTGTTTCAGAGGCATCTTTGCACAGTCTGCATCGGGGGTCCTGCCTGGTGTGGTAGACCCTGGCCTCTATTGATCTTGTACTGAGTGCCTGTTCTTGTGCTGCCATGATTAGTGCCTCTGTGCGGTCCTTCAGTCCAGCCTTTTCCAGCCACTGGTAGGATTTTTTGATATCAGCCACTTCTTCTATTTGTCTGTGGTATATGCCGTGCAGTGGCTTGTCCCTCCATGATGGTTCTCCTTCCTCTTCCTTGTCCTCGCTTTCGGTTTTCTCCTGCCTGAGGTATTCACCAAGCCATTTGTCTTTGGGGGCCATCTTTCTGATGTACTCCTGGGTCTTAGTTGTTTCATCCTGGACAGTGGTCTTGACGCTCACTAGCCCTCGGCCTCCCTCGCTACGCTTGGTATACATTCTCAGGGTGCTGGATTTGGGGTGGAACCCTCCATGCATTGTGAGGAGCTTTCTTGTCTTGATGTCAGTGGCCTCTATCTCCTCCTTTGGCCAGTTTATTTTACCAGCGGGGTATCTGATGACTGGTAGGGCATATGTGTTGATGGCTTGGATCTTGTTTTTCCCATTCAGCTGACTTTTCAGGACCTGCCTTACTCTTTGTAGGTATTTAGCTGTGGCAGTCTTTCTTGCCATCTCCTCGTGGTTTCCGTTAGCCTAGTAGTTCAACCCCCTCGGTTCTGATCATCTTCCCTCTCTTTGAGACCATGCGACCGCACTTGTCCAGTCCGAATGACATCCCAATGTCGTTGCTGTAGATCCTGGTAGTGTGGATCAGTGAGTCGATGTCTCGCTCACTCCTGGCATACAGCTTGATGTCATCCATGTAGAGGAGGTGACTGATGATTGTTCTGCTTCGGAGTTGGTATCCGTAGCCAGTCTTTGTGATGATCTGGCTGAGGGGGTTCAGGCCTATGCAGAACAGCAGCGGGGATAGTGCATCACCCTGGTATATGCCGCACTTGATGGTGACTTGTGCTATTGGCTTTGCATTGGCTTCCAGACTTGTTTTCCACAGCTTCATTGAGTTCTTGATGAAGGCTATTAGAGTCCTGTTGATCTTGTACATTTCCAAGCATTCCAGTATCCATGTATGTGGCATTGAGTCATAGGCTTTCTTATAGTCAATCCAGGCAGTGCACAGATTTGTCTGCCTGGTCCTCTAGTCTCGAGTGACTGCTCTATCCACTAGTAGCTGGTGCTTGGCTCCTCTGGTGTTACTGCCTATTCCCTTCTGGGAAGGGTGCATGTATTGAGCCATGTGCCTATTCATCTTAGCCGCTATGATGCCTGACAGGAGCTTCCATGTTGTACATAGGCAAGTTATTGGCCGGTAGTTGGATGGGGTTGTTCCCTTCTGGGGATCCTTCATGATCAGGATTGTCCTTCCTTGGGTTAACCATTCTGGGTGGGTCCCATCCATAAGCAGTTGGTTCATTTGTGTTGCGAGGCGTGCATGAAGTGCGGTTAGTTTTTTCAGCCAGTAGGTGTGGATCATGTCAGGGCCTGGTGCTGTCCAGCTCTTCAGACCTGCCGCTCTTTCTTGGACATCTGCCGTTGTAATGGTTACTGGTTGTTGTTCTGGGAGATTGCTGTGATCTGTTCTAAGATCTTCTAGCCACTGAGCATTGGTGTTGTGGGATGCCTCCTTCTCCCATATGTTTCTCCAGTACTGTTCAGTCTCAGCCCTGGGTGGATCTGATCTTGAATTACCCTGCCACTGTGAGTACACTTTGGATGGGTTGGTGGAGAACGCCTGGTTTATTCTCCTGGCTTCTGCTTCTCCCTTGTATCTCTTTAGGCGGGTGGCCAGGGCGGCGAGTCTTTGTTTGGCAGTTTCTAGAGCCTCAGGAATGGACAGCTTGTTGTACTTAGGTAACCTTTTCCCTACACCTTTCTGCAGGTCTGAGAGCTGACTAACCTGTCTTCGTGTTGCCTTGATCTTGGCTTCCAGCCTTCTCCTCCATGGGGGCTCTGCTTTGTGGCCTGTGGTGTTTATCTTATAGCCAAGCATCTCTAGGATCACTGTAGCTGTGGCGTAGGTCAGCTCGTTGGTCTCAGTTATGTCTTTAGTAGGGATAGTATGTAGTGCTGCATTTACATCTTCTAGAAGACTTTCAGAGGGTACTCTGTCACTTAGCCTTGGCAGTCTTGGACGTCGTACTAGGGGATCCAGTTTGGTCATGATCAGCCGTCGTAGGTCAGCCGCCCTTACGTTTAGTGGGCTTGTTGTTGTTGGGGCTGGGGACCCAATCTCTGTGTGTTGGGATGATGATATTTCCCTACTGACCTGTTGTCCTGACTCCTCCTTACTGCAGCATGTCAGTTGTACCTCATCAATTTCTAGTTGTGATAGGAGCTGCCGTTTGCGGATGTTAGAACACTGAGTTAGTAGTTGTTTCTTTGTCAGTGTGGATGATGGTTGTTGGAGCTGCCATAATTCCCATAGTCTCTGCATGTAACCTCTCTCCATGGGGACGCTTGTATAGTAGTATTTCATCAGTACCAAGTTTTCTGCTCTAGTCCATCTATGTCTTGTTCCAGTAGCCAATTTGTCATCAAGTTGCCCTGGTTCCCTAGCAACTGACGCGGACCTTGTTAACCCGGGCGACGTCCGAGCCGGTATGGCTCTTGTATTTGCGGTATCACTCATGCCTGAGGTAGGCCACTAAGCACAAAGGACCTTGCCTAAGGGTCCACCTGGATGTCCATGCCGGGAATCGAACCCCGGTCACCTGTGCCGGAGTCGTCGGTGTTACCTACTATATATATATATATATATATATATATATATATATATATATATATATATATATATATATATATATATATATATGTATATATATATATATATATATATATATATATGTATGTATATATATATATATATATATATATGTATGTATATAAATGGTTTTTGGTTGTAACATTTCTGTGCATAACATGAGGTTAGCGTCTTTGTCTTGTTGGAAGTTGAACCTTCGGCCCAGTCTGGGGTCCTGAGCACTCTGGAAGAGATTTTCTTCCAGGAAATCTCTGTACTTGGTCGCATTAATCTTTCCTTCAATTGCACCCAGTCATTCTGTTCCTGCAGCTGAAAAACATCCCATTGCATGATGCTGCCACCACCATGTTTCACTATTAGGATTGTATTGGTCAGGTGATTAGCACTGCCTGGTTTTCTCCACACATACCGCTTAGAATTAATGCCAAAAAGTTCAACCTTTTTCTCATTAGACCAGAGAATCTTCTTCTCATAGACTGAAAGTCATGTGTTTTTTCTTTTGTTTTTTTCTTTTGAGTTTTTGCAGCACTAGTGGCTCATTTTTTTTTTGACAGTAGGCTGACAGGAAAGGGGGTATGAGAGAGGGGGACAGACATGTGGCAAAGGACCACAGGTCGGATTTGAACCCGGGTTGGCCACGTCGTGGACTAAGGTCTCTGTACATGGGTCATGCACTCTACCCACTGCGCCAACTGCACGCCGCCTAATGTGGTTTTTGGCAAACTCTGCGGGCTTCCATATGTCTTACACTGAGGAGAGGCTTTCATTGGGCCACTGTGCCATAAAGCTCTGACTGGTGAAATGTTGCAGTGATAGTTGACTTTGTGGAACTTTTTCCTAGCCCCCTATTGCATCTCTGGAGCTCAGTCTCAGTGATCTTTGGCTCTTCAACCATGATTGCTTTGGCTGGATGGCAAGGTCTAGGAAGACTTCTGGTTGTCCCAAATTTCTTCAGTTTAAGGATTATGGAGGCCACTGTGCTCTTAGAACCTTGAGTGTTGCAGAAATTATTTTGTAACCTTGGCCAGATCTGCGCCTTGCCACAATTCTGTCTCTGAGCTCAGTTCCTTTGACCTCATGATTCTTGTTTGCTCTGACATGCACTGTGAGCTGTAAGGTCTTTTATAGACAGGTGTGTACCTTTCCTCATCAAGTCCAATCAGTTTAATTACCACAGCTGGACTCCAATGAAGGACCAGAACCGTCTCAAGGAGGATCAGAAGAGATGGACGTCATATGAGTTAAATATGAGTGTCACAGCAAAGGAACTGAATACTTATGACTATTTGATATTTCAGTTTTCCTTTTTTAATAAATTTGCCAAAATTTCTACATCTCAGTTTTGCTGTGAATAGGGGGTGCTGAGTGTAAATTAATGAGAAATAAAATGAACTTTGTTGATTTTAGCAAATGGCTGCAATGAAACAAATAGTGAAAAATTTAAAGGGGTCTCGATATTTTCCGTGCCCACTGTAAATTGTCTCTCAAATTTGTTTAAGATTCTCAATCTATGTTTTGTTTTAACTTGAACTTTCAAATTTTGACTATAAAAACAACATGCCCAGCTTTGCATGTTATCACTGGTTTGCGACATGATGTTTGTGCATATTTTGTACTTGACTTTAACATCGCCTTGGTGTGTTGCCAGGTTTGTGAAGGAAGGCAATGCCAGACTTTCCAGTAATCCTTTGACCTCTTGCTAAGAATGCAGCTGATGAGGGATTTTTAGGAGTTTTATCAGGTTTGCTCAGGGTAACCAGGGCTTCTCTATGTAGAAGAGTGGTTTGCTTTTCTTTTTAGTGTTAGTCTTAATTCTAGCTAATGTTTACTAAAGTAGATGGTAAGATCTGAATAGTGGTCAGGGTTAAGAAGACCCCACCTGACTATGCTAGAGGGAATGATATTAAACTGTGAAATCTTGGACTGTTGTAAGTAATTATTTTTTATTATTTTGTTTTCTCCCAATAGTATTTGGATCTCTAAACTAGGTAGTCTCTATAACTCTCTCACCTCTATGTGATGCCCTCCACTTAACTTTTTCTAATGGAAGTGCATAGTACATTGATAGGCTAAAGTGTGCTGAACACACATACAGTAAGTAAAGAGGTTTTGGATTCACTTCAGTGCAATAATGGATACAGTCTGAATCAAAATAAATAATCTACATATATTGATGTTGGTACACCTTCCTCGCCTGACTCTTTTTATAATAAATAAAGAAACATCTACAATTAAGAATATTTAAATACTTAAAAAAAGATCATTTGTTTCACTCTACCTGTGTAATGATCTGCCGTTCAGAACTTTTATGTTATGTGCAAGTTTTCATTTTGGGTTCTCAGTTGTGCTTTATATTATTTTTGCTATTATTTATTTCTTGGTCTAATTTTAGTTAGTTATTCTTTCTCTTATCCTTAAGTTATGTTTTCCATGGCTTCAGTTATCTCCAATTCCTTTTCTTATCCTCTAGTTATCCCCTTGGTTGTTCCTTATTTTGCAGTCATACGGTTTAGTCCCCTTTACCTTAATGAACTTCTTTTTAGTTACAGTTAAATCATGTTTTTCCTGGTTACTCTTTGTACACTTTTCCTTTCCCCTTAGGTCCTTTCTTGCTGCTTCCCTCCACACCTGCTCCCAATTAAGTGATTATTCCACTATTTTTTTCTGTCTCCCACATATTCTCCTCCTTTGCAATTCCTCTGGATTCTCTTGATTTCTTCTTGTATGTTTCTCCCGAGATTCTCTAGCTTTTGGTTCCTGTTATTTAGATTTATCTTTTTGTAATAAGTTTGTAATTCACCACTAAAACAGCAAGCACCACCTTTGCCTCCTCTCATTTGCATTTGGGTCCACAACAATATCCACCAACTCTGACAACCAGTGTTTTCTATTTTGTGTTGATCTTTCAGATTAAATGCTAAGAATTCATTGAAAAGTGTGGTTATACGGAATAGAATATAAATAATTTTGATGGATGATAAAATAATTGTGCAAAATTAAAAAAATATATATATTTCTGCTCTACTGTATGTAAAATATACTAAACATAAATCATTTATGTATTCACCTTTGTAAAAGATGTGTAAACACAAACACATTTTCCCGGCTTGGTGAACAAGGAGAGGGCATATTAGTGACCTGTGACTGACAGTGCACTCAATGAAGGGCAAAGAGCAGGAGAAATAAAGAGTCTGCAAAATGTTTTACTCCTTTGATACTTGACTTTGCACTCTTGAGGACAGGACAACATCTTATACACAAGCTTCTGTCTATACACTTTAGTGTGGATAAAATTTGATGTGAAGCAAAAGGTTTTGATGCTGTGAGGGTCATGTGTGGCAAAAGCGAAAATATTAGAGGAGGAATTCAAATTGTATTTCCAAAGGGATTTTCACTCTTTCAACACTCCTCCTTTCCAGTGTCTCCTTCCCTCAAGCCTATAAATCTGTTTGAAAATCCTCCCAAACATTGGAGTCACTGTTGCCATGGAGGCCAGCTCAATATCAAGTTTCCCTCCTTCCTAATATTGTTACAGGCCGTATGAACAGCACATTTCATTACGGACTCCCTAAACCAGATTAAAGTGGTCCTGCTGTGGAGCAGCCAGGGGCCTTAAACAGCTGTTACAGAGGGAAGGACTGGTACAAAAAAGCCATTTACATGTTCTCAGATCCTTCTTTATTAGGTTTCCCCAGATGTTGTATCATATCTCCAGTTTTCCGGTGAAAAATAACATAATGATAAATATTTTATCATTAAGTAAATAGTTCTTTCCTTTTGTTAATAAATGCCCTTTGCCTTAAAACATAACGTACCTTGCAAAACCTTCATAACTCATGTATGTTTTAAGTATGACAGATTAACAGAGTATTAAGGTATTATAAACTCATTGGTAACTAAAAGAAAGAAGAATTAAAATGGCTTAAAAACTTTGTTTAAAATGGTTGGAGATCAGTGATGCACTCCCCAAATCTGTAATCTATAGGACAGTGTAAAAAATATAATCATCAGTGAAAGGAAGTCATAACAATTCCTGTTAAAATTCTGCAACAAACACATTTACATGTGGAACTCAGATTTTTAAGAACTCTTGACTGTAGACTGTTGATTTTTAAGAAAGCAACTAGGAGAGAGCCTTTCTCATCACTCCATACTTTTACAGCACTCTCGTTGCGGGTGAACAAAGGGTACAGTGTCATACAAAGTGTTTGTTGTGTTGGTATATGGGGGTGGATAATATGAAGCTTAGGCACAAATTCTTACCCACAACCATCCCTGCATCATGAGCCACTGTTCCAGCCTGTCGGTGCAGCTCCACAACTTCATACAGTAGAGGCCAATCACTGTTCAGCACATCCTCCCCTAATTTTAATCCTCCATTCCGCCCCGGTATCAAACTCCATGGAGAAATGCTTCTCTAACCTACACCTAACTACTTACAGGAACTGCATTCGGCATCCACAGTCTGAGCACCAGAGACTTTATTTCTTTATGTCAATAAAACGTTCTGTTTATTTTTTCACTTCATTTGGATGGGATTAAACTGATTTCAGATAATAAAGTAAAAAATCTTATTATTTTTGATCAGGACTTGTCATTTAAATCCCATATCAAAGAGGTTTCTAGAATTTCTTCTTTCATCTGAGGAACATTGCAAAAATTAGAAGTATCCTGTCCAGGGGTGATGCTGAGAAACTAGTCCATGCTTTTGTTACTTCAAGGCTGGACTATTGTAATTCTTTACTATCAGGAAGTCCACAAACTGTAGTTAAAAGCCTTCAGCTGATCCAAAATGCTGCAGCCAGAGTTCTGATGAAAATTAAGAAGAGAGATCACATCTCTCCTATCCTGACTTCTCTTCATTGGCTTCCTGTTAAATCAAGAATTGAATTTAAAATCCTCCTTCTCACATATAAAGCCTTAAATGGCCAAGCTCCATCTTATATCAGAGATCTGTTTGTTCCTTATGTTCCTAACAGAGTACTTCGCTCTCAATCTGCAGGTTTACTAGTGGTTCCTAGAATTTCTAAAAGTAGAATGGGAGGCAGATCTTTTAGTTATCAGGCTCCTCTCCTGTGGAACCAACTACCAATTTTAGTCCGTGAGGCAGACACCCTGTCTACTTTTAAGGCTAGGCTTAAAACTTTCCTTTTTGATAAAGCTTATAGTTAGGGTGGCTCAGGTTATCCTGAGCTGTCTTTAAAGTTATGCTGCTATAGGCTTAGACTTTTGGAGGACATAGGGACCCCCATTTCATCATTCTGCTTCATTCTATCTCTATTCTCCCACTCTGCAGAATCTGTTAGTTCAATCTCTAACGTTCTGCTCTCTCTGCTTTTCCTCAGAGTAGCTTCGCCTCATCTGTTCCTGTTTGGCTGTGACGTCATCCTGGAAAGAAACATCAGCTGTGCTGCTTCCATCAACACCCTTGTTTATAGATGTTGGAGATCGGCCTGTTTTCCAGTGTGGTCCTGTTTCTCTGACCGTGACTGAGTGGATGTGCTCTCTTCGCCCTCTGGTATGGGAGCTGGCTCGGAGCTCGTCTGCCTGGCTGTGTGTTTCCTGGACGGGGCCGCCTTTTACAGCTGCTTTTTGTGTCTCTGCTTCCGTCTCCTGGAACCCCAGTCGGCCTCGGCAGATGGCCGCTCGCACTGAGCCTGGTTCTGCTGGAGGTTTCTTCCTATTAAAAGGAGTTTTTCCTCTCCACTGTCGCTACAAGCATGCTTAGTGTGAGGGATTGTATTTGAGTCAATGAGTCAATGCAATCAACTGGTTTTCCTTAGATAGAAAACTTTGTATCAATTTGACTGTATGATCTGGTTGAACTGTAAAGTGCCTTGACATGACATGTGTTGTGAATTTCGGCGCTATATAAATAAACTGAATTGAATTGAATTGAATTGAATTGAATTTTCTCTGAGTGAGTCTCTCCAGGTCAAAATTCTTTTGGTCCCGGCCTATAAGATGGAGTTTCTTCATGCTTTATTTTTTTCTCATTCAGTGCAATACTAGATTAATGCTGCCCAAAAAAAATCTCTCGCAACTGCATGACTTTGTTCGGCCCAGTATAACTGAAGGTGGAACGTTTTTCACTTTAATGCCTTTTTTAAATCGATCAGCAGCATGGAAGCGTGAATGCACCCTATCATTAAAGAGACATTTTCTAAGTTTTTACAAAAATGTATATACACTACGAGAAAAAACAGAAGAGTGCTGTATTTCTGTGTTTTGACCACGAGTGGCAATATCATTAGAAAACTCCATCAGGCCTCTTTAAAGGAGAACATCAAGATGGGCTAACCAACCTAGAACCAAAACGGTGACCTGACTTTGATTGAGCTTTACAACAGTAGTAAAGATAAGTGCTTTTTTTTTTTTTTTTTTTGAAAAAAACTTGTATTACTGTGGATTTTTAACTACTGTATGCAGGTGAAGTTTAAATGTCAAAGAAACAATCTAAATTATATTCTGCCTGAGCTAAACTGGGGTTAATATGAGGGTTAAAAGTAACTGCAGTCACAACCATTATCTAAATTGACAGTTTCAGTAAAAATGAAAATATTCGCTGGTGATGAAACTATGAAAATATGTAAATGAAAACAGGTGTTCTCAAAAATCTGCCATTAAAAATACAGTTTATGGAAGGAAGGACAACAGGTGGAAATGAGGTAAATGTTATGCATAGGCATAATCCATATTATACTTTTTGAATTATGTTGTGTTTTTTATATATATATCATTAAACGTTATAAATTAGCTACTGTACTGTATATATTTAGGCGATGAAATATGGACACAAATCAGTTCATTTTAAACTGGGGTAACTGATTTTACAACTAGTTCTTGTTAAGGTTGATGTGGAACATTATTCCTGTGTGGAATTTCTACAAATTTGTGTTAAGACCTAAAAATTGTGGTTTAAAATGTGCTCTATCTAATCTGACAATGCTTGGGCTGTACGAAGATTGAAAAAGGCTAGCAATTCTGAAAGGTTAGATTTACAAACCACCATTATTCAGTGCCCTAAATACAAAGCAAGCACAATGTTTTTCATTATTTTATTTGCTAAAACAAAAAAACATGCTTATCCTTCCACTAATTGGTCATATGATTTTTTTTAAATCATTTACAATTCCATTAAAACCACCTCAAAGTTTGTGGTGGCAAAGTGACAAACTCTGAAAACATTTGATGGTTAAACATTATCGGGGATGGAGAAATGGGGAAGGCTGCTCTCAGTGATTGTACAAATCTCAGCAGATACTCAACATAGTCTAATGTCCTCCTGATTCTGCTGCTCTGTGTCTCTGAAGGGGCTTTGCTTTAGTGAACACTGACAGACAAAAGCTTAGCACTCAAATATTGCCAAAAAGAGCACCCACACACAAAACAATGTCTTAGTCTATGCTGCACACTGCTGCATGGGCAAATATGCCACCATTATACGCATGGCTGGCACAGAAGTGGGCGTTCAAAACACAATCCAGAATAGGAGGCCTCTTTTATGGTATTCAACATCTACCAAGACGAAAATTGAGGTGACAATTTCAGTTTAGAGAGGTTTGCTCAGATTAAGCATTTCTTCTTTGCTTTACTCTAAGGCTCCCTGCATTTTTGTGGGTGTGAGAGCCCACAGAACAACACAGGGAGGGCTTTCATCTAGCTGTTAGCAGGAATCGAGTTAGATGTAAATATCCCTGCAGCTAAAAACAGAAAAGACTTTAGGTCTGCTGAAGTTTAAAAAAAGATTCTGTGAATTCCTCTTTCTTTAAGTTAATAATAAGTTATTTTTATGGCAGTTGTCACTTAAACACTCTTATATTTTTTTAACAACAAATTTATCTTCATAATAAAAAAAACATTATAGTCATCCCAAAAAGAAAAATTAAATGAAACAGTTTTTTTTTCGTTTTTTATTTAGAGTTAATGCCTTGGGATTTTCTTTCTAAATGTTGAGACAGATTTTCAGTTGACTTTCAGACAGTTGAGACATGTCAGTCTGCATAGGAGTACCTCATTAGCAGCAAAGGAATGCTGTTCTATGGTCTCACCTATGGAGTTCCACCAGCTACTGAGATCTGCAGCACTCTGTAGGGATCTTTCCCTAGAATAAGATTTATGTGATGGGCAGTTTGTTAGCTAGATGTACTCTATAAACATGTGTAGTGTCTTTACTAAATTGGGCAGCAGGAGGAGCTAGTAAGCCAGGAACTAGTTGCTTTCTTTTGAGGGTTGAGCAGAGGCTCTGGGGTTTCTCATCATATATACTGCTTGAGAATCTTTGCAACAACAAAAAAGAGACACTTCATATGCCTCTTTTTGTTTTCCTTGCAAAATGCACACACTGCATAATATACATAAAAGACGAGAAGAAAAAAACAAAACAAAAAACAGTCTTTGCTTAGACACATCCGGTAAGCTCATCGGTTTCCCCACCTCTCCTATAAAGGCTCCAGATGTTCACATTTTAAAACTCAGTTTTTAACATATCTTAAACAGAATATGTAAAAAACATGAGATATGATTTTAAACACGTCTGATTAAAGCAGCTCAAACTTCATTTTCTGGCTGTTTGCAAGAAAAGTCTCTTTCTTAAAGTATAAAAATCCTTGCTGAGCCATTGAACGTTTCAATGTTACGCCTCTCTTTCTAGAGGTTAATGCAGCAGATTTCATTAGGTGCGTGAAAGTGCCTCAGTGTGACACACCTCCTAAGACCAGGATATAAGGTTTGATTCGACCCTTTTTGTTTTTTCCCCTTCTCTTATTGTGATCCTCCGCTCTCTGCATGGATCTGAAAAGATACATGGTGAGTGTCTTGAATCTTTTCAGCAATATGAACCTTTTCAAAATCATCAAAAATAATTTAGGGAGCTTTGAAACCTTGCATTGAAACTTGATGACATCAGTCCAGGTTTTTGGGGGTTTTGCTTTAGGCATTCCTTCTTATTTATTGTAGAGTGCTCCCCAGAACCAGCATATATCATTTTTTGAATTAAAATCAGAGTGATACAATTAAAGCATTACATTTTTTGAATTCGATATCTACAGCTTTGACACCCATAAAAATTGGAAAAAATTTATCCAATAGGATTGTTTTGACTACAGAAATGTATAAATACATAAGCTCCGTGAACTTATGTGGCCTAACATTTTGTTGCTGAGTTGCTTTTGTTCCCAGAGGCCTTCAATTTACTTGTATATAGCAGAAAATTTACAGTGAAATATTCAAAGCGAGAAAATTTCTCAACTGCACTTGTTGCAGAAGTGCCATGTTATCTCAGAACTACACTGGAATACATTGTGCTCCTGAGAGTGGCACATTTTCTAAATGATGTTTATTGATTGATTGATTGATTGATTGATTGGTCTCACAGTGGAGAAATCTACTCGTTACATTGGCTCAAATAGTCAAAAAGAAGAAGAAGGTGTGACAATCTTTTTTTTTGAAGGCAGGGTTATTATACAGGGTTATTGTATAGGGTATTTATATAGATGGGTATTATCTATATAACTTGCATCTGGTATCAAATATAAAGAAACAGGTTATTGCATAGGGTATAACGTAGTAATTGCACATTATACATTGCACAAGTCATTGCCGTTGTAGAGTCTCATTGTATAGTCTGGTGGAAGCAGGGATGAATGACCTGTGCTAGCGCTCCTTTTTACAAACGGTGTAAGAGTCTTTCACTAAAGGAGCTGCTCGGCTGCTCAACAGTCTGCAGGGGGTGAAAGGTGTTGTCTGTGATGAATGTAAGCTTGGACAGCACCCTCCTCTCACCCACTTCCTCAACTGAGTCCAGAGTGCAGCCTAGGACAGAAACAGACTTTGTCACCAGTTTGTCCAGTATCTCCCTGTCCCGCTCTATGACTGAGTCATAGAAGGTTTTAAGCTGGGGCCTGCTCACTTTTAAGGATCTCATCCTCAGGAGGTGGATGCAGCTCTGGCCCTTCTTTTACACGGCGTCGGTATTATGAGTCCAGTCTTGTTTATTGTTGAGGTGAACACACGGGTATATGAAACTCTCCACAGTTTCTATGTCTTGCCCCTGGATGTTCATGCGGGGAGGTGTGGGTCTTCTCCTGAACTCGATCACGATCTCCTTGGTCTTACTAATGTTAAGAAATAGGTGGTTCTTCTCACACCAGTCCACAAAGTTAATGATTACGGATCGATACTCCAGCTCACTCCCCTCAGTAGCACAGCCTACAATGGCCGAGTCATCGGAGAACTTCTGGAAATGGCAGCTGTCCTTGTTGTAGGTGAAGTCCGAGGTGTAGAGGCTGAAGATGAACAGAGACAGAACGGTGCCCTGGGGCGGGCCCGGTACTGCAGACTGCCACCTCTGACTGGCAGCACTGCAGCCGCACGTACTGAGGGCGTTCGGTGAGGTAGTTGATGGTCCAGGCAGCAAGATGTCTGTCCACTCCAGTGTTCCCCTCAGCAGCCAGGGTCTGATGGTGTTGAAAGCTCTGGAAAAGTCAAAGAACGTGACTCTTACTGCGCTCCCGGTGGTCTCCAGGTGTGTGAGTGCCTGCTGCAGCAGGTAGATGTTAGCATCCTCCACTAAGATGTCAGGTCTGTGCAGCGGGTCCAGGATGGGTCTCACCACGGCTTATAGAAACAGTCTGTATGCCTGGTGCTTGATTTTCTACATTTGTGGACAAGAAAGTGATTAGAACAACTAATTTAAATTATATGGATTGGTAAAGAGTATTATTATTAGAAATTCATGGATTAAAAACAAATAAAAGTGAACTTTAAAATGATTAAAGCTGGAAGTTTAGAATCCATCCATCCATCCATCCATCCATCCATCCATCCATCCATCCATCCATCATCATGAACGGGGAGAGTTGGACCCTGTATTCAAGCTGAGACAGACTGTTGGAAAGTTCAAAACGTTTATTAACATAAAATGAACAGAACAGAGGCGCTGAGCTGTGGATCTGCAGACTGCAGCGACTGCAGGGGGGAGGAGCGCAACCCATCAATGGCACTCTAGGGCCCCGTCCACACGAAGTCAAACCCTGGCCTAAACGCACAAATTTTTCAACAAACCAGCCTCTCATCCATATGAAGCCGGCGTTTCGGGGGTCTGTAAACGATCTTTTTTTATTAAGCCTTCAGAGTGGGAAGATTTTGAAACGCTGTTTTCGCGGTTCCATCTTTAAGCTCTAACCGCATTTTTTTTCTTACACGCATGAGTCATAGCGTCGCCTCTAAACATGCATGGTTGTTGTATAAATATTACTGCGCATGCCCAACATTTCGTTGCCTGTTTTCGCCTATTTTTGCTTTGGCACCACAGCGCCACTTACAGGCCTGGCATACATTATGCTGCGTTTTCATGCATTTCATGCATGCACGATCACATTTATTTTACGTCTCCGTCTTTACGACAAACGTTCTGGAAAATATTAGCGTTTCGTGTTCGTTTTGACTTCGTGTGGACGTGACTACGATCAATTAATTGAAAATGATTATTCGTGTGAGTCCATCCTCTCTAAGGAGGGCATGATCCATCCAATGGACTGCCAAACGTGCAGTTGCGCAGAGCCACCCAGATAGTGTCCCCGATGCAGCAGCTTCAATGAGCAGGCAGGGATCCGATCCAGGTCAGGAAAACAGATCAGACAGGAACAGTTCTTGAATCCAGGAGTCCGCAGCCTGGTCAGGGGGTCCGATTCACATGGGAACAGTCAGATCTAGGTTTTCCAGGAATACACTGAGCGTGAAGGCAGCTTCAAAGTTCCATGTGTCGAGCAACCGCAGGAAACGGTAAGTGAAAGAAGTGAGTAATTTGTGCATGATTTGTGGTGCATCTTTGAGTGACACAGGTCTAAGTGTTGTTTCCACGTTTGTAAAAAAAAAAAAAAAAAAAAAAATCTAAAAGACACTCAAAACTTCATGAATTTCAAAATGCAAATATGTTAATGACTACATGATATTTGAATGGAGTTTATAGTGTGTAACCAAAATATGATTTCCTGGATTTCTTAGCATTAAGCAAATACTAAGTATATATATAATAAGTCCATCATTAAGTTTTCTAAAACTGTCATGGTTCCTAAGCGACACAGCGTACGGCGGAGAAAGCCGTGCGAAAGGCTGGACCTGTGGACCTGTTTGAATTCACAGCCAAAACTCTTCCGGCCCACTTATTTTCACAGACTTTGGAGGATCCAGTCCTTGGAGGACGCAGCCCATTAATTTGAACACAGCCGTAGTCTAAGATAAAAAAAAAAAGTGCCTGGGTGCGTTCTTTTAGGGGGGTCTGCCCAAGCCACATGTGTGGAAGGGAGAGCGATAGGAGGGGAGGTGAAGGATCAGAGAGGCGCATAATCAGTGCCGTCACTCTGTTATTAAGCATTTTATGCTGTAAAATATAGAAAAGGCATTTTGACACCCTCTCTAGTCCATCGCCCCTGTGTTGCATACACTGCATACCCGCTTTTTGCGCCACTGATTAGCTGTACACCTTGAACATATAAAAGTATATTACTTTCAGGAATCTATTGTAATGAATGTAACTAGTAAGAACTTAATTACTTCAACAGATCTGCATCATGATGATATTATTACCAGAGGTGGATATACCTATTTACATTTACTTAGTGACATTTATTTTAATAGCTTTTTGATAAAAATATACTTTTAATAGTAGCTTTGTCACACCAAACTTTTACGTTTACTTGAGTAATACCTTAATAAATACTGTTCATCTCGACTAAAGTGTTTGGCTAATTCAGCCATTGGGAGTAACCTCACTGAATAATGCCCAATTTTTTTTTTAAGTGCTATAGACAAACTGTTAATGATTATGTTCTTAATTTTTTTAAAGAAGCTTGTTTTTACCTACTATAATATTTGGAGGTCAAGCTAACATATGGACTATAACTATATGGAGTAATTGTTTCCACTGGTGGTAATGGTTTCATTTGTTTCTTGTTCAAATAAAAACAGGTTTGGAAAATGTTTTTTTTTTTTTTTTTTTTTTTTTACCTGAAATTACATTATTTGTTGGTTTAATAACTTAGATTAACTCTGCTCAAACCTCAATAACTTATTTAAAAATGCCAGAAGCTGCACCTTACTTTACATTTTGGTCTGTCTTATTACATAATTTTTCTAATCCGATGTAGCCTTTAAATTTTTACTCTTACTTGTCTAAATCCACATACTTTTTACCCTTACTTGATTAAAAATATAATGTAATAATGTTACTCTTACTTGAGTAGAATTATAATCATTATAATTGAACTTATCAGTAAAGTCACATTTGTCAGTGTGACTTGCTAGAGTACTCAAAATACGGAATGACCAGATAGGTAAATTAAAATAAAACCTATAAAAGCATTAGTAAATATTTTAGTAAGAATTATGTTCTAAATTCAAGTGATAAAAATTAAAAAGCAAGAGACTAAAGAATTATTCACAGTCCTACGTAAAGCTGTCAGTTTGTTTCGGTTTGGATATTTTAAATCATATTGTGCTAATGTGCAGTGGTCATTTGGATCTATACCAAAAGTGGATTGTTTAATGTTTCTGGCTTGCCCTGCTAAAGTTTCATTGTGCTATTTGCGACTCAGAATGGCAGCTTTATGAAGCAGGAAATTTGTTTCTTTCATCTCAGTGGATGTATAGAGAAAAGAATAGGTAACCTTATGAGATGTGTCTCATTAAAAAAAGAGGGGGCTAATGACAGCTCTTTAACGCGGAGCCTCGGCTGCCTCTGCAGACATCAGTGCTCTTCTCTGCTGATTGCCCCTGCAGCCTCAGCATCACTTAGCTTCACATTAAATCGGCCTGTGCTCTGTCTAGTTTGAGCTGGGGTGAGAGGGAAAGGAGCAGCCAGTCATTGTATTAATGATAGCAGAAGGACCTATTCACTTCTCCTTTTGTTAGAAGAAACAAGACCCACTAATGTCTGTGGATGTAGAGGCTCTCATTCATTAACTTACCTATGTAGAAGGAATTAGGAAATCCAAAGGAGAAGAATATTTTCATCCTGTTGGTTTTCCTATATCCTGCTAGTTTTGTCAAACCTTTTTTGTGAACAGACCAGCCATTTCTAACATGTTCAGTAAACTAAGAATGCTTTAAAACAGATGTAATAAACTGTTAAAAATCCATTAAAAAACGTTTTTGGTCCACTGATTCATTGAAAACAAGGAACCTCCCAAGTATAAATGAAGACAGTTCTTTGAAGTGCTTCTTAGGAGCTTTTTATTGTTGCTTTTGCATTTCGTCCCTCATGAAATCCAATTCAACCCCCATAGTGGTAGGGTTAGACCATCTTTGGGGACCGCACCATCTGCTTGAATACTCCATTCTCTATTTGTTTTTTAATTACATTAAAATTTGGTTAAGAAAAAGGATTCAAACATCCTGAATTAACATCCAATTCCGGGATGACAATTAAGCATATTTCCTATGGATTTATGTTGGGCTATCAGTTAAGAGGGTTTATTCAAATGCATGCAAACGATCAGAACAGGAACCGTCAGATCCTGGGTTCATTGAGTCCACAGAGAGATCAGGCAGGTTCAGGGTTCCAAAACTCCAACAGAGAGTTCAGGCACAACATTCAGATGGGAACAGGCAAGCTCAGTAGTAGAGAGGCAGAACAAGGCACGAT
The DNA here is from genome assembly GCA_030533445.1 of Cyprinodon diabolis. Taxonomy (NCBI): domain Eukaryota; kingdom Metazoa; phylum Chordata; class Actinopteri; order Cyprinodontiformes; family Cyprinodontidae; genus Cyprinodon; species Cyprinodon diabolis. Next base: position 21,017,830 of record CM060064.1, read on the forward strand.
AACAGGAAAACTAAGATGCAGTAAAGCTAGTTCCCTCCACTGAGCCAAGAACAGAAACAGGGCTCAGTGGATAAGAGACAGGGCATGATCAGTAACACTACGAAAAACTAAAAACCTCTCTGACCACTGACCTCTGAGAAAGAGAACTAAGACATTTAAGTCAAACTCAAAAACCAACCTCCAAGTCAAACTTAAAGTCAATGATATGTCCGCAATAGACTGAGTCGTATATAGAACAGCAGGAGCAGGTGGATGAGATGCGTGATAATTGGAAACCGGGCGGAGTTAGGCAGGTGAGTGACATGAGCAATTAGGCCAGCTCCCCCAGTCATGATCATGACAGCAGTGTTTTTTTAAGAACCTTAAAAAAATACATAGTTCCACAACTGTCAAGGTTGAGTGGAGTCTTTTGAGGACCCAAATGTAGAGATCAGGAGGCAGAGATGAGTTTTTTAGATTTAATCAGGTAGTGTGGGAGTACTTTCCAATGGACCAGATATTCTAAAACTAAAATTATCCTAGAACTGTCATGTTCATGTGAGTAGACCCAAATTAACTTCTTTTTTAACTCCAGTTTAAAGAAAATCTTGGAATGGACAGAAGCACCCTATGATATAAGCTTTGTAATTCATTCAACGCTTGATAGTCTTTATAAAATTAAAGTAGAAAGACAAAGAAAGTATCCAGATACTGTTATCTATGTAGCCGAGTGAAACTTTTGGATGTTACAATTCGATATCATTTATATCTTAATAGTTGTATAACCATTGCAGGTTTTTATCAGTATTGATAAAGTTATTCTCTGTATGTGTATAGCTAGATTCAAATTTTTGGTTTGTTTGCTGTGATTAGGGAAAATGCCACAAAGGATCAAAACTGTATTTATCAGATGTTTATTTTTTCTCAATTAAAAATGTCCATGTGGACAAGGTTGTCAAAAGGTTTTCTGTAACACATTCCGGAACTTTTCCGGAAGTATTATGTTCTGTGGAGAATGCTAATTTTTACGCTTTCTTGTATATTTTGATCAATAAAAAAAAAAAAAAAAGCGAAGATGTCCCTTCCTCCGATCCTTAAGAGAATTTTCTCATAAAATATATCTCATAATATTATCCACTGTACACAGAAAGTGCAGACCATCATCTAAACGTTTTAAATATGAGGCACAACTGAAAACTATCAATAAAAATGTCTGTCCACCAACAGTATAAGGTCTGGCTAGGAAAAAAAGGATTTAGAAGAAGGTCCCGAAAATGTTCCTATCTTAAATTAACCAAAACATGTAGCAAACATATTCAGAAGGTTGCATGACAAGAAATGTGAACTTTCTGAAGTACAGGTAAAATCAAAGGATTGCAAAATGCTGCTCTTCCAGCTGAAACAAAGTGGGATTCTACAATATTACCTGAGGGGGCTGATAACAAATACAGTATGTGCCACACTTAAAACATTTTGTTTTAAAATCTAGCAAATATTCTTAGCAAACCATATTATATTACATTCTATAGCTATGCACCCCTTGGTGTTGGTTTGTTAAATAAAATCAAAATAAAACTCACTAAATTCTGTGATTATCACACAACAGATGTTTAGAGGAATTAATGGTTTTGACAGGAACTGTTGACAAACATGGAGAAACTCCAACTAAAAGGCCATTTTTTGACTTAAGTGGCAAATAGGGAAGAGACTTTTAAACCATCCCCCCTCTAATTAATTTACAGGAGGTGTTAATACTGTACTTTGTTTTGTTTTTGTATTATTTTTAATTTAGTGACAGTACATCAAACTATTCCATGACACCAGTCTAAACTGAAGCAATCTCTGTGTAAGTATAGACATATATTTGGTTATCATCACCCATTAACAATACATAATTTCTCATAGACTAAAAACCCCTGATGTAAACCACCTGTATAAAGTATGCAACATTTATTTGCACATTATACTCCCTAAGAAGAGGCTGGCTTCATTTTAAACATTGAGTTATGGCAATGCTCAAATAGTTTATGCTGCTATAATCTCATCAGAAATGTTGTTGATGTAATAAACGTTAGAAACTCATGCAGAAATCCCCAAGCTGTGGGTACAGAACTCCATAAATAAAGAGAAAATTAGAAGAGAATGGTGGGAAGAAAAAAAGTTGGTAGATATTGAGGGACATTGCCTTTGGGGACTGTTTTCCATCTGCCAAGCATACAAGCAATAATTCAGTCTTGTTTTATTTCTATATTTTTCCTCCAATTGTTTTCAGCCTTGTCCTGGGGCAGCACACTGGGTTAGCTAACTACCCAATATGGGGGCATATTGTATGATTAGGCAGCACAATGTTTTTGCCCTAACAAAGCTGCAACAATAAATATGCTAACAGTTTCCTTTTTGAAAACAACAAAATAAAGTAGTTTGAATAATAAAAGTAAATCTGAGTATGTTTTTTTGTGAGTGCCCTGTGCTTCGCATGATAATCTGCCCTGTGGCTGAAAAAGCAATTTCTCAACAGCTTCCCCAAGAAATATGTCTATTGTTTGTGTCTGTCCTGACCCAACAGTCGCTACAAGCACATTCATATCAATTTGTGTCTCTTCATTACACTCCGGCCATCATTTAACACCTCAACTGCAAAATGTTCTTTTGTTCCCTTTGCTCTGAGCCCGAGATTAAAGCACTAACAACCACTCCCTGTTCTCATTAGAAACCCTACACAGATACACTTTTCATCTGAGCCTGTCACACTCCTGGACTGGACTGTCAGCTAAATGAAGATGGAGGAACCCAAAGAAATACTTTGTTGCTTTGCAGAAGGATGTTGGTTGTTTTCTGGTGTGCAAACACAGGTGGGATTTTTTTCTCATCCCACTTCTTTTCAATTTTTGTTGTTTCTGTTGAAGAAGCTACAGATTAGGGTGATGGCAATGAGGACTTCCAACCTTAAAGAAATAGAGCTTGCCACTGAAGATTTCTTATTAAAATACCAGTGGAAACACTGCAAATGCTGGTAATAGCCTTTAGTTGCTTGAATGCTGCTAATATGCTTTTGCAATCATTTATAGCTCTCTTTGGAGGGCCATGAATAATTATGACATTCTTTTTAATATGCTAATAGTGAATTCATTCATGCATGTCATTTTTTTTTCCATTTTCTCACTGCTCTTTGGGAAATTATTTTGAGAAAAATATGTTGAAGTAAAACTATAAACATTCTTCTCTAATTGGTTGTTAGGTCATGATATGAATTATCCTCTTCCTTCCAAATGTGAACATAAAATTTGTCTAATTTTCTATGAGGACAATATTTGTTTTGTATTTATTCTTTGGCTTTAACATTTATAATGTATATGTATAATTTTTACTTATTTATATGATCAGTACGTCTCTGCAGTGCAAGTGCAATAATTCAAGTCAGCTATAGTCTTTACTTAGCTTTATACTGTGCTGTGATATACTGTGATATTTTTTATATCTGAAGGAAACATATTTCAGGACATTACAACTTTTCTTATGCTCTTTTGTACTGTATACACTATTTTCATATTGTCTGTTGTATTTTTATCTTTAATGGCATCTTGCTTTTCCGGGTTGGACAGAACACCTCGGATGTCATCAGTCTAAGCACAGGCTCCCCTCAGGGCTGTTTCCTGAGTCCCCTCCTATTCACCCTGAGGAAACATGACTGCATCCTCAGGTTCACCACCAATCACATCGTGAAGTTTGCAGACGACACCACAGTGGTTGGCCTCATCAGTGGTGACAATGACCAGGACTACAGAGAGGAGGTGGAGCAGCTGGTGGACTGGTACAAAAATAGCCTGGTCCTGAACGTGGAGAAGACGAAGGAGATCATCTTGGACTTCAGGAAGAACCATCCTAACCACACTCCACTGGTCATCAACAGCTCAGTTGTAGAGATGGTCAGCAGCACCACATTCCTGGGGGTGCACATCACAGACACCCTCACCTGGAATGTAAACACCGCCTCACTGATCAAAAGGGCACAAAAGCATATGTAATTTTTTGTGGAGGAAGAGGGGAGCCCACCTGCCCCCACCCATCCTCACCACCTTCTACAGAAGCACCATAGAGAACATTCTGACCAGCTGTCTCACTGTGTGGTGTGGAGGCTGCAGCGCCTCAGACTGGAAGAAGGTGAGGAGAGTAGTGAGAACAGCATAGAAGATCATCGGTGCTCCTCTTCCCTCCATTAAAGACATTTCATCCCAGCGCCCAGCACCAGTCCAGAGCCCGTAACATCATAAATGACCCCTCACACCCCCACTATGGACTGTTCTCCCTGCTGCCCTCTGGGAAGAGACTTCGAAGCATTGGATGCAGGTCTAGCAGATTCCACAACAGTTTCTTCCCCACTGCCTTTGGACTGCTGAATGTTGTGTAAAATGTTTATTTTTTATTTTTAAAGAAAATAAAAATAAATAAAAAATGAATGTTAGAACTGTCTGCCATATGTTTATATTACTATATTTTTATATGTATTTTTTTTCTGTTTTCAAGGCTGCACTATAAAAAATGAAATTATCCAGAGTTGTTTTAAACATAATTTATTTTTGTATACACTCGTGTATACAAAATGACAAAATAAATAAACAAAATAAATGACAAAATAAATCTGTCTAAGTCTAAGTCTTTAACTCTAGCCTTTGTACTCTATATAAACTACTGGAAGAGTTTATATAGAGATCGCCGTGTTTACATTTATTACTGCTGTACTTGCAAAAAATCTATTTTTTTTGTGTACTGTACTGAATGAAATTTCATTTTGTATACACCCTGTGTTTACAAAATGACAAAAAAGTTTGTCTAATGATAACTCTAAGGAACCAGAATCGCCCTGAAGGAGTAATCCCAAGGGATAAATAAAGTTGAGTCCAAGTCTACTTTAAGTCTTTTTTTTCCTTCTATTTTACATGTTTCTTTAGATTTTGGTTTGGCATGGCTTCATTTAATAAAAACAATGTAACCTCTCAGTCACTATATTTTTGTTAATTTTTTTCTGTGTTCATAATAAAATCTTAACTCAGTTTTCCCTATAAATTAGTATTGTGTAATACCATAAAAAATAGTCTTCAGGGTGGAGCATGGACTGCTCTAAACCTTCCACTAGACAGCTGCATTGAGGTAGGATTTGATAAATCCAGTCGGCCAACACCAGTATTGATCTTATTGGCTCAAGCATCTGGATTCTTTGCCTTCTAATCTTCCTTCTCCAGCCTATGGGATCTAAATTTCTAAACAAAATCAGGGTAAAATTTATCTGAAAGGAGGACTTTGGACCATTGTTTGTTTTTATAGAAGTTATTTAAAGCAAGAATGCAGAGTTATAGTCACAGTTTTCTCAAGGTTACAAGTTATCTTTGTTGCTCGTGCCTTTTTTTCTGCCACACCTTTTTTCCTCATACCTAAGTTTTCCAGTAGATGCAGCATCCTGGAAAGCCTGATTCTATAATTTGCTATAATCCTGGTGTCTGAAAGACTGAGCAACAACTATAAAAACTCATTACATGATATTTCTGTATCTAAGATATATTTAATCTAACATTTTTTTATTTCTAGTTAACCATAATAATTAGAATCAAAAGAATATCTCAGTCTTTTTATTAATTAAATATGTTTTCAGATGAGGATTGGATTAAAATAGTATTTATTAAAGACATCTTTTAAGCAGGTAATATACATATTTCAGTTACACCCAAATTTCTGTAAAAAAAAAAAAAAAATTTGTTAAAAAGTTGTTGATTTTTTCATTCTCTGAATCGTTTTTGTTTTAAATAATTCAGTGATTTCCATGTGTAAATTGTTCCATCCAACCAAGTCTTTCCAATCAGCAGGAACATCTGAAAAATGAACCTCCTGAGGATATTTTTAGGCAAACAACAGTTTCACTGGAAGACCAATATGTAGAGGTGTTAAAATATTCAGCAGAGCCATCAAACACTCTGTGCCTGGGTTGTTATTATCTGAAATATGCATGTACCAACCCACTAAATCTCAATGTGAGAATATAATGTCTTTGCATTTCTTATTATTTCATTACTACCAGTATGTTATAGGTGGTTGAAAGAAGAAAAGGGATAACGTTTTTATCAGATGCCTATGCAAACTTAAAAGCAAAGACAAATGTTTCAACTCTCTGTTTTTCTTTGCTAGGGTTTGTAATGAATCACAATTCAGTGACCTCTGCCTTGAATCAATACAAAGCGCAATGCCAGCACTATCTTTGCCTTATTACAATATGGGTAGAGTCAGACTCATTGCAGATGAGGTTCCAGCAAGTATGCCTCGATTACTTTAAAATACATGGGATTAAGAGGGAATGGTGAGCTGTAGTATCAATCAAGCTCAACTGAGTGAGTAAAATGGAGAGAACAGATTGGAAAATTGACGCTTGACAGTTTGCATGTTACTGAACCCCTTGCTGCTTAGGCATTTTATTTCTCTCTGTAAAGAAATGGGGACACACTGTCTGCATGCTCTGAAAATGGCACTGATACATTAGAGAAAATCATCACTGGATGGTAAGGTCATTTTCTGATGCGATCGGAGCCAACTTTTTAAGCTCAGTCTTCCACTCAACCGTATGTTGAAATATGGTGCAATACACATAGTGGAAATTAATACTTGCCCTGAAGGTTTTCAAAACATTAATGCAGGAGGATTTAGGTCTAGATATATTCCTGGTTGTAAGTTTTCAAACCTTTTTTTTCCCCCTGATGTCAGTAGACTTCACTTGGCCAGTCAGAAGGCAGCCCAGCTCCTCATGATAAAAGCCAAACCCCTGGTGGATTCATGTCATTGATGTGAATTTGCTCAAATGGGCTTCCTGTGTTATCTGCAGCACCAGCTGACACCAAACACATAAAACACAGTCATGTATCCTCTCTGCATCAGGCTCCGTATCTGTGACAAAACAGAAAGGAAAATGCCTGGCCACATCTTTAGTGACTGATAGATAAGGTAGGCTGACATAGTAGGGACTATTTTATGAACACGATAAGAAAGGTGTTGAAACAGTACAGTAATGCAGACTCTAAATTCCTATAGTTTATTTTTCCCAATTTTTTTTTTTTTTCTATAAAATTTGTCGCACTTTTTTGGTTTCCGTCATGACACAGCAGTTTTTTTACTGTATGTACAGCCTCCTTTCTCATCACTATCATCACATACTCTAAATCAACCATTCTGGTTTTAGGTTATATTGTACCATTAAAATGATCTAATTCTCTCACTTATGATCCTCAACAAATGTACAGCAAACTGATGCTACTGATTGCAATGGGGTCTTCTCTGTTTTATGACAGCTATGCCAAGGTCCATGTAACAACCTTCAGGATTTCCCGATTAAAATCCAAATAAATTGTGGCAGTTCTAAAACTGATACTACTTTAATCAACATCTTTACTGTCAGCTCAACTTTTATTCAGAATGTGTTTAAAACCTAATGTCATCTAATAATTATGAAGGCACTAGCATACTCTATGTAAAAGCTGATGAGGCTTTTAACCTGTAAAAACAATCTGCCAGATATCGAAAAGAAAGTGTTTAGTATGTTTAACAAGTAATCTGAAACAGATTTTTTTCTTTTTAAACAAATCATTAGTAGAAAATAGTTATGAACACTCAATAGATCTCCATCACCCCCCCGCTTTTTAGTGTGGGTATAAATACCGTCTGCTGTGATTTAGCGGGAATTCCACATGTGAATGATCTTAAGATTTTTTTAAAGGTCAGAGCAGTCCGCTCTAAGGAGCCTTTGAAGACTTTTTGCCTGCTGGTGTCCATCTGCCTTGCAGAAAAGATCCAACAACTTCGAAAAAAAATAAGGAATTAAAAGTAGAACATCACCTCAGGTGAAGAGAGAAGATGTCTTTTCAGCTCCATCTCTCAGGTATAACATTAGAACCTTACAGAGTGTTTGGAGAGAAATAATAAAGGTATTAGAATGATAAATAATGACCAACGAGATGCATAAATTGGTCGAGCAATTGCTGTCTGGTTCATGGAAAGATGAAATTTCCCTTTTAAATTAAGAAATGGATGGATGCATTCTGAAGAGAGACAGAAAGATGATAAATGATAATGATTGGAGTGTTTTCGGCTGCATTTTAATTAATAATGCTTGCTATAACAGGGAAATTTTAATGTGATATACTTTTTTTCTGCATTAATTTGGTTTATTTGTTCTGGATGAGTAATGATAAATAGTAAGAATGGCGGGTTAATAATGCAGCTCTTCATTCACAGTAATGAGCATGAAACAATCCATGTATTGGTTGAGTTAGCTTTTAGTTTTCTACTTCTCTAACATAATGTTTTTGGCTTTGGAACTGTGGAGTTTAACTTCTTCACCTTTCATCTCATTCCAAGCAGTGTGATTAAGTGAATGTAGCAGCAATGTTCTACAAGTGTCACAAGGTTAGCATTTCTTTTATAACAATGAGCATTTTAATTGATTTCAGAAGCTAGAAACTCCTATTTCTAGATATGTTTTGTTTTTATTTGCATTGTTTAAGATCATAAACAATAAGGTCACATCAAAAATAATATCTGCTGTTCAGTTTAAGACATTTTCCTACAGAATATGTAGCAGCAAAGTAAAATATGGGAGGGTAGGATAATAACAGGCAGATTTATTACAGCTGCAAATAATGTCATCTATTCATCTATTTTTATTTTGCGCAACCAAAAGGTAACGGCAATTTGCATCTACCATTGCTATAAGATAAAATCAGAAGAGAGGGCAAATACAGCATCTTTGTTATTGTAATAATTATTCAATTAATAGAATAAAAACTATACAATATTTGCTGTCTGATTACTTTAAGCTAATCATAGATAACTTATCTATTGTTTGTTCATGGATGTAGGCCTATTGATTGCTAGCTTGGTTCACAAGGGATCAACGTTGTTGGAAAATGTAATATGAAGGCATTAAAGTTTACTTCTGGAGCTCCAGTACATTTCCCTAGTTTTTTAATGTCTTTACCTTCTCAACTCAATGATTGTTATTAAGCATTTTGGAGAACCGTTCTAAATGCTCCTCACACTACTTCACTTGTGCAACCATGCAAGATTTGCATGAAGCCTTTCTCACAGTTACATTTGTAGCTTTGCCTGTAACTGAGATCTAGTCTTTGTAAAAGGCAGCTCCAAAACACTGACTTCGTTGGTTTCAAATTAGAGGAGACCAGGGCTAGTTGCCAAATTTTTTACACTCATGTATAAATATTGTAATCAAAACACCATATATAAAAACATATGTATCAGATAAAAGACCAAAGTCTCAGGTATATATTTTGTATTCGGGTCATTTTCATATCTTATTTCTATGCAGTTATAAGCGATCTAATGAAGATTGTCCCCATGTGACAAGTTGCTCCTCCAAAGGGTAAGTTGTCACACTATATGAGGTAAAGATGTTACACTGGGTTTTGCAACCAATAAAATATGGGTAAAACAAATGTTGTTGTTATTTTTTTATATTAGGTGAATAAATAACAATAACTCACTTTTACTACTTATAAAACAACATGAAATAATATTCAACATGCGTTACAAACTGACACTTAAACTGGTCCTTGAACAAAAGAAAATCTTGCGAGTCAGACTCCTCATCTGAGTTGCAGTTTGGGCGTAGCTTGTGTAGATTGAATTGCCAGGGGAACATCCATGATATGAAATAAAATAAAAAAAAAATTAAATATTAAGAAACATTGATTAGAATACTGGTTCTGGGACAAAAGAAAACCTAAAAAACCTGTGATTACTAGTCACACTCCTCATCTGAGTTACAGTTTTTGAATATGTAGACTGAATTGCCAGTTTTGCTTTCTTCATGTGCCCATCCTTTGAATATCATGCACTACACCCATGTTTCTTCTGGGCGGCTGTTTTCAAATGGCTCTATGCAAGCCAGGCACAGGGATCATCTTCTTCTAATGAGGAGTCATCTGGAGTTTTTCTTTTTTTCCTCCATTTCTTTTCTGTGATTTGCTGCGTTGACATTTTAGATTTGGTTTCCTTGCATTACTTTTTGAACAGTCTCTTCTTCCCTTGTGCCTGCCTTTCAGCTTCAAGTGCCACTTTCACAGGTGTGTCAGGGTGAATAGAAGTTTTTCTCTTCTTACTCTGCTGGGTAACTTTTTTTCTTGGACCAGCTTTCGGATAAGGCTTAATATCCTCTGGAGCAAATGTGTTAGTGGAGAAGGCTGGGTTTCTAGGGCTTCAAATAGTTCCAAGAGTTGGGTAGGTTGGTGTTTGGGTTTGGTAGAACTGGGTCCTAGTAGCAGCATCTGAGATGTAAGATGGAGCAAATTCTGTCTCCAAGAACACATCCCTATTGTTAGGCTGAATCCCTGTTGCCCGAAAACACCCCTGAATATTAGGTGGGGTTTCAGCCAGGGAAAACGCAATTGCTAAAATCCCAGGGATGTCATAAATGCTGAGTGTTTTCCCAGGGTTGCTGATCACCCAGGAATCAGAGACAGAGTTTACATACTTTTTAAATGGGCCATATTCCCTTCTGTCTAAAGGCCACAGACTATGTGAGCAGTGGGGTGGGAAGGACAACATGATGATGCCATCATCTTTGGCAAAATTTAGTCCATCAATAGAGAGATGTGAGGAGTGGTTATCCAGAAGGAGTAAGCAGGGTTTCTCCTTTGAGCAGTTGGTATGGTCTACAAAATGCTTGAGGAAATCAACAAAGTGTGGTTCATTCATCCACCCTGTGGGATTTGCTACTCCGTTGCAGCTTGGTGGGCCATTGTTGATGAAATGATCGTGAAAATTAGGATTTATTTAGTTAAATTATTTTTGAAATGATCATTTTGGAGTAAGCTATCACATGTGACAACTTACTCCAAAATGACTGTGACAAGTTGCTCCAAATGATCATGTTTGCTAATGCTGGCTCTATCTTAATGTTAGCCTAATCAATGACTGGTATGATTAGATGCCTTAATATCTACTTTACGTAGTCCATATGCATACTGCTAGATTTTTTATCTAAATGAAGTGTATTTAAAAAAATACAGAGTTAATATTTTTTTACTTTGGGTAGTGGAAAATGGTTGACTGGTGCTCACCTCAACTTACAATGTCTTGTCGTCTTTCTCACCCTGAGAGCTGACAATGCAAAGGAAGAAAACTAGAATTCCATTTTTTTTGTTGTGCCGTCTGGTGGAGAAGATAATTGCAATGTTACAACTTACCCATGTGACAACTAGCCCCGGTCTCCCTACTTTGCAACTAATTTGAGTTTATCACAAAGTGTAATCTTTAAACAGTAATTATTTTCAATTTTTGCTGTTAATTTCACTGTGTAAAAGAGTTCAATATTATTATTAATAAAGTTGTTTTCTACAATAGTTTAACATTGTTATCAATAAGGTTTTTTGACAATAGTTCTAAAAATTTAATTAATTGCTGCCACGCCCCTCTGCAATTACACAACCCCACCCCTTTAGAAACCACTTCCCTGCGCTGATGTATTGATGTATTGAGATATTGAATCAGTATTGTTTAAAACAGTGTTTTTCACATTACAAAAACTATATAAAAAGTATGAGGTGGACTAACATCCCTTACGCTCCATATGTATGTATGTATGTATATATATATATATATATATATATATATATATATATATATATATATATATATATACACATAAGTATACTATGCCTCCAAGTAAACAGAGACATTGAGTGACAAACTGTGGCTTCAGAAATCCACCATAAAAACACATTTTTCAGTAATTATATGTGACACATTGATGTCTGTGGGCACCTTTTGCTGGCAGGATGTTTCTTGGCAGTGTGAAATGAAATAATTAGGACATGCACAACTGTTCATGTGTGTGTTAATGAGATAAGTTTGAGAATAATAGGTATGAAGGATGTACAGTTGGGTCTATAAAGAGCAGACCATTTGTATTCCTCTGGTCAACTCTGAGCTTCCATCATGCTGAACTCGACCTCCATCCGTTTTGGAGTGATTGCTTCTTTAAATCAACCAACAGCTGAGTCGACCACCAACAGTCTGAATTTGAGTAGCAGGAGCAAATAACTGACTGTGTGATGAAACCTTATCTTCTCGCCCTCTTTGATGGCCCGCCGTTACCCTTTGCACTGAGCCTGGCTGGGAACACGGTTTGTAACATTGTGGATTGGAAAAAGAAAATAGGATGAAATGTCACAATTTTTCAGGGACATCTGGGAACAGGTTAAAGCGGTTTCTGGTTGATTTGATCCAGCAGTATTTTCAAGATAAAGAAAAGAGTGTTGTCCTCGGCAATAACAGCAATGCCTTTGAATCCCAAATTTCTTTCCCTGCTCATTAAAGTAATCATCTCATTATTGTTATAACTGGCAAAAAATAAATTATTATGCCTTCATGTCAAAAGCAGCCAGAGGGACTACTGTTCTAGTCTGTTGGGAGATCTGGCCTGGACCTCTGTAAATGTGGAAATGGTCTGTAATGCTAGTTGCACATTGATATACCAATGAGGCTGTGCTGAAACACTTTCTTATTTAGCATTCTATGAGGAAGGAAAAGTAACTTCAGTGCTTGAAAGGGTCAACCCAAATCAATTCTGCTCTGTTTTTTTATCTAACAAATTAAATATCCTTCTCAAAGGATTTCATTATCATAAAATCAAATCACATCCTCTACTTGGATTAAAACTAGCTCCATTAATGGGTATAATTCACCGTGACAAGTTGAAAGACACCCTCCTTCTATGGAGTTAGATCAGTCTTAGTTTTCACAAATACACATATGAAATTCATACACGCACAGGACAAGACCCATACATGCAGAGAACACTTCACATAAGCACAAAAAATACACACACACAAACGACGAGATTCACAGACAGCACAAGATTCACTAAAGTATTGGTCCATAAACAATTATAAATTATATTGAAAAGTACCAATGGCCTTTAAACTTCATTGCATTTGTGTGTGGATTTTGAGACTCCCTCGACATGCCATCAATGCAATTTTTAAAACCGGTAATGGTTTGCCACCAATTACAAAACTCTGTTATGTAAGCGAATCACAAGAAAGTACTGAACTTGTGAGATGCGCTCTTGAAAGCTGTTGTGACCAGTGTTGGGCACGTTACTTTGAAAAAGTAATCAGTTATAGTTACTAGTTACTTCTCCCAAAAAGTAACTGAGTTAGTAACTGAGTTACTCCACAATAAAAGTAACTAGTTACTAGTAAAAGTAACTATTGCGTTACTTTTGCGTTTCTCGCCCCCCGTAACCCTCACCACCCAGCCCCCACCTTCTCGCGGTGTGTTTCCAAAGCCAGCTGAATAGAGCGGACGACAAAGACAAGAACCTGCAGAGAGTTTAGCATTTATTGCAACTCAACGTAAATGACATCAGGGGGGAACGCCATCTGAAGTTTTTTAACAGGGCATTCAGATCTGGTGAGTATATGAAATTAATAACTGGGGATGTCTAATTCTGAAATCCTGTGTGTTTGGGTTGTTATAGATACTGCAACATCTATCTATCCATCTATCTATCTAGATCTATACTCTGTGTGTGACATAAAATATGGATCTCCATCCCTGCCACAAAGGCCATCAAATAATGTTTAAAATAAAAAATACAGTAGGTTGAAAAGGCAGAGTATCCATCCATCCATCCATCCATCCATCCATCCATCCATCCATCCATCCATCCATCCATCCAGATATTCTCCATATAGGCTAATGATCGTCACGCTCTCCATAGTTCTCCTGTGGCGCGAGCACAGGGCGACTGTTGCGCGCCTTTAGCGAGCATGCGCGTTTCCTGTCGCTTGCGCGGTGAATCATGCCGCCTGCGCTGTGTGGAGATGCAGGGGAAACCGTATCTTTTGGGGAAACGCAGCTCGACGTAACACCGGTATTTCCATCTGAAAAACGCTGTTTTGCCGCTGGAGTCCTCCTCACTCTCCATCTCTCTGTGTGGGCTGTACGTTAACACCCACCAGCGGAAACACCCACCTACCCAACTGACAGACGGAATCTCACTATACATCAGCCATTCTCATCCTCCCCTCTCTCATGACAAGGCGCGCACGAGTCCTATCATGAAAAAAGGTTCTTTGTGTGCCCTGAGTAACGTGCAGTAACGTGGTGTCTGCAATGGTAATTGCGTTATAGTTACAGTCAAAGTAATTAGTTAGATTACTCGTTACTAAAACAAGGTAACGGAGTTAGTAACGCCGTTACTTTCAACGCCGTTAGTCCCATCACTGGTTGTGACTGGATTTGATTAAACGTTTAAGCCTCGCGGTATAACATAAATATTTTGATCGAGATCAAAAATCTTCTTCCTGGTATGTTGAATTAACAATAATTGCATCCAATAATTTATTAAACTTTCAGAGTTTTGGGCAATACATAAAAATTATGCTCTAATCTGTAGTTAGCAATCGGTCGTTACCATATTTTAATTTGAGTAGTGGTGGATGTAGAAAAGTTCTAGTTGGGTTGGTGACCTCCATTCCTGACACTGGTTATGCGAGCAAAGATGCCATTCAAAAACAAAAAATTAATTTACTCATAAGATGTCAACCATTATGGCTCAAAACGTAATCATGTAAATGTTAACTTTGTATATTGGAAAAGGTACCCACTTCTGATCAAAACTGGGTAAAGATGGTGATGCAGGTGGAGTAAATCTTGGAATTACTAGTGTGAGAAAGAAATAGAAAATACGTTTTAATCATTCATACATCATATATTTTAAGAGACCTGTGTTTCCTTAGTCTGAGCATTCTCCTGCGATGCTGCAATGTGTTGTCTGAACACTGACATTGCTGGCACAGATACTGTACTGAGATAAGCTGCAAATAGAGAAAACAGGTAACAAGAATGCCTGAAGAACTGATCCAGAAGATGTTGTAATTTTTTTCAGAAGCTTGTGCAAGTAAAAACTACAAATAAAAGAGAGATGTTTTAAGGGGTTCATTGCCATATGAGGATCATTCTGTTTCTACCAGAGGCAGGGAAGGATTCCCGGATGGCACTGAGGAGATGTAAGGTGTTATTTCAAGTAGTTATCTCTGAAGCTTGTTGATAAGTGTGCAGGAGTAGTAGTGGAGTCTTGCTGTTATTAGGGAGGTGAAGTTTTCCAGGAGGCAGTTAGTCAATCTATGGAGGCTTAAGTTGGCAAGTTGTGGTGTGTAATTCAGGCTTGTTATGGTTCCTGTCTTTCTTTCTGGGAAGTAGATGGAGCATTAATGAGTGATGATTGTGGTTTAGAGGCACTTGGGCTGCTGATCCAGAGAAGCAACCAGAGGAGCAGCAGTTGGAATCCTGCTGCAAACCACTGAGGATACAGAGGGTAGCACTCCCTGGAAAAGCAAGAACATTCAAGAAGAATAGTAAAAATATAAGTAATAAAACACAGATAAACTTGCATTTATAAGCTCACAAGGATGCCTGGATTCCCCTTAACACATAAGGACAATCTGGAATCTTCCACAATGGATCAGCTCCTCTATAAGCTCTTGCTGACTGGACCATGAGGAGCATTAGCTGCTGTAACGAACCTGACAGCCACGTCCTACAATCAGGGAGGTAAGAAAGACACACTCAGTCTCCACACAGTAGACAGACACTAAAACTCTGCAGGCAATTGAGGCACTGAAGCAGTGTTTATGATTCAACAATACGAGGATAAATCATATCCAATTAAGATACTAGATACTTTAAGATATTAGCAGGATCTCAGAATGTTTAACTATAATTTTCACAATAAATTTCTGTATTTTCACATTACAAGATTTCTTTCTAATATTTGCAACATAGTACTGCAATTTAGTATTCTATTGTGACATTTATTTTTGCACATAAAATGACTAAACTTTGCTTCAGACCTTTGTGAAAACACCACAAATTATTGTGGGATGAAGCCAGAGCAGCATTGAACTAGTCCATTACTTGGCATCACTAGCTGAAGTGGAGGGCAAAAAGAAGGTGGGGTGAGTATTATTTAAAATATTAAGTAGCTTTTTCTACTGTAAGGTGTGTAAGTTTGCACATGAATAAATTATTATTATTTTTTATGGTCTTGGTGTGTCAATAGAAGCGGTTGTCAAAAGTTATTTGAGAGAGAATGCAGGGAATTAGCTGCAAATGATCACAAATATGAAGTAACCCAGTAACAGCAGCTACCCAACATAATTTTAAAGCCCAGCTTTGCCACACAGACTGGCAACTTATAGATCACAAAAAAGCTAAAAAATTACTGTAAAATCCAGGCTACAAAGTACGTTTGTCAAACTCTTAAAGCTACGGCTTGAAACACACTGGAGGCTGTGACTCATGTAAATGATATTGCAGAAGCAATCCATAATGTGAGAAATTATACTCAGTCACAGTATTCTACACCTTTACAATAGAAAAACATGGTATTTATTCATTTCTGGTGATGTGATAAAGTCCAACTGCTTGATGCTGTCCTTGAAGGATGGGTCATAATAGGACCAATGGGGATGTCATCAATGGGATAGCTGCACTCTTTCAGTCTTGCCAATATCATTGTGGTACCTGAAGTAAGAGACACCTGTCTTATTCAGTCTGTCCAGTAATGAAAAAAAGGAAACAAAGGAGCTCCTGGTGTTGATAAAGTAGTGGAGTTGTGCATAGAGCCCATAGGACTGCTCCCTTGACACTCTTGCTTATTACCCACCATGCTCTCTTATGATATTGGCATTTGCTGTCTAAATTTTTTCTAGCTTTACAAATTTTTGTCCCCCCTTTTTACCAGTTCTACATTCTTATTGTTCAGTAGGTTGAAGCTGCACCTCCAAGCTGCTTCATTAGTTTGATGAAAAGAAGATTTGTTTGATTTTACCACACTCATGTGACTTGGAGCCTACTGCAAATGGAAGGCTGTACTTCATTGTATGTGGTGTCTTCCACTTCCAAGTAGTTTTGATGCAAGTTACATGAGTTTAGAAAGAGTAATTTATTAGAAACTTGGCTAATGACAGCTCCCCCTGCAGGCCTATAGTGGTTAGACAGTCACTAGCATTCCAGTCAAATAGATGGTGTAAAGAATCCTCAATCAACTTTATCAGATGCTGTAACATCAGCCAGGAATGGCTGGAGCTGCTGGAGCTGATTGCCTAAAAATGTTACTCCACAAGCTGCTGAAGATGTTGGAGGATTCTTCACACCGTGTAAACAACACTGAGGAAACAAGCGTGTGTTCAGTGAGAGGCTTCATCAGGTCCACTGCAGGGCAGAAAGATATAAAATATTTTTTCTGCTACCATCACCCTCAGTAATAAGATTTCAGATTATTGTTGTTGTTTTTATCACTAAAAACATACTGAGTATTATACTGAATATTGTGTTTTCCTTTTCGGATTGATATAAAATATTTCAAATTTCATCACTCAAATTCTTCACCAATGTGAAACATTACTATACCTTTCAGTCAATGTGTAATATTTCTAAACTTAAATCCAACATGTGATTCTTTTGATTCATAAATGTCATACAGTTGAAGTTGTGTTATGATTGAGCAATCTGTTAACTGAACTGAATCAATTTCAGTAGCCTAACACTCCTCGACTTTCTCCTTTTTGTTACCATGGGGAAAAGAAGGCAAACAGTAAGCAGCTGACATGTGCTTCTTTTTTGGTCAGTTGATTTGGTTTCAGAAACTGTACTGTATAACTGTCTTTTTAACTTGGGTGTCAAGTGGATGAGAAAATCAACATAACATGGATGCATGTCTGTCTCCATCTCTATGGACCTGATATGGTTGCCTGTAATCAGTCTTACTTGGCTTTTAGTTAGTTGTTTTGATATTGAGAATCTGAAATGTCTGTGATACTGCTGAAAATTCTGGTATCAGTACTGGAGTTCAGACATCGATCCAGTACCTAACTTCTTAAAATATAAATCTGTTTTCTGATTAGCTTTGTTAGTTCTGACCTAGTTATTCTTCGTTCTGTGCTGTTTTTTGCTGTTATAGAGAGAAGAAAAATAGCCAATGACCTCGGTTGATAGGTTTAACCTCATCCAGGCCTTACCATCAATATAACCACATTACAGTCATACAGGAGGAACATGATTATTATTATTTTTTTAATAATGGTATCTGTACTCTGTATGGACAACACCCATAGCACACCTCTTTATTTACTAATTTCTTTATTTGGTGTTGTATTGAATTACAGGGAAGCAGAGTCTATAGTATGGCTCTGGGTAAACAATGCAACAATAAATGTGTGTAGACTGAAAGTTGTGTGTCTTTCTCTTTCCCTTACAGATATTTCTTAGTCGTTAACCTTGAGGCAAGATTGAAGTCCAGGAAAAAGTCTATCAGCCTATATGTGAGGACACTGGTCCTTAAATCAATAGACTTTGTATGGATGGTGTAAATGTGGAAATTTAATGATTGTGTTCATTTTCAGTTCCGTGTGTATTGTATTCTTTTTGTTCTACTTTTTGTAATAAAAGAGGAAATTAGTAGGATCTTTGTTTTCTTTGTGGAGCAGATTCAAAACATGTTTTAGGTATAATTCTAGTGAAATCCAGTGTGCAAAATTTTACCATATTATTTACAATGTAAATTTACAGTAAGTTACTTGCTATTGAGTTGCAGTACTTTTACTGTAACAAAGTAAAAATACTTGGATTTATATCCACAGCCTCATACTCGGATTACACAGCTATGTCACAGTAATTCCACAGGCATTGTCACTGTAAAGTTACATGTAGCTGTAATTTTATTGGAATTCACTGTAAAATACTCACTATAATTTCCTGTAAAATGTTTACAGTGAAATATTGTGATATATTCCCAGCAGATTACTGTGAAATTACTGTCAAAGAAATGCAATTAGGAGCCAGTAATTTACTTAAAATTCACAGATAAAAGTTTAAGAGTGGTTTAGTGGTTTTACAGAATTATGGGTCAGATTGTCAGCTATCACAAATGCAGAATGGTACATTTTTGTTTGTTTGTATTTTTGTTTTATTTTTTACAGACAATGGCAACACAACCTGTTCATGTTTTGAAAATTATGGGGGAGCTGAAGTTTTCCATATGACCAGGATGGTCCAGGATAGTTTTATTTTTGCTTAGTGAATAAAGGCAACTAAAATCTAAATTTTAGTTTTAACAAACTAAAATGTGTTTATCTAAAAACATGTTATCCTGACAAAGCAGCAAATCTGGAGGAAATCTGCAAAATGGCAAAGAGGACAGTATTGTGTGGGCATACTCCTACAAGGTAGCTGATTTAGTGGATCAGACAATGCAGACATGTCTCAAATGTCACACCTCACATCCTCCATCAAGCAAATTACTATGTTTGCAAACCTGCAAACGCATTTTTGCAAAACAAATTAAAATAGGAAACATCCAGGCTGCTGATAACAGTAATTATTGAGAGCAGAAGGTTAACAAAGGAACATTTTTTCTGCGTCGGGTGAATAAACAATGTGATCATTGAATTAGAAGGAGAAGGGGTTTGGAATGATTCAGTGTAAACAGAAAATAAATGGAAGAGTTACAGCAGACCAGGTCATGCATTTATAATTCAGGTTTTGTGATTCAAAATTAAATAATATTCACTATTTTCTTTAATCAATATTGTGAGGAGATAACAACATCTGACATCATGAGTGACAATACTCTTCCCAGGTTTTTATTAATGTCTTTGCAGAAAAGCATCGCACTGCATAGAGGTTCAGTTCCCCCCCACTTCTCCTGCCCCTCTTTCTGTCACTTACTGGAGCGTGCACCTCCTACTGCTTTTAGATTAACCTCGTATTTCCTCTTTCACTGTTCAAGTCAAGCTTTCATATCATCCAGCCCTGCATGTCGTTGACTCCGTCAACTGATAAATGTAATTCACAGCTTCCAGTCTTTCTAATTCAGCAGTGCAGCACATGCTACACCAAGTGAATAAATTAGATTCAACATCAGAGTTGTACAGAGCAGAAAAAGGTTTGTAAAATAGATTTTAACACGCTTTCATCTCCCTTGGACCCTCTTACTCTGCTTTTGATTCCTATTTTCAAAATATTTGGGTCTCAATTTTTTTTGCTTTATTTTTTAAATCGCTGTTTGTGACAGGTGGGTTTGATAAAAGACCTCTTAATTGGATGAATTTGCTCTTTTTTCCAACATCACTAATGCAGTATATAAAGTGCTGCTTCTCTTTTAAGCACTAAGCCCTCTGTCTGAAACATGTAAACAAGTATGCTTGAACAGAAAGGCTGAAATTAATCATCACACGTAAATGAAAACCAATAAAAATTTTAATAAAGTCCTAATCAAGCATCCAGGCTAAAAATAAACAGAGTGAAGTGTAATATGATATCCAATACCATTAATGTCACCTTAGATTCTAACTGTGACATCAATCTCATTGGTCCTGAAAACATATTTTAGGATTCCTTATGATATATTACAGTATTACATCCTAAAATGAGTCCGAGTCTCTCAGTGCTGATCTTTGTAGCACATACTGCAGAATGATGAAGCATATCTTATTAAGGAGGCTGATTTTCTCGTAAATGTAATTTAAAAAACAATTCAAAGAATGTTGCAGCTTCTATTTATGCTCTCTTTCTGTAGTGACTTCATAACTTTGAAAGGCTAAAAATGATTAGCCACACTTAAGCCTTGGTCACAAACTATAAGAGTGTTTCACATTATAAACTTCCCAATTCCTGTGGAGATGGAATGATGGCTCTTTATACCCTGTCATTTGTTCGAACGGGTAAAGTCGTCTGTCACCGATAATTAGGCCTCAGAGAGCCGTTTAAAGACCTGCAAAAGGGAATGATTGAACAGATTGCCAGGACCCCTCAAAGCCTTCATGAAACACATGAGAGTTGTTTTTTCTGTGTGGTTCTGTGGGAAAGAGCGAATACACAGACTGGCAGACAAAAAAAGAAGGAAAAGAGACAGACATGGGCTGATATAAAGCTTCTTTTTTTTTCCTCTGCCAACCTTCTGTCTGTTGTCCACTCTGATGAGCATCCCAGCAATAAAACAATTAGACTGATAGACGTAACAGCGGTTTCAGAAGCATTACATATGCTTGGCAATAGCATGTTTCCACTGCCTCACTGCATGTTTCTAATACTATAGATGGTCTTTAATTGCAAAAGTAGGCAAAATGTTGGGTAGCCATGTTTGTGGGAAGAGGGTGGAAAATGAGCTTTTTTCCAAAGAGCATCAAGTTTGAAACCAAGTAAGCATGTAGACTAAAGAAAAGATGAAGAAAAGTACACTGAAGAAACTGTTTAATCTCTGACCCTCATTTTTTTTTTTTTTTTTTTGCAATATACACCTCATTCTTTAAAATTAATAACTTGTAGTCCTGTAATTGATAGAATCAATTGAATATGCAATTTCTGTAATTTGTTATAATTATTTTTTTTAACAAAACAGAGTGAATTGTTAAAGTTTTTTCAACCCTTTCCTTCTTTGGTGATATAACAACTTTTGTGCTTTTTTGGAATTTCAAGACGTAAATCCAGGTTGTCAATGTTGATTCAAGAGGAAGGAAATGGTGTGCTTCATTTGACTCAGTTTTATTCATATTAATGAGAATTTATGCTGCACAGCAAAACTAATAGCTGCCACAAGAGATTCTCTAATATAAGGTGAGGATCCATGTAGCTTCTTCATAGTTAATCCCAATAATGCCCTGCCTGTTTAGGTGGATGGTCATGTATTATTTATTTATTATTCAGTTTGCTCTTATGCTATTGTCTTTACAATCTTGATAAGAACTTGAAATAATCTTATGAGTGTCAGATCACAGAGGACACCTTACTTTTCTAATTTTATTTGCAAAAAAACTACAGATTTATTTCCCTTTAACTTCAGAATAATGATGCCACTTGGTCTGTCACATGAAATACCCACGAAAGCTGTGTTTCTAAAAGACCAAAAAAGCTTAGCTCTGAAGTAAGCAGTTGTTCAAATTAATGTCTTAAGATCTTTATTTTATTTTATTTATTTTTTTGCTGCTTGAGTGAATCATCATTGTTGCTGTGGAAACATGCCATTAGTCTATGGCATGGCTGGACTCATTTTTTTCATAATGATTCAAGCCTGTCAAAGTGCTTTGAGGCTTTTTCTGATCTATACCAGACACAGAGCGAATCAAAAACCGTTGACAATTTGTTTTCTAAAAGATTTAAACACAAACAACTTCCCAAATAACAAACTCTGCAGGAGAACCTAAGAGGGGATGATTTTAATTTAGGATATAGACATAAAATATTATCCTAAATTTAAAATGCTAAATGGGATTTAGCTGATTTAGGATAAAAGCCTTTATTATAATATTATGTTGTAATACATAATTAAACTATGCAGTATGTTTCAAACGAACTGCAAAAGTGAAACTCATGTCTATAGTCAAAAAGGAACAGTGCTTTGACAGAACATGGATCTCTGCTGTTTGTGACATTTAAAACATCTCCACTGTTGCAAAGCTCTGCTTCTTACAGAACATTACTGACAGCATTACTGACAAGATGACATGTCCACATACTTGTGTTTTAATGTTGTGATTTTTTGCCCGACAAGATAAATGTCTTTAAAGAAACAGAAGAACTGGCTCCATGCACTTTTTAGACAGCACTTTTATGAGAATCATGATGTTATTTATAATAATCTTCAATTTTACAGACAGATATTGTTGGGGAAGTTTTGCAGTGTTTATCTTCTGATGCTAATTAACAAAATCCAGCTTTGTCTTCTTCATGATATCCAAGGAAGAGTCATTTATGCTTTAACTGCAATCCTTTATTTTTTCTTACCCTGGCAAACTAACCCCTTTTATTGTTGGGATTCCTTACTGCTTGTATCATTATGTTGTTACTTCATATTGCTGTTCGTTGTCATCACTGTTGCCTTAAGCAGATTCTAAATGAAAACTTCTCAACAGCTACATTTGTGATATAAAACAGCTTGGTACAATGTCATTTTGTGTTTTTTCCTGTATATATATATATATATATATATATATATATATACAGGAAAAAACACATTTTATTTGTATTTTTTTACAACACTTTGCCATTTCTATCTCTACAGTATATGGACATGCCTTTACAATTTTGTGCTCTTTGTATTACCTGTGGCAGAGTTCTACTCCAATGCAAATACAAATGTGACATATGTGAAAGCACAGATGAACACACACTCCTGCCAGCAGACTCAGGTCATGGACAAAAGAAATGCAACCATTTGCAAACTATTTAGCTATAAGAGTCTAAGTGCTTCAGGTGTGGTTACCTCTGAACCCCCCAAGTAGACATTGCTAGGGGAGACATAGTTTATATTTAGATGTTTGTTTTTGTTTTTTTACAAAAAAATCTTACCAATTTTGTTTGTCAACATCAATTGTAAACTAAAATTGTTTAGTTTACTCATTAAGTAAAAATGTTCTGCCCAAACAAACAGCAAAAACGAGAACACATTTGTTGGTTTCTGTGGAGTAGTAGTCCCACAGTGCTCAAGAAGGAAACCTTAGTCCCAGCATAGGGTTTTAGCATGTGATCTTACATAAGTGGAAACATTATATCAGGGTTTAGATAATTTCACTGTCAATAATATGTGTTTGGAGCTAATTTGGGCTTTGTGAAAAATCTAAACAGTGGGCTATTCTAAGATGGCTCTAAAACTGGGGCACCAGAACTTGTCGCTACATACCCTGTAATCAAACTCTATTCCATCTGTCCATATGAAGGTGAAGGGATCTCACCCACTATGAGACAACTGAACAATTTATTTCCCTTTGGCATCTGTAAGTGCAATTGTTATAAAAAAAAAGACAAAAAAATCAAATAAGCTCAAACAGGTGTGTTAATAAGGTGGAACAAACTAATGATTAAATAAATAATACCTATGTATTTTTTTGTGTTAGTAGACAGTGTAATTCGTCAATGTACATTTTTGTTTGCTTTTTTGTTTTTTTTGCAATTACAAATCTTTAGTCTTGAGTCTTTAAGGTTTAGGTGTGATTAAGTGTGGTGAAAACTGGTAAGTATGTAAACTTTATCTATAACACACCTTTCACAGATATAAATCGTAAAATGTGCTTTACAGAGTACAATAAATACCAAAGAGAAATATATATGTATATAAAAAAAGCTTATAATTGGAGAAATTCTTCAATTTTAGTAAATTTAGGTAAAACTGTTATGGGTTATAATTCGTAAGGGCATGCATGGGAGATCACCATTCTCAATTAATATGGAGTGGCTGTATTTCCATTAATAGATTTTATAAAATCTGGTTTGATGTTAGAATTTTATTTGCACTTTCACCTATGATTTAAACAACAATTAAGGATCCAGATATTTTCAAAATTGATTAAATAAGTGTGTTTTTTTTATATAGAAATCTTTCAAATAAGAACAGTGAATCTTACTTTAATGGTCCATTAAAGGTTGCTATTCCACCAAAGGTAGGGGTACTAAAAACATTTGTTGCACTCAACCTTTCAGTTGGAGTAATTTTAAGTGAGTTACAGAGTATTAGAGAAATGCTTTCTGACTTGCCCAGCACCTCCTTAAACACATCAAAAATTTAGTTGATATTTCTTTCTTACAAACTGATATTTCTGTTGTTTAGAATAAATAATTAGAACATACTAAATGTATGAATTTGTGTGAATGTTTTTTTTAAACCTCCTCTAGTCTCAGGATGATTGCTCAGGTCAGTGCAAACCTATCATTCTTCCAGAGCTGTGTACTTAGGCCCATTTCCTCCTAATGACAGCAACTCGAGGCTCTTCCAGGCACACTGACTCCCGAGTGACAAAGGATATGATCCAAGACTCCCGTTGTTCTCGGGGACAGGTCTTATTATTCTCAGGAAAGGGCATCAGAAACGGTCGAGCCAATTGTGTTTCCTGACATGTTTTTCCCACTGGATGTATGGCAAGCATTAAACTGCCATTAGCACTTTTGCCTACATTCACTGCCAAACTTTTCGATACAGTTTTACCCTACATAAATGCCATTGGGGAAATCTAAGGATGACCTGAAATGAGTGAAAATAATGTATAAAGCCAGGGCTCTGTGGTCTTCATCACAACAGCAGTGAAGTGCATGAAAAAAGGCTGCATTGGGAGCACAACGGGAAGCGATGAAAAAGTAATTTTCATCCTCGGCCCCCTTAGCCGGGAGTGTCACTGCAGCTCCGAGTGCCCCTGGCACATTGATTCAGAGATGAAGGGAAAGCTCCACAGCGGCGTGATCTTAAACGCGATGACACAGGACTCTGTGGCGGACTCTTTGGACAGGTGCATGCTGGGTGATTTATGTGCAAGTCTTCCTGCAGGTCCCCAGGAGCAAATATTGACGGTTTATTTCTCCAAGCTCAAGGCAACAGGGAGGCAGCAATTTCTTTATGTTTTCATTTTTTTCTTTCTGGACCTCAGATAAATTGAGCCCTGCAAGATGCAAACATACCTGATGGGAAGCAATTTTTTTCCCTAACTTACCCATTAGCCCCCACCCAACTTCAGAAATCAGGGACGGGAAAAAGCAACTTAAAAGCAAACATTATTGATTAATCATTCTTCTTCACCAACATCTATGCACAACAGGGACATTTCAATTACACAGGGACTTTAACATTTCTTCCCAGTCTGGACAACCCCCTGTTGCCAAACAGTGATCAACCTTTTTACATATTTCTGCATGTAATTGTACTTACACACTTTCCACGTCCTGCATCTAAAGAGATTTATACTCAGCACAAGGGCAATGCAGTTTTGCAGTGATATTCTTTGAATTATCGCAATATTTATACATTAATTAGACTCACTATCTGTCTTGTCATTTGCCTAGTAAACTAGCCCCACCATGAACTATGAACTGAACTAGTTCATTTTAAAATGTGTGAACTGAACTTTGAACTAGTTCACGTAGAAAGGGAACTTTCCCAACACTGGCCCTAGGCCCTAGAACTGCTCTGTTTCATCCTTTGACAAGGGAGCTGGCCTGGAGCTTATCTGCCTGGCTATATGTTTGCAGGATGGGGCCACCTGTTTAGCTGGTTATCTTTTGTATCTCTGCTTCTTTTTGAACGACTCCTTCTGTCTCCTTAAACTCCAGTCAGCCTCGGCAGATGGCCACTCACACCAAGCCTGGTTCTGCTGTTCAAAGGTAGTTTTCCTCTCCACTGTTGCTATAAGCATGCTCTGTGTGAGGGATTCAAGTTGAGTCAATGAGTCGATGCAATCAACTGGTTTTCCTTAAGTAGAAAACTTTGAATTAATCTGACCGGTCTGGTTGAATTGTCTCTGTAAAGTGCCTTGAGATGACATGTTTTGTAAACTAGTGCTGTATAAATAAACAGAATTTAATTTAATTGTTACAGCAGCACTTTGAATTGAACTGAAGAACCACAAATAAAGCAAAACACAATGAATTTTAGTATTTAATAATTATTGATTAGATGTTTACTAAACAATTTTTTAAGCGAGTACTGACCGATTTAGGTGAACCGTAAAAATGGAGTATTTCTCAAAAGACCAAATAGACTTGATGGCTGTCTACTGTCTCATCTCAGATTCATTTTGCAGCAGCTCAAATAGTCTGTTTCAAGTGGCAAGCTTTATACTTGACTGAGGCACAGTTGTAGTAGTCAGATGTCTTAACAGTCCTGTTTTTCTTTGTGCATAGTTTCTTGTTCTCCATGTGGCTGGAGCAGAGCCAAAACAGTCTTTATGTCCGTTCACTTTGCATTCAGAACCAGATTCCAACATCGTATAGCCACCTGGATGAAAGCAGTTGTTACTGGTTAAAGGTCAGATTTGATGAGTTTATGTACACTACAACATGATGTAAAGATCTGAATTGAAAAAAATATATGCTGTTCTTTTTGACCGTACATTTCTTGAAATTCAGACAAACAGAATACTGGCAATATGTTCGGAGACAAAGATATACATTCAAGAATCCTGCAAGCTTAACCTGCCATGCTCTGTCTAGAAGGTCCTGTTTCCCTCCTCTTTAATTTGCTCCTTAGTTGGAAATAGACTGCTCAGGTTTTTCTCAGAAAAGTCCCCTCCTGGGGGAAATTGTGTTTAGTGTTATCGTGGGAGATACACAGGCTCAGTCAGGTAGAACAAACAATTAATCTACAAAGGGCAGGGAATGGACGTCCAAATGGAACAGCACCTGCTTACTAAACTGATCCCCCCCGAACAGAGTAATATAATGAGGATAATGCATTATTGAATGGTGAAGATAAGAGAAAGCTGCTTCACCTTTGATAATGTGCATAAATATTTTACTTCCTTTAGCCTTTTTTCAGCAGAGCATATGTTTGTGCTTCAAAATTACTTGTATTTTTAAATTTGTAGACAATCACTGAGAAAAACAACTTTACAAAAAAAAAACACAATTTCTGTGTGCATCTTTTTCTACTTCTAGAAACATGCTTTCTGGCTTTATTATGTTCTTTAACATGGGGCTGGGGCTAGACCATCTTTGTTTATTTGATGTTTGTTTGCTTGATGGAAAACAAACAAAAAGAAAGATTATATTTTGTTATCAATCAGCTACATGTTTTTATGCTAAGTTTATATTAACAAAAATAAATGCTTGTAACCTTTACATGAAAAAGTTGTCTGTGTGCAGTTTGGTATAGTATTATGTTAATTTAATAAAAGATGAAATATTTGTCAATTGTATTTTATTTATTTTTGTTTGAATAATAACTCAGAATCGCTGAGTAGAATTTAATAATATGTTGTCAGTAAAGTAAACAATGACAAAAAATTGGTTATGTTTAAGTTCTATCTTTGAGTTTTTAAAGGTTTTATTTCCATTTTGTGTTCTAGTTATTTCTTATTCCATTTGAGTTCTTCTCCTTTGTCCACACCTGCTCCCAATCTCCTGATTAGCCTGATTAAATGGTACAACCAACAGAATATCTTGTCAGGAAACATAGAAACAGGGAAGCTTTGCCCACCTTTGTTTGTCCAAAGGTGACAAAACTCACCTACCACCTCACTGTATGTCCAGTGGTAAACATAACATTTAAACATGGTTTAAAATTTGGTTTTATGAAAGTTTATTTTTTTCCAGCAGCAGTGACTTTCTGAGCTCATAGCCAGTCATCTGTTTAGACACGAACTGTTTCATAAGACTGGTTTCTCAAACAGCACGTAAAGGATCAATGACAGTGGTTTATTTAAGCCTAAGCCTCATAGTGTTAAAAACTGCACCATCACTATTAATTGTTTTTTTCTGTTTTGTTTATTTAGGCTCCTATCATCATAACCAGATACATTGTCATTTGATGTCTGATGTTGTAGCTTGGTGAATCTGCCCATCAGCTCTTTAAAAAGTATGATGTCAGTTGAAATGCATATTTGTCCCTCTCAATCTCTTTGCATTTAGGACCATCTCCTTTAGCTGTACAGTCTAAAACAACATCTTATTCCTGTTATATTAGGATGCAGATCAAGACAGTGTGGCACAAGACCTTGCTGTATGAAGGATGAAAATCTACAGCATCCAGAGTAATCTGTCAAAGTGTATAAAAGACATTGGAATGATGATAGATGATAGGTACAAAGGTCCTGACGGCTCTGGGTAACTTTCTAAGAGTGTGTGCGCTACTTATTATTTTGACATATGCAGTAAATCTTGCTTATCCCAAAGAGCTCAGGTACACTTGAAGCCTTTCAGAAATTCTTCCTAGAGCTTGATTGTTCAAAGCTTTTCCTAAAACTGAATAGCCTTAGGAGCAAGCTACTGGCTTAAGAAAGGGAGCCAAAATACACTGAGTCCTAGTTATTCTGTGTTGCATTTAATTGTTCAAGTCTTGTCCAGAAATAATGTTACCATAGTCATGTGAAGGGTGTGATGTTGTCATTTTTGTAGCTTGGTATTCGAGAAGTACAGAGTAAATGGTAATGCTGCATTGTAACCAGGACAGTGAGTGAGCTTCTTACTGGACTATAAATTCTTTGCCTCCAGGACAGAGATGGGAAGTAACGAAGTACAAATACTTTGTTACTGTACTCAAGTAGATTTTTCTGATATTTTTACTTTACTACTTATTTTTATGACGACTTTATACTTCTACTCCTTACATTTTTACACAAATATCTGTACTTTCTACTCCTTACATTTTAAAAAATTTGCTTGTTACTTTAGTTTTGAATCATTTCAATGGAGTTACCGTTATTATTTTTCACGTCATCAATACCAAATTCAATCTAATTGGATGAGAATCTACGTTGCATTTGACGCACCACTACAAGATGAATCGACAGATTCGGCGGTATTCATTCGCAGCAAATCATTGCAGCTTGGTGGCGGTAGCGTTAGCATAGTAGCATGGACGACGAGATGATTGAAAATGAACACAACGGAGATCTAGTCCTATTGGCAGACATCCATTTAAAATGTAGGCAACAGCATGAAAAAGGTGGTTTCTACTTTTACTTTTATACTTTAAGTACATTTACGAGCCTGTACTTTGTTACTTTTACTTGAGTAAAGAAGTTTAATCAGTACTTCCAATTTTATCAGAGTATTTTTTAACACAAGTATCTGTACTTTTACTCAAGTACGGAAAGTGAGTACTTTTGCCATCTCTGCTCCAGGATATGGATGCCAGTGTCACAGTCCACTTTCACAGAGGCAAAACCAGACATTTGTTTTTCATGATGTTTTCCATGTTCTTGCAAAAGCAACCCACAGCTTTATTACCGTATTTTCCCGACTTGTGGCGCACATAAACGTCTTTTTTTTTCCTCAAAATGTGCGGTGCGCCCTTTGGTGCGGTGCGCCCTATGTGTGTTGTAACTGCGACTTTTGAGACCACCTCTTTGAGGAGATGATGAAAGAGTGGCTGAGGGAGGTGAATGTAAGGAGACCAGGTGTTTTTTTTTCCACTCATCACCATCGCTGTTAATCTGTAACTCCATGCGTGCCCATCTCACAGCTGATGTGAAAAACATGGTGAAACAAATGAATGCTGTGCTCGCTGTTATTGAACCGCTTGACATCGGTGTGAACCGGACGCAGCAGAACAGCGAGTTTACATGCAAAGTCAATGGTTGACGCGCGTATAGGCGCAGCAAAAGGTCCCGCAGCGCGTTTTGAGCAGCAGGCGCAGCGCGTCGGGAGCGTTTATCTGACGCACCGCCAACGCGCTGCTGCTGCTCGAGATGGAAAAATTGAAGTTTTGCTGGTGGAAGCGCCGCATCAACCAATCAGAGAAGCTGATCTGGGAGCTGGCTGTGAGACGACATTGACATCGCTCTGATGACAAATGATATTAAGGCAAATGAAAAGGGCTGGATGGATGAGGAGATGATGAAAGAGTGGCTGAGGCAGGTGTATGCGAGGAGACCAGGTGGTTTTTTTTCCACGCATCACCATCGCTGTTAATCTGTGACTCCTAGCGTGCCCATCTCACAGCTAGGGTGGCCAGATGTCCGGCTTTAGGGCGGACAGTCCGGATTTTCATTGCACTGTCCGGCGTCCGGCGCCGCATCCAGCCGGACGTGTATTTGCCCTCCTTTACACCCAGATTCCACATACTCTGTCAGTGCTCCGCTCCGCTCAAGTACGTCGTGCGAAGTACTTGTCTGTCATGTAAATCAATGAGAGCTGTTCCACATCCTCCGCTACTCCTCCGCACGTCTCTGTCCACGTACGTCTTCTCCGTCTTTCACCGTCAAAATACGGAACTGAGCTCTTTTTGTCTCCGCTCCCGTCAGTCCAGATCAAGACCCGCAATTGCAATCGCACCAAACAGGATAAAGAATGTAGTGAAGACCCGGTTTGTCAAATTAAATTATAGTAAAAACAGGTTGGTTACTAGAAATTAGAGCATAGTTCGTATATATTCCCAAAATTAAGAGCAATTAATTAAATAACTGGATGCAGACTATTGGTGCTTCAACAGACCAAAAAATTCTTATTGCAGGAATGGATGAAGAGATGATGAGTTTGGAAGCGGAGAACAAACATAGTTCATACAAACTATGAATGATCCTGTTTATTCCTGTTACAAAAATCCACAGCAGAAAGAGAAAATATTTGGGCAGAAACTGAACATCTGCTGGATGATGATGGGGATTTTTTTTAATATGTCATATTAAATTAAACGTTCACAGGGTTTATACCGGAATGAGGAACTCTAATTTAATGCTCTTTTAATGCTATTAGAAATAATTTCAATTTCATCAACAAGTATCATGTACACAAGTTATTAGTATACATGAAATAAGGAGCTGTAAGCACAGTTCCATGACTCAAGTTTGTGTATATATATATATATATATATATATATATATATATACTATATATATATATACAGTGGGGCAAAAAAGTATTTAGTCAGCCACCAATAGTGCAAGTTCTCCCACTTAAAAAGATGGGAGAGGCCGGTAATTTTCATCATAGATATACCTCAACTATGAGAGACAAAATGAGAAAAAAAAATCTAGAAAATCACATTGTCTGATTTTTAAAGAATTTATTTGCAAAATATGGTGGAAAATAAGTATTTGGTCAGTACAAACAAGCAAGATTTCTGGCTCTCACAGACCTGTAACTTCTTCTGTAAGAGGCTCCTCTGTCCTCCACTCGTTACCTTCATTAATGGCACCTGTTTGAACCCATTATCAGTATAAAAGACACCTGTCCACAACCATAAACAGTCACACTCTAAACTCCACCATGGCCAAAACTAGAGAGCTGTCAAAAGACACCCGAAACAAAATTATAGACCTGCACCAGGCTGGGAAGTCTGAATCTGCAATAGGTAAACAGCTTGGTGTGAAGAAATCAACTGTGGGATCAATTATTAGAAAATGGAAAACATACAAGACCACTGATAATCTTCCTCGATCTGGGGCTCCACGCAAGATCTCACCCCGTGGGGTCAAAATGATCACAAGAACGGTGAGTAAAAATCCCAGAACCACACGGGGGGACCTAGTGAATGACCTGCAGAGAGCTGGGACCAAAGTAACAAAGGCTACCATCAGTAACACACTACGCCGCCAGGGACTCAAATCCTGCAGTGCCAGATGTGTCCCCCTGCTTAAGCCAGTACATGTCAAGGCCCGTCTCAAGTTTGCTAGAGAGCATTTGGATGATCCAGACGATGACTGGGAGAATATCATATGGTCAGATGAAACCAAAATAGAACTTTTTGGTAAAAACTCTACTCGTCGTGTTTGGAGGAGAGAGAATGCTGAGTTGCATCCAAAGAACACCATACCTACAGTGAAGCATGGGGGTGGAAACATACTGCTTTGGGCAAAACCTCCTTCCATCAGCAAGGGCATTGCAGATGAAACGTGGCTGGGTCTTTCAGCATGACAATGATCCCAAACACACCGCCCGGGTAACGAAGGAGTGGCTTCGTAAGAAGCATTTCAAGGTCCTGGAGTGGCCTAGCCAGTCTCCAGATCTCAACCCCATAGAAAATCTTTGGAGGGAGTTGAAAGTCCGTGTTGCCCAGCGACAGCCCCAGAGCATCACTGCTCTAGAGGAGATCTGCATGGAGGAATGGGCCAAAATACCAGCAACAGTGTGTGAAAACCTTGTGAAGACTTAAAGAAAACGTTTGATCTCTGTCATTGCCAACAAAGGGTATATAACAAAGTATTGAGATGAACTTTTGTTATTGACCAAATACTTATTTTCCACCATATTTTGCAAATAAATTCTTTAAAAATCAGACAATGTGATTTTCTGGATTTTTTTTCTCATTTTGTCTCTCATAGTAGAGGTATATCTATGATGAAAATTACTGGCCTCTCCCATCTTTTTAAGTGGGAGAACTTGCACTATTGGTGGCTGACTAAATACTTTTTTGCCCCACTGTATATATATATATATATATATATAGATATATATAGATAGATAGATAACATGGGGAAATCATCTTTAATCTCGACAGGCTGCAGCCATGTCACGAATTCCTCTTTTCCAGCCACTTTTTGACATTTGTATTGTCCTATTCTCTAGCTCTCTCTCCGCCTCAAGCTTCTTTTCCAAACAACTGCTTTATGATCAATTGCAGCAGTTCTGCTCAAATTAATCGTGTCAAAAAATAGTCACTTTTTAAACACCACAATGTATTAAATAAATACAAATGCTGGGAACCAATTCTTTTTTTACATCTCTTTAATATTTTGTTCTATTCAACTACACAAGCATCATCTTTAAACTACTAAGAATTGTACTATAAATGTGACTTTACCCGATTCTTCTGTGCACCTTAGTAATTGATATACCGCACAATGTCCTCCTTTTTGGTGCTATAGAAATGGCCACCCTACTCACAGCGGATGTGAAAAAAAAGGTGAAACAAATAAACAATGTGCTCGCCGTTATCCCGGGAGGTCTGACAAAGGAACTTCAACCGCTCGACATCGGTGTGAACCGGCCGTTCAAACTAAGGCTGCGAGCGGCGTGGGAGCGATGGATGACTGACAGAGACCACAGTTTCACGAAAAGTGGAAGGCAGCGCCGGGCAAGTTACGCCACCGTTTGCGGATGGATTGTAGATGCTTGGACTAACGTGTCTGCTGGCTCTGTTGTTCAAGCTTTCGCAAAAACCGGCATTATTTCTGAGGAGCCGTCCGGCACGGAAAGTGACTCTGACAGCGAAGAAGGGGAAATTGGCATGTGTGATTTAGCCCAGCTGTTTAATTCAGAAACAGAGGATGATGACTTTGATGGGTTTGATTAATACTTTGTAATAAATACATGAATAAAGCACAATCATACTCAGTTTTGCTCCCGCTCTATTTTTCTACCTGAAAACTTAATTCAACAGCAGCCTCTGGGCCGGGTCTCCTCCGGGTTCACCGCGGCGGCTGGCAGGTGTTTTTTCATCTAAATAATCTAAATCTTGCAGCTATATTTGCTGTGATCAGTGGGGATAAAGTAGTTTTAATATGTTTTTAAGTGAGAAAGTCCACCTGAAAACTTAATAATTGCAGTCAGTTCATCCAGATTATCTATTTCTGTCGGAGGCGCTCAGATCCCCACATAGCAGCGGTGCGCCGACAGTAGAAATCCCTTCAACAGCAGCCTCTGGGCCGGGTCGCCTCCGGGTTCACCGCGGTGGCTGGCCGGTGTTTTTCATCTAAATAATTTAAACTGCAGGCACCAGGATACCGGTAATAAAAGCGAACATATTCCGTCGGCATGTTTCAGGATTTTAAGTTAATTTAGGAGTGGTCACAGCGCTTTGTCATCTGCGATGTGTCTGTCTCACGGCCAGCTCCCAGGTTTGATTAATACTTTGTAATAAATACATGAATAAAACACAGTCATACTCAGTTTTGCTCCCGCTGTATTTTTAAATACGCATAGAGGTATTTAAAGGTAGTAGAGGACATGTACCTGTATATAAAAAACGCGCCCTATAGTCCGGTGCGCCTTATGTGTGTGTTAAATACAGAAATGCCACACATAACTGGGACTGCGCCTTTTAGTACGGTGCGCCTTATGGTCGGGAAAATACGGTATGAAGATGGACAATATCGAATGTGAGTCTTTACCCTTGTATTGTTCCACTGGTTGAGAAATCTACCTGTGCAATCAGCCTTCTTCAAATAACAGGTGCCTTTTTTTCAAAAAAAAGTTCAAACAAAAGTTCTTTGCAAATGTGTAAATGCAAAAAAAATAAATAAATGTTTACCTCTCGTTTACCTGTTGTTCTAAGTATGGCTGTATTTGTTAGCTACCCTTCAGTAAAAAGAACGCATGGTATTGAATAGAGTTCACATAAAAAAATATGGCAACAAAGTGACAATAACAATAAATAGATTTGAAGTCTTAACCAATTATAGAGTGATTTGATTTATTTATTTTTATGTAAAGATAAATAAAAATTTCAGTTTAAATGTTGAATTAAGTCACATTTTTTCACAGTTATGAGTTGATGTAACATTTTATCTATTGAATCTAAATTCGTATCCTGATATTTAGTAAATAGAAATCAATTTCATCCACATAAGTAGTAAATATAAATCAGTTTCACCCAATAATTGGTAGGTGAATCAATGGTTCACAGATATTTGGTGAATGGTAATTACTTCCTTTCAGATACCTAGTAAATATTAATCAGTTTTCCATGTATATTTGTTTTGGGTTTACTAAAGATTCGCCATATTATTAGTAAATCCAAAATATTTCAACTAGCGATTTAATTGTTGTGTAATTAATACTTTTGTTTAAAGTTGCATAGTTAAATTAATATTTCTTAATCAAAGATGAGATAATTAAAATCTATTTCATTATATTAAGGGTCACTTTGTTGCCTTAATTGTTTATGTTGACAACGGTCAAACTTTTCTGAGTGTACTCTGAGTGTACTGGAATAATGGTTTTCTCTCAAGTCTATTTGAATAAAGTACTCCAAAATAAACTTTTTACTTCTACTTCAGTATTACGAAAAGATTGACTTTTTTTTGTTGCTTATCAACAGGTTTCCTTTCTCTACTAGCTTTCATCTTAACCTAACTTCTCTAAATGCATGGTCACCCTCACAGCTTATGTTGAAGGTTATTTTTGGTTCAAAGTATTTTTCCCTCCTTGCTGTTGCCAAGTGATTTCCAAAAGAGTTATATATTTTGTCTTTTTAAAGATCTACCAAAGGATATCAGCTGCTCATTGCAACTGGCTTATGTGTAATATAAAAAATACATATATATATATATATATAAATATATATATTTTAAATGTTTTCAATTATTGCTGCTATTATATTGAAAAAAAATAAAAAATAAATTGGCCCATAATTTTTTCTCACGTCCTGCATGCATTTAAAAAGACCAGATTTATTTTATTTTTTTAGATGAAGATCATTATTCCCTATATATATCAGCTAAGTTGCACCTTTGTATTTAAGATTTTGACCATTTAGCATCTTCATTTAGATTTTTTGAGAATAACAATAACTATTAAAATATATAATAAGGGCTGACTGATATATGATGAAAGAAGGATGCATTGACATTCTTTATTTCAGAAAGCTTTTAGAATTCCAGCATTTCCCTCTTTTCAATCCATTGCTAAAAAATCTAACAATAAATGCCCTGTCACCATGCACCTGTTACAGTAGTAGATGGAAAAGCCTTTACTGACATAATGGCAATGAAACTTACCAGGGATAAGGTTTTTTTTTTGTTATACTGAGGTTGTTGCAACTCCCAGATGACTTTTTTTTTGCTGAAAATAAATTCGAAAACATAAGCATTTGTTTTAATTATGGATTAACAAAAGCTTAATGCAGTTTTTACAGTTTCTCCCTTTATTGACTGATTTCCTTATATAGACTGATGATACAAATTGCACAGAGACCATCAAAGACTGCCTTTCAATGGCAAGACAATTCTGAATGTTATTTTAGAATATGTAAATTCAAATGTAAAAATATTAAAAGGAAATACAGAATACATTTGTAATGAAGATAAAAGAAAATTTGCATCCTAATTGGATGCATAGAAATAGAGGAACAAAACTAAACAGTAAAAGAGTGAAATATTTCTTAACATTTAGTGGATTCCTTTGGTGAAGCTAAATAAAGTTGTGCATCACTTTTAGGAGATAAATAAAATGGAAATTCGGAAATTTAGGCTGTCTTGATTTGCCCTGATAGCTGGCCTTAATTGTTCATGTCATTCACCTGCTTTATTGTGCCTGGTCTCTAATCCTCTCTGATCCCATCCACCTGTATGTTTTGCTTTATATTTGGCATAGTCCAGCAATCGGGGCAATATCACTATCTGTGATGTGACACACAAGCTACTATCCTTTCAAGGATACAGCTTGAGATATCAAAATATGCTTTTTTTACCCTCTCTTCCCCAATTTGGCTCCTATCTTTTCACAGAGATAAAGGCAGCGCTATAGGTAACAACCTGGGACCTGGGAAGCCAGGTAACCGGTGGGAACCTGGCAAGCCATAAGAATGCGATACTAGCAGCGTTCTGGGGCACACATGGCCTCAGTAGATCCGTTCCCCCTCTCAGCCCCCCCACCCCAATGTATGTGATGTATTGTGATGAACGGTTTGTACTGAAATAGAAATTTCGATTGTAATGTAAATTGTAGTTGACAATAAAGATTGATAGATTGATTAAAATCTTGCAGAAATCCTGGTACCAAGTCTTGTCTCTGTCCCTCAACCACTGAGCCTGCCTATCTGCATCTGAGCCCACCTGTCTGCATTTCTGTGTGTCTGTGTGAACACGTTGCTGGACTCTCAGAAACTCTGAACCGGCCTGGACACTCTTTGGATTCCTGGAACTCCGTTTCTGTCTGTTCCTTGTGGATCAGAACTCTGATTTGAGCTGAAGACTCTTGGATCTAAGACCTGTCCGGTTCTGACCTGGATCGGTCTCGTCTGCTCTCTGTGTTTGCTGCATAGATCAGGGACACCCTTGACATCTCTGCGCTGGATTCAATTCGGTAGTCCATCGGATGGATCCAGCCTTCCACGCAGAAAATGAACTGAACTGTAAAATCAGAAAGTGTTAGTGATTGGGCGTGAAACGCCTCCCTCCTGCAGCAGCTGCGGTCCACAGCTGCACAACAGCCCACTTCTGTTCTGTTTGATTTGTTATGATAAAAATTTTGAACCTTCCTACTGACTTTCTCACCTTAAATATTGGGTCCATCTGTCCCTTTTTATGACATGGGCAAAGACATTTTTCACACTTGGCTAATGGTTTGTTTGAATACATACAATTCATCAGGTTGTGAGCATAGAAGCAGCCCAGCACACATATGGGCATTGAGCATGCTGAAGTTGGTGGCATAAAAAGTATAACATATTATAGCAGCTCTCGATTTACTGCTAGATCCAAGTTCCTACCCTCACCTATTATCATGAATTTTGAATCATTACCAAAAGAACAGGATTCTAGATGCAAGCTGGCATGAGGACTTCTCTGCTCAGGGAGGCTGTGCACTCCCTTAGAGATGGGGGGAGAAGCCTGCTCAGCCGGGAGAGGCTCGGAGTAAAGCCGCTTCACCTCTTCATTGAAAAGAGTCAGCTGAGGTGGCTCAGATGTCTTTTTCAAAGAATGAAGTGGGGGATGCTATTAAGAGGATTGGTGGCTTTTAAAAAATCCATTTTAGTTTTGCCCTAGAATGACTTTTCTTTGTCCTACCTCCAGCGAAGACAGTGGCCAGCCCTGTCTCCCCGGCAGGCCTAGTCTCCTGTAGTTAGCCTCTAGAGCTAGCCCCAGCCGCCAAAGGCTTTTTTCACCACTTTGTCTCTATGTCAGGCTTCTGTGATGACCACTGTCCTCATCCCAGCCAGCTGCAGTCTCTCACCCGTATTCAGTGCTCTTTTTACCCAACAGGCTTCTCGGATCTACCCCTGTGCTCCTCTGCTCTACCCCTGAACTAGCACCTGAGAGCACCCATACTCTGGTGCTTCATCTGCCCAACTGGCTCTTCCAAATGACTACTGTCCTCAGAACAATGAGTCACTGAGTAGAATCTCTGTTTTCCAATTGTTCTGGGAAACTGTCTCTAGCCCTTCCTCGGCAAGACATTATCTAAATTCCCTCGCTCTGAAGGGCTAAATTCATACCCTCTATCCCGTGTTATGTCCACTACCCCTACCTGTAGAGCAACATATTCTCATTATGAGTTCGTATGAAATCTTACGAAAAGTTATGCACACTATTTCGTACGTTTTTTCCTCAAAAAACCACATCAGTGCGCATGTGCTGGCAGACAGAAAAAAAAAGCAGATCCGCGGACGGACGTAAAACTGGGAAAAACAGTGCAATCATCACTTATTCATGTCTCTAACTACGTTGCTTGCTGTTTTATCTTAGGGTTAGGGTTAGGGTCAGGGTTAGGGCTAATTGTAATTTATATTCTATATTCGTGAATGGTGCGTCAGATGCGCATGCGCATACGACGAAAAAAACGTCCAAAACGTACGAAATTACGGTGCATAACTTTTCTAACAATTCCATACGAACTCATAATGAGAATACACTGTGTAGAGAGGATTTGTAATGATTGAAATACATAAAACCAACAAACATGCTCTTATTACCTGTGTGTACTGATCACCAAGCAACAGTATTGAGCAATTCAGAGAATGGATCAAGAAAACCTTCACATTGCGAAGCAACAAAACTTTTAATGAGATGATCTCTATATAGATCTACTTAATACAAACAATAATAGGATGATAAATGATTTCATTGATATAGTCTACGGTATGCATTTGTACTCAGTGTTTACAAGACCAACATGTATAATTGTGCAGCACTCCTTGATAATATTATAACAAAATATAAGTGTAATTGTACAATAGTGTCAGAGGGACATTAAATGCATTAAAAAACAATTTACAGGTATAAGCTCGGAAGGTATTTTTAATGAAAATTATGCTAATATTGGTTCTGATAAATTTTCTGGATATTTTTAGAGCTACTTGATAAGAACTGTCAAATAAGGCTACTGTCCAAAAGAAATCAAAGTAAACGAGTTTTCATTGATTACTAAAGGGCTACAGAATGCCTTTAGAATGAAGAACAAACTTTACAAATAATTTATAGAAGTAAAAATTAAAAAAGCAGAAATAAAATACAAGCAATACATGAACAAACTAACATAAATTTTAAGAATTAGTAGAAAGGAATATTATGGTCAATTGCTAAACAATGAACAACTCCAACTATTGCTCTGAGATGGTAATATTTCTATGTTGGTAGTGAGATAAATATTGTACTTTCTGTTTTATCCACAAAATTGAAAGCATGTTCTTCATAGTTTGAATTGCTAAACACGATGGAAAAAATTATTTGGAGCTGGTCAGGTAAATTCTTCAAATGTATCAAAATCAACCTAATAATAATAATAATATTTCAACCTGAAAAACTCACAAAAGGAATGGAATTAGAAAAGTTTTATTAAAAACTACATTTTAAGACTCAGGCGCTCAGACCTCAGTGGGGTACATTTACAAGGAATTTAACTTTAATTACATTCATGAGCTGCTGACAGGGATGAAGCCCCCCAGGCCTTAAACTGCTGTTGGAAAGGAGATCGTATGAAGATGGATGCTAGCTAAAATAAGGTGAAGGTTTGTAAGAACCTCCCTGATGAGCAAGCATGATGTGACAGTGGAGAGAAAAAAAAAACTCCCATTGGGAAGAAATCTCTGGCAGGACCAGGCTCAACATGGCGGCCTTCTGCCAGACCAGCTGTGGAAACTGAAAGGAGTAGGAGTCCAGCTAATTACTTCAATAGCATGGAGAAGAAGCCAGATGAGTTTACAAGGACGGCAGAGAAGGGGATCGAGATGGATGAATCAGGGTCATCAGAGTCATTGTCTGACATGCAATCCAACTCAGATGCTTGTTGGAGGCAGGTTGAGCTGTTGATTAAAGTCTTTTAAGCTGGACTCTGGTGCTGATTGGATTAAAAGCAGATGTGGTTGAATGCCAAATAGCTGTTTTACAAACAGATGAGTCTCTGCATGAAGACAAACAATCCAGTTTATTCAGCTGAATTTCTGCCTACAAGCTTCATTTAGCTGCTATACTGTAGAATGCACTGTTGTCAATGTCACCCTCCATAGGTAAGAAATTTCTTGTAGTAATAGAGATAATTTTTACTTTTTGTTTCAAACAAAATAAAATAGATCATGTTTGCTAAAAACATCTACTTAATTATGTATGATTTCTAAGAAATAACAAACAGTATTAAGCCCTATTTTTATACGTTCCTATTAAATAGGTTTAAAAATAGCTTCTGCTTTACATCTGGAGAGGACTTCTAATTTGTACTTTTAAATGCTCCATGAATAGATTTATCTTTATTAGTTATTGATCCTCCATTTACGTTTGAGTTCATGTTCGTGGTTAAAAATAAAGCTTCACTCTAATTTCCAAGGAAGATGTACGTTTGAAGAAGGATGCTGACTTAACAGCTACACTCAGTTGGCGGCTGGGGGAGATCACTCAAAATAAAACACAACAGTGACAGATACCGTCTGTCCACCAGAGAACATCCTGTGACTGCACACACACATACACATATGCTGTGTGTTTGCCTGCTTTATGTGCCTGTCTTTCTCCACATTTCATCCTATTTTCTTTAGCGGCTTCTAGGATAACATAGTCCTTTTCACTATTGCATCTGTTTGAAAAGAAAAATGTCACCTTTTTGCACCCAGAGAAAGCTAATGTAGCCTATACTTCAATGTTTCCCTTGATTTCAAAAATAGCAAAGGTAAGGAGATAACTGTTTACAGTGTCAAGGAAATTACAATAAAATGTTACAGTGCCTTTGAGAACAGTAAAAGATCCTGCTTCAATGTAGAGTCTTCAATCCATTGTTCACATTCATAATGTGAACTATGTGCTACAGAATTCACCAAAAATGTATTAATATGTTTAATTAACAAATTTGATACAATTTCAGTAGTAAGTATTCTTTGGATGGAGTCTACCAGCATCCAACATCTGGATGATTATTCAACCCCCTTGACACCAGAGGTTAAAGGCAGCCTTTCGAACTCAGTGGGCCAGACCAAAACAAAGTTAAAAACAAATAACTGGACTTTGTTTTCCAAGTTTGAAGACATTTCGCTTCCCATCCGGAAAGCTTTCTCAATTCAGAATGTCTGGAGTAGTGTTGAGTTCCAGGCTTCATAGAGTAGCCCAACAAAAGCCTTGTTATGGCTTATTAAAAATGCAAATTGAACCGAAAACAGGTCCACCGCTTTGTTATGGGGAGTCGTTGAGGTTGTTGTTTCAGTCATTGTGTCAGTGGGCCAGAGTTTTGTCACTTCAAGCCTTTTGTTTCAAGGCACTGACTTGGAGCCACTGGTGCTGAGGCAGTGGAGGACTTAATGATTAGAAGCGAGACAAGTGTCTGAGTGAGATGTATTTATACCCAAACTCGGGGCTATGATGACAAAGAAATCCTAGGTCTGAGTGACATAGGTCTGTACCAGTTTTTACTGTTTAAAAATTCTACAGCAATAATCACGAAATCAAGAAATTAACATAACAATGTAAACTAAAATCACAGTAGCATGTAAAGAGCCTCTTATATGGTTTAAATGCCAAAAATCACACACGGTACCAATTCATAGTACTTTTTTTTTTTTTACAATAAACTTTCATACAAGCTATGAGTAATAAACTTTGACTGACAATATTGTGACTGATGAATATTTAGGGTATGAGAGGCACTCCTGTTCTGTATCCTAAGGTTGGAAAAGGAACTCTCTCTCTTTCAAAAGCTCCCTGTGCTGTCAGGATTATTTATGAGCATAAATACTGCTTCCTCTGCCTAGTAATTACTCTAAGAGTGCACTTCAATTAGAGTAGCTAATCAGTGTTTATCGTGTTTATGTTTTCCCAAACTCTCTCTCTTTCTCTTTAAAGGTTTGCTTTTTTTGTCTGTGGGTAGGTCCTTTCGTCTATTTTCAGCCACAAAAAAACTGTTCATCACATTGTTTGATTCATTGATATAGACCAATTTAATACCTTGTAATTCTGCTTTGAAGTGTGTGAAAAGTCATCTTATCAGTTTACCTCAGGACTCTATTATGGCTAAAAAAAAATGTAACAAATAGGATTTGACTATGAATGAAAGCCTTTATATTTATCTGATGGGTTCCTAAAAAAATCAAATAAACCAATGAACATGACGAAGATTATATTTGTGATTTAAAAAAATAAGAAAAAACGTTTTTGTTGTAACCTGTGAAAACATATATTGTATGGATGTTTAAAAAAACAACAACTTTTTTTTTAAAGATTGTGGGTTGTTCCTTTTAGGGAAAAAAAAGCTTTTGTCTGTTTTCGAAATACGCTTAGATAAGAAAATGTAGAAAAAGTAAATTATTAATACTTTTCAGACACTCTTTCATCCATCCATCCATCCATTTTCTTACACGCTTGTCCCGAGTGGGGTCGCGAGGGGTGCTGGCGCCTATCTCCAGCAGTCAATGGGTGAGAAGCGGGGTACTGTACACCCTGGACAGGTCGCCAGTCCATCGCAGGGCAACACAGAGACACACAGGACAAACAACCATTCATGCACACACTCACACCTAAGGACAATTTAGAGAAGCCAATCAACCTTCAGACACTCTTTATACTGTATGTACATAATTTACAATGATAGAAAATCATTGAAACGCTAATTTATTTTAGTAACTTAAATGACTAAGTTAACGATTTATATAAATTCATTTTCAAGCCTTTATTTTTATTTATATGGGGATTTTAAAGTTACAGATATGTGTTTAATATCTACTTGATGATTTAGTCAGAAAGAATATTGTAATTTATTGAATATGTGACTATCTAATATTAGTAAGTAATTAGTATTAAGTACTAAAAGTATTAAAATTGAAAAAAAAAAGTGTGGCTACATAATTTGAAATAAAACAGCTTGTCTCAAAAAGTCCAAAACACAGTTCAATGTTTGTTGTTGTTGTTTTTTTTTTGTTTGTTTTTTTAATAATGAGTTGACTTCGGTTACTGCAGAAAACACAATCTAATTCTATCAAAAATATCTCATAAAGGCACTGATGTGTTTGGTGCAGAACACAGTTCAGTTCTTTATGCTTGATCTTAAATGTATACTTTTTGTGAAGAATTAGTTGATCCCTATTTCTTAATATTTGCTCTTTTAAGAAAAGGGGATTTTCCATTGCTTCCTATAGTACTATCATGTTGTATTACAGGATCAGCTCACAAATGATGCTGTTATTATCAAACAACAACTGATCTAAATCACTCACCTATGTCACTTCCTCCAATCAGCTGTTACAGTTTAGCAGGGTGATAAATTAGTTTTGATTGCATGAATGAAACTGATTTCATCATCTGTAAATGTTGTAATGCAGACAGCTAAACGAATAGCTTAATCAAGCGGGCACACCCTCAACCCCAAATCAAAGAGGCACTGTGTTTCATTGTGAAAGAAGTTCTCTTTAACTACCTCACAATACGAATATCCTTAAAACTGCTTCAAAACATAACAAGGCTGACTGCTGAATTTATCTTCAATGCTATTCAGTTTTTTCTTTATTTATCAGGGATCTGATGCTCCAGAGCTGCTAGTTGGTCTTTGGACCTCACAAAATGGCTATTAATAAATTTCCCTAAAAATCACAGCAAAATAAGTTTTCATCAGGTTTTCCTCACAAAATAGTTGCATTAAATTGAAGATGTTTATACAGTTGTTTACAGTGGGGCAAAGAAGTATTTAGTCAGCCATCAATAGTGCAAGTTCTCCCGCTTAAAAAGATGAGAGAGGCCGGTAATTTTCATCATAGATATACCTCAGCTATGAGAGACAAAATGAGAAAAAAAATCCAGAAAATCACATTGTCTGATTTTTAAATAATTTATTTGCAAAATATGGTGGAAAATAAGTA
This sequence comes from Cyprinodon diabolis, assembly GCA_030533445.1. NCBI lineage: Eukaryota > Metazoa > Chordata > Actinopteri > Cyprinodontiformes > Cyprinodontidae > Cyprinodon > Cyprinodon diabolis. The sequence continues at coordinate 21,062,279 of CM060064.1, forward strand.
TTTGGTCAGTTACAAACAAGCAAGATTTCTGGCCCTCACAGACCTGTAACTTCTTCTGTAAGAGGCTCCTCTGTCCTCCACTTGTTACCTTCATTAATGGCACCTGTTTGAACCCGTTATCAGCATAAAAGACACCTGTCCACTACCTCAAACAGCCACACTATAAACTCCACCATGGCCAAAACTAGAGAGCTGTCAAAGGACACCTGAAACAAAATTATAGACCTGCACCAGGCTGGGAAGTCTGAATCTGCAATAGGTAAACAGCTTGTTGTGAAGAAATCAACTGTGGGATCAATTATTAGAAAATGGAAAACATACAAGACCACTGATAATCTTCCTCGATCTGGGGCTCCACGCAAGATCTCACCCCGTGGGGTCAAAATGATCACAAGAACGGTGAGTAAAAATCCCAGAACCACACGGGGGGACCTAGTGAATGACCTGCAGAGAGCTGGGACCAAAGTAACAAAGGCTACCATCAGTAACACACTACGCCGCCAGGGACTCAAATCCTGCAGTGCCAGACGTGTCCCCCTGCTTAAGCCAGTACATGTCAAGGCCCGTCTCAAGTTTGCTAGAGAGCATTTGGATGATCCAGACGATGACTGGGAGAATATCATATGGTCAGATTAAACCAAAATAGAACTTTTTGGTAAAAACTCTACTCTACTACTAGAATGCTGAGTTGCATCCAAAGAACACCATACCTACAGTGAAGCATGGGGGTGGAAACATCATGCTTTGGGGCTGTTTTTCTGCTAAGGGACCAGGATGACTGATCCGTGTGAAGGAAAGAATGAATGGGGCCATGTGTCGTCAAATTTTGAGTGAAAACCTCCTTCCATCAGCAAGGGCATTGAAGATGAAATGTGGCTGGGTCTTTCAGCATGACAATGATCCCAAACACACCGCCCGGGTAACGAAGGAGTGGCTTCGTAAGAAGCATTTCAAGGTCCTGGAGTGGCCTGGCCAGTCTCCAGATCTTAACCCCATAGAAAATCTTTGGAGGGAGTTGAAAGTCAGTGTTGCACAGCGACAGCCCCAGAACATCACTGATCTAGAGGAGATCTGCATGGAGGAATGGGCCAAAATACCAGCAACAGTGTGTGAAAACCTTGTGAAGACTTACAGAAAACGTTTGATCTCTGTCATTGCCAACAAAGGGTATATAACAAAGTTTTGAGATGAACTTTTGTTATTGACCAAATACTTATTTTCCACCATATTTTGCAAATAAATTCTTTAAAAATCAGACAATGTAATTTTCTGGATTTTTTTTTTCTCATTTTGTCTCTCATAGTTGAGGTATATCTATGATGAAAATTACCGGCCTCTCTCATCTTTTTAAGTGGGAGAACTTGCACTATTGGTGGCTGACTAAATACTTTTTTGCCCCACTGTATGTATCTGTTTGTCTGTCAAAAATTATATATTTAAATCACTAACTCCAATTATGTAACTCCAATTTATGGAGTTAATTTTATGTATTTTTAAGCATGGTAGGATTAGGCCTCCATAGACCAACTTTTTCCTGAGGTAAATAACTGTTAAGGACAAAATTCAGCTTAGCTTATACACACAGCAAGTGTGGTGACCTTTACCCTAAAATGTAGGAGCTTGGCAACTGCTATGTTGGTACATTTGTGATGGTGCAGGGTTCAGGCTCTTGAAAATACATATCTTAGTGTAAGCGTGATACCAGTTATTAAAGAGGAGAATTCCTAACCACTCATTTTAAAACTGACTTTAGCACCCTCCTCTTTACTTTACATATACATATAATTGAAGTCACAGCCTAGTGCATTAAGCCACTTAAACTTTGTTCATTCATCATTGTAATGATGAGCATTGCTGAACAGTATAGGCATCTCTTTAAACTATGAGTGACTATTTTAACAGCTTACAAGCTGAAATAGAATCTATATTTTATCAATGCTTTGTAGCGCTTTAAGTGTTGCTGCAGTAAAACTTGTCTAAATCATAGGTCTTTGACACTGGTCCTCAGGGCCTGCATGGGCAAGCATTTTTTAGGTGTTCCCTACCTCTAGACACCTGAATTAAATAAATTGGTGATTAACGAACCTCTCCATCCCTTGTAGGCTTTCATTTTAAACAGGCGTACTAAAGCATTGACACATCTAATACATGCAAGACATTTAGCCCTGAGGACAATATTAAGGACCTCCGCTGTACATAAAGCCTCCATCAAAGTCTCATACTTATTTTGCTTTCTGTTTAGTAATAAATTACAGCATGTGAAAGAGAATGGATTTTGAAAAGTTTAACAACTTAATTACATGTTGGAAAAGAGAGAATATGATCTGGAGACAGATAATATATAATACAGTATGCTAACTAAAGCTTAAGGTCAACATCTATGTATAAATAAAGACATTGATTAATACAAATATGCATTAATGAAATACAGTTTATGTTGAAATGAGTTCAGAATGTTTAGGTGCTTAACTATGAACATGATTTTATTATTTTTTTCAAGAACTAGCAAAGCACTGCTTTCTTTTCCCTTTAAGAATTAGACCTATATTAGTTTAATGGTAGCAAATTGTTTTAAACTGTGGCTGGGAGCACTTTTGCTCATAGACTAATTTGTCAGAGGTAGAGGTACAGATTGCATTTAACATTTGTATTTGTTCTAGATGGAATTCTGAGAAAACCAAACTATAGAGGACAGTGTTTCTTGTAAACATTATGGTATCATAATCTAATTTTGCTAATGACAACACAAATCTTCCAGAAAACCAATAGCCTGGTTTATTTTTAAACTTAACCATAGTTAGAAAAACAAAAAAAACTGTAACGACCTTGTTTGGAAAACTTTATTATTTTCCAGTGCACCTGTAAGGGGTACACGAAGAAGCCTAAATCATTGCTTCGTTCAATTTATTGGATGACATATTACAGTAAATAGAACCTAAACCTTTCATGTCACATGGCCAAAAGATGTGGGTGCTGTTTTCTTACAGCAGCTGCGGGCCTTATTGTTGCTGCATCTTTTAATGTTTTAATCTCTTTTGCTATTGACATAAAACACAAGGACAATGGTTTAGTTGACCATAAATCTACAGTAAGGGTATGTCATTGAAAATATTTATATCCTTCTTCTAATGATCCAGCAAGTAGTGATACAACATTAGCCTCCAGAAGGCAAAAAAATATATTTTTGGTTGTGTTTTCAACACATTGAGTTACTGCATATAATTTGTTTTTTCTTTCAAACATAATTGTCTAATGAAAAAAGATTAAAATATATACAGTACAACATGGGAAACTCACCTGCATGTCTTAAAGGAATAGTACACCCAAAACATGATTAGCCTTCATTTTCTACTCACCCCCATGCTGAAAAACACTCTGGAGTACTTTTTTGATATCTCAAATGCATCTGGAGATCTGGGAGGCTTCTTGCTGTCTGATGACATTCAAATAATGGAAGTCTATGGCGCCTGAGGCAGAAAGGTCCATAAAAGTCCACAAAAAACGTGTCAATATTCCTCCATTTTGCTCGTCCAATGTATTCCAAGTGTCCTGAGTGGGTAGCGTCCATAATTTACTCGAAACTAAGTCATTTAGAATGTTTTTAGAGCATAAACAGTAGTGTATAGGATTTCCTAAAAGCGCGTTCACGAGCCTACGGAAACAGCGGCAGACCAAATCAGATGAAAGTGCGCATTCAGCTCGGCAAAGAACTCATGCTCTTCCTCAACACTGAAGTCCTCAGACATTTTTCTTTCGTTGTTTTTTTCTTTGCACAGGTAAACAGCACATTTGTTCTTCTACGCTTGCATTATCAGCAGAGCAGACGCTAAATGCGCACTTTCATCTGGTTTGGTCTGCCGCGGTTTCCGTAGGCTCGTGAACGCGCTTTTAGGAAATCCTATACACTACTGTTTATGCTCTAAAAACATTCTAAATGACTTTGTTTCGAGTAAATTATGGACGCTACCCACTCAGGACACTTGGAATGCATTGGACGAGCACTATGGAGGAATATTGACACATTTTTTGTGGACTTTTATGGACCTTTCTGCCTCGGGCGCCATAGACTTTTATTATTGGAATGTCAGCAGACAGCAAGAAGCCCCCCAGATCTCTAGATGCATTTGAGATATCAAAAAAGTACTCCAGAGTGTTGTTCAGCATGGGGGTGAGTAGAAAATGAAGGCTAATCATGTTTTGGGTGTACTATTCCTTTAAAGTGCCCACCCAAATGGAAAAGCAAATAACTTAGAAACTGTAAGCAAATTTAAATGTGTGATTAGGGTTGTCAAAAGTATCGATACTCAAAAAAGTATCGATACTGAAACGTTGTATCCGGATACAATACTCAGCATAACAGCATAACTGTTAATATATAATAGAAATGTACACATTACATAAAATATAACATAAAATGTTACAGGGGATGGTATGGGGGAATGGTCATTTAAGAAGAGGGATGATTTTGAAGATTTTTTAGCAAGGGGGATGCCATCCGCCCTCAACTCGAGTACTGGATGTTCCTCTAAAACGCATTGTTTTGGCAACCGCATCCAAAACACAAGGCTACATGAATATGAAGACATGTACGTTCTTGAGTGAACAAAAAGGTTCAAGAAAGGACCCTGCATTATAGTCAAGAAACACAGATGGATAGATATATTTTTCTGAAGTGAAAGTGAAACAAGAAAACCAAAAAGTTGCTGCCTTGTATAAAAATGTTCATCTCAGTTTCCAATTAGAAAAGTAGACTTAATAAAAAAATGAGTCGTTATCATTTTTAGCAGGATTGAAAATGTCAAATCAAAAAGAAATGTGATGTAAACTTTGACATTTTCCACTACATTTACACTGACATTAGCCTGACAGAGTGAAGAGTCCCCTTGAACACAGAATAAAGCAATTAAAAACCTCTCTACTGTGTCTCAAACAGAGCTGTGTAGTGACAGTGAATCATACAAAGCACTGCTTGCTCTTCTTCTTTCTGCATTGTCTTTATGTTAATTGACACTTCACTAAGTACAGTAACATGGTCTTCATCATTTCTTGGAAGATTTGGCCTGACTTGACATACTTACAAATGAACTGCTTGTCAAGTTGACAAAAAACTGCAGATGTCTGTATAACCAATTTACATACTGGGGTTCTGTTTGGCCCCTTTCTCTTGTGAACAACTAAATTAAATTGTCTGATTTGAATTGTTCTCATGTTTTAAGCAAGCTGAATGATGGCTCTTCTATGGGTTAGCCCCTGGGATTTAGCCTTTTATAAAGTTTTCACTTCTGAACCAACCAAAATTGTGTAAAGTTTGTTGATTTCACTCAAATTTAAGGATAAACTTGCTAGTTGGAAGTTTAGGCCTTGTTATAAAACTCTCTAAGTCACAAATCATATATTAAAAACATTCTTGATTCTATTCATCTGGTATTTTCTTTCTAAAAGAAACTAAATTTTTTTCTTTTTTGTTTGACCTAATCTTAAGTGTACTACATCCCATTAAGAAGCTTCTTTCAATCGGCCTCGACAGATGGCCTCTCACACTGAGACTGGTTCCGATGGAGGTTTCTTTCTGTTAAAAGGGAGTTTTCCTTTCCACTGTTGCTACAAGCATGCTTGGTGTGAGGGATTGTTGATGAGTCAATCAGTCAATGCAATCAGCTGATTATCCTTAGATAGAAAACTTTAAACTTATCTGACTGGCAGACAGCAGAGCAAAACTGCATCATCCTACACTAATGAGCAGAGTTAATACAAACATGGAATTATGCCCGTAATGTCCAAAATTAATGTAATGGTGAATGGCTAAACAAAAGTAACCTGCGAAACGTTGCTGATTGCAGGAATTATTCAGTTTCCTGTTGCAACCATGTTAATCATTCAACAGTAAAACCTCGAGCTAAACCCTCTAACCCTAACCCCAACTTAAGCTTCAGTGCAGAACAAGTAGTTATGACTCCAGTAACTCACTATAAATTATTGAGTTAAAAAACATTGCACTGTGCTCCAGCAATAACACAAAAGCTTCTTAACTAATCTGATCAATCTACCTTATCTACTTTATTCCTGGGTGCAACACTGATAGGAATGATGTAGACTTCTTGTAAAATGTACTTAATTAATTATTTGTTTTAAGCCTAATACTTTTTTATGAAGCAGTCAACAAACATAAGAAATGCATGTTCACTGTTTTGTTTTTGTTTTTTTTAAACTGTTTTAAGAAAATTTTCACTAGACTGAACTAATGTGTTTTGCCAGCATAAAAACCTTAACAGATCACTTTTTAGGTTGAAACATCTGACTGCCTAATAGAGTGGCAACAAGAAAAGGAATAATGCCTACTTTATAGTTATAGAATCCCTTGCTTTCCCTTTTTATCTGAATGCCATCACATTCAGTGAAAGAAAATGTATTCAACCGAATGAGTAAATAATTTAATCAAATGAGCAAAAAAAGCTTTTAATCTATTCAGCTTGCTGATGATAAGGTATTTTTGAGCGCTCCTCTTAAGGAAAGAAACCTTAAAAATCCCTCTCCCAGTTATAGTTTTCTCTCTCCCTCCATTCTGATCATATCTATTTTATTCACCCATTACAGCTGTTTATAGAGAACAGCAACAATACATTTACCTGCATCTATTTTACACGTTTGATTTTTACCTGTTAAGGGCTTTTTTTCAAGGTGGTATTATTTAGGATTTGGCTGATGTATGTCCACTTTTATTCACACAGTTGTTTGAGGCTTCTTCCCATAAAAATGAAGTCAGTGTGAAACCTAAATACAATGTCGAAACAGCACTTTGGAGGTATGAAATTGGAAATGGATGTTTTGTATCATTTTTCAAATTGATATAGCCCGTATATTAGTGCTTTTTTCAAGCCCATTCCACTGTCATCACAGATCTGCTTGCCCAGCCTCTCAGTTTTGGTGGATGGCTATATTTTGTACTTTCATTTGTTAGCGTCTCCAACACTGTATCTCTGACCTGTCTGCTCTTTTATTTCAAGATGTTGTTTATTAGCCAAAATTTTTTACCAAACAGCCAAGGCATTCTAACATTAGCTCTATATTGGATGGGGATTCTGCCAAAACATCCACTTTACATGGCAAGATATCTTTTATTTTATTTAACAGTTAAATTTTATGACTACACATAAATAGAAGCCTAATTATTTTTCTGGTACATTTACCTTAAGACCACATAAATGGCTTAATTACTAATTTCATCCACCTGCCCAGTTTCTCATTATTCTTCATCTGATCCACCTGCCTCTATTTAAGCTGCCTGCTACCAGTCATCAGTGCCAGATTATTTATCTCGAGCCAGTGGGGAGAGTATGTCCAGCCTTACCTTAGTGTTTCTGATTTCCTGTTCTGCCTCTCAACCGCTGAGCCCTTCTGTTTCCATCTAATCTGTTATTACCTGCCTGCTTCTAGTTGTCAGGCAAGATTATTCTCAAGCCAATGTTGAGACTGTTTTAGCATTGCCTTAGTGTTTCTCATTACCTGATCCTGGAGAGAGCGTAATCAGAAACCTTAATGTTTCTGATTACCTGATCCTCTCCTGCCTCCCAACCACTGAGCCTACCTGTTCCCATTCGATCTGTATGTCTGATTTGTCTTTGGACTTCTATTGGATTCTGCCTGTTTGCTGAACTTGGAGCTGTTTCCTGTCACTGACCTGGATTTCCGTTCGAAAACTCTTCACACCTCTGATCTTCTGGTTCTGACACCTCTTTTGAATTCTCCCTCTGCATTTTGCTACCTTTCTTCATCTGCCCAGATCTGGTCTCCTGCTTGTTCTCCGTTCCTCCGGGGCTGCAACATCTGTCACACTGTGGGCAGCGCCTTTTGCAGTCTACCAGCTAATTCGTACCATGTTCTCTGGTCAAGGACTGATCCAGTAAACCAGGTTACTGACTTACATTCACAATCTTCCTCCACCAGATTTACGTGGTCATTATCCTGTGTTTCATTTCTGCAGACATTCCTGCGATAGATGCCCTAGCAGCTGTTACCACAGATCTGTTTGTAAATAAATGATTTTTGGGTAATCCCACTGTCTGCCTTGCCTTAAATACTGGATCCTCTGTTCAGAGCTGTGACAATAAATAATTTTTTTCACTAGCGTTACCACACTTTTTTTTAATAATATTTAAGATTTTTATTAATAATTTTGGCTCAATCTCTTTAGCATATGTATTCAGAGTCAGGGAAGAATTGTGATAATGAAACACATTCAGTTGCCTGTATATTAATACAGGGAGGGGCTTTTTTTAAGATCATGTATTTAACTTATGCCTGCTAAAAGTTTGCAATTGCATTACCATGTATTTGTTGCAATGATAAAAATATTTGAGAAACAATTACAGATGTACTCTTTGAGAACTTAACTGATGAGTGAAGCAAAATGTAAATATATAGAATTAATATCATATTAAATGTAACACATTTTATTAATATTTCTTTGGAAAAACCTCACAGTAAACCAAGTGTCACAATGAAACACCAGTGATAAAACCAAGGAGGCTCATTTTAGACAAAGTTTCTGTTACATCGAAAAGGTCCATGAACAGTTTAAGAGCACATGACAAATAGCAAACAAACTTCTCAGCATATGAATACAAATAAGCAACATATGTCATATAATCCCAAAAGATTTGCTTAAAGGTTTTTCTATCTAAAGAAATCGAGCTGACTGCACTCAGTCATTGACTTTGTAGGATTCTGTCCTCTTAGATGAGCAGGTAGAGACAGCAGCATTGTGTGGTTGACTCTACATTGTGACAATTCCTCACACCAAGCATGCATTCAGCAACAGTGGAGAGAAAAAAACTCACACAACGGACTGTAATAAAAGGTAAAAAGAGTGATTAGCCACTCAAGGTACAGTGGGCACTGGTTGGAAATGGACGGTTTCCTGCGTGATTCCTGTGTGATTCTTGTGTGAATCACGATGTATTTCCTGAGGCCAGTTTTTTTATTTCAAAAAGAACTGCAATGTACCCGGAACACCACCAGGTGGCGCTTGGGACCTCTGCCGTGCTGAGGGTGACGTTTGTGGGCCTGAAGTCAACTGAAAAGCAGGTTTATTGGGGATCTTGGTGTGATATTGTGCTATTTTATTTTGTTTTTGATTAAAATAAAGTTAATGAATTAATTTAACATAGGGACTGCATAATCTTATTTTATGAAAATGGTTGCGTAGTTATAGATACACCTCTGATCTTATCTGAGATCTGTTTATTTCTATTTATCTGCATCTCTATTATTTGATGAAAAATAAAATTAATTAAGTTGGAGCGGGGGATACGGACTGAGGCGCAACCAGAGAAAGGCGACAGAGACAGTGCTGCGGCTGGTGATTTTGAAATTAAAATCATATCCAAAGTTGATTCCTCATTAAGATAAGCCAAAGTTATTCAAAAGGGTATGTAAGAAAATGTATTTTCTTTAGTTTTGTAAAATATAAGTGCCGTTGACAGCTTTGAGGATCAAAAGTCAAGCTAATCTTTAACTGTGTTCATTAAAATCCATCAAGAGTTTCTGTGCTTGGTCTGTAATAAAAAAAAAAGCAGCCACCTGTCGCTACCACACCGTTTTTTATTACATTAGATCATAGGGATTATCATTCTACTGCCTCAACATCTTACTCTTATAATAACAGGCGTATTGTTATACTGTTTTTGTGTGTTACTTTCCTGCCGTGCAATACGTGACACCCCTCCCAGTCTGGTCAAGAAGCAGACTGCGAGGGGTGTCACGTGTTGCGAGCTGATAGCGTAGAGGTTAGGCTCAGTGGTCTGTGGTTCAACAGATTACGGGTTCAATCCTAACTGTGGCCGAGTTGCCTTAAATGTTTTTTTTGTTTTGTTTTTTTTATCACTTTTTTATTACATTAGACCATAGGGATTATCATTCTACAGCCTCAACATCTTACTCTGATAATAAAGGGCGTATTGTTATACTGTTTTTGTGTGTTGTTATTATTTATTATTATCATTATCATTACATAGTTTCCAGTGATGGGCAGTAGCGCCGCTGCATTATTTATCAAGTAACTTTCCAGTAGTGACGTTATTGTTTTTATCAAGTAGCGACGTAGCGTCCACAAACGCTACAACATCCTGTCATAATCCTGGCACTGATGGCTGGGTTTTTTCCTCTGCTCCTGCTCACCTGCCTAATTGGCCCTGTGGTTGATTACTGCCAATCTGATTCACCTGGTCCCTGCAGCTATTTAGGCTGTTTGCTTTCCTGCCATCAGCGTCAGATTATTCAACCTGTCTCTGTGTGAGTTACTCAGCTATCAAGTAAGTGTTTTGTTCAGTGGAAGTTTTTTGCCCATATGTTTTTGGTTTTTGCCTTTCTCCCTGTCTGCCCTGCTTAGTTTGGTTTTTGGCCTGACTGCCTGGATTTAGCCTGTAATCGAACTTGGACTGTTTTTCTGACCTCGGCTTGGATTTTCCCTGGATACCTCTTCGGCTCTCGGATCTCCTGGTTTCTGACACTGTTCTGGACTGGATATCGGCTTCGCATAATCCCTCACGGACACTTCAGCTCGCTTGCCGTTGGCTGGCGCCGGCTCCCCCACGCACTGTTCTTTGAAGCGGTAACGACCGCAAGCGGTGGACTGTCTCCCCCCGGGTTTCTTCTCTCTGAGCTTCGGACTGAACTCTCAACCAGCAGAGAATCAGAGAACCCGCTCTGAGGAGTTTCCATCGTCCTCTTTTAGTTATTTTTGAAATAAACCTGTTTTGAAACTTTCTGTTGTCTGCTGAATATTGGGTCCAACTTTCAGTCCTCGTTACACATCCAGGGCAAAACTAAGTAATGAAACCAGGTTTTCTATTTTTGAAACAACAATTGGAGTTATTCGTTGGACATTCACGCATGAGCCTCCCATGTATAAAAAGAGGAGCTGATCAGCTCCTTTAGTCAGAGACTTACAGTAGACACCCTGTCTGTAAGAAGGAGCGCTACCGCAGGTCATTCGTTCCTGCTGCCACCAGACTATAATAATGCACTATATCAACAATAACTCCTGTAAAAACCACTGTGCTGCTACATTATAGTTTTGTATTTATTGACTGTGAACAATATGCTGTGCAATATGTTGATTGTGCAATATTTCTCCACCTGTATATAAGCCATCCGGATTGTACATATCTTTATCTCTTTTTTTTTTAATTTCCTATTTTTGTTTTGTGTTTCATTGTGTGTGATACATGTACACATGCACCTTAATCCTATTTATCTTGATATACTGTATATACCTGGATATACGGTATATATATTGCTTATTCTTAATGCACCTTTTTCCTCCATGTTTGCACCTTCAGTAACTTCTATGCCAATATGTGACGAGTGAATTTCTCCGCTGTGAGATCAATAAAGCTCATCTAATCAAATCTAATCTAATCTAAATAAATACATAAATTAATACATGTTCAATAAATAAATAAGCATTCAATTAATTACCCCCCAATACATGGTTAAATGATATGTTCTCATAATAAATCATTTATTTAAAAAATGCTGTTATGTTCCTTTTTTGTAAAGATGCTTTTAAAATGCTTAACAGTTTTTATTCTTTTATTTTCTTTCAAAAAATCACTAGTTTTTGAAAACACTCACAGTTTTTGAAAGGTATTATATATATATATAGAAACTAAAACGCTCGGATCTTTCTTTCTGTCATTTTGTGTGCGTGTGTGGCATCTGCAATGTTTTCGTTAAATATTCAAATAAATAAGATGGACTTTTAACTAGCAGACACGTTTGGATTTTTGCCATTTAATTTTTTTATTTAATTTTAAAAACGAAAGAAATGGAAATGGGGTTTTTTGTCATGATCTTGGCGCTGATGGTTTGGTTTTTTCCTTTGCTCCTTGCTCCCTGTCTAATTGGTTCTGCGGTTCTAAGTTGTGTGTTTGCCTCCCATCAGCGCCAGGTTATTCGTGTGTTTTGGTGAGACGTTTCCTAGCTTTCTTTAGTCTGTCTGCTTCCCTGATTATGACCAGTTTTTTGTCCTGTGGATCAGCGGCGTCTGCTGCTCGCTCTCTAGAAACTCTGGGGGCGTGGCCGCCGCAACTGCGGTCAAATCTCCCTTCTGGATTCTGCTGAGTTCTCCGTGAATGAACTGAACTTTGAATCAAGTCAGTGACTTTGCTCCAAGTCGCATTCAGCTCCACATCCAGTCTCTGACCTGTATTCTCCTATCCCTGCAGAGATCCGCCCCGCAGCAGACGAGCAGTCCCGCGCACCTGTTTTGATTAATAAACGCTTTGAACTTTCCCACTGCCTGTCTCGCCTTGAATTCCAGGTCCAATATTCTGAGATCATTACAGAATAACCTGGCCGAAACATGGACCCATCGGCAGACGGGCAGTGGCGAAATGATGTGGATCAAAGTATTTCCCGGCTAGAATCAGGCATGCAGGAGATCCTTGATTATTAATCAGGCTGCTCCAGCTGCCCCGCCTGTGACAGCTGCAGCGCCCACGTCTGCTACTGATATTCCAGCTTCTCTTGAACCGCGTCTGTCCCCTCCTGAAGCATTTAAAGGGGATCCTGATCAATGCAGAGCCTTCCTGACTCAGTGCGAAATTCATTTTGAATTACAGCCCTCTGCGTTTCCTTCTGATCGAGCCAAGGTGGCCTATGTAATCTCTCTGTTAGCGGGAAAGGCCAAATTATGGGGAACGTCAGAGTGGTTGAATAATCCTGAACTCTGCAGCTCTTATAATAATTTTTCTTTGGAAGTAATCAGAGTTTTTTGCCCAGTTCTTCCGAGTAGGGAAGCCTCAAGGGGACTTTCTACTCTCAGACAGGGAGACCGGTCAGTGATGTACTCCATCACTGACTTCTGCTGCTCGCTCTCTTGGAACTCTGGGGGCGTGGCCGCCGCAACTGCGGTCAAATCTCCCTTCTGGATTCTGCTGAGTTCTCCGCGAATGAACTGAACTTTGAATCAAGTCAGTGACTTTGCTCCAAGTCACATTCCGCTCCACATCCAGTCTCTGACCTCTATTCTCCTATCCCTGCAGAGATCTGCCCTGCAGCAGACGAGCAGCCCCGCGCACCTGTTGGTGTTTAATAAACGTTTTGAACTTTCCCACTGCCTGTCTCGCCTCGAATTCTGGGTCCAATATTCTGACATCATTACATTTTTACAGGTTTGCTTAAAAAGATTTATATAGTAGCCCATAATATAATAGTGAAACATAATGTCAGGAAAATGTCTCATAGAAAATGTTTTTTATTTGCATTTCAAATCAATATATTACTGATAGCAAATGACATGTATCTCTTGGCCCTGGGAATATTACTTGCCAGTCGCTGCTCCATTCAAGGCTATGACCTCATTGTTGTCTTGGAAAAACCGATGTGTAGACATTTACTCTCTTGTTCTCTGACAATAGAGTTCAAGCACCGCTATTTACAGTAGTAGCGACATTCCTGCATTAAGTGGTTTGCTTAATTAATTGGTGATGTTTAGAACAGGATGACATACAAAAGAGGAACCCATTATATCCAGATTACGTTCTGGTCATACGTGGTTAAATAGTACATGATTTAAAATGGGAATAAACCGGATTAGCTCACTGACTTGCGCGTTGATCACATAACTATGTTCTTCTCTCCAAAACACACAGCTGCACCGCAGGCTTTGGAAGAAAAATCCAATCCAATCCGTCACGGCGGGGCGTTGCTGATCCCCGCAATATTAACCCTTCATTTCGTATTGATGATTAAAAGTATTATTTATAACTATATTATTTTACAGTACAGCACAGTAGTTAACGTTTATACTGTACTTGTTGGGATCTGGAGAAGTTCCACCTTTCTCCAGCAGAGTTTGCCGTGGATCCTCCTGAGCTGAGCCTTCGACACACCTGAGGCGCATCTCATCATCAGAGGATCCACAGTATATAACCTGCCTTCAGACCTTGCCTCAACGCCGCAGTGTTTATCCAGTTCGGTTAGCACCTGAGCCTAGCTTCTTCTGAGAACCTTTGTTGCTCCTGATTCCTGATTGGATTCTAATCCCTCTTTGTCTCTGCTTTCAGGAATCCAGTTTTTTCCTTGTAAGCTCTGGATGAGCTTAACCTGCCGAGCCAGCCCTCTGAGCCAAACCTGAAGACCCTTCTCTGGATTCTCATGCAGCTCTGGACTAAGAGCTGGAAACCCAAATCCAAGGTCTGCCCTCACGCTAGAAGTAAGACGCTGAAGCGGTTATTGGACTCTGCTGAACTAAACAGTCTCTGGACCCAACAGTTCCTCTCTCAAATCCAAACCCGGACACCTCAAGGTATAAATCTGAAACTCTCAAACTCAGACTCATCTGCTCCCAAGCTAACTGAACTGTCATCCTCACAGACTCCAGTGAACCTGCCCCCAGGCCTGAACCCGTTCCTGTGTTTATTCCATGTGCTTGTGCTCAAATAAACTTGTTAAACTTTTCATCTGTTTCCGTGGTGTTCTGCATACTGGGCTTTTCTGAAACCCATCATGACAGAACACTGCGGCCAAACACAAGGCCCAGCAGATCACCTCCGTCGTCGGTTGGAGGAGCAAGATGCTCAAATCCAGGGACAAACTCAAACCCTCAGTGAGTTGCATTGCATGGTCAATCACCATAATCAGATGCTTCAGAGTTATGCTAACTACATGAGCAGTGCTAATGCCACGCCGGCAGCACAACCATTTCCGGGTCCAGTTCTGCCTCCGAGGTCACCGGCGGTGACATCATCACCCGAGTTCCGCCCTAGTCTTCCTGAGAAATTTTCAGGAAATATGAAGGACTGTAAAGGTTTTTTGTTTCAATGTCGTTTAATTTTCCAAAACTCTCCTGGCAGTTTCCCAACTGATCAAAAGAAAATAACTTTTATTCTGTCCCAACTGACTGGAAGAGCCCTTGAGTGGGCTGAGGCAAGGTTTGCCTCAGAAGAAAGCCTCAGCTGTCATTACACAGATTTTGTTTCTGAATTCTCTCAAGTATTTAACCAAGAAACTGATCAAACCATTGACTCTCGTGCTCTTTTGAACCTAAAACAGGGAAATTCTTCTGTAGCGGATTTCTCCATTAACTTCCGAGTCAAAGCCGCAGCTTCCGGATGGAATCAAATTGCTCTAAAAAGTGCTTATTTCCTAGCTTTAAACGAAAGCATCAAGGATGAACTAGCAACCCTCGACGAACCTGCAACACTTGAAGAATTGATCCGCCTGACTATTAGGCTGGATAACAGAATCCGAGCTAGAAACAGCTCAAAACCAAGGAATCAGGGTTTTTTTGAGTCTGCCCCAGCATCTAATAATGTAACTGTTTTTTCTGCTCCCACAGAGCTCTTTGCCAAGCCGAGGTCTAATACCCAGTCTCTCCCTTTGCCAGTTCAGGCCTCTCTTACAGTGGATACTGAAGCCGAACCCATGTAGGTTGGACATACGAGGCTAACCCCTGAGGAAAGGCTAAGACGTTTCAGGGGAAAGCTATGTATCTACTGTGGTGAGAGTGGCCATTTCATCGCTTCATGCCCAGCTAAATCAAAAGCCGGGGCCCGTCAGAAGATCTGAGGAGTCTGACGGGCCATTCTATCTCTGTGAAATCTCCTCGTCTTATGCTCCCAGCCACCTTGTTCTTCTCAGATCAGAATCTAACACTATCGGCCTTCATCGATTCAGGCTGTGAACGGAATTTGATTGACTCCAATTTGGTTCAGCAGCTACAAATTGAGACTATTCCTCTAAACCAGCCACTCTGTGTCTCCGCTATTGATGGGAAGAGACTCCACCAGGTTACCCACCAAACGCAACCCCTCGAGCTATTAATCTCAGGTAACCATCGTGAAACCTTAACATTTTTTGTTCTTCCCTCTGCATGTTCTCCTCTGGTGCTTGGTTTTGAGTGGCTGGAACGACATAACCCCCATATTAACTGGAAAGATCGCCATATTGAATCTTGGTCGACCTCTTGTCATGAAACATGCCTCCGTTCGGCAGCTCCCACTGTGAGGTCTCCTAGAGGCGGGGGGGAAATGGACTCTCCTGACCTTACTTCTGTCCCTTCCGAGTACCATGATCTAGCTCCCGTCTTCAGTAAGGTCAGTGCTACGTCCCTTCCACCTCACAGACCATATGATTGTGCGATTGAACTATTACCAAGAGCTCCCCTACCCAGCAGCAGACTATACAATATTTCCAAACCAGAACGTGAGACAATGGAGAAATATATTAACGAGTCATTAGCTGCTGGGATAATTCGTCCCTCTTCTTCTCCGCTGGGTGCTGGTTTCTTTTTTGTTGGCAAAAAGGATGGTTCACTAAGACCTTGTATCGACTACAGAGGCCTGAACCAAATAACTGTTAAGAATAAGTACCCACTTCCATTGCTAGCATCAGCCTTCGAACCAGTACAAGGGGCTACTGTCTTTACTAAGCTCGACTTAAGGAACGCTTATCACCTTCTCAGGATAAGAGATGGAGATGAATGAAAGACAGCGTTCAAGACTCCCTTAGGTCAGTTCGAATATCTAGTCATGCCTTTTGGTCTCACTAACGCCCCTGCATGCTTTCAAGCCTTGGTAAACGATGTTCTCAGAGACTTTTTAAATGTATTTGTTTTCGTCTACATCGATGACATCCTGATTTATTCTAAAGATCTTTCTGAACATAAGAAACATGTCCGCCTGGTCCTGCAAAGATTATTAGAAAACAAACTTTTTGTCAAAGCCGAAAAATGCGAGTTTCATCAACAATCAGTCACCTTTTTGGGGTTTGTGCTCGAGGGCGGGCAGGTTAAGCCTTCTGAAGAAAAGATAAAAGCAGTTTCGGAGTGGCCGGTACCTGAAAACCGTAAACAGCTGCAGAGATTCCTGGGTTTCGCCAATTTCTACCGAAGATTTATCAGGAATTACAGTCAGACAGCTCTTCCTCTAACTTCTCTAACTTCAGTCAAAAAGACCTTCCAGTGGACCCCCGAAGCACAAAATGCTTTTGACAAACTTAAGACTTTGTTTTCCAGAGCCCCTGTGTTAATCCAGCCCGATCCAACCAAGCAATTCATCCTTGAAGTGGACGCTTCCGACTCTGGTGTAGGAGCAGTATTATCCCAAAGACTCGACACAGATCAAAGAGTTCACCCATGTGCCTTCTTTTCTCGTAGACTTTCCCCTGCTGAGCAAAACTACGATGTTGGTGACCGCGAACTCTTGGCCATCAAACTGGCATTGGAGGAGTGGAGACACTGGCTTGAGGGAGCTGAGCACCCGGTTCTTGTATGGACTGATCACAAGAACCTAGCCTACATCCAGTCTACCAAACAAGCCAACCCTCGTCAGTCAAGGTGGTCTCTTTTCTTCTCTCGCTTCAATCTTATAATCTCTTACAGACCCGGATCCAAGAACATCAAACCCGATTCTCTCTCTCGTCTTTATTCCGTTGATCAATCCGAGACGCCTGAACCTGTCCTTCCCGCTTCCTGCACTGTTGGAGTGGTTACCTGGGAGATCACCGATCTTATTAACTCTGCCCTGGCTTCTGAACCTGACCCAGGTAACGGTCCTCCAAACCGAACTTATCTCCCTTCTTCTGTCAGATCTCGCCTAATCCAGTGGATGCATACAGCCAAATTTTCCGCTCATCCGGGGGTGAGCAGAACCATCGCCTTAATCTCTAGACGTTTCTGGTGGCCTACCCTGCACAAGGATGTCAAGGAATATGTTTTGGCTTGTTCTACCTGCGCCAGAAATAAGACCTCACATCAACCACCCTCAGGTCTGTTGCATCCTCTTCTTGTTCCCACGCGTCCATGGTCTCACATTGCTATTGATTTCGTCACTGGTCTTCCCATCTCCCGAGGTATGTCCACAATTTTTACCATCGTCGACCGATTTTCAAAGTCCTGCCATCTGATCCCGCTCAGGAAACTTCCCACGGCCTTTCAAACCGCCCAGCTCCTGGTTAAACACGTCTTTCGTCTTCATGGAATCCCTCAAGAAATTCTCTCGGACCGTGGACCCCAGTTCGTTTCTCAAGTCTGGAAGGCTTTCTGTTCGGCACTCAACTGTAAGTCTTCACTCACCTCAGGTTATCATCCACAGTCTAACGGTCAAACCGAAAGAATGAACCAGCAGCTCGAATCTACCCTTCGTTGTCTCACTTCCAATAACCCCACCGACTGGAGCCAATACATCACATGGATTGAATACGCCCACAACTCTCTCAAGTCAGCTTCCACCGGCCAGTCACCATTTCAGGTTAGTCTTGGTTATCAACCTCCACTTTTTCCTGCAGACGAGAGAGAGATTTTGGTGCAATCAGTCAACCAACACATCCGTCGATGTCAACGCATCTGGAGAGACACCATCGCTTCACTCAATCGTTGCTCGGGAACTACGAAACGCTTCGCTGACACTAAAAGACGTCCTGCCCCAGAGTACTCGGTTGGACAAGAGGTATGGCTTTCCACTCGGGACATCCCCCTCAAGGGGATCTCTCGCAAGCTTTCACCTAGATACATTGGTCCATACAAAATTGCCCAGGTTATCAATCCGTCAGCCATACGCCTGCAACTTCCCCAGACTCTTCGCATCCATCCCACGTTCCACGTCTCTCAGGTCAAACTAGTCATCTCTAGTCCTTTGTGCCCATCATCCGACTCCCCTCCACCCGCCCTGGACGTCGATGAACATCCGGCCTTCACCGTCCGCCGGATCGTGGACTCCCGTCGGCGAGGTCGCGGTTGGCAGTACCTCGTCGATTGGGAGGGCTACGGTCCGGAGGATCGCCAGTGGGTTCCTGGCTTTTACATCCTCGACCCATCTTTGATCGAGGAGTATGAGCGCTCCCTCCCTTCGACGTCTTCTGGACCGCCAAGAGGCGGTCGTTGAGAGGGGGGTACTGTTGGGATCTGGAGAAGTTCCACCTTTCTCCAGCAGAGTCCGCCGTGGATCCTCCTGAGCTGAGCCTTCGACACACCTGAGGCGCATCTCATCATCAGAGGATCCACAGTATATAACCTGCCTTCAGACCTTGCCTCAACGCCGCAGTGTTTATCCAGTTTGGTTAGCACCTGAGCCTAGCTTCTTCTGAGAACCTTTGTTGCTCCTGATTCCTGGTTGGATTCTAATCCCTCTTTGTCTCTGCTTTCAGGAATCCAGTTTTTTCCTTGTAAGCTCTGAATGAGCTTAACCTGCCGAGCCAGCCCTCTGAGCCAAACCTGAAGACCCTTCTCTGGATTCTCATGCAGCTCTGGACGAAGAGCTGGAAACCCAAAGCCAAGGTCTGCCCTCACGCTAGAAGTAAGACGCTGAAGCGGTTATTGGACTCTGCTGAACTAAACAGTCTCTGGACCCAACAGTTCCTCTCTCAAATCCAAACCCGGACACCTCAAGGTATAAATCTGAAACTCTCAAACTCAGACTCATCTGCTCCCAAGCTAACTGAACTGTCATCCTCACAGACTCCAGTGAACCTGCCCCCAGGCCTGAACCCGTTCCTGTGTTTATTCCATGTGCTTGTGCTCAAATAAACTTGTTAAACTTTTCATCTGTTTCCGTGGTGTTCTGCATACTGGGCTTTTCTGAAACCCATCATGACAGTACTTTTATTTGTTAAACAAATGCTTGGGCCTGTATAAAGTTTTTACTCCCTGATTTCAATGTTGTATGGAGTATTTCATTGTATGATAACTCTAAAAAAAAAAAAGGTTTCTACTTCACGTATTTCACCTATCGCGGGTTCTTTTTGGAACGTAACCTCCGCGATAAACGAGGGTTCACTGTATTTAAAATGGGAATACTCCGGATTAGCTCACTGACTTTTGGGTGGGTCACAGCCATCCCTGACAACAGTTTAGAAACGCCACTATTCATCGCGGCAGCAAGCAGCATTCTTGCATAATGTGCCCAAAAAACCTGGGGGGTTGGGCCTCATGCTTGTTGTATCAGGCATCATAGTGTCCTTTTCCAGATCAAACTGAAAATTTTACCAGCTAGATGATAATAAAATAACAAAATAGTATAACAATACGCCTATTATTATCAGAGTAAGATATTGAGGCTGTAGAATGATAATCCCTATGGTCTAATGTAATTCCTTGGAAAGGTGGAGCGCACATCAGCTGATCTAAATAAAAGAAAGATCCCATAAAGTCAAACAGCATAATAGGCTAGTATCCGTAATATATATAAATAAGTTAAATAAGTTATTGTACAATTTCTGATATCATAGGCCATCAAGTCATTAAAAAAAAAAAGAAAAACATTTAAGGCAACATTAATAACTTGACCACAGCTGGGACCGAACCCTTAACCTTTTGAATTGCAGACCATTCACCCTACCCTCACGCTAAACCTGGGGAACAATAATCTGCTCAGCTCGCAACATTTCGTACCCCTCCCAGTCTGCTCATTCACCTATCTAATCCTGACTCATGGGACGCCGAAATGGACTCAGACTGCCACCTAGTGGCTATAGTAGTCGCATGTTTTTCACACAATTTGTGAAACACGCGGAGCGTGAGTGAAGTGTCCATTTCCAACCATCACCCACTGTAGAAACATACCACATTGATAGGAGGTCCATGTGTACACTCATGTCACCTTGCCTCATTCAGAATAACTTGATCCTGACAAGTATTTACCTGCATTTTGATGAATCCTCAAGTGGAATACGACGCCCCTCTCAGTCAGATTACAATTTCATTTTGATCCTGCCTAACCTGATCAGATATTTCAACTAACATGTTTGCATGACACATTTTTGTCTCATGGGCCATTTTTTCCAATTACTAATGTAAGCATTGCTAATGTTATAGGCTTGCTTTAAATACTCTCTGCTTGGTTTAGGATCAACATCCCTCTGCTCTCTATAGAGACACTTATTCTCAACTCTAATCAATTAACTCATACATGAACAACAAGTATTAACAAAAATGATAGTAAGATTTTTTTTCATGCAAAAAAGAAAAGAAAAAAAACTCTGTAAATGCTCTTGGGATTTTATGTTCAATGCCAATCCAGGTAGGATGCCCTAATAATATTGTGGATTTATATTATTTTAAATTCCCAGCCAGCTAAACTAACTAAAATTAGTGAAACTCAATTAAACTACTATGTACAAAAGCGGAAGGGGGAACATGGTTGAAAACCATATTACAGTTTAAGATGGATTTTGAGTTTAAAAATCAAGGTTTATTTGGAAGAATTAAGGATATGAATAAATTAGCTTTTCACTAATTTAGAAAAATTGGAATGTTTTCAGACCAATTCACTATGCAAATCCATGAGGTAAATAAAACATTATTTGGCCAAATAATGTTGGAATAGACATCAGGATTCCACTAAATGACTCTTGGTCATACTTGGTAATCGAAATGTAATGAGCATATGAGGAACACATGAACATTAATGTTATATCAGTGTATAAACCCTTAGTGAAATAAAGCTTGTCAAAGCTTCAACAACAGCTCAACACATGTTTCCGTATAGCATAGCATGCAGTCTATCCTGTTAGCTTGTCTTTACTCATCAGAAAACACATGAAATGATCAACATCATCAAAAGACATATTGTTTGTTCTGTCCCTGATTTTGCCAGACCTGCAAACCTTTTGTTTTTTGGCCAGTTCCATTTGGAAGGCTTGAGCACAAGGTGCAAATAACTTTAGTCTTGTCGAGTTTTCCATTGGGAAGCTTCTTAAAGATAAATTTTCCCTGAGGCAAACCCGACGTCTTTATAGCTGCATCCATGCCAGAACATCACGTTCAATGTGATAGTTTAACAGTACGACTAAACAGGTTGAAAGACTGATTCGTTCTCTCTTACTTAGTATAGACCGAGTTCCCCAACCAACTTTATAAATGGAAAGAAAACTTTGAATAAATTTGACTGTATGATCTAGTTGAATAGTAAAGTGCTTTGAGATGAAATGTGTTGGAAATTGGCACTATATAAATAACCTGAATTGAATTGAATAGGTTAACAGTGTTGGGATCTGGAGATCTGCCACCTTTCTCCAGCAGAGAGCGCTGTGGGTCTCCTGAGCTGGAGCCTTCCTTCACACCTGAGGATCATCAGCTCATCAGGAGACCTCCCTACATAAGCAGCGACCAGACCTGCCTTCAGCGCCGGAGTGTTGACCAGTTTTGATTAGCGGAACCTGAGCCACTACTTGTGTTTTTGAATCTCTGTCTGCTTAGTGAGCAACCTGATCCTAATCAGTATCTGTCCTCTCTGCTCACAGGAAACCTGACTGAACTCTGAAGCTCTGGAGGAGCTCACGTTTGGAAACCTGCCTGCCTGCCCTAGGAAGCCAAACCTGAAGATTCTCAGTCTGAACCTTCCTGTTAGTTCTCAGGGGAGAACTAGGAAAACATCTCAAGGTCTGAACCTCGCTAGCCTGAAACTAAGCTCTGTCGCTGCTGAACTCTCTCTGCTGGAACTACAGTCTCTGGACCCAACCGGTTCCCTCTTTCCATTGAACAGTCTGAACCTCATCAGGTACAAACCAAGATCTAAGACTCTGCCAAGTCCCCGTTGCTATCTGGCTAACCAAACTATCTCTCTGCAGATTACTCTGTGAAACCAGTAACCCGGACCAGAACCAGAACCTGTGCTAATTAACTCTGTGTGCATCTTTAATAAGATGTTAAACTTTTACTCTGCTTCGTGTGGTGTTCTGCATGTGGGTTTGATCACAGAGACCCATCATGAAAAACAGCAATATTTTTTTTATTCCTGATAATTCTTTGCCATTAATGCAGCATGTTAATGCCAATAATGACCCACCACTAAAAAAAACCCCACATACATCACATATAAGAACCATAGGACATATCCTCTTATGATTTCCGAACATGCCCAGAGGTTTTCTTTATCAATACAAATAATTCAACTACTGTCATACAGCAGTAGCTTTTAACACAAACATTCCCAGACACTGACTGATTTTGAAGAGATACTGATAGAGGTAACTCATCCAATCATTACAGCTTACTTATCCAAACATGTTGTGTGTCCTAGCAGTCATGCTGGCAACAAGAGTAGCATGTGATTTAACTCCCATGGGTACACACGAGGTGCAACAGGCATGGAGTGTCAGGGTCTAGAAGCACCCTTGCAGCTGTGAGACAAGCAGGGTCAGCAGGTTAATGAAAACATCAAACAGCTGCCTGAAGAATCCAATTCAATACAGAGCTGGGATAGTCAAGGCTCCCCCAGGACTAGCTTTGAAAACATAAATGATACACACACAAAATATTCTTTGTTTTAAGTCCAGACAGACATTTTCAGGCAAAGGAAAAAAAAAACAAAAAAACATTTAATCTCCCCTTACTATATGGAAATCAGAAAACATAAATAACTTCGGCTTCAAATAGAAATTCTTTCGTTTTAACTGTTGGCTTTTTCATTTGTCTTTATTCTTATGATTTTTTTTTTTGCATTTTTATTAACATTTTTCATTCTATAATGGTTAGTCCTATTTTACAAAATTGACACTTTCAGAAAGATAAACTGAAATTGAAATGCCTCCACTTCCTAATTACTTTTTTAATTGCAGCCCTGACATGTCTATGAACAGTTAGTGTGCATTAAATAGGACTGTGGAGACAGCTTCTCTCGTCAGCTTAATGTACAACTTAGTCAAAACAACTCAGTATGGTCATCTTGCCGCAAAGTGCATTTGCTGTAATGGGGCTGCTGTATATGTTATAAAGTTCACTGTGCAGAAAAAGAGGGTAAGGGTAAAATTTGTTAGAGAAAGTCAAAATTGTATTTTTTTTCCTTCCTCCCCTGCGTTCTACTTTATGGCTTTTATATTGTCCTTCTTTGTAAAACCCTCAAAATTATTCTATATAGGTGCAAACATTTAAAATGTATTTCTCACTTGTTTCTCACTGGTTGTTCTCATTATTAAGAACGAATACCTCTTGAAACCTAGTCAATGTTTCAGTTCTAAACCAACCAAAGTTAAAATGTAAGCAGGCATGGACTGGTAATCGGGCGTACCGGGCATTTGCCCAGTGGGCGGATGTGCTGTTCGGGCCGGCAGACCCGACGTGTATATTAATAATATGTATTATTATCATTATTAATATTATTATTATTATTATTTATTGGCCTCGTTATATTTGCATAATGCATGAAGAAAAATAAAATCCGCAGCGCAAGAGTGTTCCGATCATCCTGCCTTTACCTCAGGCTACTGCAGCCCATTGGTTATCATCCCTGACAGTCTAAAGGGCTAGGTCAATCATAAAGTAGAGAAACAACTTCACTCTCCATTGGAACTTTGTGCAGCGGTGTTCACAGTAGTAATGGATAAGAAACGCAAGGGAGGCACAGAGAAACTGCGCGAAAAAAAGAAACGAGTTCTTTAAACGGACTCTGCGAAATGTGTCAAACTGACTGACATGTTCCCAACAGCAGGCCCTTCATCTGCTCCGGTGTCTGATGTAAAATATAATGGTGGTGGTGGTTGCAGACATCCCAAGTCTCCCGGAAGTTTCGGGAGTCTCCCTGATATAGATAGTTGTTCACGGATGCCCGTGAGTCGGATAAATTATCCCGGATTTTAGACTATGGGAGGTGGTGTTTTTTAATGCCAGTGAGAGCAAGCGGCAGTGCAATAATTCATGCATCATGTGCAGATTAGAACTACTGTGATTGCTGGTGAAACATGTGCAGCGTATCTGTCCAAAGCGATGCTCTGATCAACCAGCGTTCCAGGCGACTGGTTTATCAGAGAGCTGATTGGATCAGTCAGAAAAATAAGCCAATAAGTTTCAGTATACTTTTTTCAGTCACCTGATTTTACAGCAGAATATACTAAAGTGTATTCATGTCTAGTGTAGGTGAAGAATGATGGAGAGTGCATGTATGGGGCACGGTGCAGCCAGTGGCGTCAGCTGACCCAGCACAATAGGGCACCAAATGAAATGCGAGCGCACAGAGCATGTGAGCAAAAAAAATTTTGGGCAATTATTTATTTTATAAAAACATGGGCACAGATTGTCATGATTGGTACTCAAAGAGAAGCCCAATATGCAGAACACAATGGAGGCTGATGAAAAGTTTAACAAGGTTTATTAAAAGTACAATCATATGAATAATGCAACAGGAACTGGTTCTGGTCTGGGGACAGGTTCACTGGAGTCTGCAGGGATGACAGTTCAGTTAGTTCAGGTACTGATGAGTTAAGTGACTTAGAGTTTGCAGAAGTATACCTTGAAGGAATTCGGTTTTCTCTTTGAGAGAGGTTACTGTGGGATCCAGGGACTGATTGTTCAGCAGAGTCAAATAACTGCTTCAGCGTCTTACTTCTGACTTTGAGGGCAGGCCTTTAATTTGGGTTTCCAGCTCTTAGCCAATAGCAGCAATGGAATCCAGAGGAGGGTCTTCAGGTTTGGCTCACGAGGGCAGGTTAGACAGGTTAAGCTCATCCAGAGCTTCACGAAGAGACAAGATTCCTGTGAGGCAAAAACAAGGAAGATTTAGAATCTTATCTCTAGAGAGATAGCAAAGATTCTCAGGTTTACTAGGCTCAGGGTGCTAACCAAACTAGATCAACACTGCGGCGTTGAGGCAAGGTCTGAAGTCAGCTTATATAGGAGTGGATCCTCTGATGATGAGATGTGCCACAGGTGTGTTGGAGGCTCAGCTCAGGAGGACCCACGGCGCACTCTGCTGGAGGAAGGTGGTACAGCTCCAGATCCCAACAGTACCCCCCTCTCAACGACCGCCTCTTGGCGGTCCAGAAGATGTCGACGGGAGGGAGCGCTCATAATCCTCAATCAGGGACGGATCGAGGATGTAAGAGCCAGGAACCAGTTGACGAGGTACTGCCATCCGCGACCTCGCCGATGGGAGTCCACGATCCGGCGCACGGTGAAGGCAGGATGTCCATCGACTTCCAGGGTGGGTGGAGGGGAGTCGGATGGAGGGCAGAAAGGACTGGTGATAACAGGTTTAATCTGGGAGACATGGAACGTTGGGTGTATGCGGAGACTCGGAGGGAGATGCAGGCGTACGGCGGAAGGATTGATGACCTTGGCAACCTTGTACGGACCTATGAATCTCGGGGACAACTTACGGGACATTCCCTTGAGGGGGATGTCCCGAGTGGAAAGCCATACCTCCTGGCCAATGGCGTACTCTGGGGCAGGACGTCTCCTGGAGTCAGCAAATCGCTTGGTGGTCACCGAAGACTTATTCAAAGAAGCGATTGTGTCTCTCCAGACTCGACGACAGCGGCGGATGTGATGATTGACTGATAGAACCGAAATCTCTCTCTCGTCTGCTGGAAAAAGGGGAGGTTGATATCCAAGACTGACCTGAAATGGTGATTGACCGGTGGAAGCAGACTTGAGGGAGTTATGGGCATATTCTATCCAGGTGAGGTATTGGCTCCAGTCAGTGGGGTTGTTGGAGGTCAGACAGCGGAGAGTTGATTCGAGCTGTTGATTCATTCTCTCGGTCTGACCGTTGGACTGTGGATGATAACCGGATGTTAGAGACGGTTTACAGTTGAGAGCAGCACAGAAAGCCTTCCAAACTTGGGAGATGAATTGTGGTCCACGATCTGAAAGGATTTCCTGGGGAATACCATGGAGTCGGAAGACGTGCTTCACTAGAAGCTGGGCGGTTTGAAAGGCCGTGGGAAGTTTCCTGAGGGGAATCAGATGACATGCTTTCGAAAATCGGTCGACAAGGGTAAAAATAGTAGACATACCTCGGGAGACAGGAAGACCAGTGACAAAATCGATGGTGATGTGAGACCAGGGACGAGTAGGAACTGGAAGAGGATTCAATAGACCGGAGGGAGGTTGATGTGAGCTCTTGTTTCTAGCACATATGGAGCAAGCCAAAACATACTCCTTCACATCCTTGTGCACAGTCGGCCACCAGAAACGTCTAGATATCAAGGCGACAGTTCGGCTCACCCCCGGGTGAGCGGAAAACTTGGCTGTGTGCATCCATTGGATCAGGCGGGATCTGACAGAAGAGGGGACATAGGTTCTGTTAGGAGGACCGTTACCTGGGTCAGGTTCAGAAGCCAGGGCAGAGTTTATGAGATCGGAGATCTCCCAGGAAACCACTCCAACAGTACAGGAAGCTAGCAGAACGGGTTCAGGCGTCTCGGAGTGATCAACAGGGTATAGACGAGAGAGAGAATCGGGTTTGACGTTCTTGGATCCGGGTCTGTAAGTTATAATGAGGTTGAATCGGGAGAAAAACAGAGACCACCTTGACTGACGAGGGTTAGCTTGTTTGGCGGACTGGATATAGGCTAGGTTTTTGTGATATGTCCAAACTAAGACTGGATGTTCAGCTCCCTCGAGCCAGTGTCTCCATTCCTCCAATGCGAGTTTGATGGCCAGGAGTTCTCGGTCCCCAACGTCGTAGTTCTGCTCTGCCGGGGAGAGTCTACGGGAGAAAAATGCACAGGGGTGAATCTTTTGATCTGAGTCGAGTTTTTGGGATAACACTGCACCAACACAAGAGTCAGAGGCATCCACCTCGAGGATGAATTGCTTGGCCGGATCAGGTTGGATTAACACGGGGGCTCTGGAAAATAAAGTCTTAAGTTTGTCAAAGGCTCCTTGAGCTTCGGGGGGCCACTGGAAGGTCTTTTTGACTGAAGTTAGAGTTGTGAGAGGTAGAGCTGTTTGACTATAATTCCTGATAAATCGACGGTAGAAGTTGGCAAAACCCAGGAATCTCTGCAGCTGTTTACGGTTCTCAGGTATCGGCCAATCCAAAACAGCTTTTATTTTATCTTCAGATGGCTTAACCTGCCCGCCCTCGAGCACAAACCCTAAAAAGGAGACTGAAGGTTGATGAAACTCGCATTTTTCGGCCTTAACAAAAAGCTTGTTCTCCAACAATCTTTGCAGAACCAGGCGGACATGCTTCTTATGCTCAGAAAAGTTCTTAGAATAAATCAAAATGTTGTCAATGTACACGAACACGAAGATATTCAAAAAGTCTCTGAGGACATCGTTGACGAGGGCTTGGAAACATGCAGGAGCGTTAGTGAGACCAAATGGCATGACCAGATATTCAAACTGGCCCAAAGGGGTTTTAAAGGCTGTTTTCCATTCATCACCCTCTCTAATCCTGAGGAGATGATATGCGTTTCTTAAATCGAGCTTGGTGAAAACAGTAGCCCCTTGTACAGGTTCAAAGGCTGATGCTAGCAACGGAAGTGGGTATTTATTTTTAACAGTTATTTGGTTAAGGCCTCTGTAGTCTATACAAGGTCTAAGAGAACCATCCTTTTTGCCCACAAAAAAGAAACCAGCACCCAACGGAGAAGAAGATGGACGGATTATTCCAGCAGCTAGGGACTCATTAATGTATTTCTCCATGGTTTCTCGTTCTGGTTTGGAAATATTGTAAAGTCTACTGCTGAGAAGGGGAGCTCCTGGTAATAGCTCAATCGCACAGTCATATGGTCTGTGAGGTGGAAGGGACGTAGCACAGACCTTACTGAAGACAGGAGCCAGATCATGGTACTCGGACGGGACAGAAGTAAGATCAGGAGCGTCCATCTCCCCCCTACCTCTAGGAGACCTTACAGCAGGAGCTGCAGAATGAAGGCATGTTTCGTGACATGAGGTCGACCACGACTCAATGTGGCGTCCAGCCCAGTTGATATGGGGATTATGTCGTTCCAGCCACTCAAAACCAAGCACCAGGGGAGAACATGTAGAGGGAAGAACAAAAAATGTCAGAGTTTCACGGTGATTACCTGAGATCAGAAGCTCAAGTGGTTGCGTCTGATGGGTAACCTGATGGAGTCTCTTCCCATCAATAGCTGAGACACTAAGTGGCTTGGTTAAGGGAACAGTTTCGATTTGTAGCTGATGAATCAGGTTAGAGTCTATCAGATTTCGCTCACATCCGGAGTCGATAAAGGCTGACAATGTGAGATTCTGGTCGGAGAAAAATAGGGTGGCTGGAAGCATCAAATGAGGAGATTTTTCAATTTTCAAATGGCCCGTCAGACTCCTCAGATCCTCTGACGGGCCCCGGCTTTTGATTTTGCAGGGCATGAGGCAATGAAGTGGCCAGTCTCACCACAGTAGATGCACATTTTGCCCCTGAAACGTCTTAGTCTTTCCTCAGGGGTTAGCCTTGTGTGTCCAACCTGCATTGGTTCGGCTTCCGTCTCAACCGAGTGAGAAACCTGGACAGGTATAGATAGAGACTGGGTTTTAGGCCTCGGCTTGGAAACAGGTTCTGTGGATACAGAAAAAACAGAAGCATGATTACATGCAGGGGCTGACACAGAAAAACCTTGACTCTTTAGTTTAGAGCTGTTTCTGGCACGAAGTCTGTTGTCCAACCTAATAGTTAGGCGGATTAAATCCTCCAGACTAGCTGGTTCTTCGAGAGTTGCAAGTTCATCTTTGATATCTTCATTTAAGGCCTGGAAATATGCACTTTTGAGAGCACATTGGTTCCATCCGGAAGCTGCGGCTTTGACCCGGAAGTTGATGGAAAAATCCGCTACAGAGGATTTTCCTTGTCTAAGATTCAGAAGAGCTCGAGAGTCTATTGTCTGATCAGAGTCTTGATTAAACACCATGGAAAATTCAGAAACAAATTCAGAGAAAGTACATCTGAAGCTGTCCTCGGAGGCAAACCTTGCCTGCGCCCACTCTAGGGCTCGTCCAGTTAGTTGGGACAAAATAAAAGTTATTTTCTTCTTATCTGTTGGAAAACTGCCAGGAGAATTCTCTAAAATCAGACGACATTGGAACAAAAAACCCTTACATTCCTTCAGATTACCTGAAAACTTTTCAGGGAGACTAGGGTGAAACTCAGGAGATGACGTCACTTCCGGTGAACTTGGAGGCGGAAGTGGATCCGGAACTTGACGTGTAGTTGACGCAGCATTTGCACTGCCCATGCTGCTAGCATAGTTTTGGAGTATTTGGTTTTGGTAATTAACCATAGCGTGTAACTCACGGAGGGTTTGAGCTTGTCCTTGGATCTGAGCGTCTTGTTCCTCAATCCTCTGACGGAGGTGATCTGCTGGGCTTTGTGTTTGGCCGCAGTGTTCTGTCATGATTGGTACTCAAAGAGAAGCCCAATATGCAGAACACAACGGAGGCTGATGAAAAGTTTAACAAGGTTTATTAAAGTACAATCATATGAATAATGCAACAGGAACTGGTTCTAGTCTGGGGACAGGTTCACTGGAGTCTGCAGGGATGACAGTTCAGTTAGTTCAGGTACTGATGAGTTAAGTGACTTAGAGTTTGCAGAAGTATACCTTGAAGGAATTCGGTTTTCTCTTTGAGAGAGGTTACTGTGGGATCCAGGGACTGATTGTTCAGCAGAGTCAAATAACTGCTTCAGCGTCTTACTTCTGACTTTGAGGGCAGACCTTGATTTGGGTTTCCAGCTCTTAGCCAAGAGCAGCAATGGAATCCAGAGGAGGGTCTTCAGGTTTGGCTCACGAGGGCAGGCTAGACAGGTTAAGCTCATCCAGAGCTTCACGAAGAGACAGGATTCCTGTGAGGCAAAAACAAGGAAGATTTAGAATCTTATCTCTAGAGAGATAGCAAAGATTCTCAGGTTTACTAGGCTCAGGGTGCTAACCAAACTAGATCAACACTGCGGCGTTGAGGCAAGGTCTGAAGTCAGCTTATATAGGAGTGGATCCTCTGATGATGAGATGTGCCACAGGTGTGTTGGAGGCTCAGCTCAGGAGGACCCACGGCGCACTCTGCTGGAGGAAGGTGGTACAGCTCCAGATCCCAACACAGATACTTAATGCAAGCACGCAAGCAAATATTTTATGGCACATATTTATTATTATAAAGCATCATAAATAAATTATACAATAAGATTGTTATTTTCTGCATTATGAAATATCTACTGTAGCAGCTCCCCAGCATGTGAATTAAATTTCAGCGGTCTCGACAGGTTCATTGATACAGCGTTTTGCCGGCCTTTATAGGGCCTGTCCTCATTAAGCTGCGGCAGCCCGTGAGGTACATAACAAAGGAAATTTTACAACATGCGATTACAATAAACAAAACAAAATACAAAACAGTGGTAATCAAAACAGACAAATATAATCAAACAATCTGCAATCCTATAAATAATTTACAATAAATATATCCTATAAATAGTTAAATATAAATAATTTACAATAAATAGTTACAAGTTTAAATAGTTAAAGAAACTTAATTTTAATGGTTAACTACCCATTACACTCCCACCAATAATGCATGAACTATTACCCAACAATCATGCATTATTTTAAACCATGCAGATTATTTAAACATATTCGTCTGTGTACATTACGTTTAAATTTCACTTTCTAATAACACTACCAATTTTTGCACCGGTCTTTCTATTACTGAGCTCTTTGAGATAATATCCTTTCCAGATCTCTGTTCTCCTGTTCTCACCTTCACTCTTCGAACCAAACCATCACCATCAATCATCGTTTCCACAACACGACCCAATAGCCACCTATTTCTTGGGAGAAAATCTTCTTTGACTATTACAACATCATTTACCTTTATATTACGCCGAATTACATGCCACTTTTGTCTAATGGAAATATTCTGGAGGTATTCCCTCTTCCATCGTCTCCAAAACTGTTCGACCAGAAACTGTACCCGGCGCCAACGTTTTGAGGAATAAATATCTTCCCTCACAAATGTTCCTGCCGGAGGCAAGGCAGACTCAGATTTCATTTGAAGCAAATGATTAGGTGTTAAAGGTTCAAGAGAAGCTGGGTCATTTATTCCCTTTAATGTTAAAGGACGACTATTAATTAAAGCCATGGCTTCATAAAGGAAAGTTCTTAATGAAGCATCATCAAGTTTTCCTACATTTTGAGAGAGTGTAAAGGCCAACACATTTCGGATGGTGCGTATTTGACACTCCCAAACACCACCAGCATGACTCGCTGATGGAGCATTAAAAATAAACTCACATTGGTTTTCTGCTAGGAAAGACTCCAGATATTTAGGGTCACACTGTTTAACTCATTTCGGGCTCCAACAAAATTTCTTCCTTGATCACAATATATCTGGCGAACAGCTCCTCTCAAACTAATGAAACAACGCAGGCCATTAAGAAAGGAATCTGTGGACAAATCATCCAACATTTCAATGTGAACAGCTCTCGAATAGAGGCAGGTGAACACCAACCCATACCTCTTGTATTCCTTGCGATTTCTTTTAACAACAAAAGGACCAAAACAGTCCATTCCACAGTAGGTAAATGGTGCAGATGCCTCCAAGCGTTGCTTTGGAAGCTCAGCCATAAGCTGTTCTTCCTCTGGTCGTCTGAGCTTCCTGCACTGCACACATTTATGAATCATCTGAGCCACCAACCTGCTGCAGCCAATAATCCAAAACCCCTTTATTCTGAGCTGCATTTGGGTTTGACCTCTGCCTTGATGGCATACCTGAGTGTGACAGTAGGACAGAATAAGATGAGTGATATGGCTGTTTCTTGGCAAAATCAGTGGATGTTTAAAATCTTCACTAAGAGATGAATGTTTTAATCGTCCACCAACCCGCAACAAACCATCTTCCACAAATGGATTTAAATGGAACAGAGGGCTGGAACGTGGAAGGATGTCTCCTCTTTTTAACAGCTTCATCTCTGAGCCAAAGGCCTGGTTTTGTACAAGTTTCACCACTGAATTCATAGCATTTTCACGTTCTTTAACACTCACCACATTTGAATAACATTTGTTTCTGTGTCCAAGTCTTTTGATTCTGGCCATTACTTTAATCAGTGTTGACCAGGATGAAAATCTAGTGCAACGTTCCAGAAAATCTGCAGTCTCATCTGTTATAGTCGCAAATGTCTGAACAGTTTTAACCTCTGGGTCACCAACTAACAGATCAGGACCCGTTAGCCAGTTAGTGGTTAAAATCTCAGAGGCACACAGTCCTCTGGACGCATGATCTGCTGGATTTTCAGTGGTGTCAACATGATTCCATTGATTTGGATTTGTGTTTTCTCTGATTATCTGGACTCGATTTGCCACAAATACATGAAACCGCCGTGCTTCATTATTAATATACGACAACACTACTTGTGAATCTGTCCAGAAAAACTCTGCATCTATCTTCATATCAAGCTCTGATTTCAACCTAGCAGCAACCACTGCAGCTGAAAGCTCGAGACGAGGAATGGTTGTGATCTTCAAAGGAGCTACTCTGGCTTTAGCCATGATCAAAACACAATGGATTTCACCTTTGTCATTCTCAAACGAGAGATAGGAGCATGCACCGTATGCTAGGCTACTAGCATCTGACATTGATACAGCATTTTGCCGGCCTTTATAGGGCCTGTCCTCATTAAGCTGCGGCAGCCCGTGAGGTACATAACAAAGGAAATTTTACAACATGCAATTACAATAAACAAAACAAAATACAAAACATTGGTAATCAAAACAGACAAATATAATCAAACAATCTCCAATCCTATAAATAATTTACAATAAATATATCCTAGAAATAGTTAAATATAAATAATTTACAATAAATAGTTACAAGTTTAAATAGTTAAAAAACTTAATTTTAATGGTTAACTACCCATTACATCTACCTAAACCAAACTGAATTGAATTGGCCCTTTTGTGAACTTCACTGTATATCTCTAATCCACTACTGATGAAGGCACAATTGATCTTCATTAAGCATCTCCCTGAAATGAGTTTTTTGAACTTGGGATCTCTGCGGTTGTAGTGGAGGCGATGGCGAACCGAACAGTGAACATGATGTCAGTGCGGCTGAGGAGAGACATGGCGAGAGAGAGAAAAAATAGATTACTTTGCCCGTCCTGATCCTTGTCTTTTACAAAACTTTTTGAATCACCACCCACAACAAAGCACAAAAAACCAGTTGTGCAAAAGGTATTCACCACTAAAAATGCAACCATCAGGAGGTGGCTCACATATTGTGAGAAACGTCATGCTTGATTTTGTTTTGTATGTATTGCATTTGGAACGACTTCTGACGCAAGGTTGACTGTGACTTTTCTCTCTCTCTCTCTCTCTCTCTCCCTGATCTAAGAATTGTTGCTGTGCTGTGGTGGAGTTTACATTTTACAGTGTTAATAAATTAAGATTTTGGAAGTATTTAAGTGTCCACTCTCACTAATTTCCATGAACCTGGCCTCAAGGTATTGCACAGTTGGTATACACATTCAGTACACCAAAAAAAATGTGGTGGGCCAGTCTAGTCCAAAATGCCAGGGCCGATTTTTTGTCCCAGTCCACCCCTGAATGTAAGTGTTATTTATTACAGTAATGTAACATTTCTTACAGTAATGTAACATTAATAGTTGATGAAAACACTGAAAACCTTTTGACATGTCCCAATAAGATGGGAAACAAGAAAATAATAGCACGGTTTAACAATGCAATAAAACGTTTATCCTCCAGTTTTTGCTTCTTTGTCATGCTTATTTAAATATAAAATATAGCCGTTAAATGCTAGTTTTATTACTAAGCAAAAAAGCAATCTAAACCAACCTGGTTTTAATAAATAACAACTGCCTCCTAGAATACATAACTGAATGTTCCCTAAAATCTAGGACCCTGACGCACCTGGCACTGTTTTTTTTTTTGCCTCGCCGAAGCTGGCTGTTCTGTGGCGGAGGGGTTGATAACGTTCTCTGGAGTGCATGTGGTTGGCACGCAACTTTTTTATCAGTTCATGGATAAAAGCTCTGTGAGACGGTAATGTTCAAACAGCTCCTGAACAAAACCAACGCATTTACTGTATGGCTGCTATATCCAGGAGATTGTATAAGACAGCCTCAGTCCATCTTCTCGTTGTGGCTTTTACAGAATACTTTCAAATAATCTGATCCAACACATCTACTCCGACCTTTGTGTGATTATAGTAAACCACGGCTGTCATGATTTTACTAAGGTTCAGACCCAAATGCAGAAGTTCAAACAGGGAGACCAGGGAAAAGGTTTAACAGGTTTTATTGAAGAGATAATTCAGAGAGAAGTGTTGCTCTGAACACTGCTCAACCGGAAGTTTCCAGAGAAGTTGTTGAATCCTTGACTCCAGTCTGTATGCTGTAATTCCAGTGTTTGTCTGATTCGGTGGAGGGCAGAACAGGGTGTACCCAGAATGCGGTTGTTAGAGGTGAACGGAGAAACCGACTGCCACTCAGATTTCCTGCGGTACTTGAATGGGTCGTAGTGGAGATAAATCCCTTTCTCAGTGCGAAGCTCAAACAATCTCTTGGGGAAAGTGGATCCAAACCCCCTGTTTGAACCCCAGCTCAGTTTGTAGCTCAGTTGATCCTTCCAGGGAGAGAAGGTCAGAAAAAAACAGTTTGCAGGATGACTTCTCAAAACTCGCAAACACTCTGGCGTCGAGATAGTGGCAGTCAGCAGTTTAAGAACGCTCCGTTAATGAGGAAGCCATCAGCAGGTGTGTGAGGAGGCGGACCAGAGCTAGGCGCCTCCTGGTGGGGGAAGGGAGACAAACACAGAAACACAAACACACAGACAGGAGTCCTGACAACGGCTCTGGTTTGGGTTTTGGGCCGCTGAATGTACCGGCTGAGGTGTGTGCAGTGCTATTAAATCTTGAACAAAAGTTTCCCTTTTTTCTGATGGGTCACTGATACGTCTGTCTACCACTGGTGTCAAGTGTTTTACCATTCTTTCACTTCAAAATCTCAGAACCGTCAAAATAACTGCCTTGGGAGTTCTAGTGTTAATGGCAACAGTAGCCAGTGGTTTTTCATGACCACCAATTACTCTTTTAATAACTGTAAAGGAGTTGGTCTGCACCCTGTGTGTTGACTTGCTACATTGGATTGTGTTTAAAGTGGAAATAAAACTAACTTAATTTACGAGATACTGTCTTATCAATAATGATATGACAAAAAATATTAACCTAAAAAATAAAAAACGTACCATTGTTTATAATCTTTTGGTAAAGTGAAATTAAAGACTTTACTTCACTCTGGCTTTACTCTAACAGGCTTTACTCTGTTTGCGGACTGCTAGCCTGCCAGAGTCAAAAGTCTTCTGCTCTAGACAATCTCCACAATCAGCTCCCCAAATGCCTCTTCTGTCCTTAGCACGTATCAAGCTACAAAAGCATAAGCAACAGGATTTATACAATTGAGTGGTTTTGTCTTCTGTCATACCAAATTTCTTAAGTGTTTTAAGGTTGTGAAGTGTAGCTGCTATTACCAATGTATTCAAATGCTGCTACAGAACCAACCGAATCTTGTGACGTCACCGCTTACACTACGTTCACATCAAAAGCAGCAAAGGTGTTGGGATCTGGAGTTCTGCCACCTCTCTCCAGCAGAGGGCGCCCTGGGTCTCCTGAGCTGGAGCCACCTTCACACCTGAGGCTCATCATTCTATCAGGAGACCAGCTACATAAGCAGCGGCGTGACTTCTCTTCAGTGCCAGAGTGTTGACAGTTATGGTTAGCGGAACCTGAGCCAAGCCTTATCAGAACCTCTGACACTCTAAGGAGTAACCATTGATCCTAACCCGCTTTGTCTTCTCTGCTTTCTAGACCTGCCTGCTTCCCCAGTCAAGCCAAACCTGAAGAACCTCAGCCAGCATCTGTTTCAATTTTTTCAATTCAATTCAGTTTATTTATATAGCGCCAAATTCACAACACATGTCATCTCAAGGCACTTTACAGTTCAACCAGATCATACAGTCAAATTGATACAAGGTTTTCTATCCAAGGAAAACCAGTTGATTGCATTGACTCATTGACTCAAATACAATCCCTCACACTAAGCATGCTTGCAGCGACAGTGGAGAGGAAAAACTCCCTTTTAACAGGAAGAAACCTCCAGCAGAACCAGGCTCAGTGTGAGCGGCCATCTGCCGAGGCCGACTGGGGTTCAAGGAGACAGAAGCAGAGATACAAAAAGCAGCTGTAAAAGGCAGCCCCGTCCAGGAAACACACAGCCAGGCAGACGAGCTCCAAGGCAGCTCCCATGCCAGAGGATGAAGAGAGCACATCCACCCAGCCACGGCCAGAGAAACAGGACCACACTGGAAAACAGGCCGATCTCCAACATCTACAAACAAGGGTGTTGATGGAAGCAGCACAGCTGATGTTTCTTTCCTGGATGACGTCACAGCCAAACAGGAACAGACGAGGCAAAGCTACTCTGAGGAAAAGCAGAGAGAGCAGAACGTTAGAGATTGAACTAACAGATTCTGCAGAATAGGAGAACAGAGAGAGAATGAAGCAGAAAGATGAAATGGGGGTCCCTATGTCCTCCAAAAGTCTAAGCCTATAGCAGCATAACTTTAAAGACAGCTCAGGATAACCTGAGCCACCCTAACTATAAGCTTTATCAAAAAGGAAAGTTTTAAGCCTAGTCTTAAAAGTAGACAGAGTGTCTGCCTCACGGACTAAAACTGGTAGTTGGTTCCACAGGAGAGGAGCCTGATAACTAAAAGATCTGCCTCCCATTCTACTTTTAGAAATTCTAGGAACCACTAGTAAACCTGCAGATTGAGAGCGAAGTGCTCTGTTAGGAACATAAGGAACAATCAGATCTCTGATATAAGATGGAGCTTGGCCATTTAAGGCTTTATATGTGAGAAGGAGGATTTTAAATTCAATTCTTGATTTAACAGGAAGCCAATGAAGAGAAGCCAGGATAGGAGAGATATGATCTCTCTTTTTAATTTTCATCAGAACTCTGGCTGCAGCATTTTGGATCAGCTGAAGGCTTTTAACTACAGTTTGTGGACTTCCTGATAGTAAAGAATTACAATAGTCCAGCCTTGAAGTAACAAATGCATGGACTAGTTTCTCAGCATCACCCCTGGACAGGAGATTTCTAATTTTTGCAATATTCCTCAGATGAAAGAAGGAAATTCTAGAAACCTCTTTGATCTGGGATTTAAATGACAGGTCCTGATCAAAAATAACACCCAAGATTTTTTACTTTATTATCTGAAATCAGTTTAATCCCATCCAAATGAAGTGACTGGCTAATCAGCTTCTTTTTCAGAGACTCTGGTCCAAAGACTATAACTTCTGTTTTGTCTGCATTCAGAAGCAGAAAGTTAAGAGTCATCCAGGTTTTTATGTCTTCAAGACATGCCTGTAATCTATGTAATGGGTTAGCTTCATCTGGATTTATAGACAGATATAGCTGGGTATCATCAGCATAACAGTGGAAATTAATCCCATGCTGTCTAATAACTCTACCAATTGGGAGCATGTATAAAGTAAAGAGAATTGGTCCTAGCACTGATCCCTGTGGTACTCCACAGGTAACCTTTGAGCGTGTTGAAGATCTATCATTAACATAAACAAACTGAATTCGATCAGATAGATAAGATTTAAACCAGTCTAGTGCTGTTCCTTAATTCCAACAAAATATTCAAGTCTTTCTAAAAGAATATTATGGTCAACTGTATCAAATGCAGCACTAAGATCCAACAGGACGAGCACAGATACAAGTCCATTATCTGAGGCCATGAGAATATCATTAGTGACTTTCACCAGAGCTGTTTCAGTGCTATGATGAGCTCTAAAGCCAGACTGAAACTCTTCAAAAAGTTCATTATGGTGTAAGTGGTCGCAAACTTGTTTGGCAACTACTTTCTCAAGAATTTTGGATAAGAAAGGAAGATTGGATATAGGTCTATAATTAACCAAGTCATCTGGGTCAAGAGACGGTTTCTTAAGCAGAGGTTTAATTACAGCAACCTTAAAAGCTTTAGGTACATATCCCTGTAACAGAGATAGATTAATCACATCTAAAATGGAGGAGGAGATCAAAGGGAATAACTCCTTAAATAACCTGGTTGGAACTGGATCTAACATACAAGTTGAAGGCTTAGATAAAGACAATAATTTTGCTAATTCAGAAAGTTCAACTGGATCAAAGCAGTCTAAACCCGGTTCAGATTCCATGACTACCTCAGGTACAATCGCGGATAGAGGAGTGCTTATGATCTTATTTTTAATAAGATCAATCTTATTTATAAAGAATCCCATAAAATCATTGCTGCTAAGAGCAGGTGGAATGGACGGTTCAACAGAGCTATGGCTCTGGGTGAGTTTGGCAACTGTATTAAAAAGAAATCTAGGATTATTCTTATTCTCCTCTATTAATGAGGAGAAGTATGCTGCTCTTGCTTTACAAGGGGTCCTCTTATACAGCAGTAAACCATTTTTCCAGACTAGGAAGGACTCCCGCAGGCCTGTGGAGCGATATTTTCTCTCCAGTTTCCTAGCATTTTGCTTCAAAGTACGCAGCTCTGCATTAAACCAAGGAGCAAGCTTTCTATTTTCAACGGTTTTCATTTTCAAGGGAGCTGCGTTGTCTAAGGCAGTACGCAGAGAACTAGCAACCCCATCAACAAAATCATCAACCTGTGAAGGGGAATAAGCTATGCTTTTGCACTCTGCAGCACTGCTCAGCGACACAGAGGAGAGAGAAAGTGAAGCAGATTCTTTAAAATTTATAACTGCACCATCTGATAAAGATCTACTAAAATTGAACCTTCTTTTGGGGGAGGAGAACTCTGTTAAAGTAATCCTGAAGGTTATTAGAAAGTGGTCAGAGAGGACAGGGTTGTGAGGAAATACTGTTATTTCTTCACATTCTATGCCGTATGTCAGCACAAGATCCAAAGTATGAAGATGAGAATGTGTGGGACTATTCACATTTTGAACAAAGCCAATAGTGTCTAAGATAGCATTAAAGGCTGCTCTTAAGCTATCGCCTTCAATGTCAGCATGGATGTTAAAATCTCCCACTATGATGACCCTGTCAGTATTTAATACCAAATCAGAAAGGAACTCTGAAAACTCATCTAAAAATTCAGAGTAAGGACCTGGCGGACGATACAAAGTTACAAAAAGAAGAGGTTTTCTTGCCTTGAAATTTGGATGAGGGAAATTAAGGGTTAAATGTTCAAAAGAGTTGTAGGTATTAACTGTTTTGGGAGTAATCAGTAAGTCAGACTGGAAGATTGTTGCTACTCCTCCTCCTCGCCCAGAACTTCTGGGTATGTGAAAATTTAAATAGCTTGAAGGAGTTGCCTCGTTTATGCTCACATAATCCTCTTGCTGCAGCCAGGTTTCTGTAAGGCAAAACAAGTCAATGTGATTATCACAAATCAAGTCATTAACTAGCAGACTTTTAGAGGAAAGAGATCTTATGTTAAACAGACCGCATTTAATTGTTTTAACTTTTTCCCCAATTGGAGTTATTTTGATTTTAATTAGATTATCATGATTTACTCCTTTGGGAATCTTTGCTAATTTATTAGATATTGGTCGTGGGCAAGACACTGTCTGGATGGAGTAAAGAGTGGGTAACAGTAGAGAAGCTGCAGAGATGTGTGTTAAACTACAACTATGCTTCCTGGTCTGCACCCTGGGTGGTCAGGGTTTTGGAGGACTAATAAATGTGGCCAGATTCCTAGAAAGAAGAGCTGCACCATCCAAAGTGGGATGGATGCCGTCTCTCCGAATCAGACCAGGCTTTCCCCAAAAGGATTTCCAGTTCTCAGGAGAGAACTTGGGGGAAGCGCTTAGGTCTGAACCTCTAGTCTGAAGTCAAGCTCTGCCGCTGCTAGCACTCTGCTGAACCCTCAACCTCTGGATCCCACTGGTTCCCTCTCTCACCGCGTCAGTCTGAATTCCTTCAGGTACTATACAGTATCGGACTCTGTCAAGACTCCACTGGTTCCTGGCTAACCAAACTATCCCTTCTCTACAGAGAACCCTGTGAAGTCTGTCCCGGACCTGAATCATTATCAGTGCAATTATTGTGTGCTTACTAAATAAACTGTTGAACTTTTACCCAGTCTCCGTGGTGTGTTCTGCATTTGGGTTTAACTCCTAGACCCAACATGACAAAAGGCAGCAAAAACGTTCGTGCTGCTTCATTTTTTTATGCTTGTACAAGTTTAATTTTGGGGCTGATTCGCATTGGGCGGAGCTACTCTATCCTTTCTTTGCCTGTAAGAATGGCAGCTATATATGCTGTGATCAGTGGGAATAAGGTATTTTTATTATGTTTTTAAGTGAGAAAGTCCACTTTCAGATGCTCCAACGATCACGACGCGCTGCTTCAGCTGCTCAGAAACCTTCAAAATGCGCTGCGGGACCTTTTGCTGCGCCTTGATGTGTGTCAACCATGACTTTGCATGTAAACTAGCTGCTTCTGCTGCCTTTGCTGCTATTGGTGTGAACATAGCATTAGAGTACTGCAACCCTTGGCAAAAAAAAAAAGCTTCATTTTTTCTTTTATACATTTATATATTTTTCATGTTTGTAATATATTTACTGACAATAGTAAGACACAATCTTGTAAATTAAGTTTGTTTGGCTGTTATATTTGCACTTTAGGTCATTCTAAATAGATTACTACATTTACTGTTATTACTGTGTTACTGTTACCGTTATTTACTGTTTTTATTTATAAAAAAAAAAATAGGTAAGTTAATATTGAACCTCCCTCCCCCATCTCTTTTATGGTTTCAGTGTTCTCTATATAATGCTTAAAAAATGTTGGATGTGCCTAAGACTTTTTTAACGTTAACCTTTGAATATATTCTGAAGTTTCCAGACTGACAAACTAGGGTAAAATATCCCTCTAATTGGTGTAGTTGTAAGAAAGCTCAGAGCTGAATTAAATTCAAAATACAAAAGAATCTATGGTTGCAATTTAATCAATGCCTTTGATTGTAAGCGGTGGCCACAGAGCGCCTCACAGACACATCTGTAGATGAATGCAAAATCAGTAGGAATAGAGGTTGTTTTGTTGATGCAATGAAGCTCTTCTTGATTAAAAGCAGCAGGTTGTGACATAAAAGATAAAACTTAGTAGTCCTGAGATAATGTGTTTTGCTTGTGTTTGTTTCTTTTTTTATAGGACTTGTGTGTTAGAGTATCTGCTTTCATATAAGGTTTACTACAGTTTAAAATGTGATCAGATGAAATCCAATAAATAGTTAGTGCCTAGTTTATCAAGTAACTCATGAAAAAGCTACAAAGCTCATTTATGCCTTTTGCCTTTTTGAAATTGGTAAGAAAAAACAAAACAAAACAAAGGGTTTATAAGAAAATGTTCCAATTTATGAATTTCTTAGGAGGAAAACATTAACAATGCATGTGTTATCACTGTATCCTTGTGCTTGGAACCTTATGCACAAATTCCCACCAATCATAGTCGTTACTGGTTGCTCGTTGAATCACTTTATTCAACTAAGTTAAAGTTAGCATACTACAATGTTAGGTTTCTGTTAGTGGGGTTTGTTTTTTGTGTTTTTGTTTCCAACTCCAGATGGTGCTCTTTCCCCGTTCTGGCTTGGAGGGTGGCTCCGGATTTTTCCTCCTCACCTGCGGCTTGTTGGGTTGTTACCAGAGGAGTATAAGATCTACGG
This sequence comes from Cyprinodon diabolis, assembly GCA_030533445.1. Taxonomy (NCBI): domain Eukaryota; kingdom Metazoa; phylum Chordata; class Actinopteri; order Cyprinodontiformes; family Cyprinodontidae; genus Cyprinodon; species Cyprinodon diabolis. The sequence continues at coordinate 21,104,693 of CM060064.1, forward strand.
ACTGTCACCACCTCGATGACAGAGTGTTTGCCAGTATTGGGTACTCTAGCCTCCTGAGATTAGCTGAGTCTAATTCATGCCTTTGTCTCTCTGAGCCTAAGCGTTGCCTTTGTCTCTTTTGTGTTCTCCGGTAGGAAACCCTCCTGATCCACTGGATAAGCCCGGTCCTTCTCCTCCCTTGGAAGGAAAAACGTTTGTCTCTCTCTGAGCAAGGGAAAATCTTAATCTAAGCCGTTCAAGCCCGCCTCTGGAAAACCCAGTGACAGTCCTTTCCTTTGCTCCTCTGGACCTAAATCTAGTCTGCCTGTCCGCCCTCCAATGAGTTCTGCACCTCTGGACTAATTCCCCCACAAACAGGACCCAAGGATCACCAAGGATGAAGCATTTGTCATTGTCCTTGGAATTTAACTCAGTTGGTTGTTATGGGTAACTTTTAATGGCACGGAGAGGCTGTTATCAGGCTTGTGTAAGAAAAGTGAGTGAAAACAGAGTCTAAGGAGCTCGGTGTAAGTCTTGAAATCAAGAGCAGTTATTATGAATAAAGCATGAAAGAGTAATCAATAACCTCATTGTCATCTTCGAGTGCCTCACCACTCTTGGTCAATACGGAGTGTTAGTTAACACAGACAAAGCTATCACACCTGATACCACCTCAGAGACGTTGTTTGTTTTATGAAGAGAGAGGACGGGAATTGCATGACATCTCTTTCTCCCCATGCTGGTCAATGATCCTTGATCATCTGGAGAGCAGAAATCAATTACTGCTTCAGTATCCAAAGAGCAAAACTCACTGCAAGATTTATTTGGTTAATTAGCCTGAAGGGGTGGGGGAACAATAAAAGATGCAATCACAGTTTGCACTTTTTCTTCCCTCCCTACTATCTTTCTGTTACATCAAGGGGCTGATAATGAACTGAAAGAGTCATTGGAGTGGGATTAGAAATAAATATTTCATAATTATAAAAAAAACTGGAGAAGAATTGCTCAGATACACCGTTGGTAACTAAGTTAACAGATAATGATGAAATCTGATGAAAATAAATCTACACAGCAAATCCAACATGCTCAAATTAACACTGTCAGATTTGATTTTAACACTCTTGAAGTGTCTATATGGGTCCACACCAGAGAGAGTTAATTTGACTCTTTTTTGAGGGTTGGCCCCGTAACTCTTATTTAGTGTTAAAAAAATAAATCTTTCTGGAGTTGATAATTTAACACTTAATTACACCAACTCGGTGTTAGAATTGGAATATTAACACTCTCATAGAATGTTTTCCTAACTACATAGGAGTTATTCTCTAAAACTAAATGCTGGAAATTTTACTTTTCTGAACATATAAAAATCCCTTGGGAAAAATAAATAAAGAAAGAAGCAATGTTGGTTCTTTTCAGCAAATATTTATTCCAAAAGTGCACCACAATTAGAAAATGTTTTTTCAAAACATGTAACAATGTGGAACAATATGTACATACATGTTCTCACTTTTATTAGAATATTGCCTGTCAAAAGGTCTGACATAGGTGAGCTTCCTCAACAGAACAAATTATTGTTTGAACAGCACTTTCAGAAAGACCAGAAGCTTGTAAGTGAGCAACAACAGATCCACACATTCCAACAAGTGACTTCTGTGTAGTAACAGTGGGAGTTACACAAAGGGACACGTATTTGTCAAAACTGTAATAACATGGCAAAATTACATATATGGGGAGTTTCAGACAGAATACATACATAACCATTTTTTGAGTATAGATCCTAAAGATATGGAAAAAGAGTTGCAATCCCCAGGGCATAGTTAGTCCGAACACTTATGGGTGGGATCCTCCTTTTGAAAACAAAAAGAAGTATCACTACTCTGGTCAGTGAATACGGATTTCTTTGATCATCAAAAGAGTTATACCCATGAGATTCTATCATATCTGCGACCAGTATGTTGACCATTTGCAGACGAGTCGCATCTGAGAGCGTTTTAGTTTTTTGATATTCGTTGAAGATTTCTTCATCCTTTGGGTTTGACCTCAGGACTGTATACACCATCTGTAAAACAAAAATACATATTCTGATTAACCTCCAGTAGCTGGCCCAAAGGCTCCTGCTTTTAAAATTAATATCAACACCAATAACTGGCTATAGGCTTTGCTTCTGACCTGTTTTGCATCATCACGATCAAGCTCTTCTTGGCCCTTTTTTCTGTTCTTTGTACTTTTGAGGATAAGAGTTGAATCCGAAGAACAAGAAGAAGCAGGGGATGAGGAATGGTCTGACAGTGAAACTGGTGATGTTGGAGTGACAAGAGGGGTGGCCTGCACTGATGATTGTAATTCATCTTCAACCAAACTGATCTCAATATCTAGAAAATAACACCAAAAATCCATGTGCATAAATTACAATTAGACTAATGCACAACAAAATAATTGTATTTGATATGTATTCGACAGTATTCTTTAACTCAAAGAAAGAAACTTGGGTAGGATTTTTTTTTTTACATTGCACCAATATTCAAATATGAATTAAACATCATAAAGGAATTTACTCCAGATTATTATGAATCAGTTTTACCTGTTGCTAGCTGCTTTCGGTATCCAACCCTGAAAGCTCGAACCCCAGACCTTAGAAGTTCAAAATGTCTGAGTCAACTTCAGTGTCCGAGGTATCAGTCAGGACGAGGACACCTTCTGTGAAGAGCTGAAGCTCACAGCAGAATTTAGCCGTTACTGAAAAAAAGAAAACTGAAATTAAATTTAACTAAAACATAAAATAAAGCCTTATTATAAATTAGTCACATTGGAGATTATTTTACACCACTTTAAATTTCATATGAATACAAACCATCTTGAAGAAACTGGGAGTAATAAAAGCATTCATCACTTTGTGGAACTTTAATGTACTTTTGCACTCCCCTATATTCCACCTTTACAAGCATCTCCTGTGAGGAAATCTAATAAAGATTATTTTTGCACTACTGAACTGCATAGACAATCAGTAAATTAATTGTTACTTCTGTAAAGCCAGTCATTTTGACATACATACAACTCTGATCAATTCACAGGTTGGATTTTAGAGGGTAGTAGCATGTTTACTTTTACATAATCACATTGTTTTTTTGGAGGTTAACTTTTAAATGCACAAAATAATTGGCTACACTACCCACCACTGACTATATGGCATATATATATATATATATATATATATATATATATATATATATATATATATATATATATAGGGCTTTTTTTGAGAACCTAAAACTTGTGCTCGAATTGTACAACAATTGACACAGTCATTATTACCTTAATAAATTTAAATCATCAATCTTTGCCAATTTCCACTTCAATACTTTGCTTTGTAACAAATTCTGAAGGGAACTAAATTTAAACTAAAACATATTTTCATGCACTGCAGAGGAGATTCATTTCTGCAATTCAGCTGCCGTTTACTGCATCGATTTTTATGGGAGACAGTCTTCAGATAGATGGGGATTCACATAGCTCTATGTGTTGACGATAACATTTCCCGAATGATTCTTTTAGGTGTAGCTATGTTGATGAGTTTAGCCAACAAATACATTAAATATTCGTCTGCAAACCTTTTTTTAACACTATAGTTACAAAGATCACTAGTTAGCTAAACATGATTAGGCTATCACCGAAGCAATGTAGCTAATCCAACGTAGCAAATGTCTATCACACGGCTCTATTTTGACTCAAACAACGCCATAGAGTTAGAAAGCAAATGAAATATTTAAACCATCTGAGAGAAATTACTTACCAGGCTGGGTAAACGGGTCTGAATAACAGTAAATTCTCCAAGACCCCTCTCAAATTTTCCTCAGCTTCGTTCGGTACCTGTAGCATTGGAGGCGGAGTCTGTGAATGTACTCTTTGGGTGTCAAATCCACTGTAGGAGTTCAGAGTTGATAGACGAAGTGTTATTTTTTTCCATTTTAACACCTCCAGATTTAGTATGTAACACTATTTATTTAACACTCTGTTTTAACTCGTAATATGTGACACCTCAGAGTTATATTTGTTTAATATAACTCTATTAAGAGCTAAATTAACACTGCCTTTGAAGAAAGTCTACTAACACCCTATTATTTAACACTTTTGAATTTGCTGTGTAGCCACTTTAGTAAATTGATATAAAGGCATTGGTGTGTGAAACAATATTTAAAAAGGAAAAAAATATTTTATGAAATTCAGTCAGAATATTTTATTTGTGTTCAATATCTCCTCTGATCTATTCAAACTATTTTTTTTGCGTTTAAGAATTCCTTTTCTCATTATAATTATGCAGTGCTGTTTAAAACGATTTATACATAAAAAGTGTGGCACATTGTTGGTACCAAAAATGAAGACTAATGTGCCCCCAGCAGTGCCTTCTTCCTCTGTACAGGAAGCCATATACATTCTAATTCAGGTAGTGAGCAGGGATCAGCAAGTTCTGTTTACCCAAGCAAGTAGGTCTCATAGGAACACTTCATCTTGGTAATAACCAGTAGATTCAGAGATCTAGAACCCAGGTTGGTTGAGGTGTACCCCATGGAGAAGTGGGGGGGGGGAGGGGTTAGGCTTGATTGTTACAACAACAAGGGGAATATCTTAACCTCAGTCTGGGATTTGTTAAAACTACATCTAATTTGTTATGGTTAAACAAAACATCCATCTATTGATCTCATGCTACATCGGTCCGATGGATGGAGTGTGAGATCGTAGATGAGGAGAAATCAATGGCTCCAGCCTTATCAAAATATTACACTTTGTTCTTAGCTGAAGGACATCGTACTCATTCTATTCCCAAATCTTTGCCACGTACAAAATGAAGATTATAACTGTATATCCAAACAGAGGAACTGACCTAATTAGATAAACATCAGTTCTGACACGTAAATGTGAGCTAATATTAATGTGTAATAAACTCACCCATCATCAATGATAATTATCCTAACACTTAAAAGATAGGTTGAATGAGTTTAAAGTATGCTGATGAAGGTTCTCAGTCATCCAGGTCATAGTCATTCCGTAAAAATTCAAAAAATATCCACTGGACTTTGGACTTCAAGATTTGAAGACGTTTCGCCACCTCTCCAGGAAGCTTTCTCAATTCAAATGTGAGTTTAAAGTACTGTAGTTTTTGAACAGGCAAGACCTGATGTGGTCCTGATGCTAAAAATATGATCCACGACAATAGGCATTATTTAAATTTTCACAAAGAACATAAAGACTTAACAAATCCCAAAACTGGGTTTAATATAGTCACTCTTTAGACTAGAAAAGTATAATCCAGGTTTGAGGAGTCTGAATACTGCTGTATTTTTAACAAAAGAGCATTTTAAAGATGCTCAAGGATGAGAAAAGTGGTGGAATAACCATTCAGTTGTTTCTCAAATTGAAAACTGCATTCCTAAAAAATTTCACAACCTGGATTTAATTAAGCAAATAGGTAAGAGCCTATCATTGGATAATTACCACACTGGCAAACCATGTTTTAGCTGGTAACTAGCAGTGGTGGACAAAGTACTCAACAGTAGTATTTGATTATTGATACTTGTAGTATATTTGTAGTATCGTATAATACAAGTGAGTATTAATATACAGTACAGACCAGCTTAACTAGAGAATGGCAAGAATGTGCTAAGCAGTAATCAAAGCATAAGGTGGCTACTTTGAAGAACCTAAAATATAAAACATATTTTCAGTTGTTTCACACTTTTTTTGTTAATTATATAATTCCACATGTGCTAATTCATAGTTTTGATGCAGTCTGTGTGAATCTTCAATTTTCATAGTCATGACAATAAAGAAAACTCTTTGAATGAGAAGGTGTGTCCAAACTTTTGGTCTGCACTGTACGTTGTATTGTCAAGATTTATATAATTTTTGACTTCTTGGTTTTACTCTTCCTTGTTATTCGCTTTTCACCATTTTTGCTACTATTTATTCCTTGGTCTAATTTTAATTAGTTATTCTTTTTTCTTTATGTTCTTTTCTTGTAGTTATCTTTTTCATGGCTTCAGTTATCTCAAGGCCCTTCTCTTATTCTCTAGTTTTCCCCTTAGTTATTCCTTATTTTATAGTCATTAGTTTTATTCCCCTTTAGCATAATTTTTTTTTCTAGTTACAGTTAAACCCTTTTTTCCCTGGTTATTCTTTGTTGCCACCTAGTGCCCTTTTCCTTTCCCTTAGCTCCTTTCTAGCTACTTCTGTCCACACCTGCTCCCAATTAACGGATTACTCCACTCTTTGTTCTGTCTCCCATATATAATCTTCTTCTGCAGTTCATCGTTGCTGGATTCTGTCTCCCTGTTTTGGTTACTGTTTTCCATTTCTGTTGGTTATTGTGATAATTGTTTTGCTGCTACCACATCAAATGAACTTGCAAGAACTCATCTCTGCCTCATCATGCATTTGGATCCTCAAGCAACTTCCACCCAACCTTGACACTGGAAGCACATGATTAAAAAACTAAAGAATGAGCTGCATTGATGGACATTTTTTTTTTTTTTTTTTTTACATTTATTACTTTAGGTGAGACTTTTACAGCCTCTTTTTTTTTACCTTCCTCTTTGGCACCCAACAAGCTACTTTATGGGATACCTAAGCACAACTGCTCAGATGGACCCAATTGTATTTGAACCAAGAGTATTGAATACGGCAGACATTGTTTAATGGGCATGTTTCATTATATTTTGGTCATGAAAAGATGTAAATCTTAATAATCTTTAATTTTTTGTTGGTAAATAATTACATAGCTGACTTTCCCCAAAAAGACTGTGTTTGGTGTTGAGATTATAAGTAAAACCAACTGTGAGATTATAAGTAAAACCAACCTCAAATACAATCTCAAATACATTGTTCTTTTAAGATCTTTATTGCAGTTTGAAACATATTATATGAGTGTATTTTTTACCAACTGTTTAATAAACTATACACATTTATGAACATAGTAATTAAAAGAACCACTGCTTTGCTATTGGTGTCGGGTTTAAACAGCTCGCCATCATGTCTAAAACTGGCATGTGTTGCGGTATAAATACCGTCCGGTCAGTTACTTCAGTATCACGTGTGTTTAAGAGGAATTTTCTGCACCATTACATGTGCAAAGAGATGTTCTAGTCTACAATAGCTTAGGGAGCCAACCAGGTGTCATTGATGGGGCCCATTAAGAGCAGTGTTGGAAAAGTTCTCTTTCTACGTGAACTAGTTCAAAGTTCAGTTCACACATTTTAAAATGAACTAGTTCAGTTCATAGTTCATAATTCAAAATTTTGAACTAAGTTCACAGTTTCAAAAAATGAACTAGTTCATAGTTCTTTTTTTTCATGTATTGCTCAATTACACCATAGCCTACTGTAGAACCACAGACAGCAATTATTTTATCAGTTGTAACACTGAAACTGTGCGTCAGATTTCATCTTCATTTCCGGTTTTGAATCCTTATCCAACCAGGGTTTACATTAGCATTGAGGGGACAGCATTTCCCCATTGTTGTTTTAACGCTTTGTTGCTGTCCATTCACTTCACACTAGTAGCAGTTGCAGCTTTCATTACTACAGTATATTCTCAAAAACATCAGGAAAAATGTGCTGCTTGAATGGTCTTTTTTATGAGGAATTATTAAAAGAAAAACAGGAAAGTAGTCTTTAAGGTGCAAATGTTTTAATTTTAATATTTTTTTCCATTTGAAATTCCATTTCAGTACATATGCCGTTTCAGATTTGCTTTGGATGTTACTGAAGTGCGGATTTTTTTACTGAAAGCCGGCGGGCAAAGTTTGCAGAGAAATGTAAGATTGTTGCCATCATCCTCACCGACCACCTGGTCATAAAACTGTTTTAAGTGATCATACTGCTGCTTTGTCGCATCCACGGTCGCCTCCATGCTGCATTTTGTTTTGATGACGCACGCGGCTGTAGGCTACGACACTGGTTGCTGGTGTTGCCAGATTGGGTGTTTTTCCCGCTACATATTAAGGCCTGTTTACGGTGTGATTTAGCCGGGGTTTGCCTGGAGGGCTCTATAGAAATCTGGCAACCTATTGAACGAAGTTGAACTGAGAGAGCGTGCCGTTCACAGACACCAGAATGAACGAGTTCACAATAACGTTCATCAGGCAGTAATACGGTACGTTCAGTTCACGTTCGCCCAAAATATGAACAAGTTCATGAACTTTCGTTCAATGAATGCGTTCAGGCACAACACTGCCTAAGAGGTCGTGGGCCCGTAAGCAACTGCTGTCACTGCTTAGAGATGGATACGCCATTGAACTCCACATAAATCAGAAGCAGAGCAGATAACTCAGACAGCAAGTCAGTTTATAAAAAGAAAAGTGGATATGGTCAAGTAAATAGTGAAGAGTACATGTATTGCATTTTCTGGACCTTTAATACATGTACAGTATATATGTAATGCAAAGTTCGGTTAATAAAGACAATAGTTATTAGTTATAATAATAAATATGAGCATTGAATAAATAAATAACTGAAAAGCAAACTATTTTAGCTGACTTACCAATGATAGATACAAAGTCAACAAGATATGTTGATTAGTTAGAGAGCAGGCATAGGTAGCACCGAAGAAATAACCACTTTACTCATTTATGTCATGATTGGTTTAATATCAAACCCACATGCAGAACACAAAGGAGGCTGGGTAAAAGTTTAACAGAGTTTATTAAAGATGTTTGACACAAAAGACATGAACTGGATCTGGAACAGGTCCGGGTTGGGTTCACTGAAGTCTGCAGAGATTGATAGATTGATTAGCTGGGCAGACAGATGATTAAAGAGTCCTTTTAGATAATTCTGATTCTACCTTGACGGGGTCCAGGCTTCTCTTGTTAGAGAGGGAACCGTTGGGTCCAGAGACTGTTGGTTCAGCAGAGTACTCAAGCAGCTGCAGCGTCTAACTTCTGACTTTGAATGGCAGACCTTGATCAGAGTTTCCAGCTCTTCACAGAGAGCAGCAGGGGAAATCCAAAAATAGGAATCTTCAGGTTTGGCTCACCAGGGCTGGAAGGCAGGTTAAGCTCACCCAGAGCTTCAGGCTTGAGACAGGTTTCCTGTGAGCAAAGACAGAGGCAGATTAGAATCAGTTTTCTCACTTGAGATGACTAAGATTCTTTCTGGTAACAGAGGCTCAGGTTGCTAACCAAACTAAGGTCAACACTGTGGCGTCGAAGGAAGGTCTGGCAGCTGTTTATGAAGGGAAGGTCTCCTGATGAGTAGATGCGTCTCAGGTGTGCTGGAGGGCTCCAGCCCAGGAGACCTACAGCGCACTCTGCTGGAGAAAGGTGGTACATCTCCAGATCCCAACAGTTTACTGTTCTATTTAAAGGTATAGTGGAGGATCTTCGTAATTTTTTTTTACATTTTATTTTATATAAATTTATTTATGCTTTTTCAGAGTTAAAGATCCAACACAGAAGAAAAAAAAAAGAAAATAACAAAAAGTAAACGCATACAACAGTATACAAGAGTCAAAGGGAACAACAAACCTTTCTGGAGACATTGCATCTAACAGTTCATCATAAAACACGAGATATCAATAAAAGATGAAGCAATAAATTATAAGGACAGTAATAACAATAATAACGAATAAGAAAGAAAAAAAAAGTACAGGTCCAGATGAGTACGACAGTCATTTTAACCCATTATTTTGTATGTATGTATTAAAAGGACTCCATGAGGATCTTTGCAAATTCTGAAAAGAGCCACCCTCTCCACTTTAAAAAATGCACAGGCACATCCCTGTATTTTTCAAATATCCATTACTGTAAATATATCCATAGCTGTATATTGGTTATTTATTCTCCAGGTACATAATACTTATATTGTTAAAACACTTTACAGTAAAGTATTTCATTTGTTTATTTTTTAACTCTTCACTCTCATTTTTTTCTTATACACTTTTATAAGGTCCACACTTGTGAGACATTTTTTTTATAATCCTTCATCTAAACACAAGAATTTCCACATTTTGGGACAATAAAGGGATTTCTATCTGTTCTATTGTTATTGTAAAAACACACAGAAGGACTTTATTTACTAACCAATTAAGAAAGAAGCAAAACACACACCAAAAAACAAAGGATCTGGTAAGGATAAGGAATATGTAAACCAGCTTATATAGATGCTAATAAAGCCTCAGTTTAAAATTCAAACTGTGTTTTAAGTTTTTAATTAGCCGTTTCTCATGATTTGCGAGACAATAACAACTTTAAGGTTCCCATAAAAGAATGAAAGAAATCTTTGTAATCCTCAAAAATCTTACTGGACTTTTCTTTAAAATAATGTTGAAAAATGCATGTTAGGTATCTACAATGCTGTATAGCTGTAGTCTTTATCTATGCCCTCATGAGTGTCTTTGGAATCAAAGCTAAAGATCCTGCTTGCCCATATATCATTCTATAGTGGCAATGCATTTTTCAAGGTAAAGTTTGATTTTGCTGCTTCTATGGCTGGATGTAATTTTCTGCAGCGCAGCAGGAGGATACGACTTGTACAATGGCCTCTCTCAGGCAGAACATGTTCGTCTGTGCCAGACAGCAAGAATATTGCTGAAAATTGCCAGCAGTACATCATAAGTGTTTTAGAGGGAACAGTGCAGACAGAATTTCTCAGAGCATTCTTTTGTGTAAAATGCCCCGTGCTCCCAACATCATGTCTCAAAAAAAAGTTAAAGATTTAATTTAATTTAACAGCAGGGTTTGTTTTTATGTACAAAAAGTTGTGTTGTAATTATAAATTAAAAGCTTCTCTGACAACCTGTCATTAGTGATATTAATTAGGAAAAGATTGGCAGTCAAAGTGCTTTAGTGAAGTGTTTTCAATTGAAGTATTTGTTGAAATTGCAGGTGCTGACAGCAGTGTGACAGTGATTCAGTAACATATTTTCTTTGTTTTGATGGTTACTGCTATACTCAAAATACAAATTCCTTGAATAAAACTATACTGTTTGTTAAAAAATCATGCCGATTAGATTAAAAGATGTCTGTTTGTTATTCTCAGTTTTATTCTCAGTTTGTGAGTGTAAGATGCTATTGTGTACATCCACACACAATTTAAGAGTGCTTTCAATCTCCTCACTCGGTTCTGTCATTTTCCCCATAACACTAATCAGAAGAGTGAAGATGCTTTTATAGGTATAAGCAAGGTGACATGTTTGATAGTGTTTTGCTCCCAAAGGGCTCTGCACCAGTCATGATGGTTAACATTTTTTAAAAAATCAAGCGTAGCCGAGAGGAAAGCTGTGCTGACAAGTATAAATACTAAGACCTAGGATCCACCTATGACATCCTCTTGGGTCAATGTTTTAGCTTTGAAGGGTTTATCTGTACTTTGTAAGCTTTGGGAGAATCTGACTGATAACATTCAAATTTACATTCCAATAATAATTACAGTAAAGCAGTGATTTATTCATTTTCTCTTACAATGTGTCATATAGGTGCAAGAATTCTGCAGACTTTGCAGACAGATCACTATTTCTTTCAACTCCAGGAATCATTAGTTGTTAACTTCCTTATCCTCCTTCAACCAAGATGACAGCTTTGTGAGACCTTTGTGTTGATGCTGTTCATACTGTACGAGCTGAGACATGAGGATCTGCTAATAATGAGCTAAATCAAAGAAGAAAAGCCTCCAACATATTCTCATTCATCGTCCATAAACCTTCTTATTTTTATATGTTTAAGTTTACCTTTTGAGTTTTCAGTTATACTTTGATTTGTCTCTCTGTGTTTTTAGTTTACTGGTTTCATTTCCATTTTCTAGTTGTTTTTGGTTATATTTTTTGAGTTCTTTTGTATTTCTTGAGTTACTCCCTGTTGTCCCCTTGTGTTTGTTTCCTTTCCCCTTGGCTTACTTCTACATGCTTCCATCCACACCTGTTCCTTGTCAGCTCATTAGCCCAGTCTTTGTTCTGTCACACTTATATAATCTCTCTCTGCAGTTCTTCAGTGTTGGTTCCTCATCCTTTCCTGGGTCCTTATGTGTCCTAAATTTTGGTTTTCTGTATTTAGTTTAATTTTTGAATTTGTCCATCCCCTCTTTTTAAGGTTGGTGTAAAAGAGAAAAGAGATGTGTTGTGAATCACTATATGAATTTACCAAATTTATTTTATTTGTTCCTTTGTGCTACTTTAGGGGATGTATGTACAATGTATATTTTACGTCTTTTTAATTCTTGTCAAAATACTCTTTTAATACAATGGCTGAACCTTGATTCCTGTCTCCAGAGTTTTATTCTAATTTGTGATTCTGATCTTTGGTTCTGATTATTTCCAGAAACCAAGATGAAGTTCAAAAAAAGTTTTTTTTTTTTTTATTCAGTTAAACCTAACTATATTCCTAACAGTATGCATGCTTCTTATATGAGGCCCCAGGTTAAAAATGTAGGCTCAGTCTGTCTAAGTCCACTGTCTATTCCGTCTTACATTTTGGTCCTATCCATTTTCATTCCATTGTATGTTTCCTGTCCTTAGTACAGCAGCCTGATAGGAGACAATGAATAAGTCTGGAAACTTCTTAGTAGAAGATGATTAAGCTCAATAGTTGGAAAAAGTAAAGTTATTGATGTTCGCTGACAGAAAGGCAGCTAGTTATCAACAACAGGATGTAAGTCAAACATTTTAATGCAGTCTTTCAATATGGTTTAATCATTTTGAAATTCTTACCTGCCTTTCTGTTACACAGACAAGTCAGTTATAAATAGCTTTGAACCATTTAAGCATGAACAAATTAAATCCGGCAACATTTTATAATTTTGTTATTTAGTCTGACATGCAAAGGTTTTATGACAAAATGACAGAAAGCTTTCTATTCTTAATGACTTTTTACGTCTAGAGAACTGATGTGAATTCCAGAGACTAGAAAGCCATTATACTGCAAAAGTATTCTTGAAACTTTTTTAATGTTTGGCAACTTTCATAAAAGAAAATAAAGTACATCCATGGCCCGAGTCCCCCTTACTCTCCTGGTGGTGTGTTTTATTTTATGCTGTTGCTTGTTTTTTTGCAAAGGAAAGATCAAGAAAGCATTTTTTGAAAAAACTTTAAATGTTTCATTAGCGATAAACAATTCATTGTAAACCATTGCTGCATAAAAAGTAATATAGCAAACAATAACAAAAAAAGAATAAAGCATCACATGCATAGTAGTTACCGCACAGTTAGCTACTTAACAAAATTCTGTATGATCTTCCTCATGACAGTAGCAATAGCAACTAAGGGTAAAGTGTGCTATACAGAGCTTTTAAAGAATATGTTAAAAATTGTATACAACAGATGCTCCTAAACAAGTGCTCTGTGAGAGCTAAAAAACAAACAACAAACTAATCTGGGTCCTCAGCCGCATTGAACATTTTGTTGATAACTCCTCATTCTTTATTGAATAATTCCTGAATATGGATTATTAAAAGAATATTAACATTGTGACATAAAATTCACAGATGATGCTAAAAAAATTAACTAAGAAACTAAGAAATTAAAAAAAAAGGACTTGGTGTGACAATATTTATTTGCTTAAATTTATTGTCCGTTTCCATGAATTCATTTTTAAATTGCAATTTACATTAGCTATTTACATAAACAATCAATGAAGCCACAATAGTCATAATATTCCATACCAAATGAGTGTTAGGCTGTAGTTGTACTAAAAAAGGCTTGATGCTTTGAGTTCTGCATAATTTGTCAGCAGTATATCTGTCCAGAACCATGCACAGCATGCTATGCTCCACCGTAAAAACTTACTGACAACCTAGACATATTTTTAATTCTCCTCATATTCATTCCCACTGATGCTGTTTAGCCAATGTTCAGCCAGGGTTTCTCCCACTCATGTCTGCATTTTCTTAAGAAATTCATTTTAAGGATGGGGTGAAGTATCTTCCAGCAGACGCAAAGCTGAGACATTCCTGTAAGATCCTGTCATGACAGTTTAGCTGACTTTAGTATTTCTTACTATTTATTAGATTTAGCATTGATGTATGTGCCCCAGATATTTGTTTTGGACCTTTACAGAAATATGTAGCAAATCACCATCCTGTGTTGGACCAATATTGGATGTATCATTTGACTGCCACACAAAGGACTATTCTGTAATTCAGGTGACGTTTAGTTACCCTACTGTAACTTTATCACTCACTGACTTTGCTCAGACTGTGCAGCAACACCTACATACTACTTCTGTCTCACTAGTATAGAACAGACAAAAACAACCTTACTTAAAGTCGCTGTAGGAGAACTTTTCTGACAAATTTTTTTACAATGTGGCTTGAAGATCCCCCCATAGCTGCATAATAAGCAGGGAAATAGAAGTTCTGGAAGCAAAAAAAAAAAAAAAAAAAGGTCCCCGCTACAGTGTGAAATCAATGAGTAACGTCCACCAATCACAAAACAAGGTCCGCGGTCCACTATTGATTCCTGACACGTCAATCAGGGTCGTCTGCTTCTCCCTCGCCCCTGTGCGCGTACCTTGACATATAATCAAATCAACCCCCCCAATGCTTATGCAGGAAGCTATGGCTGGAAGCTCCACTGTTATGCTACGTTCGCACCTAAAGCAGCAAGAGCAGCAAAAATGCATGTGCTGCTTAAGTTATGATGCTTGTACAAGTTTAGTTCTGACTCACAGCTGAAGAAGCTTCACTGCTCTGGCTGCGCGGTGGAAAAAGTGGGTCTGATGCGTGTTGGGTGGAGCTACCCTATCCTTTCTTTGCCTGTATGAATGGCAGCTATATGCTGTGATTAGTGGGTGAAAAGAAGTTTGAATCTATTTTGAAGTGAGAAAGTCAACTGTCAACTGTTGACTTTTCATGTAAACTAGCTGCTTTTGCTGCCTCTGCTGCTTTAGGTGTGAGCGTAGCATTATGTTGTTATTAGTTGTGTCACAAGCACTCGGTCTTGACTTGTTTCTTTCTCGATCTTGGAAACATCGGAACACCTCGACAGACAGCATGCGCATTCATGTGTTTTGAAGGTTTGGTTTGGAGGGGTGGTCTGAAGGGAGAGGCATGGTTGTGTATTTTCAAAAATACAGCTTGCTGGAACTGTTTTTCCCCTGATCTCCTATGGCACCTTTAATTCCCTTTTACTTAGAATCAAACAGGTGTTGCAACATAAACAAACCTGTGATCGTGAAGTCAGTTTTTGACTTATTTCACATAAAAGGCTTTGCCAATGCATTATATGGTGCACCAATACATAGTGCTTTTAGGGATTCCTCCCTCTCAGATTCTCTAGTTAGTCATTGATCTGTGCAGTGTTTAGATCAGTAAAATAATTAACATGGCAACACTGTTACTGTTAGAGCCAAAACAGAATGCTGCAAGTAGTAAAAAGAGTATTGAGAGAGGTGTTAAATTATGTAGCATTACACTTATGACCATATACGGTCTTCCTATATATTATTGGTCACTCACTGTACCCCTGGCATCAGAAGTTTGATAAAAAAAAAACAATTCCAAACACCATTCAGTAATTGTGGGAATAAAATCCTGAATTGTTTTAAAAGGAGAGACATAATGATACAAATCAGTTTTCTTAATCTAGTTACATTATATTTGCAAATATTTATGAAAATGGATTTTGAATGGACAAAAATATTTTTTCAGCAATTGGATTTTTCAACATACATTGGTATAGAAAGCAAAGGAATCAATCTATATCTTTAACAATTGTCACACACATAAAGTTTTCTAACTACAAAACTGATAAGCTTTGTCACAATTAATAAAGGTAAGATCCTGTATGTTATCCTCTCCAGTAATTTAAAACATTATGTTCCTGTTTAAGCAAGTATCTTACAGACAAAAGTAAATGTCTCCATTTAGCTCCTGTAGAAATATTTCATATTTTTTAACCATAAAATGCAATATTTCTTTATGCTACTGTATATCCAATAAATTTTACATGTAAGTACATCTAAAAATAAAACTTTATGCAAACAGACAGGTTTTACATTTTTTACCTGTTTAAAAATGAGAGTTTTCTACTTTGTTTTATCATCGCCACCATGTGATGCTCTGTTTTTGAATCATGGGCTACTTTTATAACAGTATGGGTCACACATGTTCAACCAAAGTTACAGTTATGAGATTTGTTTCCCATGGGGAATAATTGGCTATAACTAATGTGAGAGTGTTACTTATTTTTTAATCATAAACTCTGATGCCTGTTGAAGTAGGTAAGTAGTAAGTTTTAGTTTAGTTTTTGACCTCCTGGATCAGTTTTTGATCCTTGTGCATAAATACAAAGGGACCATTAAAAAATGGGCCTTAGAGAGCAGGTGAATAAAGGCAGCTGGGGGAGAAAGAGCACAGGGTGACAAAAGAAAAGATGGCAGAAGTGAAACAAGATATGTAGACATTATTAAACCATAGGGCAAAAGATCTCAAAGTGATGTAATGGCCAATGTACAAAGAACAGAAAGCCAGAATAAAATAAGAATCTAGGAATTACCAAATGACAAACATGCGGAGATCATGAAATGGATGCATAGAAAGGTAAGATATAATTGCATTGGTGTCTTGTAGAGTGATGCATTAATGGTTATTGCAGACCTTTGAATTGTGCGTGATATTACATAAAGTAACGGATAGAAGTGTATTTTAACTCTGCCCTCATGTAAAAAAGCGGGGCAAAGGGACCCAGTATTCAGGAAGAACAGACAGTGGGAAGGTTGTTAGCATTTATCAATAAATAAACAGAAAGGAACAGAAGCGGGCTGCAGTGGATCTGCAGCGGCTGCAGGGGGAGGCAGGGGGACCGCCCATCAATGACACTCTGGATTAGGAAAAGCACAGGTAAGTGACCACGGTAATCTGACAGAAGATTGTAATCTACATTTCAGTCTATCACCTCAGGCGAGGTAGGATCCAGCTGATGCACTGCCAACGAGATGGGGCGCGGAGCCGCCCAGAGTGTCCCTGATGCAGCAGCCCCAGTGAACGGGCAGGAGTCCGAGCCAGGCCAGGGAAACATTCCAGAACAAGGACTGTTCTGAAATCCAGGAGTTCGAAATCTAATCAGGGGTTCCAATCCGAGCAAGAACAGACAGATTCAAGGTTGCACGAATCCTCAGAGTGTTCAGGCAGAATCAGAGCTCCATGAGTCCAGTAGCAAGCTCAAGCAGATACGCTCAGACGGAAACAGGCAGGCTCAGTAGAAGAGAGGCAGAAACAAGAGATGGCACCAGGAGAAATGCGAAACTTTCAACTGGGCCCCTCCACTGAGCCAAACAGGAACAATGCATGCTTCAATGGATAAGAGCCAGGACTTTGGGACTTTAAACGAGCTCCACCCCCACTGAGCCAATATAGGAAAAGGGCACGCTCAGAGGAGAAGAGCCAGGACGCGATCAGGAAACACAAGACAGCACTAAACACCCGTGTCTCAAACTCCTGGCCTCTGAGAACGAAAACTTGAACTACGGAAAAAAACTAACTCAAACAAAAAATGCACAAACATCCAATGATCTGGCCCATATATAAACCAGAAGGAGCAGGTGAATAAGATGAATGGTAATTAGTGAGCGGGTAGGGTTCCGAAAGGTGATAGAAGTGCGTTTTTTTACACCATCTTATTATAATGTTAAAACATATTTCAATATATTATTTCAAATACTTCAATTATTTTTTGCTTTTAGGCTGAGTAAGATTTGGGCAAACATTTACTGAAGGGATTATTCCATCAAAAACAAAAAAAAATTACTAAATATGTGTCAGGCATGCCACACAATTTTGGTGGGCCAAAACAGGTAACGTTAACACAGGTATTTATAAAAGCACTCCATATGAGAAGAAAAGCAAGAAGTGGAAAGAGGTATCTGAAGCGGTTATGTTAGACCCCTTTAAAAAAGGGATTAAAACACTTGTTCAAAGTAGTTGACCAGTTGCACGAGCTGCCTTGCAAAATTCTTCTCCAATATTGTCATTCTATGTCTCAGGTGCATGTTTATGCTCTTTAAAGGTGTTAGTAAAACTGCTTCTATTTAAATAAAAATTTGTTCATATAGGTTCTTTGGGCTAAATTGTCAGTTTTATTCTCCTTTTTTGCAGAACTGTTTTAATTCTAGAAATAGTTTGGTAACACTGACCAGAGACTTGCATATTAATCTCAGAAATACATATAGGATTGTGATAAAACAGAAATTAGGGTTCTTATATAAAAACATTGTGATCTAATATTTATGCCCACCTGTATTATTACCCACCCTTACATGGATAATTTTCCTGGTTTTAATTTAAACAGGCAAACTCTTTTTAAAGGTAAATTCCATTACTTCTAACTCGGTCCAATAACTTTTTGTTGAAATTTCCAGAAGAAATGGTGGCATTTTTCTATAAGTCTGGCCATTCTGATTTATTTAATTGCATATAACTTTCAGGGAGTCATTTTCCTTTATGTTTTGCTTTTGCTTATAAAAGATACTATTAGTTATCACTGTTATTTACGGGCTGAGTCATTGAGTGGTCTGTCACTTTGTGAGATAGATAAGTCATCACTGTAAGTATCAATATTATCTCAAAATTCATATGCAAGAATAAAGGCTGGGTTATGCTTGACACATCATAATTATGTGTGGAAATGAAACAAGTGAATTATCGCCGGCACAGCTTTTACAACTACTTATACTGTAGTTGAGGGCCTTCAACTACAATATAAGTAGTTGAGGGGCCCTCAACTACAGATTTAATGGAAGGTTTAATAGAAGCTTTTGATAATGATGGTTAACTTTTTAGAACATGATCATAGTCAGTATGACTGACTGGCCCTCTCTAAGGGGGAGTGTAGGGCACAGTAAACAAAGTTTATGTCATGATTGGCTTATAGGACTAAACCCACATGCAGGACACCTCTGGAGACGGAGTAAAAGTTTAACAATATTATTTATTGGGAAAACACACAGAAAAAAGGACTGGTTCTGGTACAGGTCCGGGACTGGGATCACTGATATCTGGAGAAATGGAGAGTTTGATTAGCCAGGCAGTTTGATGGTTTGACGAGTGAGTAATTTCTGAATGTACCTTGAAGTGGTTCTGACAGATCCTTGAGATTGGGAACCGGTTGGGTCCAGAGAATGTGGAAGTAGCAGAGAACTTAGCAGCAGCAGCGTCTAGCTTCTGGCTAGAGAGTCTCAGACATGGGTTTAGTTTTCCTAGTTCTTCCTTGAGAGCTGTTGGGGGTCCAGAGACTGTAGATTCAGCAGGGAGCTCAGCGGCAGCAGCGTTTAGCTTCTGACTCATGAGTTTCAGACTTTGACTTGGTTTCCTAGCTCTTCCTTGAGAGCTGTTGGAGGAATCCAGACTGATGTCTTCTGGTTTGACTTCCTTGGGCAGGCAGGCAGGTTTCCAGACTAAGCTCATCCAGAGCTTCAGACTTCGATCAGGTTTCCTATGAGGCAGAGAAGACAGAGGCAGGTTAGAATCTAGTTTCTCTCCAGAGTCTACTAGGATTCTATTAACAGAGGCTCAGGTTTCGCTAACCAAACTTGATCAACACTGCGGCGTTGAAGGAAGGTCTGGCTGCTGCTTATGTAGGAAGGTCTCCTGATGGGCTGATGAGCATCAGGTGTGCTGGAAGGCTCCAGCCCAGGAGACCCACAGCGCTCTCTGCTGGAGACAGATGGTAGCTCTCCAGATCCCAACAGTAACCCCAGTTCCTGACAGAAAACATATAACAGAAGAGGATCCTCGGCGCCCTCTGGTGGGCAAGCCTCAGGATCCCAACAGTTTATTTAAAGTTAGATCACTGAAATAGGAGGAGGCAGCATTTAATAGAATTTCTAATCAGCTCTAAACTAACTTCTTGATAATCTGAGATTTAAGGATAACTTAAAACCTATTCATCTTGCAAGCTAGTTGTTAAAGAATGTTTAGTAATGTTTAATGTTTATTTTCCAGCTGACAAGAGCTGAAAGAAATAAAACCTTGATAGTTAGACAAAGGGATTTTTTTACGCTTTGCAGAGGTGATCAGCCACATATAGTTTATTAGGTAGCGAGAGTAGGAATTGCCATACTGCTGAAAGCGAACCATCAGTGTGGAGTGTGAACATAGGCCCTGAGCTACACATGTGTAAATAAGCATTTCTTCACAAGTACAGCTGGAAGAGCGGAGTTTGTCTGAGTTCAGTGAGCAGGACTGGATCATTCCAGCTTATTATCTCCCCTGCCAATGCTGCCATGATCCATCAGTCAGCTGTGCTAGTTATAAAACAAATCACAAATATTATAAGTCACAGCAGCTACGATAGCCCAAAATCTCAACATGGGAGACATGCGCCACTTGAAATTCGTAATCAGCCTAAATAATTGTACTCCCTTTTTACAAATGCTTTCTAAAGGAGACTTACCAAAAATGATTTCAAATTGAACTGCACGTATCAAAACAGTGTGAGTGTTGTATTTGAAAAGATTTAATGGAAGGTTTAATAGAACCTTTTGATAATGATGGTTTAACAGACTTTTTAGAACATGACCAGAGTCAGAAACTGATAAGAACCTATTGAAGGAAGGGGGAGCACATGAACATAGGAAGGTTGGCAGTGCACACTGTCACAGGAACAACCCTCTTGCAGGCAACGAGAGACAATCTAGTGAAGATTGACCCAAAAGAGGCAGGTATTCATAGGCATGAACACAGGTGAAGGAATGAGGGTGATTAGGAGATAGGCAGTTGCATCTGCCCACTCTAATTAGTGGAGTGGAGCAGAGAAGAAACTGATAAGCGGGCAACATGGTCAAAAACATTAAAACGGACAGGCTGCATGACAACATTGTGGGAGAATATTTAAGAAACACATGATTTCTCGATACTTGGCCTGGAAGTTGTTGGTAGTGTGTCTATATATATATATATATATATATATATATATATATATATACACATACATACACTACCATTCAAAAGTTTGGGGTCACATTGAAATGTCCTTATTTTTGAAGGAAAAGCACTGTTCTTTTCAATGAAGATAACTTTAAACTAGTCTTAAGTTTAAAGAAATAAACTCTATACATTGCTAATGTGGTAAATGACTATTCTAGCTGCAAATGTCGGGTTTTTGGTGCAATATCTACATAGGTGTATAGAGGCCCATTTCCAGCAACTATCACTCCAGTGTTCTAATCGTACAATGTGTTTGCTCATTGGCTCAGAAGGTTAATTGATGATTAGAAAACCCTTGTACAATCATGTTCACACATCTGAAAACAGTTTAGCTCATTACAGAAGCTACAAAACTGACCTTCCTTTGAGCAGATTGAGTTTCTGGAGCATCACATTTGTGGGGTCAATTAAACACTCAAAATGTCCAGAAAAACAACTTTTATCTGAAACTTCACAGTCTATTCTTGTTCTTAGAAATGAAGGCTATTCCATGCGAGAAATTGCTAAGAAATTAAAGATTTCCTACAACGGTGTGAACTGCTCCCTTCAGAGGACAGCACAAACAGGCTCTAACCAGAGTAGAAAAAGAAGTGGGAGGCCGCGTTGCACAACTGAGCAAGAAGATAAGTACATTAGAGTCTCTAGTTTGAGAAACAGATGCCTCACAGGTCCCCAACTGGCATCTTCATTAAATAGTACCTGCAAAAGGGTTAGGGTTGGCTTCAGGGCAGTGTGGCAAAGAAAAAAGCCATATCTGAGACTGGCCAATAAATAAAATAAGATGGGCAAAAGAACACAGACATTGGACAGAGGAAGACTGGAAAAAAGTGTTGTGGGCGGAGGAATCCAAGTTTGAGGTGTTTGGATCACAAAGAACAACATTTGTGAGATGCAGAACAAATATAAAGATGCTGGAAGAATGTCTGACGCCATCTGTTAAGCATGGTGGAGGTAATGTGATGGTCTGGGGTTGCTTTGGTGTTGGTAAGATGGGAGATTTGTACTGGTTAAAAGGGATTCTGAATAAGGAAGGCTATCACTCCATTTTGCAATGCCATGCCATAAACAGTGGACAGCACTTGATTGGAGCCAATTTCATCCTACAACAGGACCATGACCCTAAACACACCTCCAAATTTTGCAAGAACTATTTAGAGGTGAAGCAGGCAGCTGGTATTCTACCGGTAATGGAGTGGCCAGAGCGGTCACCAGATCTGAACCCCATTGAGCTGTTGTGGTACACAGGAAGTGCCGATCCAACCAATCCAACTTGTTGGAGCTGCTTCTGGAAGCGTGAGGTGCAATTTCTCCAGATTACCTCAACAAATTAACAGCTAGAATGCCAAAGGTCTGCAATGCTGTAATTGCTGCAAATGGAAGATTCTTTGACGAAAGCAAAGTTTGATGTAAAAAAAAATCTTATTTCAAATACAAATCATTATTTCTAACCTTGTCAATTTCTTGACTCTATTTTCTACTCATTTCACAAGGTATGGTGGTGAATAAGTGTGACTTTCCAGGAAAACACAAAATTGTTTGGGTGACCCCAAACTTTTGAACGGTAGCGGTAGTGTGTATATATATATATATATATATATACATAAACATAGTGCAGCAATTAAACTACAGTAGGGTTTCAATATGTACTACTTTACTCTCAACATTAAAAGAAGAAACACAAAATAAATGTTATGCATGTGTCACACTTCAGACACAGATTGAAACTAGGACTGAGAAATTGGCAAAGCTTGGTGGGTTTATTTTTGGACAATCCAGGTAATGTTGGTCAGACAAGCAGGGGGTCAAAGCTAGGGAATCCAAGGTTGGGGGTTCAGGTTCAGACAGGCAGTAGACTAGACAAAGAGAGAAACAAAACAAGCAGGTTAGATCTTACTAGACTTGGTCTATTTGGTAAAATGGCCTGAATGTGTTACCACTGTGTTAGACAACAGTCTGATGGCGTGCTGGTGGAGGATCCATCCTTAAATGGCTGCAACTTCTGATTAGGGTGATGAATCCCAGGTGACAGCAGAGGAGCTGGTGTGACAGTATGATAATATTTAACTATTGCTGGATTAGCATCATATGAAACACCCACATTAAACTAGAAATAAGATTTCTGGGTAGACAACAACACATAGGAGCGCAAAGTTTACATACAATATTTAAAAAATAAAATTAATCCAAACTGATTAAGGCCTTAATCTATAAGCACAAGAAATTATAATTTCCTAGATGAATTAGATAAAAAAAAAACTGTATAAAATTTTTTTTACTCCAATTTGGATTATTGCATTTAATGTTCAAAAAAGAACTGAATGGGGATCAGCCAAGGGCCCATCAAGGAAAGTGGTCAAATTTTGAATGGCTGCTACTGTAGAGGTAACTGTAGAGGGGTGCTGGGCCGCTGACTGGATTGAACCTGTGACTGTATGCTTCCCTGGGCCGGCCTTACTGGGCAGGCGGGGGGAAGCACGGGGCTGCGGCTACCGTCACTGGGTCCGGCTCGGTCGCTCCGTCCCTTGCTGGCTCCCTGCCCCTGTTCGCCGGGGTTCCTGGACCAGCCCCGGAGCTGACAGCTCGGTTCGAATGTCTGATGTGTTTCGACTACGTACTGCACTGTAGTCGACCAAAATCTAGGATGATTTTGAAATTCCCCCCGGAATTTTTTTTTAGGTATAAAAAAT
The DNA here is from genome assembly GCA_030533445.1 of Cyprinodon diabolis. Lineage (NCBI taxonomy): Eukaryota > Metazoa > Chordata > Actinopteri > Cyprinodontiformes > Cyprinodontidae > Cyprinodon > Cyprinodon diabolis. Next base: position 21,128,262 of record CM060064.1, read on the forward strand.
AGGACATGTCCAGGAAAAAGATGACATGTGGTCATCCTAAGGCACATGGGTTGCTGGCTTGTAAAGGCTATTTCTGGATCCTAAAGACCTGTGGATACGCCCAAAGTAATTTTTTCTGTATTGATGTAAGCATGTGTGAATTTACCGGCAAAATATACTTTTCACAGAGAAACAGCAGAGGTAAGATATATTTTTACAATTAGTTTCTTACAGAGTTGTGTCATCTATCGCTGTTTTTTGGCTCATATCCCTGCTATGCTTTTTTTTAGGGGAAAGTGAAGCACACGACTCGATTCTACTGAGTCTCTGCTGTCATTTGATAGGTATTTTGGGGTGGTTTTGGGGTTGTGGCCGTTGAGACAGAAATGTTGTTTATAGGTTGCTATTGTCACATGTGTTTATATTTTGCATATTAAGTTTCCTTTAGCCGGTTTGCATATTTTTAAATGGATTGTGCTAGCTTGTAGCCTAGATTCTACAGTTTAATTTGATATGATACATTGCTTTATGCTTTGTCATTGATGCATTTATCACTGTTGTTTTTGTGTAACTGGGGTATCATAAAAGGTACCCCTCAGGTTCAAAGGGATTCATGCAACCAATTTGTTTTAGTATTTTCCTTTTTAAACAAATTTGTTTTTCAGTTGACCTATATGGAATGAGTGATATACTGAAGTTTGTTTTCCTGTTTTTGTTAACAATTCGTCACATTCTCAACTTTATGTCTTACAGAAAATTTTCCTTTAAAGCTACAGTGTGTAATAATTACAGGGATATACAGTCAGAAATGTAATATATTATACATAACTATGTTTTTTTATCATCATCTACGAGCTCAGCCTCTTAACCTTAATATTTGCGTTGCCTTAGAATTCGTTATTTATAATTACATAGGAGCGGGTCTCGCAGCCATGGAGGCAGACATCTTTGCGCTACGGCAGCGCAGAGCCAACAAACTAGCGATTGCGAGATTGCCAAAATGTCACAACGTTGTAGAAAAAATAACGGGTATATTTATTATCTTAAGTCTACATGAAATCTATACCCTACACAGACTAATGAAATATTATCTGTAAAATTATCTATGTAAACAAACCTCATCACTTGAGAAGGTAGGTGATGCGGACGTCGTGGAAGATATTTTGTCCCGTAAAGCTCGCCGTACTGTTGGGGGGAGAAGCGGTGGGGGGGAGATGTTCATGTTGCTGCAGTCTGCAGTCTGACCGCTAGATGTCGCTAAAAGTTACAAACTGTAGCTTTAACACCATTGTTAACTGTGAGATTTTTTACCTACAGTATGTCTACGCAGTAACAAACCGAAAACTGTCAATGTCACTATGACCTTAACTCTCTTGTATGGTGCTTTAATTTAACCAGCAGATATCAGTCACCTATTAGCCTTGTTCATAGTTGTATGATTCTGGTCAAAAACTGATTTCTGGATGAATCTTTCAATTTTTAAGTCCTCTGTTGTAGTAACATTTGCTGATATCTGGCAAATGACCAACAGTCTTCCCATACCTGAGGACAAGGAGGAATTTTGTATCATAATAAAACTTATTTCTCCGATTGACATAACTCGCCGTAGAACATAGGAATGGGATGCACTGTTTGTTCTTAAGAAAAAAACCAAGAAAAAACAAACAAAATACATTTTCATATCTACAGTAAATGTTAGAATAAACATTTCTTATATTTGTAGTATTTGTAAACATGTTCATTAAATTAATTAGTAAACACTGGTTTTCTACAGCTTTATAAACTAAGCCCTCACTTTTTTTTTCCTTTGGAGGGGACAATATTGAATCAATGAACCTAATGAAATCTATGTTCAGGGTTTTACCATCAACATCTGGTGTTGCACAGAGACTGCTTACAGGACACAGCTGTGCTTAAGGTTGACTTCACAGTGATGATTTATGATTCGATTTTCCTGTTTAGACTCGATTTCTCCCAGAGAATGATTATTCTTTCAATATTTAAAGCAAAAAGTTTGGCGTGTTTTAAGCTAATTAAAACAGAGAAAGAATAGTCAGATAACACATAAACTAACTTTGTCTGCATTTTTTTTTTACTTTATTACTAGTTAAAGCATCAGAATGAAGTATAGCCTCCTCAAAAACTCCCCTGAAATAGTCCTGAAATCAAGGAAGTTCATTTTATTGCAATACAGCTTATCAATAATTTCTTCAAGCATGTCCTGCTCTGCAAATAGAGTGATGATTGCTTGTGCAGACTTCTAATTGCCACGTAAATGAGAGCAGAATAACCAATATGTCAGCATAGAACCCATAACATGTTTGCTCATAAAACCACTAGGCACTCAGAGTTTAGACCACTCCACCAATCTTTCAAAATGTCTTAAAACAATGTTTGCAGTAATTAAAATTTTATTTTGTTTTAGGTTATTTAGTCCTTTCGTGGGTGTACAATGTAAATGCGGAATTTATGTTTGATTCACAAAGAGCTCAGAACACACAGGAAAGGTAACCTTCTAATATGTATACTACAGGGTAGCATTATGTCCACCTGGCTAAATGTTTGTCTTCCTGTATTTTGCTGCCAAAACAGCCTTAACTCATTGAGACATATATCCCACTATACACCCTAAAATGTGCTATGTAATCAGCAGCAACATTTTATTAACAGTTGCTATAAGTAATGTAAGTTGAGAGGAGAGACTCCAGATTTTAAACTCATTTTTCTAGCTCATCACATATTTTTATCAGATTTCCACTGTAAGAGGCCAAATCCAGGGAATACATTTGAAATCTTCTATATGACCCACAATAAAGCTTTCCTACGTGTATCAGAGGGTAACTTTGGTCCTACCATTCGATGGATTGCAGGACCCAAATTTGCCACCAGAAGAGCTTGCCTTCTACCGAATGATGCACTCTGGTGTCATATTTTATTAGTTAAGAAAATGACAAGTACCTGCCCATTCAAGTGGAGTAAAAAGGAAACAAACAGGATTCAATTATCCAGTTCCAATGCTTCATTACCAGTTCTGTTACCCATCTGGCCATTTTTTATCTTTCCCACACACTTAAATTGTAATGCATTGTGTTTTCTGAAACCTTTCCATCAAAGCCAGAATTCATTTTCTCATAATCAGACAGAATCATAAGCATATGAGTAGGGGTGAGTAATGGCACGGGTGTTGCGATATGATATATGTCACAATTTTTGGGTCCCAATACTATATTATCATGATATTGCAATATCACTATATATTATAATACTCTTCTCAACTATCAAAATTAAACATATAGATAAAAAAGCAACTGTTGTATATATTTATCAGAAGATATTGATCATTTAGTTATTTTAGTATCCAGGTTGTTTGGGGTTGTAGTCATTCCACGTCTTCCACGGTGACTGCCTCAACTATAGATATGGTGCTGTGCCTCACAGCAAAAGGACTCTGTGATGCTATATACCACAGTAGCGATGCAGTGGTAGCCCATTTTCCCTCATTGTTTTAGGTAAAATGTTTTGTTTTAAAAATTGATACTAGGAAATGGAAAATCAATATTATATCGTGCAGCTAAAGAAAAATCACAATATATCACCAAAACTATTTTTTTCCCACACCCATACATATGAGCATTAATGAGCCTGGCAAGTACTTGACACTACCAATTTACTGTTCTTTCGACACTGGCTCCTTTGATAGATACTGATGGCTGCAGCCAGGGAAAACCCCACAAGAGAAGCAGATTTGGAAAAATTTGATCTTTGTAAACGTTTAGGGCTCTTTGAACTCTTTCAAATCAGTCCCTCTGCCAATTTCTACTACTTCTTATATGCCAGCATTAAAAAATGTTTTATTGCAGATCCCACAAACAGAGGCCACTTATTTAACATAATTTTCTATTGTTATATACTCTACCAAAGGAACTCATGAATTTATCTTTTATATAGATGTTTACTGTTATTTCCAAAATAATGTAGGGAATGTCTTGCAACATTTCAAGCTGTACATCACATTGGTTGGAAACATGTATTGACAGATATATTAGCACTTGTATTTGCAAGACTATTTTAGTGAAATCATGTAAAACATATGTTTTTAAGGGCTTGAAAGCTGAGTCTCCAGGTCCTACCTTAATTTACTACTAGAATGTAGATCTGAAACATGTTACAACTGCTTGATTAAGGACAAAGAGGTGAAATGAAACTCAACATAAAAACAAAACAAAAAAATGTGTATTGATGTTTGTAACATGTTGTGTCTTACGTTTTGTCTCATTTGCCTGCAGAATGTTGTAATATTTGGGTACCAAGTGTGCAGCTTAACATAAAATATGTTGTGGTTACATTGCATCATTTGCAGAGGTATTAATGGACAGCTTCAGGAAACCAGGCTTTCCCAAAAACTTGATCTTTCTATAGCGTTTTTTTTTTTTTCTCTTTGTGGAGCCATCACTATCTTCCTTTTTAAATCCTAAGTAACAGCTTTGAAAGCATCAACCAACCTGTTGGTTATAATAAGGTGTTATAATAATTGTATAAAATGTGTCTGAAGGGGTTAACTAGAAAACATAAGACAGCTAAGATAGCTAAAAGAATATTTAAAAAAAACCTTAAAATTACATGAACTTAATACACATTCCATGATTAAAATAGTCTTCCTATTGCTTCTTCATTACTCAACTTTTCAGTTACTTTCATAATATGACAAATATATTTCTGAGGTGTTTTTGTGAATGAGTGATTTGAAAATGAATCAGGTACAAAACACCAGCTATTAGCCCGTTGTTTTTCACTTTACGCTTCATGCAGCCAATTCTTTTCATTTTTAATGCTCATATGTAGAAGCAAAATCTAATTAGCATAATACACTAAGTTTATATATGTTTATTTGACATACCAGGTAGTGTTGCACCGATACCGATACCAGTATCAGGCAGGGCCCCGATACTGCACTAAAATGGTGCTATCGGTATCGGCAAGTACCGGCAAATACGGCACCGATACAATTTTGAAAGCTAAAAGTTTATTCAACTGTTGTCAGTTGTCAGGTAGGCAATAAACAGTTCTACTGGATTCACTTTGTATTTTAGTCTTTTTCCTGCCTCACAAAGGTAGGCAGCTGCTTGACAAAGCCATGATGGCAATTATTTTACATCCAAGTAGTATGCAGTTCTTCATATGTACACACAACCATCAATTTCGAACAGATGGTATGGGTATGGTACCGGTATCGACCGATACTGCACAGCCAGGTATCAGGTATCGGGGGCCAAAAAATGGCATCGGCGCAACACTAATAACAGGTGTCGGATGCAGCATCTGCAGAGTTCAAATTAGTCAAGGCTCCAGAATCTAAATCAGCACCACAAAAATTGATTGGTCACAATTGAAAAAAAACACTTGCGAGAAGGGCTGTCAGAGTTAACACATAAATGCACGAAAATGCAATGTCCATTTAATGCCAGTTACATATTTTAATGCAGGATTAATTAAATTTATTAAAACATGCTTTGGTGTTTTGTGAAACTTCTCTGCTCTCCTGTAGACTCTGTAGAAAGGTTCACTGTCCTTCCACTTCTTCTCATCAGTGCTCTGACCAGCTGACTAACCAGATGTGATCTGAGAGGCAATGAGAAGAGAAACAGAACAAACCTTTGGATCATTTTACTGTTCCAGACAAAAGAATGTAACAGAACTTCATTGTGCATGCTGTTATCTACTACTGTAGTAATAATAAACTTTTTAACCAAACAAAAATCTTGAAAGTTGTGAATTCAGAAGCAACAAAGATATAAAAACTGCCCTGACATTCATCCTTCTTTTATTGTCCAAATTAGAAATGATTTACTCTCCATAGCACCGTCTGTGAATTTAAATTAAGATGAAAACATTTTAGAGACTTTGAGGATGTCTGTTTTGGAGCTAATGTTTGTATCGATTAAATTATTGCACCAGGTGTATTTATTTTTTATATACAGCACTTTTTGCGTATTTTTGTGTTCCTATACAAAAATATTGCTACTGTACTTGTTAATGTATTGCTATGGTGCTCCACGCATCTTATGTGTGTTAACATGAGTCAACAGGTGACTCATGTTCAGTTTAACCATCATACCCCGTAACGATAAATTATAATATTAGTGCTACTTTCATAGATCATAGAAAATAATAATTTAATAAGAGCCAAATTTGACAGTTTTCCCTAATGACTTTATTTTTAACAAAGTGAACAGTGAGATACCATTTCAAAACAATTGCACCTTTTGTAGGTATTCTATGTGAAAAAAAATCTGTAAATAAGGTGTTTCTTTACTCAGTGAATGTCTGAAACACATGTAACATAGCCACTATGTTATTTTCTTTTTTTTGTATGAAGTACATTAAAGTGTACAGATAACAAAGTGTTGGGTAGAACAGTTATTATTTCATTATTTCGAATCTCCACTGGTTAATGATGTTGGGTTTGAAAATACTGGGGTTTTTTGGTGTGGAGAAAATTTGTTAATAAAAGGGGCTTGTGCGTCGGCACGCGCGGCTTGACCAGAGAGGAAGACAGCAATCAAAGTTGTTTTCATTTTGGAACGGACTTTGGACTTAAACACTTTCAGGACTTTGCTTTGAGTTCGGAGGACATTAAACTCCTTTGTGGACATTATTATTATTAAAAATAAAAACAACAGGCAGTTTTGGACTTTCAGTTGTAAGGGTTTTTTAGCAGATATAAATTGTCTTTGAGTTTACTTATAAATTGGGTATGAAAGATTTTGGGTTATTGATCTATCTATACGGAATTATTATAGAATAAAACTATGGATTCTTGTATCTATTGGATCATTGTTGCTAAAAATCAACAAAACTCTTACTAAGTAGTTGGATAGTTTTACTTTCATATCAAAATTATAATGTAATATTTTTTACCTATTTTCCTGTGGCAGAGTTCTGCCTTTAATCAAACTGAATTTTACACACATATACCGAAGTTACATCCCCGTCCTCCATGCCAACCATAATTTGGTGCTGCATGTGATGCTTGAGTGGGAAACAGATCCTCACTCGATGTGGACGGGCTTATTAGCCATTAGCAGTTGTGATTGGTTTCAGACAGGACTTAATATGAGCGACCATATGTGGACACACGCGAACATCGTGAGAAGTAAGTAGGGTGATGAAGTGGCCATCAATTGGGAAAGGCCCTCAAAGTAGGCCATTACACATTATGGTATCACTGCTGCCCGCCTATGGTTTAGAAGAGAACTGCTTATCCCAGAGGTCGTAAATTACATCCCATTGGGAACAGCAAATCACCTGGTAGGAGTGGAGACAGTGGTGTCCAATTATTTACTAAGGTTGCTATGGCCCCCTTGGCCGCCCTTGCCTTAAACCATGGTGATGGTGATGACTGGCAGAAAGGTTTTAGGTCAGTCTCGATCTGTCTAAGCTGGAGAGGTACAAGTTTTATTCTTGGTTGTTTGTAAACACACAAATCCCACAAGAATTCGGCTTGCACCTCGCTTTGACTAACTGTAAGAAGGAAATATTCCTGCTCAGACCAAATCCATTTGACAGGTAACCAGCTGTATTCCAACACTCTCCTCTCACAGTAACAAAATATGGGGAATTCAAGCTTTTTTGCATATTCTTTGGGGACTCCATGCACTTCTATTAACACATTAAGACACATAAATTTAGCCCTATGCACCGTGAGATGCATGTTAAGATTTTTCTTGAATCTGTGGGATTTTTTTTCCCTCAAGTAAAATGTGCAGGAAGAAAACTAAATTAAGGGATACTAATGTATGCTGAAGTTTCTCTGCAATTTATTATTAATTATGATCCATCTATCAAAATCTGAAAAAAGTATCCTTGTATCCTGCCTTGAATCCATCTGAGGAGGTGCTGTCTGTTTTAAATGGAGGTGACATTTGTCATTGGCTGTTACAATTGATTAACTTGATGAGCTCTTTAAAAAAAGGCTTCCTTGCCCATAAAACATGTTTGTGTGGTTTCTTTCTCTCTCTTTTTGTCATTAAAAAATGTTGCTTAGACACCATCTGCCTCTACATCATGTCAGGTCCGCTGTGCAACTTGAAATATTGAGAAAGAGACTCAATGCTCTCCAGACACTGGTACCCTGAATATAAGATGGGGTTGTTTGAAACCACTGAAATGGCTACATTTATTGATTATGTGACTGTGTGTAGATATTTCAGACTGACAATAGTTTCTTACAGTAGAAGATTGTTGGAGCCTTAGTGCAGACCTATTTGGTGTGTCATATGTCAAGCAAGCTTTTGAGACTGTGGCCCTGTTTGCTGTTTTTCTCAGAAGTTCAGGTCATTTCCAGGCTTTGTTCAAAAAGCTTAAAACTGTTCATCTTCCATCCGCCTTTCTGTCTGTCTATCTATCCATCTATACAGGTACAGTAAGTTGCTCTGTTTGTTTTTATACGTACAGGGTCGTACAACAAAAAACTGCAGAATAGATTGAGGGTTAGCCTGAGCCACTGTGACTGAGCACTCTGCTCCTTAATGGCTGAGCTGACCTGCATGTCTTTATTTTGGGGGAAATTGGAGCGACTGGAGGAAACCTACAGAGATAAGTTTAGAACATGCAAATTCCATACAGAAAGGCCTCTATCAAGCCGAAGACTTCACCCAATGACCCTTCTTGCTGTGAGGGAAGAGTGCTAACCACTGTGCCACATCCATCCATCCATCCAGTGGCGGCCGGCCCATAGGGGGCGCTGGGGCACCGCCCTCCCTGATAAGAAGAGAGAAACGTAAAATATATTTTTAGAAATTAACTCATAAATGTCAGTTTTACTCTCTAGAGTGTGTACCTATAAGCAAAACAAATTATATAAACTACATTTCCCTATCTACTGTCATTCATTTGTGGATTTCCACAGACAGACTCCTACCGTCTCTGTCTTGGGGCTGTGATCAGACAGCCCCACATTTGCAGAGAATCTGTCAATCATGTACTATTGCTAGGTGAATTTAATGGCCAATCAGCGTCTCAGAACTTTATGGTCTTGGGGCTCTGAAAATACTGCGCTTTAACAGGCATCTGCACCCAAGCGCAGGTGCAGACAATTAGAGGGAAGATGGCGAACGTAACGAGCGAGATGCAGCTTCCACCTAATTCGGTGAGATCCTTATTTATCTCCCCGTTTGCCAGAAGAACATCCATGTTGTAGGGTAGGAAAATTTCATGTCATGGTTATTGTGACTGTGACGAATCCACCTCGTCGCTTAAAACTTTGCGTGCCACACACACATTCCTGTTATACTTTGCTTGTGAGGACCAATACACTCGCGCTGAGACCAGTAGCTCCATTAACTTAAAACACACAAACTGTTCCTGGTTACCTGCTGGCATATTGAGGGTGCACACTTAATATTTCAGTGGGGTTATCCGTGTGTGTGTGTGTGTGTGTACGTGTTTATGCTACGGGGACTTGTCATCTTCAGTCTGGCAGCGTCTTTGCTGGGTTCAAACCCAGTTTGGTGTAATTGAATAAGTCAATGAATCTGTGTAAAATAATTAAGTTGTAAAAATTATTTGTTTTTGTACATCAATTGTTTGTGGAGTAATATATGGACAAAACTGATTAATGAGAAGAAATCAGAAATAAGAGAGCCTGAGGTGAGGGGCTTAAACTATTTAATGAGGGCTGTGAGAAGAAGAGCGGCCATTTCTGTTTTCTATTTCTTTGTTACATTGCTGGTAACTGGAGGGAGGCTGAGGCCCAGAGTATCTTGTATATGTTTAGTTTCTTTTGCACCCTGTTTTGAGTTTTTGAGCACAATAAATCACCAACACCGGTAACCCGACTGAGCCTGGATTCTTGGAGGCCAAAGAACCCCGTCACAGTGACCCAAATCATCACTGTTACTGTTATTATATAGTAAATTAAATCATTACTGTTAAATTGTATGTATTGTCCAATTGTTTATTTGAATTCTTATTCCGGATTAGTTGGAGACATACACTAGGCTATATCAGCCCCACCAAAAATATTTTTCACCAGCCGCCACTGCATCCATCCATCCATCCATCCATCCATCCATTCGAGACTTTGAATTTCAATGAAACCACATTGTGTGCAAAAGCACAGACAAGACAGTTTTTTAAACCAGAGTCTGTCCTTTTACTTTTAATGCACACCCGTTCAGGTTCTGAAGAATAAAAATCAAACTCCTGGTGAAGGCTAGGGACTATTGTTTAAAAAATAAACAAAATAGGAAAAAAAAACCAGAAAGTTCATGAGTCAATTAAGTCAACAGCAGCTGTGAAGTACAGAGTGGCAGCATCATGTTTTATGGGTTTTTATTTAAATTATTTTGCAGGAGAGACAGGTCCACTTTACAAAATACAAAAAGATGCCATCATTACGGAAAAAACCATTATGTTGAAATATCAAAATATTTCAAAAAATATTCCAGGAAAAGCTTGGTAACAAATTTATCTTTTAAATAATTAAGAACGAATACATAAGTTATAAAGTAAATATTTCAGAGTGAGCAATGCCCTAAACTCAATCCAGTAGAAATCTGTGGGTAGAAGTGAAAAGTTTACAACCAAAAAAAGGAAGGGGGAAATAAAAATGACACCACTGGAAGACTGTCTTTAAGTTGCTCTCGTACTAGCTCCACAAAAATTACATTTCACTTTTTTTTAATGGAAAAACAACTGTACAGAAATGTTTTTTTTTTTTCTTTCTACTGTGTTTAGAATAAACAAATCTATAACTTTTTCTATTTTAATTGTGGGTTTAAACTCCCTCTCAAACAGTCCACCAAGAAAAAATTGCTTATTTACAAGAAACATGCCCAGCAGGTCATTTAGGAGCCACATCATAGCCTGATACGTAATCTACCCCCAGTGAGAGGATTTTTAGTGTTATAGCACCTAATAGTGCATGTGACTCCATAGGAAGTGCAGTTTATACATACTATGTTTTTAAGCTTAATGGGAGATATTGTAATTCTACTGCAGCTTTTGATTTGTCTAATGGCAGAGACTTCGTTAGGAACACAGCATGCATTTTGTGTGACAATTTTCTCTAGACGGTATCAGATAATGGATGACTCTGTACAGGCTTAGATGAAATCAGTGGGGAAGGAGCTCAGTTGGAGAAGGGGAGAAAAAGGCTACCTTACTTTCACTCAATATGTTTAGTATGCATCCACAGGAGGCGAATGATAGATTCATCAAGCTAGCAGAATCGATAGAAACCTGCTTGAGTTGCCACTCATTGCATCAAAGTAACAGAAGTCTGAGTCACATTTAAACATTGCAAGTATGAGGAAGAAAACAATAAAGAGAATTTAGCTTGGCGGTTAAAAATATTGGTTTGCACAAAGAAAATCCAATACATATGTCCATATGTGTGCTGGTGATCTAAAGGGGCCTAAAGCATTTGGTTTATAAATGTTAAACTGAAACATTGCTGTCTGTGTACAGGAATACATTGCTGAATATATTCCACCGTTGCTGAATATATTCCACCAAACAAACTGATTTGTTTCCCTGAAATGAAGAAATTACCCTCCAAAAAAAATTACAGAGGTTTAAGAGAAGAGGTAGAGAAAATTTAACATCTTCTTTTCAAAGCTTTACTTCACTAACTATGAGAAGATATCAGAATTCAAAATCAGATCAAATTTAGAACTGCGCATTCTGGCTTATAAACATATTTTCCACCTTAAAAGAAGGGTCTGCCTTAAAAAGAGGAGACCATTATTTCATCACAGCAAGCAATGGAGCAAAGCCTATCACCATCCATCGTTTTCACTGACACTAGTGATATCCCTGACAGCACATTGTTGTACATGTGATGACGTTCTTATAGTTATAAATCATAATTCCTAATGGAAAGAAAGCACAGTAAAGTTGACAGTTGTCTTTGTAAATATATTACAATGAGGTCTACTATTTTTGTTTATCTTATAAGACGACTTGGAGCATACACAATGTGTTTTTGAGCAGCCGTAAATCAGTATCCTTGTGCAAGGAAGTTCTTTTTTTAATCCAACCAGCTTGGTAACCATGTAGTTTCTCTTCTGGAGTAATAGCAAAGGGCAACATGTGAAGATGAATCACTGGTGCAAAGCCCAGAGACAGAGAGGGTGAGCATCGGGTCAACACAACAACCAGCTTATACACAAAATATCAGTTCCAATCCAGCGGAGTTAAGATTTCCCACTGTTTGCAATAGAAGGGGATTGTGCTCTGCTTTTATCTTACATCTCAACATTAATTGCTACTACTAATATAAAACTAAATCCCCTTATCTCTGGTGGAGGACACTAAAACAACAGTGGTTTACTTTGTCCAAAAGTTGGGAGTCTGATAAAGCATAAATAAATTACTTTACTTCTAAATAATTAGAAAATAAACATTGTAAAAGGATACAGTGACATGCAACTCAATCACAACTCTAGTTTTCTAATTGTTATTGTTTCATTTCATGGTATGAAAAATACAGCCATTCTGTGAAGACCTCAAAATGTTAGAAATCATCAGTGAAGAAACAGCATAATGAAGAGCAAAGAACCAAGCAGACTGGTTAACCATAAAGTAGTGGAGAAGTTTAGAGCAGAATCAGGTACCGAGAGAAAACCCACGCATGCTAAGGGAGAACATGCAAACTCCATGCAGAAAGACTTTGGGTCGGGAATCGAACCCAGAACCTTCATTATGCAAGGGAGCAGTGCTACACACTGCCCCACTGAGCAGCCCTTGGTATATTGTAATCTGCAAAAAAATATTTTCTTACAGTATATATTTAGATTTAAATGTATTCTTTGTCTAAAGAAAGTACAGTAAAAAAAATATATGTTCAAAGGCTTATATTTTGTTGATAAAGTCATCAAAAAAAAAAAATCTGGACTCAAAGCAAACCTACAAATAAAATTTTATAGCTCACCTCATCGCAAACGCCTTTTTCTGCAAACCACACGGATAAGCATGACTACGACATAAATTTTAGGATTTAAAAAACATGTTTGTAGGTCTGTTACCTCACATTAATAATGCACATGATCTTTTCATTCATATCTGGTATTCTTTTGTGTTTTAATTGTCCTCCCTTTGATGTAGCTGTTTTAAATGACTGATGGTCTGCCTGGGATGTAATCTGTAGGGGCTGAGGACTAGATGCAAGTTCCAAATACATAAATGTTGAGCAAAAGGAAAAAAAATATATACAACAAAAAATGAGACTAGCGAACCAAAACTTAGACTAACACACAAAAAACATGCAAATGAAAAATCCTGCAAGTAGCAACAAAAACTGCAAAACAGCATTATACAATGGAAGTTTTCTAGACCACCATATTAACATCTATATATTACACCCTTAGTAAAAATGTAAATAGGATGCCAAGAGGATATTCTGAGGGTAGAAAGAAAATTTAGTATGTCCTCTGATTTGTTTTGATGCTTGTGTTATTTGGAGCTAGCAGCTTATCTGTATGTGCGGTAGTTTTTGCTATTTGCATAACTTTCCCTTGCATATGTTTTGTGTGTTAGCATCAAATGTGCAGCAAGTTTTTTTTAATCAGTGCATTTGCACTTTGTTGGTCGGTTTTGATCGATTGCAATTGCAATTGCTAATCACATAGTTGTGTTTGTTGTCACTGTTGTATGTACTTATTTACTTGTATTTAGTGCACATTGTTGCATTGCTGCCACTAACTTCACGGAGATTGAATATCCAATATCTAACTTGCAACCAACTTAATGTTCTCCTACTCATTATTATTATTATTTTATTTTATATACTCTAATAATTCCAGAGGGAAATTACTTCTCTGCATTTAACCCATCCCTTTAGGGAACAGTGACCTGCCATTGTGTGGCGCCTGGGGAGCAGTGAGGGTCTTGCTCAGGGAGCCAGAGTGGCAGTCTGTAGGAGTGGGGGATCGAACTCATTACCTCTGGATTCCAAGCTCTATGCCCTAACCACTAGGCTGCCCCCTTAAAAAATCTCTGCATTTAACCCACCTGTCGACAAAGGATGCTCCTGCACTGCTTTATTCTGTACATTTGTTTTAATTATTCATCAATCATCCCTTTTAACATTTCACCTGTTTTAATCAGGTTAGTGTCGGGCTAGAACACTTACGGTAACATGATAATTTTTTTTCTGTACACAGCGTATTTATGTGTTTTCCTTATGATTTACTAAATTAACCTGTACAAATTGTTGCTCTATCCTAAATACTGTATATATGTATACCAAAAATTTAGAGGTTGACGTCTTTTGTGAACTTAATGATGCTGAGGATGCTAAACAGATCAGGGCAACTACAACCTACACAACCTTGATATGTGTTAAAGCAGGATCACTAATAAATGCATAATTTTTCTCAGTCAAAGATTTAGAAATGTTTAAAGAAACCATTTAGACTGGGTTTAAATGGATCAGATCCCTTGATTTGTGGGCTTTCTGTTCTTATATTTTTTGTTGGTCCCTTTTGTATTACATTACAAAGCTGTAATTTAATGTAATACATTCATTGGGGTTCCCGCCGGGGGTGGGGCGCCCCTGGGTTTCTCAGGTCCCCGGGGCCCATGGCCGGATCCACTTCAGGGTTGCTGGCTGCCGCTGGAGCCCGCAGCCTCATCTCCATGGCTCCTGGGGACTACGGCATTGCAGTGGATGGGGGTTTTCCTCTGGGTCATCTCTTCTCCTCCCGTGGTGCGGGTTGGATTTCGTGGTTTGGCCCCTCCTGGGAGCCTTTGCTCTTGGGGTCCCGTTAGGTGTCTGGGGCGTCGGGTCCCCCGACACTCACGGCGGTGCTCTGCAGATTAGCATCTTTGGCTCTTCACAACCACTATTGAGTATTTTTCCTTTGGATAAAATTCACATGCACAAGTGCACTCTCACAAAACACCTACAGGTGCTTGGTTCCAGGAACTTAGAGATTCACTTCCATACTGTAAGCCCATATTCTTATCTTCAGCTACCACAGTATAGATGTCAGATTGAAAAATACTACTTATACTTCAGCGATAGTATCAAGGTGTTACTTTATTGTATCTCTTATACTATATCCGTTGGTTCTGCTGTTCTTTTTATATCTCTCTGCAGGTGATGAAGCAGACTGAATATGTTTGTTATCTCCCTTTTATCTCCTCTTTCATCTTTTCTTCTTTTTTCTGTTTTTCCTTTCCTGTTCTACTTTCATTGCAGTGTCCATAAAGTCTTTAATACTCCCTGTATGAATTAAAATAAAAATATTTAGAAGCATTAATCAAGCAGAACACTATGGTGATAGCCTTACGGCTCCCCTTGTGAAAGCAAAATCTGTTGGGCTCTCTTTTTGGCATCAAGACAAAAAAAAACTGTCATTTTCTATTTATTTTTTATTATTAAATTACATAGATTACGAAGCTGTACTGTCGTATTTCAGTCTTACATCTGAAACTCTGCTCAGGATGCAATCTGCTGGGGCTGACAGCGTTGCAGTAAACATTTGGTGGAATCTGGTAGACAAAGCCAAGTTTGATTAGCTTAGCTTATGAAACTATAGAGGATGATTAGTTGCAATTTGCTAGGAGGTATTTGTGAACACACCACCCTAAAGCAAAAAGAAAAACGCTCTGAGAGGCAGCCCTCCACTAAGCAACAAATTTTGTTCCATATTGTGACTGTAGCTAAAATTCCTTAATGATCTTCATCATTACCAAATGTTGCCCTCTTACCCTCTTTATTCAGCAGATCGACACATTGAGTAAAGCATGGCTCACCTGTCCATTGTATTTGTCTTCAGTATAATACGTCTGGACTTTTTTGAGTCCGATACTGAAGCTGTCAACAGTCACTGCTGCCACTCTCCGGTTTAGGGGAGAACTAATTGTTATGAAAATAAATGTTAAAGAATCCTTTAAAAAAATCCTGCATCTGGATTCTCATGTAAATGGTCACGAAAATTTAATGGATTGTTCCTTGAACTGAGGTGCACCTTCGGCAAAACTTTTATTAAAATCTCCTCATACATTTTCAAACTTTCCTGTACACAGACAGACAAACACACACATTCGGCGTAAAACATAACAAATTTGGTGGAGGTAAATATTAAACATGTGGCTATGATGACTATTTCCACACAACTGAAACATTAAGGGTTTGGACAGCATAAAAAAACAGCTGTTTTCATACAGGCTTGCTAAAGTTTTTATGCACCTTAAAGTTTGTTGTTGTCCTTTGTCTTCTATTCAAGCCACAAGCACTGATTTCAATGTATTTTAGTTGATTTTTATTTACAACCACAAAGTTATGCATAATTAAGGATTGCATTGGAAATTAAACATGGCTTTCCTCAGTTTTAGGAATTAAAAATGTAGAATAGTGTCAGGATTTGTTAGTGGATAGTTAACCCAAAGCAGAGGCAGGAAGGCAGAGGTGAATTTCTAGTTGATTTAATGATGAATTTAAAAAAAAAATTGAAAACAGAGGCAGTTTATCCAAAAAAACAAACAAAATGAAAACCAAAGTCCAAATAAACTGGGAAACTAGGAATCAAAAAATCAAAAAGAAAACAAAAGTCCAAACAAACATGAAACCAGGAGTCCAAAGTCCAAAGATCAAAAAATATCAAAACACAAGTCTAAATGTACCAAAAAACAATGGAGACATCAGGGGAATCAAAATCACAAGGAGGGAGGCTCAGAGAGACGAGTAGGAGGGAGGCTCCGAGACGTGTCGGAGGAAGTATGACAGAGTTAGACGAGGACCCAGCAAAGAGGAACTGAAAAGAGAGGGCTTTTAAAGGAGACTGGGACAAAGAGAGGGCTAATGAGAAGATTGGAAACAGGTGAGGACAGAGCAGAAACAAAAACAGGAGCTAGGGAGAAAGGAGAACACAAGAGGGCAGCAGAGGGCAACAAATGAAAAAAAACCTGGAGGACTGACAATAACTAGAAAATACAACAAAATAATAATTAAACCACTAAGACTCTAAAACAAGGAGAAAAGTAAAACTAAACTCTCAAAAGAAAACATAACAGAACCAAGACTGAAACAGTAGCTAAGAATTAACTAGAGAACACAGCAAAATAAAAATAAAACCACTAACACTCGAAAACAAGGAGCAAAGCAAAACTGAACACTAAAAAGAAAATATAACAGAACCAAGACTAGGACAGTAACTGAGAAAAAACCAAAGAACACAATAAACTAAGAATTAAACCATAAAAACCAGGAAACAAGGAGAAAAGCAAAACTGGATACTCAAAAGAAAAACATCACAGAAAACAAAACCTAACGAATAAATTATGTTGCAGCCATTTAATTGAGCTAGTTAAAATCTATATAACTAAATTTGTCTTTACCAGCTTTGGAAAAAAAAAACTACACCCAAATGCTTATTTTGTCTGTTCTTGATTGTTGTTTAGAGCCTGCCCTTTTTATTTCCTTCTGATCCTTCTTTACTTCTGTGGCAGCACAGCCACACTTCTCACTGGCATTGCATAACTATTACAATAAATATTCTGGCTTCCCTTAATGCATGCGGTTTAGTCTGTATCCTGCATTGAAACCTTTACTGCTCCATTTAGATGTAACATTTGACTAAATCCAGACTACTCATTGTAGCCTCAGCCTAATGTTATGGATAAGCTGGTGTTGTGCTGGAACTGACAGTCAACCCCAGTCTCCAACATTCTGCAGTTACAGAAAGGTTTTCTTTTGATTTAGTTTTTTTATCCATCTCTGTATATTTTATCAGCTCTGATCAGATTTCTAATTCTTGACCATTACAACAACAAAAATTCCCAAGACCACAGTATGATAATACCACCAGGTTTCATGGTGGAAACAATATGCCTTGGATGATATGTAGTGGAAATTGTCAACAAAAAAGTAGGTAAAAAAGTTTAATTTGTTAAAAGGCAAATAATGACTCCATTTGTCCATCCTGATGACTTTTTCCCAAAATGGGTTTCTTCACTCCACTCTTAAATAAAGCAAGATTAGAGAACACACATCTGTCAAATTTCCAACCGATTGCTCCATCTGAGCTGTGAATTCCTACAGCCCCCCCAGAGTAAAGCTATGACTCTCTTCTGCCATCATTAGTCTTTCTCTCTCCGTCATTTAACTTTGACGTGACTTTGTAAGTTAGGTACCAGACTCCATATAATCCTGCAAAGAATCAATGAGCAAGTAGAAGATGGATGCGAAGCGATACAGATAAATTACATACTTTAACATTTAATGTTCATCGCTTTGGTCATCATGCATAACAAAGGTATTCAGCCATCATATTGCACTGTTACTCTCCATTGACACTGCAAGCCTTGTATGCTACTGAAAGCATTTTTTCAGAAATTATGCATGTTCAGTTTCTCTGTTTCCCTTCATTTGCTGATAGATCACAAAGCCAGTCATCACACAGTGGTTTCCAGCACCTTCCCAGCTGACTATGTCTAAATTGTATTTTTTCTCTACTGAACACTAATCGCTTTGTCAGATAAGGACCTTTAGAGTGAGCCCAGTATGGTATAAATAGACAGTGAACTCGTAAGAAGCAGATAGGGCATCTCTACAAGGCTTTGCATGGTCTTCATTTTCCTGATGTAGCACAGTGGGTCATCTGTCATCCTAAGCATTCAAAGGTAAGGTTCAATTAAGGGGTGGGGGGAAAGGCTCTTATTGCTCAGCACAAATGCTTCAGCTTGTGATGCAGAACAAGACATTGCCTTCACAGTGATGGTAATGTCCTCATACTTGACAACAAACTTGAATACATCAGAAAATATGAGCATTTGCAAACATAGCTTTAGTAAATGAGCTATTCTGAAGAGTACACGCCATTATATGTGTGCTATTATCCTTTACAAATGCACATAAGATTTCAGCATGAAATCAAGTTTGCTCTCAGAAAATCCATTAAGAAGTCATCCTATCTGTCATCAAGTCTCCCCAATTCAAAAAGCTGCATTGAAATGAGCTTTCAGACTGATGCACTGTATTTGTATAGATGCATCAGCTGTTGTGATTTTTTTCTTACTGTGAAAATGAGGAGCTGGATGTTGAAACCCTACAGGGAGGGAAATTTAACTTAGAAATTAGTTGTATAGAGAAGCTCATAATCATTGTTTTTTTTTCTCTCAACCCTTTAACAATGCAAGCTTTTCATCCTCATGGTGTGTAGAGGGTTAGTCTACAAGAAAAAAAAAAGCCAGGAGGTATAACATTAGAATGGAGAGCTTTCAAGACCAGGATAGGTATAAAACAACAAAACAGGGTAAAGAAAGAAATATATATATGAAAGAACTTTCTGTTGTTGTTGTTGATTCCATCCATCCATCCATCCATCCAATAACTGGTAACAGTCATAACATTGAAAACAGTAATTATCAAACAGCTGTTGAAAAAAAAAGCAACTTGGCCAGTTAAGAGACTGCACTTGTCAAGGTGTTCATAGACATCTGTATAAATGCAGACTTTGGAAGAACCAGTGTTGGTTACAGTAATGGATCTTTGTGCAACATCTGTCACTGATGATCACTCCATTTTATTACAACAACTAGAAAACTGGTTCAAATCACATCACTGAAGAAAGAGAATTCTTTGACCTACAGTGGTGTCAAGGTTGATTTAGAATTTAGGCTGGTAAATTATACAAGACATTTTCACAACTTAGAATAGAAAAAGAAATCCATTTATTGTCCCACAGTAGTTAAATCTGTGGTGTAACTTAAGATTGTACAGTGTGTTCTCTGTACAGTGTGTGTGGTGTGTCCTTGACTCACACCACACACAAACACTCTCCCCAACCGACATCACCTGTTAGACGAAGAAGAAGGTTGTTGAACACGATAGACTCCGCAACAATGGTAAGTTAATTTCTTACTTTTACCGCGAAGCAAAAGATGTCTGGCTTTCATATGCTTGTCAGCAATGTATCGCTGTAGAGTTATATGTAAAGCACGTGCGGTTACTGAATGTTACAGTCGGTGATGGGCAGTAGCGCCGCTACATGTAGCGAAGCTATTAGTTTAACTACATTTTCCAGTAGCTTGACCGTAGCGTCGCTGCTTTATTTATCAAGTAACTTTCCAGTAGTGACGTTATTGTTTTTATCAAGTAGCGACGTAGCGTCCACAAACGCTACAAAATCCAGGGCATAACTAAGTAATGAAACCAGGTTTTCTATTTTTGAAACAACAATCGGAGTTATTTGCTGGACATTCACGCATTAGCCTCTATTCTGCCTCTCCTGTCTGTGTCTACGAAACATGCGCATGCGCACTGTAATGGAACTCAAAGAATGACACTGCCAGACACAGCCACGCACACAGGATGAAGGAGACAGGAGCAGAGCGCCTTATCTTCAGGGATTTTGAAACTTGTTGAATCCTCTGATAAAAAGTACGTGTTCAGATGTTTTAAGGCTTATTTGCACAGATAAGATTTTTTAGGTATGGAGGAACAGCTCTCCCATGTATAAAAATAAATACATAAATAAATAAATGCTCAATAAATAAATGAACATTCAATTAATTACCCCCCAAAATACAATGAATAAATATGTAGGTAGAAATTAAATTATACAGTGAGACATAAATGCATATATATATCTCTTAATTAGCTTCTTTATTTTTCCACCTTTTTTGTAAACAGTTTCATTTGTTACTTGAATCGACTGTTTAATTGAGGTCTGAAGAAGTTTTCTCCAAGGGAGACCCTAAAGAAATAAGATGCCTTTTGTAGGGTTTTGTTTTCCCTAGAGATGTCCATTGAATGCAAACTCATAGCCATGTCTCCATGTGTAGAACACTACACAGTACCTTTAATTTGGTTCTAATAACAGCAGATTGTTTTTTTTTTTTGTCTACTAGTAAATACTTTAGTTTTTTTTATTATGCTGATCATAAAACAATTTTTACACTGTGTTATGTCATTGGCTGATTTTTAATAAATATTTTAACAAAGAAGGTGAAAAAATAAAGAAGCTAATTAAGAGATATATATACATCTGGAAATTAAATGCGCCAATAAAGTTAAAGCTGATATATTTTTCTCATTTTTATTTCAAAAAATTGACTGCAGTTGCTTGTTTTAATGAGTGTTTGGCTATGTAAAACAAATGGCTAGTCTTGGCCACATGAGCTCTCCATGGCCAAGAACCGAAATTTGAACACATACTTTTTATCTGAGGATTCAACAAGTTTCAAAATCTCTGAAGATAAGGCGCTCTGCTCCTGTCTCCTCCTCCATCCCGTGTGCGTGGCTCTGTGTGTCTGCATGTGTCTGTGGATGTCATTCATTGAGTTCCACTACAGTGCGCATGCGCATGTTTCGTAGATACAGACAGGAGAGGCAGAACAGAGGCTCATGCGTGAATGTCCAACGAATAACTCCGATTGTTGTTTCAAATATAGAAAACCTGGTTTTATGTCTTAGTTATGCCCTGGATTTTGTAGCGTTTGTGGACGCTACGTCACTACTTGATAAAAATAATAACGTCACTACTGGAAAGTTAGTTGATAAATAAAGCAGCAACGCTACGGTCAAGCTACTGGAAAATGTAGTTAAACTAATAGCTTCGCTACATGTAGCGGCGCTACTGCCCATCACTGTATACCAGTTATCAAATAAACGCTTGTCAGCAGATTGATGAATATGTTTAAATATCAATTTTTATATCTATTTGTAGGTTTGTAATTTATTTGTTTGTAACTTTAGTAATTTGAATTGAATAGTTAAATGTGTAGAAACCCTGTAAATAACTGACTTAAATCACTACTTTCACTATCACTAATATTGCGTTGAGAAGCCAAACTGTTGAGAAATAAATCATTTTTTGTCTAAATTGTTATCCCCTTACTGCCTGATTTTATTTGCAATTATATATATAAAAAAACATAATACAGGTAAAAAATCTAAATATAAAAAGGAAAAAATAAGTTAAATAATGGATCTAGATCAAGTAAAATTTATATTCTAATAAATCATGTAATAAAGATAATGAAAAAAAAGATAGATGACTGAATAAAAGTAAATATTTTGGTCTATTTTTTTCTACAGGTCATAACGGCATGTGCTGTCCTGCACAACATCTTCCTGGGAGCCGGTGACATCACGGCCGAAGAGGATGACGAGGGGGAGAACGTGTTGGAGGCAGTCAGTGGTGCTCCATGGAGGGACCAGCTGTCTGCCGAGGTGTCTGCCCTGGAGGAGGGTCTACCCGGCCACTGTTACATTTAGATGGCAAGTAGAATCACATTTTAGCTGTTCTGTTTAGCTGCGAATTGAGACACAGCCATTGTAACCATCATTGACATTCATAATGATGCCTTATTAGACATTGTAGAATTTGTAAATATTTTCTTAATATTAATATTTAGTGCGGTGAGCATGGTGAGACTTGTGAAAACCACTTTTCTCAGTATACAATGTCGGAGAAAGAGAAAGGCAGTTATTGTTGGATCTTCTGTATTGATAAACCTGCTTGTAATTTTGTTTTATAATGCTGTACATAATTAGGATAATATAGAGTTTATACAACATAATTGTTTTAAATTTTGTTCATAATCTAAACCTGACATGTTATCAATATGACAAATTAGATCTCGCTGTGTACTTGTTTAAATAGCACTGTGTTGGAAACAAAGCTGCTTTAGATTTTTAAATAAAGATTTCTTCACAACAATTGCTCATATCCTCATAATCTTTCACATTGGACATATGTGGGAATGTTTGTATCGATTGTGAAAATTGAAGTGTTTATCTTTATTGAGATAATTGAAGTTAAAGATGCTAGTATTGGAGGCCAAAAATTTCAGGAATTTTCCAAATAAGTTTGAACCACTGCTCCAATCCAGCCGATATTTTAGGGATTGAATATTTTTAGGACCCTCCATAGATCTACCAAGTTTGAAGTGTTTGGCTTTATTACTTTTAGAGATAATTGGAATCAAAGATACTATTAGAGGCCAGAAATGCAAACATTTCAGGAATTTTCCAAATAAGTTTCCTCTAGAACCACTGCTCCAATCCGGCTGATATGGGAACCGGAACCACACAGGAGGTCTTCCACAGGGTGGGGACCACCCCCAGGCTGAGGCTCAGGTTGTACATGTAGCTGAGGATCTGACAGAGCTCATCTGCACAGGTCCTCAGCAGCCTGGGGGGGAGGCCGTCTGGTCCTGAGGCCTTCCTTTGTTTCAGCCTCCTCAGCTGCCTTCTCACCTGCATTGGTGTTACTGTGAGGGGGGAGGAAGGCACGACTAGAGGTGTGGATGGGTCGGGGGTTGGTGGGAGTGGCGGCGGTGGGGGGGAAAGGTCTCTGGGGGGCTGGTGGTTGGAAGTGTGTGGAGAGTTGAGGGCAGGGAGGGGACCAGTGTGAGGGGAGTCAAACCGGGTGAAGAAGCTGTTTAACTCATCTGCAAACTTGGTGTAGGGACAATCTTCTCCACACAGAAGGTCATGTAGTCAGTGATGCATTCAGTCAGGCTGTTGATGTCCTCACCATTGGAACATGCACCAGTCTGTGGTGCTGAAACAATCCCTCAGCTCCTCAGTGGCGTCATCCGACCAAACTTTCACTGACTGTGCAATTGTCCTTCTCACCAGTGGAATGTAATGGGGGGGCAGGTAGACAAGGTTGTGATCTGAACGACCCAGCGGGGGGAGGGGGGAAGAGGTGTATGCATCCTTAACATTTGCATAAAAAAGGTCCAGCCTTTTATTGTTCCTGGTTGCATGTGACATATTGTGTGAGCGTGGGTAGAGTGGAGCAGAGTGAAGAAGTCTGTTCTAACAAATCCTACCTAACAAATCTAACAATAAAGACATATTGTTTAAACATAAATCCTTATTTATTGATTATTGGTTTAATAATAACATTATTTTGGCTGACCAATTATTTAACAAAGAGGGTCTCCTTTACTCTTATAAAGAGTTTCTAGAAGAATACAAAATTCCTGTGTCTCCTATAGATTATGCCAAAGTCTTTGGAGCAATTTCTTCTGGTATTTGCATGTTATTTATCCTCTAAAACCAAACAAACACATACAATATATATATATATATATATATATATATATATATATATATATATATATATATATATATATATATATTTTTTTTTTTTTTTTGACTCTAGCCCAGGGGCCCCCATCCTGACTCCAGCCCAGGGGCCCCCATCCTCCTAAATCCGGCCCTGCATACTGGAATACATTTGTGCAAAACATTGACTGGAAGAAGGTCTGGCTCTTACCCAACCGATATTTGCTGACCACCAAAATTAAAGCAATATAATTTAAAAATAATTCATAAGTTTTACCCGTCTAATGATTATACTGTCAAAAAATTTAAAAAAGACATTGAAGTATTGTGGGATGGGAGTCAGTATTAGTAACGATCACGTGATTGGGACGGTACAGGATTAAACACTAACGGGAGCAGACGGGAGCGGGAGCAAACCAATAATAACAAAAAAAACTAGGATCGATGCCAAAAAAATAAAATTAAATAGAAAGAAAAAAAATCCAGTACTGGCGCGGCGCCGCCATTTTGTAGTTTTTTTCCTTGAAGCCTACACTATAATGCGAGTCAAAAAAACTACACGACCCAAAAAAATTGAAAAATATTCGTCCATAGCTGGGATCGAACCCTCAACCCTTCAGAACCCTTCAGAACTGCAGACCACTCCCTCTACACTACACACTTCAAGTTGTGAAATTTAGTATTATACTGTTTTTTTTTATAATTATATTTAACATGTAACTGTTGTTTCAAAAAAGCTTTTTTTTTCAGATAAATGCAATTTATCAAATGTATTTGAGTTTTTGAGTGAAAGAAAAGGCACTTTCCATTTGTATATCACTAGTCACCAGTGAGCACAGTGCCACTGGAGTGACAGCATTAGGCAAGATGCTAGTGACTGTCTTGTTAAGACAGCAATCTCATTTAAAATGGTTAGCCCTGATTGATTGGGAAAAGTTAGGGCATGTTTCAAGCTGTACTGTGGGAGCTGTCCCACCATGACCTTCACTCAGTCTGCCTTGCTTTGCCTCACAGCCCTCTGGAGCCACCCATTAAATAGAGATAACATGGAAATCCTTTGCTCCAGCTGTGAAAGTCGTGTTTGGTGTGAAGGTACCTTCACACTTATATGTCAGTGATGGGAGCTGCTTTAAGGAGAGCATGTTACCCTTTCTTTTCTTTCCTAGAGGGGGATCAAATTGGCCCTTTCTTCTTTGAAACATATTTGCATGAACATTACCAAATTTCAAGAAAAAGGGTTTTATTCACTGTCACCTCTCTTAGGAGGTGTTCCAGGAATGTACCAACAGGAGAAGGCCTAGAACACTCTGGAGCGGCCATGTCTTCTGGTTGGTCCACGGATGCCCCAAAGGTGCTGCAGAAAGTACCTGGGGAGAGGGAAGTCTGGACGTGTCTGCTGATACAGCTACCCCGATTACCTGGTCCTGGATAGATTTTGGATTGAGACACATATGACTTCCTGTTTTACTGCGTACTAGCCTTAAAGTATCTCACACTCCTGTGGCTGTTCTTTAATGTTCGATTAGTCTAATTTTCAAAACAGGAGAGGTGTAAACTATAGTGCAACTAATAATTAGGTCTACAGAGAGAATCATCAGAGTTAACCTTCCTTCCATCAAGGCCTGGTAGAAAAATAGGATCAGGAAAAGGGCGAGATTTTGCAAGACCCTAAAAACCCAGGACATCAACTGTTCAGATTTATATTTTCAGGTCTGCTCTACAGAGCAATACTTGAAGAAATTACCCACATTTAATACACTTTCTCCTCCAAAACTGTATCTCTAACGAACAATATACATTTAGAGTGCCCATAAAGATACCATCCATTCCATTTTTATCCTAATCAACGTCTATTTTTCTTTCTATCTATCTTTTATTCATCTCAAAATAAATAAATAAAGCTGTATCTGGTTCTATATTTTACTTTCAGAAACGTTGATGAAGGTTCTCAGTCATCCAGAAATTCAAAAAATATCCACTGGACTTGGTTTTCAAGATTTGAAGACGTTGTTAAGGGTCGGTCGTTAAGGAGCAATTGTTCACCGGTTGGAGCGGGTAGGTCCCTCGTTCCTCTGTGCGGAGTGGTATATGCTGTTCAGTGCAGCGAGGAATGCTCTGATCTTTATATTGGAGAAACCAAACAACCTCTCCACAGACGCATGGCCCAACACAGAAGAGCGGCCGCCTCTGGACAAGACTCCGCAGTACACCTACACCTTGTGGACAAAGGACATTCTTTTGAGGACCAGAATGTCCATATTCTGGATAAAGAAAATAGGTGGTTTGAGGGGGGCGTGAAGGAAGCCATCTAAGTTAAGGGAGAAAAACCAACTTTAAACAGAGGTGGTGGACTCAGATTCCAGCTTCCAAAAACATACAATTCAATCATAGACATGATCCCTTCCAGATATCACCAAACCCCCCACCCCATCACAGAGGAACGAGGGACCTACCCGCTCCAGCCGGTGAACAATACCTCCTTAACGACCGACCCTTAACAATCATAGACAGGTTTCAGGTATTACAGGAGACAATCCCCCCCTTAATTGCAATCCCCCCTTTAACGACCGACCCCTAGAATCATAGGCCCCGTCCACACGAAGCCGAACCCTGGCCTAAACGCACAAATTTTTCACCAAACCAGCCTCTCATCCACACGAAGCCGGCGTTTCGGGGGTCTGTAAACGATCTTTTTTTTTATTCAGCCTTCAGAGTGGGAAGATTTTGAAACGCCGTTTTCGCGTTTCCATCTTTAAGCTCTAACCGCATTTTTTTTTTTACACGCATGCGTCATAGCGTCACCTCTAAACACGCATGCGCGATACAGTATCACAACAACAATGGCGCCGTACTGTGTTGAATGGTTGCTGCTAATGCTACTCACCCTGCTGTCAGGCTTACAACAGAATCTTCTTCTTCTGGAATATCTCCAGGAAGAACAGAGCAATATCAACGACATAGTTCAGCACCTGAATTTGACTGAACCACGAAAATGGACCCGCAGGGCAACCATGTATAAATATTAGTGCGCATGCCCAACATTTCGTCGCCTATTTTTGCTTTGGCACCACAGCGCCACTTACAGGCCTGGCTTACATTTTGCAGCGTTTTCATGTATTCGTGAGGACGATCACATTTATTTTACGTCTCCGTCTTTACGACAAACGTTCTGGAAAATATTAGCGTTTCGTGTTCGTTTTGACTTCGTGTGGACGGGGCCATAGACAGGTTCAGATATTACAGGCTAACGATGGAACTAAACGACCCATGCATCGGTTACCATTTGCATGTTTCCAAGCAATACAAGGCCTTGTCCATATAAGACTCAAACTCACTGCGGATCCAGACATTTGAATTGAGAAAGCTTCCTGGAGAGGTGGCGAAACGTCTTCAAATCTTGAAAACCAAGTCCAGTTGATATTTTTTTTAATTTTTACGGAATACTTTCAGAAACAAAACATCATAATTATATTTTTTTTGCGGGACAAAGTAGTTTCTGCTTACTGGTCATCATTTTCTTCAGTGAATATGCTAAATGAGGCTATACAGTCATGCATAACTGACTGCTTAGCCATTCTTCTCCTGCAACACCCAGATAACATGAAATAACACAATGTTCACAGATTGACCACCCAGGGCACTGTGGCAGCACAAACATCAACAGAACAATTGTTTTCATTCCCTCCTCTTCCTGATGTGTCTCTTCTCAGCTGCAGACTCCTTATTAACGCCACCAAGGGTCTATTCTGTTGATCTTTCAAAGAACTTACATCTTTTTCTATAACATGTGGATGAATCTTGGGAGTATAATGTCAAGGGAATAGGATGTGAGATGGCAGCAACTGCTGTGAATAACTGCACTCCCTTAACATCACACACTTACTCAGGGAACTTCTCTGCCCCTCCTATCACTTGTATACCAGCACTTCTATTTCTGTATGTTTATTCCGAGTCGCGCCTGATGCAGATGTCTTTGAGGGAAACAAATGCTCAAACTAATTAGGTTTTTGGAAGTTGAATGTAAATCTATTAACCTGTTTCTTTACACAGGAAGACCAATAATTCAAAAGTTAATTGAGTGCTGTTTTATTTACATTTGGTGCCTTATTAACTGGAGTGAGCGTGCTATTCGTGTGTCAGTGTTGGAATTGACTGCTGGCCTATCTAGGGTGCACCATGCATTCACAAGTCGATTAGTATTAGGAGTCTGCAGTGGGTAGACCTCTGTAGAATAAGAATGCATGAATTTTGATATGAAGCATACCTTTTTAAAAGTTGTGTTTGTATATATATGTATATATTATTTTTTTTTCTTTGATCTCTGTCTCTAATAAATTTTCATATATCCTTCATAAAGTGCTCTTGTAAACAATTAATGGCGAGAGCATAGAGTTCCCGTATAACGTAATGGTACTGGGTCTTGGTTGCAATGTTTTGCACCGATGCAATGCCCAGACCATCCATGATTTAACATTTGTAAAACTGGTGTGTTTCAATACAAAGCATTAAAAGAGTAAATTTCAATAAATATGTACCTCTTAAATGTCAGCTGCTTAAAGATTCCATCAGAGATAGATTTTTTTTTCACCCTACTTTAACTTTAGCCT
This sequence comes from Cyprinodon diabolis, assembly GCA_030533445.1. NCBI lineage: Eukaryota > Metazoa > Chordata > Actinopteri > Cyprinodontiformes > Cyprinodontidae > Cyprinodon > Cyprinodon diabolis. Next base: position 21,156,879 of record CM060064.1, read on the forward strand.
CTGGTGTATTAACATGAAACAACAACCTTCTTGTTGCTAAATAATTAAATGTCATCTTTGGATAATCCATTTAAAGCTGTTGTACTGAAACAGCTTTAAAATATTACCATTTTCACCTAAAAGCAGTTATATGGGCAGTCTAATTTTATTATCCTTTTTTATGTTGTTAAAGAAAGCTTGAAGTTCTTATTGTAATTCATCTATTAACAAAAATCACAGATGCAATGTCTGGTCAAGTTCTATACTTTAGGGGTCAAAATTTTATGATAACTGAAGAAAAGCAAATCAAGAATAAGAATATTTGAGCACTTAATGAAATGTTCTTCCTCTTTATTATCCTTTCTAGCTTAGCGTGCCAGAGATCTCTACCTTTACCTTTTAACATTGGACATATGAAATTATGTCTTGAATCTACCAAAATTGTTTTAACTAATTTGCTGTCCCTCAAAACAAAAATAGTCTATTTTACTGCTTTCTCTTTGCACATAGAACAGGGTAAATTGAAATAGGTAAGAGAACACTGGAATAACTGAACAGAATATGCCCTAAATCTGTTGGTGTCATAACTCATTTGTGACTATATTCACAGTTTTCCTCCTCTGCTGAGCTTTTCACTAAAAGGCAGTCGAAGGAATATTCTTGTTTATACAGGCCACCTGATCAGAATGTTATGAGGAAATTTCAATTCCCTTCCCTGTTGGAAAATGTACCATGAAAGGCATGACACAGGTTGACCAAGTGATGTACACAGAGAATAGTTTGATGCCACACTGACTGTAAAATTAGGCTTGTTGAATGTCATTAGGTTAAAAAAATGTCATTTCTTTAGGATGTACAAATTAAAACAGTAAATATACTAATTAGAGAAACTTGCATTTTCGATTTAAAAAGCAGAGCTGCGTTTTGAAGATGCCTCTCAGGTTCCACTTCTTTATACTGAGACTTGACAAATGAAGTGACTTTGTTTGATCATCTATACTCTCCAGTGTCTTACTTACTTAATCATATCTGGTTATCAACCCCTCTCTGACTCTAATTTTTTCAGCATACCCAGACCATCCACACACCTTATTATATAAGAGCTGTTTGTTAGTCGTGTTTGTAACTCAAACAATATTTAATTAGGAAATAAGAAACCACAGATTAGTTCGAGGAGTACTTAAAAAAGGGATTAGATCTTAATTCATGTCTGTCCATTCAAGATGAATTCATTTTTAAAGTTTGCAAATGGAATATAGTTGAAGTCTTACTTTTAGTTAATTGTCTGTTTTTTATCGCATATTAGTTCAGAAATAAAGTTAAAAAAAATATGCAAAGATTCTCATGTTACTAATATATATACATTATGTAATTGCTTAGCACATGTCCTGCTGTCTTTGCTGATGTAACCAATACTTTTAACCAATACAGAATTCTCAACATAGCTGCTCTCAATTATTTTTTCTGCTCTATAACTCCCTTTTTACCCACCCACTATAGAGGGAATTTGGCATTACCTTTATATTTAACTTTTTTGAGCTGTTATAGTTCAGTTAAATAAACATGGCATAGCAAATTAAAAGTAAAAGTTGTTTTTATAAAAAAAAAAAAACATACTCATGCCATATTTTTTTCATTAATATACAGCCAGAAATAAATTCAGGTATATTATTTTGGTCATAACGGAGACTAATGAGGACACTGTAGTTACCATGCAGCAAAAAGGTGTTTTACACAGACAACCACACATAAAAGCAGTCATGGAACCTGAATCATTAATGATGAAAATAACAAGATATTTAAATGCTTAAAATAAATAAAAGAATAAAGGGGAAAAGGACTATTTGGCTAAAAGAGTCTGCCTGGATGCTTAAACATTACACTTTAGAAAGCCAATGTAAATTATGCTACAATTCTGACCAGTACTATACAATTTAAATGCTTAGTAACATAGCTTCAGTTATCAAGTAATGCCCATACACCTGTGATTTGAAAGGTATTGATATTTATTATTTCATTCTCCCAATTACCCCCACCAAGGAGGTTATGTTTTTAGTCAAGTTTGTGTAGCTATTTGTTTGTCTGTCATCCATCTGTGTACAGGATAATGAAAAAAGTTCGGAACAGATTTTAATAAAATTTTTACCAAAGGTGCACCTAAGTGCAAGGAAAAATCCAACCTGATGATAATGACGATGCATTATTTTTTTGAAGGATTCTTTAACATTATTTGGCAGAACAAGCACTTCCCCGAAAAGCAGAAAGTGGAAGCTTCAGCATCGGAACCACATAAGTTCAGAAGTCTTATACTGAGCTATGCCTCGCTTGAAGTCTTAATCGGCTGATCAAGCAAGAAAGCAGAGTGCAGTATCAGGTAATATGGAGGTTTTTAAGAGCACCCAAATACATAGACAGAAGCTTCCTTATTTCTTGTAGATTTAATCTTGACCCAAAGGAAACAGAAGCAAATTCCAAAACAAAATCCAGAAAAAACTAAAAATCCAGGAAACATCAGGGAAAAGACACATGAGTGGCAAAGAAATGACAGGGAACCAGCAAACAGTAACTGAAGAGGACAAGTATAAATATGGGACTGAACAAAGACCAGGCTAATCAGCAGATTGGGAGCAGACAGAAGAATCAAGACTAGGAGCTAGGAGAAAGGAGACTGATAAAGAGGGCAATAGAGGGTAAACAAGCTATACATAAGGACTCAAATGAAACCAAAAATGACTATAATAACACAAAATTAAAATAAAACAAATTAAAACTCAAAAATAAAAGTTAAACAGAACCAAAACCATGAAAGTGCAGAGTAAATGAAGGTGAGAGCAGAACAAACATCAGAGGCTGCAGCCAAATGCTGTGCCCTATTTACAACTAGTTACCAAAGGTGTACCTCATACCAAGGAACAATGAATTCAAAATTGGTTATGATTCAGATCATGTGAGAGTTCTAGCTATAGCTGTAAGTCACAATATGGGGCAGAATTTGCTGCTTGGTGGAGGTCTGCACTCTCCGAGTGCTTTTCTAATTTAAATTGTTTTGAGGTAGTGATGTGCAGAAGATGGACATACTGACTACTGGTTCTCCACAGAATCCTGCTTCTGAAAAAGCAGATTGCAAGCAGTTAAAAGTTAAATTGAAAGTCAGTAATATTCGTCTTTTGCAATGTTAAACCAAACATGTTCTGAAGTGGAGGGGCATTTGAACATCACATTTGTTACTGAAACTATTGTTGTTTCTGTCATGATTGGTTTTACATCAAACCCACATGCAGAACACAACGGAGGCTGGGTAAAAGTTTAACAGAGTTTATTTGAGATATTGACACAAAAACATGAACTGGATCTGGATCAGGTCCGGGTTTGGTTCACTGAAGTCTGCAGAGATGATAGTTTGATTAGCTGGGCAGGCAGATGATTAAAGAGTCCTTTTAGTTAATTTTGATTCTACCTTGACGGGGTCCAGGCTTCTCTTGTGAGAGAGGAAACCGTTGGGTCCAGAGACTGTTGGTTCAGCAGAGTACACAAGCAGCTGCAGCGTCTAGCTTCTGACTTTGTATGGCAGACCTTGATCAGAGTTTCAAGCTCTTCTCAGAGAGCAGCAGGGGAAATCCAAGTAGGAATCTTCAGGTTTGGCTCACCAGGGCTGGAAGGCAGGTCAACCTCACCCAGAGCTTCAGGCTTGAGACAGGTTTCCTGTGAGCGAAGACAGAGGCAGATTAGAACCAGTTTTCTCACTCAGAGACAACTTAGATTCTTTCAGGTAACAGAGGCTCAGGTTGCTAACCAAACTAAGGTCAACACTGCGGCGTTGAAGGAAGGTCTGGCAGCTGCTTATAAAGGGAAGGTCTCCTGATGAGTAGATGCGTCTCAGGTGTGCTGGAGGGCTCCAGCCCAGGAGACCCACGGGGCACTCTGCTGGAGGAAGGTGGTACATCCCCAGATCCCAACAGTTTCTTGTTCTGACAAAGACCATGACTGCCAAGAGATGAAGACCTGGTTTGGGTTACAGAATAAAAACTGATACATTGGAATATTTTTTAATCATTTTTTTTTATATATATATTTTTCATTTTAGTTTTTAGCTTTTCTACCAAGAAAAAAGGAACTTAAAACCAAATCCATACAGGCCCAATCATAGCCTCCTGTCCAGCTTTGAATAATTTAGTCCCCTTTTAAAATTTTCTCATTCTTTTTTTGTATATGAATACTCTTTCATGCTTGGGGAAAATACATATTTATTCAGCATGTTGTGCATCATATATCTTACTTTAAATAATATACACGAGGTATTAAACAAAAATATAAGGAACTGAGGTGGATATAAAGGATTAGTCTAGTACCATCAAACCACGCTGTTTAATATTTCAGGTAGCCTTTTTCATTGAAAATAATCTCTTATCCGTTATTGTCAAATTATTCAGTGGAAAGGGATTATATGATATTTAATCTTAACAGTGATTTTTTTTCAGCTTAAATAAATTATTTTACCTCTTCAGCTTAACATGGGAAAATGAATTGAAAGGGGATTTTGGCACCTATGAATGAGGCAGGTAGATTTTCAGCATCCTTTTAAAGCACCAAGACCTAGAAAGACGCAATTTTTCTCCCCTGTGTTTGCATTACTGTGATTATTCCCTGCTCAGCTGCTGTCAGCTTCTGTGTCCTAAGCCTAATCAGATCAAGTGCAGAGGAATCCATTTTTGTGAAAGCTTCACGTGATCACTCATTTTGATTATTACTCGCTAAGCTTTCATTCTTTTTTCATTGTTTTCCTTGATGCCAAATTAAAAAGGAATTTCATCATACTGCCTCCACCATTCTGCTTAATATCTAATAGAAAAATATGCAGGTATATTTAGCAGGAATTAAATTACATGCCTATTATCTATTTGAAGTAGTCATAAATAATGTAGAGGAGTTAATAGAGTGGACAAGGATTTTTATATTCTGAGAATAGCCTTCAGCTACACAGAGTCGATTTGAATCTGGGATGCCTAAATCTGTAAGGAACCACCTAAGATCAAAGGGGACACCTCACATTCTAACTGACATTGTAAAATTTCATCAAAATTAGCTTGACAAATATCTCAAGCTAACTTTGTTATTAGAGACAATAGTTTTCTCTAAAAATAAAAAAAACAAAAAAATCATACAATTTAGAGGGAGTCAGCTTATACAGCTAAAGCAACAAGCAGATACAGCTTATTTGACCAATATTAAAAAAATAGATTATATGCTAACAGTATTTAATTAATCATGTTTGTACAGTATATACATAGAAAAGGTTCTCTATGAACATTTATTTACTAACTACATTAAATCTACACGACAGACTGCAGTGCTGCAAATAATAATAGTTTTGTTATTTTGACCTATTACTCCTTTAGAGAATGTTTCTGTCTTTATTTTTGGATATGAAAATAACTCAACTTTCCTTTGTTGGAGAACATATAAAAAGCTTAAATAAAGTTATGATTCTTTAATTAAAAAAAAAAAGAAAAAACTTTTTGGGCTTTTTTTCAAACTTTTAAGAGAACGATGTGAAACGAAACAGCTATAATTCTGGAGAGATGGGAAAGGGGCAGGGTTTGTTGACCAGACTCCTTTCGAGGTAGACATCCTCTGATTTCTATCCGGATTTCCCCTGTAATCTTGTCTTTCAATTTAGTGCTTCAATCACATGTTCAGTGAGGTAAACAACATGACCTGTCACAATTTCCTCTTTGGGGGCTTGAACCAAACCACACTTGTAACTTCTTAGACAGCCTGATTCCAAAAGCTTTCATTCAGCCAGCAAATAAGTATCTTCCAACTTCTTCTATTAAAGATGGCCACAGTTTGAGTCAGGAAATCTGTCTGTCTCCGGGGTATGTATAGAAAGCTGTGTGTTTTTGTCACTTTGGTGCAATTCTCACCACATATCAAAGTTTGCACCAATACAAAGGTGTTTCTCAAAACAACGGGTAAAAATTGCAAAACATGGTAGATAACTTGCAAAACCAGATGATCACCTTCTCAAAACTGAAAATTAACAGCACAAAATCAAGTCAGTAGCTCAAAATAGGTATTCATGTTTCAAAAGCAAGTCTCTTGATCAAAAAGGGTTATGTTTTTTTCAAAAGAGAGTATTTATGTTAATAAAAGTGTCAGTGTCATCAAAATGGCAGGTTATGACACCAGAATATCAAATTAAAGGGTTAGAACTCTGAAAGTGCTTCCCAATGTCATGTAAAATCAGGACACCATTATACACCATGGATTGCATTTTGAAAACTAAAAGTCAATAAAAATCAGAACCAGTATACTGCATATATGCAACTGTTCACAGAAATGTGCAACAAGAAACACATTTCCTGTCTGTCTGGCCAAACATTTGTATCTACATCACAGTGAATATTAGCTCTCTCAATTCACTGAAGATAGTAACCTCTTGAGTGCCGAATGACCCCTCTGCAGGACAATGCTGTGATCTCATCACAAGTTACATCCATGGCTTTTCTGAGCTTCTTTCATACTTTGTAATATCCTCCACTCTCCCTACTCATTGGCCTAGGACAACTATGTTGGCTCTTTCCAGTGCAATTTCTTCTCGGACTTGCAAATGTGTGCAGTTGTTCCCTAGCCTCCAAAGCCAGGATACAGATTTGAGCTTAAAAAGTCAGTGTAACAGAGGATTTGGCACAACAAATTATATGACATGCACTGTAAGTATAGTTACAGTAATATGAGTTACAGTAACATGAGTGACACTGTAATGCAAGTGTTGTGCATACTGTAGCAATACATAACAGTTGTATACTAAAGCACTAAACAGTAAAGCATGCATACAAGTTTTACCTGTAGATGCTTGTGGCGAAGCTCCTTCACTTGATTACTGTTCTATTCCAATGGTACACTTTAAAAAAGTTTTTTGTACATTTAATTCTGTTTAATCCTGACTTGTTGAAAGTTTTAACCAAAAGGACTCCCTTATTGCCACTAATGCAAGCCATGTCAATTACCATTGAAGCGAGTTAGAGCTGGCCTTCTGAAACCCAAGTGACAAAAACAATAAGTTAGACTAGTCCAACTTGGCATGGTTTACCAACCAGGCCAGTTTATAGTACATCCATCTGGTGTCAAAATCTTTGTTGTCCCCCTACAAACTAATTATAAACAGCTTGTGCTAAGTAGTAGAGTACAATACCATGCTGGAATAGGCCATGCTGACCAGACTTGCAGAAGCTAAGGGTTTTAGTTGACATACCTAAAAAAATATAGTCAAAAAAAAAAAAAAAACGCATAAACATATTTCTCCAAAGTAAGCATTACATTTTCTGAGAAAAAGGTGTATTTTCAGTCAGAATGAATCAGACAAAAAGCAGTTATTCTAATTCACCAGATAAGGGGTTCTCCAGGAGATGGTTGCATTTATGCAGCTTTCATCAGCCTCTACTAGTTGCTTTCATTAATAACTGTACCCATTGCAAGTTTCATTCTGAAAAGGATTTCTTCCTAGAACTCAGTGGGAGCTCTGGCCCCGAGCATGCTGAGGAAGGACACACTGCTTCTGTGACATATTTGGGATGGGAAATAATAGGGGAGTTTAAATTACTCACATCTGTTCAGCTGGAGATGCATTCACCTATTCCTCTGCAATTACCACTAAACCAAATAAATGCTTTGGCCCTTTTTAGACTGGTATTCAAACTGAAGTACACTGTAAGCGACGGAGGCTTTCAACTAAGCGCTGAGTGCCATACTTATGTCTGCAAAGTGAACTGCAGAGAAAGTAGAATTTTAGTAACGTTTGAAACAGTAACATGTACTGTAATGCTATGATTGCCATGGTCTTGGTGTTGTTTAAGTTTTCTTTTGAGTTTTCAGTTTCACGTTGATCCATGTTTTTCTTTGTTTTCTAGTTGTATTAGTTTTATTCCTATTTTTTGGTGTTTTCTGTATATATTTGTGTTCTTAGGTATTTCTTGATTGCCCTTTTGTGTTGGTCTCCTTTTCCCTAGCTCCTTTCTAGAATCCTCTGTTCACACCTGCTCCCAATCAGCTCATTAGTCCTGTCTTTGTTCAGTCTCCTATATATATATACTGTACTCTCCCTGTGCAGTTCCTCGGTGCTGGTTCCCCGTATTTTCCTGGCTCCTCATGTTTGTTTTCTCTGATGTAATTTGTCATGTTGGTTTTTTGGATTCCTGCCTCAGTTGCCTGTGAGCACTTCATTAAATCTACCAAACTCACCTCTGCCTCCTCCATTTGGGTCCTCAAAGACCTCAACCAAACCCTTACAATAATACTATGATTTTTTTTATTTAGCTTTAAATTATTATTAACATTTTAGAGTATCAGCTCTTGTTATTTTTTTTTCTAAACGTTTTTTTTTTCTGAAATGTAATTCTATATTAGTCATTCTGATAGACTATTATATACTTTCAGAGAGGCAATACAGTTAACATATATTGGAAATCAGCTTATTATGTGTGAAAAGACCTTAAGACAGGTCAATGCTTTATTGCAGAAATGTCATCTCTGGGAATATAATGTTTCCAATGAATCACCAGCTACAAATCTTTAAAAAGCCAGAAAACCTTATCAACAAGAGGTTAATGTGTATAATCTAATAAAAAAAAAGTGTCACTTGTCTTTGAAATACCTTAAAGAATGGCAGGATATTGGGTCTTTTAGATGAAGGAATAACAACAGTGATAAAGGATTATCCTCCATTAGCTAGTTGATAGAAGGCATGTGTTTTTTATTAGCATTTCTATAAAAAAAAAGTAAATAAATCCCGATATTTATTTATTTTTTACTTATATCAGACTGATAACAGAGATCAATATTGATCAGAATATCTCTATTTCACCCTTCCTCTACTTGACTGTGGGCATAAGTGACTCTCGTAGCCTTTGTTTGAAGTGAACCTTAGGTGTTTGTTGCAAAAAAAAAGGTATTATTATTTGAACCTAACCAAAGCACACAGTTGAAGTGAAATGTGTTTTAGGATAGTAGCACAGTTAGGGTTTTTCGCTGTAAAGTAATCCAAAGTATTTACTAGTTATGGTTAGTCTCCGCCTCTGTTTAAAGTTTATGTCACCATTTCGTTAAATAGGAACGGGCCAGTTGTTCCTATTCCCATCGTTGACTATTTTTTTCTGTTTGGGTTTCAACTTGATCAAGCTTTTCTCAATAATCCACAATAAGAGATGAGCAATAGGATGATACAATTTGTACTGATATCGTGTCAGGTCAATATTGGTATTGATCAATACTCAAAGCTGCAATATCTGTATTGCATCAAAATAAAAATAAAAATTACTGGGACATCCCCAGATACTATTAGCCTACTTCACTTCAAAAAGCCATATGAACATTGTTAGACCACAAAGTATTGAAAGCAGGTGTGCCAAAAACATCACTGTTGGCTATTGGAAAAAATAAATCCCCAAAAAATTGCAAAATCTTTTGTTTTTGTCTCTTCTTAGAAAGAAAAATCCATACATTTAGAGAATATATTTTTCTACATTTTACACTTTGAGTGTGGGATTACATTTTAGGGGAAAAAAAGTAAATTGATGTAATGGCTTTCTATTTAACTTTAGTAGGTGTCAAGATCTTGGTGCTGATGACTGGCTTTATTCATTTCATTCCCCTGTTTAACTCTATCAGGTTTATCATTACTGCTCATCGGATCCACCCACTCCTGTCTCTATTTAAGGTGCTTGCATCCAGTCATCATAGCCAGATTATTCTTGTTCTCTCTAGCCAGTAGTGAGAGTGTTTTTAGAGTACCTTGATGTTTCTGATTTCCTGATACTGACCTGTTCTGCCCCTCAACCACCTAGCCAGCCTGTTTCCATCTGATCTCAGTTGTGAGAGCATTTTTAGCATTACCTTAAGGCTGATTTGTACTTCGAAACTAGGTGGTCTGCATAGGTGTCACAGTGAACAAAAAGACGTCCCCGCCCCCTCCGCGGACACTCTGCGCCTCTCCCAAATTGTACCTGACCGCAGACAGTGCCGCAGACAGGAGGCCGGCTTGTTTCGTTTTTATGAGCGAAATTGCGGAAAACAACTCGTGAAATTTGATCAGCTAGAAGATTAAGGCACGCGAGAATGCTGGGACCCTTTTTCCACCTGGATCTCCGCAATTTTTCACCGTCATGTCCCTCTGTTAGCGGACAAAACTCGCCCCCACTTCCTCGCTGCGTCTGCTGTATCTAGACCCACATCGTATATAGCGCATACCACGCTCAAAATTGAGCATAAATCAAAACTGTCTGCGTCAAGCTCACTGCAACACACTTCTGCGGGAGTATAACAAGCCCTTTAGGTTGTCTATTTACCTGATGCTGACGTGTTCTGCCTCTCAACCACTGAGCCTGCCTGTTCCCATCTTATTCGTTTGCCTGACCTGTATTCGGATTCTTGGGCCTCTGAGCCTGCCTGTTCATGTTCTGATCTGTTTGTCTGAGCTGTATTTGGACTCCTGGACCTCTGAGTCTGTCGGATCCTGTTCTGATCTTTTTGCCTGACCTGTCTCCGGACTCTTGCTTGTTCTCTCTGGGGCTTCAGCATCTGGGCCACTCTGAGCGGCGCCCGCAGCATCTTGTGGGCAGCCGGTCGGCTGGATCCTAACTTGTTCTCTAGGCATAGATGGATCTTGTAAACCAGAGTTCCCTGCCTCAGATGCCCTAGCTGCTGCTACTCAGATCACACAGCTCTAAATAAACACTTTGAAAAATCCCACTGTCTTGCCTGAATACTGTGTCCTCTGTTCTGAGCCGTGACAGTAGGCTTGTTGATACAAATGGGCATAATGCTAATTAAAATGAAACAAAATTCTCAAATACATGAACAATTTGGTTTTATATTAAAGAACTAGGATACATTTAATTTTTATTTTTGTCTCATTTAGATAAAGCAGAGTTTCAACAAGCATTTTGTTGTTTTTGAAGTTCTGAAATGGCAAAATACTAAGAACCTGATGTGTCTTCAGATGAGAGGATTTATTTTAAATGTTATTTCTATTGTTTTATTTATGAAGCGTCTGACCAAAGCTCAAAGAAATTCTCCGCCTGAATGCTTCCCTTTGATCTAGCTTCTCTCTTGTTTAAACTTCAGATATTTGAATTGCTTGATTTAAGTTAGGATGTAATGTCGCCGAAAATTCCATTAAAAGTTCTTATCTAAGTCGATGAGCAAAAGCCAAGTAGGAAAAAGTAATATAAAACCATGAAAAGACTTTTAAAATAGACAGAGTGTAATAAGAGAGAAGATCACATATTATAAAGTGAGACAGGTTTCATGTCTGTTGCATTAATATGGATATGAATAATGTGCAGGTTTCAGTGATGGCTACGGCTATAGATAGCAGCCTTGGTCTGGAAAAATGATCTGCAGCATTCCTTCAACCTTCTCTTTTATCTAAAGACAGGCCTTAACACTAGAGTTAAGCTGCTGTCAGTACCTGCTCAAACATATGAGACACATCCATGAGGTCAAACTCTGCTATGTCAGACAGCAGGGGAGATCTGCAGAGTGATCCAGATAACCAAATCAGGTAACAAAGTTGAGAAAATTAACCCTTTTTATTGGGGAAGGGGGTTTATTACTCCGGAGGACATTTGAACAAAGGGCCAAGCTGTCAGTCAAAGATTGTTCTATTACAATTTGAGATAATTAGATGATCTAATTATGTAAAAAAAAATCCTCTTGTTGAGAAACACGCATCTATGGGTCTGCCTTTAATCAAAAACGCTATCATAGTTGTAATGCCAGTCAAATAAGCGAGGCTTTCCTTTATCGCTTCAAATGTTGTTGTTAGATATAGAGCATCATTGCTTTTGTCCTTTATTACTATGTCTCTTGCTTCTCCCAAAAAAGTTTACTTCTAAGAGATAAAATTCACCTGCAGCAGGGACTAAAAAGGTCAGACTGTCCTCCAAAAATCATGACAGACAGGTGGAATATCCTGTTTATTCCCTGTGGTATTCAGTGAAATCAAGTCCTGAGAAAAAGAATAATACCTTTCTTTCCTACCCTCTCATTTGGTCCTATCACTTTAGGTCTTATCTTAACTCTGTAAGGAGTAGCACTATGCCCCTCCATTTTAAACCTTCCATCTTCTACTTCTGACCTAAAGGCAGATCTGACATTTGCCTAAAGGCAGAAAAATATGTGTGTGATACGCCACTATTCTCTACAGATGGATGTGAAGCCATGATGGACCTGTCTTAAATCAGTGTGAGCCTAAATACATTTATTGAATTGTGCTTTGATTGATATTTTGTCTCAGAAAACCAGTTAAGATACCATTAAAATAAATCCAGTGCTTCAAGAAAAAAAGTGAAACTTCTACTTTTAGATTCATTACACAGATATTGATAAATCTGCCATATAAAATAATGTTATTTTTTATAATGGCCTCTAACCAAAGTGGGTGGACAATAAAAGATAATCATGCCGATTTCTGGTAAAGGTCTACTTCTTTTGAGAGACACCAAATTATAGGTGAGATAATCCTACTGGGTGTGGTGTGTTAATAGTGATCGGGTCTGCCTGGAAGAACACAAAGTCCCCTCTGAACGCAATCTGGAAAATCCAACATTTTGGATTGTCTGGACCAGATATCCTACAGTGTGGTCTCGTGTTCCCCTGAGGACAGCCTTGCAAGCAACATTCCACAACAATATTCTGGACTATTACTAATTGTGAGCAGATCCATTGAGAATTGCAATTAAATTCAGTTTATTTATATAGCGCCAATTCACAACACATGTCATTTCAAGGCACTGTACAGAGACAATTCGACCAGATCATAGTCAGATTGGTCCAAAGTTTTCTATCTAAAGAAAAATTTGCTGATTTATTCAACTCACTGACTCAAAGGCAATCCCTCACAATAAGCATGCTTGTAGTGACAGTGGAGAAGAAAATCCTCTTTTAACATGAAGAAATCTCCAGCAGAACCAGGCTCAGTATGAGCCTGTCAAGGCCGACTGGGGTTCAAGGAGACAGAAGCAGACAAAGAAAAATAAGCAGGGATACAAAAGGCAACTGTCAATCAGCTCCACAGGCGGCCCCGTCCAGGAAGCACACAGCAAGGCAGGCGAGCTCCGAGCTAGCTCCCGTATAAGAGGATGATGGAGAGCACACATACACAGAAAAACAGAACTACACCAAAAATCTGAAAAACAGGCCATGCTCAAACATCTATAAACAAAGGCAGTGATGGCTTCACAGCCTGTTGAGGAACTTACAGGATAAGGCTACAATGATGATAAAGTTAGAGATTGAACAAAGAAATACTACAGAACGGGAGAATAGATAGATTGATGAAAAGGGGACCCTATGTCTTCCAGCCGGCTAAGCCTATAGCAGCACAAATGCAGAAAATAGCATATGATAACCTAAGTATTTTGGATGACGCATAAGAAAGTTTAGCCACATTGTGGCAAAGGCAGAGCCAAGGAGAAATATCTCTCCAAACTGAAATTCACCCACGAGGTATCAGGCTGTTAAGGATCCAAGTAGAAAAGTTTTTTTTTTTCTGCTAAACAGTCATTTTTGGCATTTCATCAGCTGAGAAAACCAGTCAAATTAATAATAAAAGAAGTATTTAATCAAACATATGTTTAAACACAATTAAATTCATAATAACATCTATATGGTTTCTAAAAATATGATGGATATGTATATTTGTTTTGTATTATTTTGTTGTTATTTATAGGAAGTGTGCTTTATGTGAAGGCAGAGAATACATGAAAAACTAAATCTAAATCAGGCTAAAACTACTGTTGACTAAAGCTTTTGAATGACTAAATCGTGAGTAAAACTGCTCACTTCATCAGTGTGACATTTATTTCAACAGTATTTTATCATCGTTATTTTCAAATGCATATATATCTATCTATAAATGAATATCACAAGCACTATGGTTCAAGGTTGATAAACACCTTTCCAAATTCAATTAACTAAAGCATACTGTGCATACTTGGGCACATTGGGCATACTTTTCAACAAGGTTGATTTTATACTCTGAATTTTTTTTTATGTAATTTCATGTTCTGAAAAACCTAAGTCCTAAACATCTAAATTAATCAAAACTTGATTAATTCAAATATGTCACCCCCTTTAATAGTTCCCCAGAGTGATATATTTCAACTGCTGAGTCACTTTCTTAATGAAATTGTTAGAAATCTAAGAACTTTTATATGATATTCTAATTTACTCCAACGCACCTGTAGGTTTAAAGATTGTTAAAACCTATGAGAGATTTTATAGCAGCAGCTACATCTAACCAGTGAATCTCTACCACCATAAAACATATTTAAAAATGCATAAAGATAAATGTTACTGGTTAAAAAAAGATGGTAGAGCAATGTGCTTTACTATGTAGAGAAGGCCCAGGATAAACACACCGCATTATTGTTTGAGCAAAGATGCATTACTTGTGAATTATTCAAAAAATCCATTATGCAGCACAGCTGCTTATGAGCTGTGTAATCTGTTATAATTAGATCAGTTTCTTAGGTCTTCACAACCAGTAAGGATGGTTTTCTTCAAATACATCAAATAAATTCAGTATTATGAAAAAATGGAAGCCTGTGCGATGTACATCTGTAGGTTGACAGATTAAAATGAGTACTGAAATTGATCTGTAATAGAAAAATTGAGCGCCTGTTATACTTTAATAAAATCTTAGAAAATGTTTCATTGAAAAAAGAAATGGTTTCTAAATGATCTACCAGTGTTGCAGATTGGGAATGAATGATAGATCACAATTTGCCATGATTCAAATACTTTTAAAACACATGAATCTGGAAGATTTGTCAGCTTCATCTGAACCACCTGCTGTGTCTCTTGTTCAGCTCCAGCCAATCAACTGGGGGCCAGGGTTAGGTTCCCCTTAATTTTTCTCCTGACCTAGCTTCTCTCTGGGTGAAAGCAAACTTTACCTTTTACCTACCTTTTTACCTACCCGTGCCCCATCTCCTCCCTCGTTCTCAGAGTATTCTTAGTCCAACTCACCCTCTGGCTCATCCACCACCAGTGGGTATGACGTCACCCACGCATTGCTGGCTACCATTCATTCATCCTGTCCGCTGAACTGCTGCTAGTTTTACTCACATGCCTAGAAGATGTCTAGTGCTACTACCACAGATGATCTTGCTGTCGAAATGAATGAATAGAAGGGGTAGAGCGTAGCCGCCTGTGGCCCGGGCTGCCTGTCACAACTCCAGTCCGGCACACGGATGACATCATACACACTACGCTTTGTTTAAAAAAATATATAAATATAAAAAATATAACTGCGGATGTCTGGGGGACAGCGATTCGCCTACATGTTATGAATGCTGGCGTACCATAAAGAATAAATTATGAACAGTTTAGTTTGTGCCTTTAAGTTGTTTGCCCCAAGGAAGACGTTATTTGGATATAACCTAATGGAATATCTTCAAAACAGCTCCAAATGACACAAAACTCATATGGGTGAGTAGAACATGATGTAATAACATAAAATCAAGGGGTCACTATTAAAAAAAACGGTGTTCCCCTTTAAAACAGTATACTTATCAAATCAAAATGTACCACTTGGCTACACTAATAATCAAATTAATGTTGCATCATTAAATGTGTAAATTATTTTATCAAGCTACTGTAATATGCTGCATTTATTACTGTATCAGTCTAATGTTGATTAGAATGTACAGAAAGATTACCTACACATACGGCATGTTGTTTGGTTAAATTTATTTACTACATAAATCTGTAGGGGCTTATGCACTTTTATTTGTTACAAGTGCTCAACATGCTCAAGAGAAAGCATCCAACTCTTTACTGTAGCAAACAGTGAGATAACAACGTTCTCCTTTAAAGAACAAAGGAATTGGTTTTTATTTGATCTTTTTCATGAAAGCTTTTTTCTATTAAATGTAATGGTGTCACTTGGAGAAGTAGAAGATAGAGAAAAGTTTTTTTTTGTCCCCTTTCAATGTTTTAATTATCTGAACCATCCATTGGTTGAAATGCAGTTCTGTTGCTTTAATTAAGTATTGATTTGATATAGCTTTAAAGTTGTGTGTACAGTTCTGTCATTGATTGTGATGTAGGATATAGGGTGTAGGTGAGCAAAGATTAGGACCAACAAAAACAACCCAGAAACAGAATAGAGATATTAGTACATGATTTAAACCAGCTGCACAATCCTTCTGAGCCCAAATGAAACCTCTCTACTCTAGATACTAGGAACAAAATTCTATTTCTTTTTAATATGAAAGCATTATTATTATTTTTATTTTTATTATTTTTTTAGGAATTTATTTTACTTCCAAGAAGTTAAGATAATTGTTATTAGTCGTTTCATTGCACAACAGCTATGATGGATGAATGTGTAATGCAGGTGAAAGTTTACTAGGACTTCAATTACTTTAATAACTTGAACTATAATAATTAACTTGAAGTATCATAATGCAAGGCTTTTTTTTTTTTGCTTTCACAATGCACTTTTCTGTTTTGCTGTAAAGTTAACCAGAAATTCCTGCACTTTTCTTGATGTTAGAACCTCTACTGTTGCTGCTGATGCATCCCTTGCTACAAATGTCCAAGTCCTACAGAAATGTAAAAGATATATATATATAAATATATATATAGGTTATGAAAATTAAAAAAATAAAGATTGCAATTTATCTTTTTTACCTGCATTTTGTTTTTTGTTTATTTCTCTTACTCCAAAAATTATTGAAAGTTTTTCAGTCAATTAACTGCAGAATTTGACAATATTTTATTGGTGTACTAGATTAATTGCCATGAAAATCAATCGAATACTTGATTTCTACAATAATTCCTAGCTGCCTGAAGTTTAAATATCCTAATCTCAGGAAATAAGGTCATTTTAATATTGAATACTTAATGATATTCATATTGTATATTGAATTCCCAATAATGCACTTAAACTATGTTCTGTAAGAGTAATTGATTAAACAACACATCTAAATGTCAATTGTAGTGGGTTGTATAAGATTGGTCAAAGAAGCTCAAAACATACCCTTATATACTGTCACGTCCGTAGTTTGTTTCAGATCGAAGTGGCAACAGAGATACAGAATAATAAAACTGAAAGACTTCCTGAACACACAGAAACCCGGGTGGCAGCAACAGTGTAATACAATGGAGGATGACCTAGACTGGAAGAATCAAATATTTTGGAAATTTGATGAATAATTTGGAAACCAGATGAGCACAATAAACAGAATACACTACAAGGAGGGTCTAAGCAGGGAATCAAGGACAGGTAGAATGATAGGTACCAGAGAAGAAGAATAGAAACATACAGAATCCAATCAACTAAAGCTGAGTTGACTAATTTCAAAATAACCGATCAAAACAAGGGAGCTAACAGAAAGCCAACAATATGATCTAGATACAGACACAAGATGAAACCAAGACACAAACAGCACTGAATTAATGACTTATAATGCTAGAGATGTCAGCCTTTATACCTGCAGCCATTGACAGTTAAACTAACTCGCAAGCAGGTTTTACTTTCATGTAAGAAAAAATACATTGGTCGTTCATTGGTGGCCAAATGTGATAAACAGTAAAAACAGTTTTATTATTGAGAATCAGAGGGAGTGAAAGTGGACAAACTTTGCTTACATGGTTGGTTAATTTCTAGAGGAATATGGCTCTTCCTATGTAAGGCCCTTCACTGATATACTATCAACATGGGTCATTACTGAAGTCCATTGTGTGTAGTATCAAATTGACATTGAAATGGTGAGATTGATACTTTAGTTTCATATTCACTCTTTTATGCAATGCTACTGTAAATCAAAAAGCCAACAGCCAGGTTGACGGTAATTTTTAAATAATATCTGTTCATAGGTTTATTTGTGTTCAACATTGTTTAATTGATAAAAATTCAGAAAATACATAACAGAAAATTTCTTGTTGTTTATTTATTCTAACTTCTCCAACATAAACTGATTGTTATTTTTTTTTTTCTGTCATGATCTTGGCGCTGATGACTGGCTCAATTACTCATTTCATTCATCTGTCTAACACTGCCCGGTTTCTCATTGCTACTCATTTTATCCACCTGCTCCTGCTTCTACTTAAGCTGCCTGCTTCAGTCATCAGTGGCAGATTATTATTATGAGGAATGAACCTGGTTCTGCTTCCTGACTTTGACCTTGATTTCCCTTTGGTACATCTTCGAATCTCTTATCTTCTTACTCGGATTCCTGTGAACCTCTTTGACGCTGGCTATGTCTTCTCCTCCTGGAAAGTCTTACCTTCCTTTGTCTGCTTTTATCTGTTCGTTATCCAGTTCTGCAGTCTTCATGGGTTCTGAATCTGGAACTCTCTAGGCAGCGTTCGCTATGTGCTGTTGGCAGCCCTTCGGCTGGAATCCACTCCTTCCCCTGGGCACAGACTGAACTTTAAACTGACTCACGCGTTCGTAAGTGTCAAATTTACATCCCTAACCTGAGTTTTACCTCTACAGAGACTCGTGCCTTAGACCTGCCTTCAGATCTTTTGTTTTTAATAAACGCTTTTGTGTAATCCGCCTGTCTTTTGGCTTTGAATTCTGGGTCCTTTGTTCTGGGCCCTGACATTTTCAATTTATAATGTTTCACACTTTGTCTATTTAAGTTATAATGCACACATATGTTTTTATATATCTGTAATGCTTACCAAATTAAGCTTAATTAAAAACTAAATCTAGAAGACTCTTATCAGCTTCACCTGATGTCTCTCATCCAGCTTCAATCAATCATTCCGCGACCAGACCTCCTCCGAAGCCCACTATCTTTCAAGATCCCCTTCATTGAGCTCCCGGCCTAGCTTCTCTCTCCCGAGAGAAAACATTTTGACCAGTCTGTCTGTGTTACCTGTATAAATAAACTCAATTGAATTGAATAGGACTTTTCTAATTGCAGTTTTTCTCTGCGAATCTTTCCAGGTTGAACTTTTTTTTTGTTTTGTTTTTATTCTGTCCTACATATTACTGAGTTAAAAAAGTTTCAGCATTGGCCATAATGTCTCTGTATTTAGTTGGTATCAGATTAATGTGAAAATAAGAAGTATTGCACTATTCTAACACCGAAGCTTCTGGGTGTTTGTTGAACGTAACAGAACATTTGTGAACTATATTTGAAGCCGAATCTGTAACACGAAACCAATCCATTTAAAAAGAGTATCCAGCTTCTGTCAGTCATGGTATAATTGCAGTTTGATGTTTTTCTTCTGAATATACAACGTATAAGAAAGCATAAAATATCTATTAAATAAGATTAGTCAAGAAGGCCAAAGAAAAAAGATTTTTTTTAAGCAGAGATATGAGTAAAACTAAACTCCTGCCATTCTGTTGAATTATTAGCGAGATGTTTGCTGTTTATTTATGTCTATCTAATTGTCTTCTACTTAAATGTATCTTAATCTCTCCACTGAAGTCATTAAAACCCTATGTGCTAATTAGATTAGCTTGTCATGCATTGTACCATTAAGCAGTCACACTGGCAAATCATTTCCAATGGTTAATGAATCCATTAGAATACAACAGGAAAGAGAGTGAGCTCCTGGGTCATGTGTTAGAAAGCAGAATGACAACCTTGGCTCATCTGATTTTGTGGTGTACTAAAAGGAGGTCATAGCGACAGTCCCTTTTCCTTATTAGAATTGGGGTAATGGCACAACAGTAATGTCCTACAAGACAATAATGAAGGCTTTTAGTCAATAATCATTGATCTGGGACTCATCTTATTAATGTGTGAAAGCAAACCTTCCAGTGCTCAAGGCAGCAGAATGTATTTAGAACAAATAATGATACACTTTAATTCTTAAAGAACTTTTAGAGAATAACTTTGCATTCTGTTTAAAATAAAAACTATTTTGTAACATTTATCCTGATCCTAAAAAAAAGACAAATAAGAGAAATTAAATCCAAAATATTTTCTGATTATAGACAAAAATCTCTTTACTATTTGAAACCCACAATAAATGCAGATATCGCAAAGCAGATCAACTCAGTAATTTGGGTCAACAAAACATTTTTTTGAAAACTGTCACAGTGGGGGTGGAGATTTGACAGGACCCAAATGCAGACAAAACCTTGAGGTGGTTACTTGAATGTTTTAATGACAAAAGTTTAACAGAAGCAAAAATCCAAAAATATAAATCCACAAAAAATCCAAAAATGCTCAAAACGAAGAATACTGACAACAAGAAGGGGACAAAGTAATGACAACAAACCAGCAAAGAGTCACTGAGCCAGGAGGAGATTATATGGGAGAGAGAAACAAAGACCAAGCTAATTAGCAGATTGGGAGCAGGTGTGAACAGAGGAAAGAAGGGAGCTAGGAAAAAGGAGACTGACCCAAGAGGGCAAACAGGAAATATCTAAGAACTCAAATACAATCAAAAATACCTAGAAAAAGACCAATGAAAAGTCAAAATAAAACTTGGACAAAAACAAAACCATGACAAAAACTATGGATCAAATTTTCAGATCTATAAATCTCATCAATTAATCAGATAAATCAATCAGAATTATTTAACATAAAACAAATTCTCCACTAATACCCTGCTTAAACAGAACACACAATACTGGAAAGACTTCACAAAACAGTTCTAAAGCCCCTCACTGAGCTGTTTCTGATTGTTCATAAATCACCTTCCAAATATACATGGTTGAACCAAAGGAAGCGGGGTTTTTCATATTCACTAATTACCCTTTATACCACTCACCTGTGTCCTGCCCTGATTTTTCCAATCAGCTCACCTCCCTCGTCTCCTTTATATACACCTCTCATCCAAAGTTTTGGTGCCAGATTATCGAACACATTAATTGTCAGTAGTTTTCCAGCACCCTCTCCCTCTATTTCTTATGGTTTTGACCTTGCTCTTGTCTCTGGATTCGCCCCTTGTCTTGCCCATGTTAGAGTGCTGCCTGAGCTCTTTATTTTGGCCCTTGACCCCTTGGATTGCCCTAGATTGCATTCCCTTTGATAATACCCAGCTTTCTGCTCTACTATGGAGATGGACAGAAGGACGTGAAGACCATTCCCCACATCCTTGCATCACCAAGCCTGGTTAACTCGTCCACACTCAGCATTGATTTTTGCTTTTGTGCTGGAGCTTAAATAAACACTTCTTTTTGCTTTACATTCCTCTGTGTGGGTTTAATTTCTGGGTCACTCTAGTGAAACTTCACAGTGGTGGGTTTTATGGTTAATCCTATACATTAAAGGGGAACACCGTTTTTTTTTTTTACATTGACCCCTTGATTTTACGTTATTACATCATGTTCTACTCACCCACATTAGTTTTGTGTCATTTGGAGCTGGTCCTAAGATATTCGGTTTTGTTATATCCAAGTAATGTCTTCCTATGGGCAACAGTTTGAAGGCACAAACTAAATTGTTCATAATCTATTATTTATGGTACGCCAGCATTCATAACATATAGGTGAATCACTGTCCCCCAGACATCCACGGTTATGTTTTTTCATATTTATATTTTTTTAAAACAAAGCGGAGTGTGTATGTTGGTGGTTGAGCAATTAGTTCTTAGTACTTATCACCAAAAACCTTCCAATCCAACATATTCTCACTCCTAACTCATCACATATGAGTTGTCCAATGAGAGCTGATTGCTGAAAAGAATGATCATGAAGAACTTCAGTCCATTTGCCTTTTTGCTATAAATCCACTGGTCATACTAATACCAAATTTACAGCTTCAGTAAAAATATAAATACCCACCTAATATAAACATCTGTCCTAACCACCACCTACACTGACCTCAACTACGGGACTCTGGTCTTTAAAAGTCTCCTGTATATTCAGACAGGTTTTCAGTGTTTTGAATAACATTGTGTCTTGCCCAGATGTTAAAGATAAGGTAAATTACATTAACTACTATATCTGATGGCCTGTTACATAGTATTCCTATTACAATATGTACATCTTTACATGGATACTGTGTATTACCAGTCTAGGCAGATCATGCAAAAAGCAAAAATATAATTGAAATTTGATGAACAATAAAACTGTCATGATTGGTTTTAATTCAAACCCACATGCAGAACACAATGGAGGCTGGGTAAAAGTTTAACAGAGTTTATTAAAGGTTGTTGACACAAAAACATGAACAGGATCTGGAACAGGTCCTGGTTGGGTTCACTGAAGTCTGCAGAGATGGATAGTTTGATTAGCTGGGCAGACAGATGATTAATGAGTCCTTAAAGATAATTCTGAGTCTACCTTGACGGAGTCCAGGCTTCTCTTGAGAGAGAGGGAACCGTTGGGTCCAGAGACTGTTGGTTCAGGCGGACAGCAGAGGGGTTGATTATTTGAGCTATCTTATAAGGGCCGATGAACCGGGGTGACAGCTTCTTGGACATGGCCTTGAGGGGAATGTCACGTGTTGATAACCATACCTCTTGGTCTACGGTATAGTTAGGGGCAGGACGTCTCTTAGAGTTAGCGAAGCGTTTAGTGGAGGCAGATGAGCGGTTGAGGGTGGTGATGTGTCCTTCCAGATACGCTGACAACGGCAGATGTGGTGATGGACTGATCTGACTGTTATCTCTCTCTCGTCTGCAGGGAAGAGTGGAGGCTGATAACCGATGGAAACCTGGAACGGGGATAAACCAGTAGAAAGAGGTTATAAAGAGTTATGGGCGTATTCGATCCAGGTCAGAAACTGACTCCAGTCAGTAGGGTTGTTAGATGTCAGGCAGCGGAGTGTGGACTCTAGTTGTTGATTCATCCTCTCCGTCTGCCCGTTAGACTGTGGGTGATAACCAGAGGTGAGGGAGGACTTACAGTTCAACGCAGAACAGAAGGCTTTCCAGACCTGTGAGATGAACTGAGGACCACGATCAGAGAGGATTTCTTGTGGAATACCATGGAGTCGGAAAACATGCTTCACGAGAAGCTGGGCCTTCTGGAAAGCAGTGGGAAGTTTCCTGAGGGGAATGAAGTGACAGGCCTTGGAAAAACGGTCGACGATGGTTAAAATGGTGGACATACCTCTGGAAATCGGGAGACCTGTGACAAAATCTACGGCGATATGAGACCAAGGACGGGTTGGAACAGGTAGAGGATGCAGCAGGCCAGAAGGTGGTTGATGAGAGGTCTTGTTTCTGGCGCAGATGGGGCATGCCAAAACGTACTCCTTAACGTCTTTGTGAAGTGATGGCCACCAGAAACGTCTTGTACTGAGGGCAATGGTTCTGCTCACTCCAGGATGGGCGGAGAATTTAGCTGCATGCATCCACTGGATCAGTCGGGATCTGACGGAAGATTGAACATAAGTTTTATTTGGAGGGCCGTTACCTGGGTCAGGTTCTGAGGCTAGGGCAGAGTTGATGAGATCAGTGATCTCCCAGGAAACGACTCCAACAGTACAGGAGGCAGGAAGAACAGGCTCGGGTGTCTCAGGTTGATCAGTGGAGTACAGACGAGAGAGAGAGAATCGGGCTTGACGTTCTTGGAACCAGGTCTGTAAGAAATGATGAGGTTGAAACGAGAAAAGAATAATGACCATCTAGAATGACGTGGGTTGGATCGTTTTGCCGATTGGAGATAAGCCAGGTTTTTGTGGTCTGTCCAAACCAATACTGGATGCTCGGCCCCTTCAAGCCAGTGTCTCCATTCCTCCAGGGCGAGTTTAATGGCAAGAAGTTCTCGGTCTCCAACATCATAATTTTGCTCCGCTGGTGAGAGTCTGCGTGAAAAAAATGCACAGGGGTGAGTTTTCTGGTCTGAGTCAGATTGTTGAGATAAAACAGCTCCAACACCGGAGTCAGATGCGTCCACCTCTAAAATAAACTGCTTAGAGGGATCTGGCTGGATAAGGATGGGTGCTCTGGAAAAAAGGTTTTTTAATTTATCAAAGGCGTTTTGGGCTTCAGGTGTCCATTGAAAAGTCTTCTTCACAGAAGTCAGAGTTGTGAGAGGTAGAGCTGTTTGACTATAGTTTCTTATGAAGCGTCTGTAGAAGTTTGCAAACCCAAGAAATCTCTGAAGCTGTTTGCGGTTTTCAGGTGTCGGCCAGTCCAAAACTGCTTTTATCTTGTCTTCGGATGGCTTCACCTGCCCGCCCTCGAGCACAAACCCTAAAAAAGTGACAGATGGTTGGTGAAATTCACATTTCTCTGCTTTCACAAAGAGTTTGTTTTCCAAAAGTCTCTGAAGGACTAGACGAACATGTTTCTTGTGATCTCAGAGGTTCTTGGAGTAGATCAAAATATCATCGATGTACACAAAAACGAATACATTCAAAAAATCTCTGAGGACCTCGTTGACTAGAGTTTGGAAGCAAGCAGGGGCGTTTGTGAGACCAAAAGGCATGACCAAATACTCAAATTGGCCTAAGGGGGTCTTAAAGTCTGTCTTCCATTCGTCTCCTTCTCTTATTCTAAGGAGGTGATAAGCGTTTCTCAAATAGAGTTTGGTGAACACTGTTGCACCCTGAACAGGTTCAAAAGCTGATGCCAGTAATGGTAGGGGGTACTTATTTTTGATGGTTATCTGATTTAAGCCTCTCTAGTCTATACATGGTCTTAGGGAGCCATCTTTCTTACCCACGAAAAAGAAACCAGCACCAAGGGGAGATGAAGATGGACGAATAATTCCAGCAGCTAGAGACTCATTGATATATTTCTCCATGGTTTCGCGTTCTGGTTTGGAGATGTTATATAGTTTACTGCTGGGAAGGGAGGCTCCTGGTAGTATATCTATGGCGCAGTCATATGGTCTGTGAGGTGGTAAAGACGTCGCACTAACCTTACTGAAGACTGGTGCCAGATCATGATATTCGGGAGGAACAGAAGTAAGGTCAGGAGAGTCCATCTCCCCCCTACCTCTAGGGGACTGAATAGCAGGAGCCGCAGAACGAAGACATGACTCGTGACAGGAATTGGACCAAGACTCAATGTGGCGTTCAGCCCAGTTGATATGGGGGTTGTGACGTTCCAGCCACTCGAATCCCAGCACCAGAGGGGAGCATGCAGAAGGAAAACAAAAAATGTTAATGTTTCACGATGGTTTCCAGAGATTAAAAGTTCTAGGGGTTGTGTCTGATGAGTGACTTGATGAAGCTTCTTTCCATCTATAGCTGATACTCTGAGAGGCTTAGATAAAGGGACAGTCTCAATATTTAATTGCTGGACCAGATCTGAATCAATGAGATTTCTTTAACACCCAGAGTCAATAAAAGCCGATAAGGTGAGATTCTGGTTGGAGAAAAAAAAAGAGTAGCAGGCAACATCAAATGAGGAGTTTTTTCAGTTTTCAGATGGCCCATCAGACTCCTCAATTCCTCTGACGGGCCCTGGCTTTTGATTTAGCCGGACATGAAGCAATGAAATGGCCAGTCTCACCACAGTAAAGACACAGATTTCCTCTAAATCTTCGTTGTCTTTCCTCAGGGGATAGCCTTGTGTGTCCAATCTGCATGGGTTCGGCCTCCGCTCCATCTGAGTGAGAGACTTGGACAGGCACAGAAAGAGTCTTGTTTTTAGACTTTGGCTTGGAACTGGGTTCTGAGGGTCCAGAAAAAACAGAAGCATTGTGTAATGCAGGAGCAGACACAGAAAAATTAAGGCTTCTTTGTCTAGAGTTATTTCTAGTTCGGAGTCTGTTATCCAATCTGATGGTTAAACGGATTAAGTCCTCCAAACTAGCTGGTTCGTCGATTGTGGCTAGTTCGTCTTTGATGTTATCATTTAAAGCCTTAAAATAAGCTCTCTTAAGTGCACACTCGTTCCAACCTGAGGCTGCGGCTTTAACCCGGAAGTCAATGGAGAACTCAGCCACTGTAGAATTTCCCTATTTTAAATTTAGCAGGGCTCTGGAATCAATTGTTTTATCTGAGTCATGGTTAAATACTTGGGAAAACTCAGATATGAACTCGGAAAAAGTACAAGAAAAACTGGACTCAGAAGAGAACCTTGCCTCCGCCCATTCAAGAGCTCGTCCAGTGAGTTGAGAGAGAATGAAGGATATCTTTTTCCTATCATTCGGAAAACTGCCGGGAGAGTGCTCAAAAAGTAAACGACACTGAAACAAAAATCCCTTACAATCCTTTTGGTTACCTGAAAATCTTTCAGGCGGACTCGGACAGAACTCAGGAAATGACGTCACTGCCGGTGACCTTAGAGGCGGAAGGGGATCCGGAACAGGACGTACTGCTGGCGTGGCATTAGCATTTCCCATGTAGCTGGCATACGTTTGTAGCATTTGGTTCTGATGTTCAACTTTTGCCTCAAGCCTCCTCCGGAGGGGATCTGCTGGGCTTTGTGTTTGGCCGCAGTGTTCTGTCATGATTGGTTTTAATTCAAACCCACATGCAGAACACAACCGAGGCTGGGTAAAAGTTTAACAGAGTTTATTAAAGGTTGTTGACACAAAAACATGAACAGGATCTGGAACAGGTCCGGGTTGGGTTCACTGAAGTCTGCAGAGATGGATAGTTTGATTAGCTGGGCAGACAGATGATTAATGAGTCCTTAAAGATAATTCTGAGTCTACCTTGACGGAGTCCAGGCTTCTCTTGAGAGAGAGGGAACCGTTGGGTCCAGAGACTGTTGGTTCAGCAAATTACACAAGCAGCTGCAGCGTCTAGCTTCTGACTTTGAATGGCAGACCTTGATCAGAGTTTCCAGCTCTTAACTGAGAGCAGCAGGGGGAATCCAAATAGGAATCTTCAGGTTTGGCTCAACAGGGCTGGAAGGCAGGTTAAGCTCACCCAGAGCTTCAGGCTTGAGACAGGTTTCCTGTGAGCAAAGACAGAGGAGGGTTAGAATCAGTTTTCTCACTTGAGACAACTAAGATTCTTTCAGGTATCAGAGGCTCAGGTTGCTAACCAAACTAAGGTCAACACTGCGGCGTTGAAGGAAGGTCTGGCAGCTGCTTATGAAAGGAAGGTCTCCTGATGAGTAGATGCGTCTCAGGTGTGCTGGAGGGCTCCAGCCCAGGAGACCTACAGTGCACTCTGGTGGAGAAAGGTGGTACATCTCCAGATCCCAACAAAAACACTCCTAAAAGGAAATGTCTTCAGAAAATTCTGCATATGACATTATAGATGACATAATTAAATAACAGCAGTTTAATATTGACTTACTTTAATTGTCTAAACTAATCTGATAGGCTATTGGTTGAAGTGGGGGCTGGTGCCTGTCTTTATGGTTCATTGGGTGTGACCAGGAAGACATATAGGGTTCTATTTTCAGGGATCTTACATTAAAGGGCATAATCTGCTACATTCAAAGTGCAGGCATTAATGCTTAATTCAGATTTTTCTGTGAAATTCAATATTTTTGTGTGGTTGTTCACATTTCCAAATATATACTACTTGTAAGTGTTCTCCTGAGTGATCTGCAGGTGAAGAGCTTAACTGTCCAGCATGCACAGTAGAGGATCCAATGAAGGCACAAGTGAGTGTGCTCAGTGTTTACGGAAGTAAACATGTATGGTACTGTAGTGCTGGAATATTTGCAATCTTTTATTTCCCAACCTCTGCCAGTGCATTAACAACATAATATTTTTAAGAAGGTTGAAAATAACGGCTGCTCTCTGCATTACCGTCTCCAATGGGTTCTGTTTTTCTTCCCACTACTGCATAGAAAGATGCAGAATAGGAACCTTTGTTGAGTAATAATTGCGCACGGGTTGGATGAATGGGACCTGGCCGTTCAGACACAGGTTGCATTTAAAAGATCAGATACATATCGGATTCAGGACCAATTAGCCAACCGGCCTGGGTAACATTTGCAAAAATTGCATTAGTGTTGTTCATGCTATCGTGAAAATATCAGAAGCAGGTTGCATATGGGCAAAAAATTTGGATTTGGTCAATTCGGGCTGCTGAGTCAGAGCTCCTAAACAGGATAGTATCCTTAGTTCCAGATCCCATTAGCGGGCCAGATCCCGAGCTAGAGCCCATTAGCGGACCAGATCCCCAAGCCAGAGCCCATTGGCGGGACCTGAAAGATTAGCACTCATGACAGATTCACTTAGCGCTCCTCCTCAGACAGATTTAGTTAGGGCTCCTCCTCAGACAGATTCACTTAGCGTGCCTCCTCAGACAGAGCCTCTTTGCGAGCATGCTCTGTGCCATCCAGAGACCCCCTGAGCACACCCTGTGCCGTTGGATAAAGTTAAGAAAGAGAGCACTGCAAAAGCTCCAAGACAGAGAAAGCTGCAAGGCCCCTCAGCTGGCGCTCCATGCTTCCAAGGCCCCTCAGTGGGCACTCCACACCTCTTCACAGGTCCCAAGCTGCGTTGCCCCCTCCAGGCTGGTTTAACTTCTATTTTGGGGTGTTTTCTGGATATATTTGGTTCTTAGGTTTTTCATGATTGCCCTCTGTTGCCCTCTTGTGTTTGTCTCTGTTTCCCTAGCTCCTTTTAGAATCCTCTTGCCACACCTGCTCCCAATCAGGTCATTAGTCCTGACTTTGTTCAGTCTCCAATAAATACTCTCCCTGTGCACTTCCTCAGTGCTGGATCCTTGTCTTTCCCAGTCTATCCCTGGCTCCTCATGCATGTTGTCCCTGATATCTCGATGGTTCTGGTTTTTCTTTACTTTTTATGTTGGATTTTTGGATTCCTTCATTTCATTAAATTTTCAAGAACTTACATCTGCTTCCTCACCTCTGAATTTGGATCCTCAAAACCTCAACCAAACCCTATCAGCTGCTGTTTTAACATAGCCATTGAGACATTTTGCAGAACAGCGACCAATAGAGATCTTTTTGTTGCCCAGTGGTGGGCGGATCCTTCTACAGGGCAACACAGAGAAACATCCAAAACAAACACCCATGTATGCATGTCATTTTATGTCAGAGCTATTTAGAGTAACCAAATAACCTAGCTGAAGTTCTTGAAATGTCCAGGCCAAAATTTTAACCTTCCACTATTTTGCAGTGTTAATAAAGTATTTTTAACCTCTATGCAATAATAAAACCCTGGCTGTTGTTCCCAATTTGTGAAAATATTGATTGCTTTACTGGAGAGGAAATTTCCCATTGTCTATTTTTTTTATTAGTTACAGCAGCAGAAAACTTATTTTCATGGGTAAACAGTTATGATTATAAACCTTCAGATTGGCTGTGGTTCACCCAGAAAGAAAACATAATTTTAAAGTGTGTGTCAAATTGCAAGCAATGAGAGAAAATTCTTTCTTTGATGGTCATAGTGATGTTGTGATATAAATGGTAAACATAGAAATAACAATGGAATATTACTCTAATTTAAACGTAAAAAAAATAGTTTGGTCTTTTTAACATGAAAATTACATAGATAGATCTGACAGCTGAGATCTGACAGCATTCCTGAGTTAAATTAAAAAGTTGAAAGATTTTTTTCTTTAAGTGTCTTCGTAACAAAATGTCTCACACAACCTTCATTACATTTACAGTTATTTCGTCAAACAACAAAGCACCAAGCCGACTGGTCCCCGCAAGTACCTACACGTCCCCAAAATGTGGCATATTCCAGGGAAATCGACCTTACACTGTCCCCATAGGGTAACAAATACATGACCACACACACAGCACACAAAATCACGCTATTCTGTTCATTGTATTATGTATGCATTATATGTGTTGGTGCAAAATCTCACCTTATGAAATTGAATGAAATTCTTCACATCTTTCCCAACCTTTTTCAAATATAACCTGTCAACCAAATATAAAAAAATATGCTTGGAGCATCACTTTCATTTGCATACAAATGCACCATGTGATTTTGGCAAAAGCAGCGAAGAGGAACCTTCATTTAATGATTGTGGTCTGAAATACTGTGGATTTCTTTGCAACTGACTAATCCTCAACAGTGTGATTGTTGGAATTACACATGGTTGTCAGAGCATGGAGGCCATGATTAGCTCTTATATTTCACCATCCAGGGGTTGTTGAAGAAAATATTACAGCATTTATGAGAACTGTTAGTTACTTATAAGACTTGAGGTGGCTTTCTTCTATTTGAGCTGATCATGTTGCTCTAAGGTGGGTCTTTTTCTTCTTTGTAATACACAAGAACAATTTTAGTCACTTGTATCCAGAAACTAATGTTGGTACTGATCCATACGACAGCCCAAAGTAAATTGAGTTTCAGTATGGTTTCTTGGGTGGCTCTACTTTCACCCTAGTACTGTCAGATACCACCAGGTGCTAACAGGAGGGCAAACTTCCTCAAGCATAAGTCCCGGTTTAAATTATTTAATACATTTTTACCTGCTCAAGCGAACATAAAGGAGACTAAGTTTGATTCTCTTCTTTTTAAGTTTCGGAACCAAAGAGTTTTTGGAAAATTCTAGTTTTGTAAATGCTCTGTATCAGACCTCATCTGGGCTTAAACTGTCCACAAGATTCCATTAAAAACAGCATTTCAATGCTACACTAGCACCAGGGAATGAAAGCAGCAGTTACTACCTGTAGTTGAAAGGTTTACCTCATTCCTACCATTTACTAAATTTAGAACTAACCTATATGCAAAAAGCATTCATTTCCAGATGACTCTCTAATATGTAAACTTTAAAAAGACTTTTTAAGATGTATTTGAAAATGTATTTTGAGTAAGCATTGTCTTTGTAAAAAACATCTGATTTGTTGAGAGCACACTGAAATAGATCAAGAGCACTGCAAAAAGTAGTTTATTCAAGTATACTAAAAGTGCACTAATTTCATACTTAAAATCAGGCAGTGCACTTAGAGTTTACTTATTCTAAACTATATTTCATATACTTAACTATAGTATAGTCAAGTGTACTTGACTATACTATTGTTTACTTTATTGTTTACTAAAGTATACTTAAAGTATACTTTGGTAAACTTAAAAATGTCCCAATTTAGTTCAAAGAAGTATTTAGTAATACTTCAAGTACACTAAAAGTACATTGTTCGGTATACTTTCTAAACGTAAACTTACACTTAAGTACTCTTAATACAATTTACTTCAAGTATACTACTTTTTGCAAAGGGAAGAGGGCTTTCAACCTTTTGTATTTACACGAGAAGCATCTAATTCCATTGCAAGCACAAATTCTGTAAAAACAGATGCCATCATGGAAAAAATATTACATGCTTGTTTATTTTGTCAAGTTTAATGTATTCTTAAAAAGATGAAATTAAAGAAAACCAGGTTGATAAAGTATGTCATCACTGTATCAAACCATGCGTGTGCAAGGTTATTTTTCCTTTATTTGTTTCAATCAATACTGATTATAAGAGTGAGAAATTAATTGTTGCAGTAACTCATACAGTAGGTGTTTTTATGTTTTTTTGTTTTTATGGAGTGGTTGTAGGTGTTGATAGCTGTAGGCAGGAAGGATCTTCTGTATCAGTCTGTCTTGCACCAGATCTGGAGAAGCCTCTGAATGAAGGCATTTGTTGTTGCTTAAAAGTCTCCTATCTATCGGATAGGTTGTTCGAATTAACCTTTGATAGGTTGTCCATAAGGTTCTTCACTTTATGAAGAATTCTTCTTGGTGAAATAGTCTACAGATGTTCTAGATGTGTTCCTTAATTAGGCTGGTGTAGACTCTCAGTCATCCATGTCATAGTCATCCCAAATGAAGTTTAAAACAAAACCACTGGGCTCTGTTTTCCAAGTTTGAGGACGTTTCCGTTCTCATCCAGGAAGCTTTCTCAATTCAAAATGTCTGGTGTAGTGTGGATCTCCAGGCTTTATAGAATAGCTCAACAAAAGCCTTGTTTTAAATGAGAAAACATGCAAATTGAACTCGAAACAGGTCCACCCCTTGTATTAGGGAGTCGTTAAGATCGTTGCTGGCCTGCAGGTTAACCAAAAACTGGCCCATGCCTACATAATGGGGAGTTGTTAGGGTCGTCATTGGCCTGGCTTACCGGAGCGATGTTTTGACCACCTGTATGGCGAGGAGGATTGAGGTTATAATGGTGAGAAATCAAATCTAAAGCTGCGTTATAGGTTTTTGAGAGCAAAAACCTGAGTCTTCCTCCTCTGCTTAATATTGGTTATTCTCTCTTAATGTAAATGGCTTCCTTCACACCGCTTTAAAATCATCTGTCTTCTTCTTCTAAAATGTGAATGTTTTGGAAACGCTTTTGAGGATGCTGATAACCTGTCTGGACAAATAATATGGCTGAAAATTAACTGCTAACAGTTCAATGTCTAGGCTGACAAATCTTCACAATAACATGTCCTGCATGAGAACATCTATTTTTCACAAGCACTCTTTTCAATTTTTAAATACCCTTTAAATCTCTGTCTGCTCATATGTTCAGAAAGCCTGCCAGAGAGAAGCATAAGTTTCAGTTATGATGCCATGTTTCTGAAATGTACATAATGCTGCATTGTCAATATCCTGGCTGGGTCATTGCTAGGGCCAAGAGTTCTTGTAACTTGTGTCCTGAAGATCTCACATTTCCCACAATGATTGATAGAAGGAATGACATAAATTCCTCTCTCATATCTTTGCTCCTGCTCTGCATCCATGTTGCCTTGTTTTTAATTCAGCTTGTACTTGAGGAAGTAGGTGATGTATTATTTTACCTTTAGAGATGGTAATTAGCTGCTCTCGCACAACCCTGTACCTGCTCCAGAGAGGGAACGCCTATTAAATGCATGCAAGAGCCAGCATGAGCCTATTTCTCCTTGTACATGCTCTGTTTTAAAGTTGCTGTTCTCATAGCTCATACAAGCTTATTGTGTCTGAACATTCGTCCTAACCCCTAAATCACTTAATCACTATAGAGTGGGGACTATATAGTGGACTATATAGTGGACATCATAGCGAATTCAGTTAACTGTTCCGACAGATGATCACCACTTTTTGCTCCCTGTGGTTCACGTAACTACTCCTCCCATTGCCTAAGCCATCTTTATTATTAGTTGCCATGCTGTCGGGTAGTGACACCTTATGGCGACAGCGGGCCGCTCTGACAGCAAATCCCATAATGCGATGAGCGCCTATCTGCCGCCTCTCTTTCTTTTCAAACACTCTGTATACACTTTTTTTCTAATTTTCCATTTTCAAAGAACCCCAGTTAGAATTATCTTTAAACAGATAATTTATCTCACTTATTACGTTCTCTAAGATAAACACATTACACAGGCTGATGTTTTTAGGACTTAATTTACTGTATGCTAATTATGAATAATTTCTATTATTATTACTTATAACTAATAAAAAATAATAATATAACATTGCATAAATAAAAAAGAAAAAAAAACTGCACTGTGATTATTAAATGTAATTTAGGTACACAAAGTTTGGTATTTTCAAAAGTTTGCTTTAACACAGGAACCTTGATGGAACATGTATTCTAATATATTGCATATGACTGTAAATTGCACCATATTGTTAAGTTCATCATTTTTCATTTTACACAATGTTGATATTGTTATAGACAAGCCTTTTGTTTTTCATATCAGGCATTTAGAGAACTACTTATATCAATGCTTTCTAAGTAGTCATACCATTTCCTCCCTTGTCAGATGATCCCCTCTGGGGTTCTGAGAGTTGGCTTACTTCTTTCCGTGTTGCCTTGATTTGGGCTTCTAACCTTCTCTTCCATGGTGGACATTGTCCTCTGTAGGCGTTCTTGAGTTTACTCGGCCAAGCATTTCAAGGATCACTAATGCTCTACTGATAATCAGCTCATTTGGTTCTGTGATTGTCACGGCAGGGAACGTACTCAGTGCTGTATTCACATCAGCCACGACATCATCTGGTTAATCATCTTGACTTTGCGAGCGTTTCCAGTCTTGACAGATTCCAATCTGAGCCATGATTTTACGTCTTAGGTCAATAGTTTATCCAAAGGAAAAATGCCCAATAGTGGTTGTGAAGAGCCAAAGACGCGCCCCTCCAGAGCACCGAGGGGTCACACATTGGCATTTTTGGCACCAAGATAATTATTCTTATTGCCACATTGCCAGACTGTTAAAAAAATAAATAAAATGTATTAAAAGCTGTAGATCCACAGTAGGTCCTTTTCAAGGCAAAAGATAGGACCATCCTGAGGCATAACTCTCCTGTGCCCAGAGCTGAAAGCAATTTTATTTGCACACCACCTCCCTCCACAGTGCTGATGTCACAGTTGACTGTTTGACTGATTGACAGGTTTGTATAATTATTTAGCAACAAGGCTTTGCTAACTGCATGCAGTGAGGCTGCAACGCATTATTCTGCTTTTCCCACCTCCCTTTTCAAACGTCAGGATCTGACCCAGCATGGATTAAGACCGATATGACTGATTTAAGGCACTTTTTAGAAACTTTTATAATGCTGTTTTTTGTTGTTGGCATTCATGTAAATATACTGGTGTGATACCTTAGTATATATTAGATTGGTTTTGGGTATAAATCTTTAAAAAGTTATAGCCATCCCCACCATCCCTGGAGAACACTCCACCAGCCCCCATTGTCTATACTGTACTGGCCTAACATCTGTTTTATGGGTTTTTTTGGTTCTTATTTTTATTCTTTGTGTAAAATGAACTTGCCAGGGGGATCTAGATCGATGCACAGAGACAGACAAATAGACAGACCCTCCCTCCCACCCTCCCCTCCCAAAGTGAAATACAATTCTTCAACTGCTTGCTAACTTACACACCACAGTCACAGTAAAGAAAATCAAGATAATGAATAAATAGTTTATAGCTTATTTTCAACTGCTGCTGGAATCAGCTTTACTATAATCTGGAATATTTACATCAGTTTAGATCAGGGGTCCCCAAACTTTTCCCTGTGAGGGCCACATAACTTTTCCATTCTCTGATGGGGGGCCGGTGTCAGTTTGTAACAGAAAAAGTTTGACGATCGTAGGGAAGCTTAAAAAATTTATTGTTTTCCAGAAAGCCACACATAACCAAATAACCCTTTCCAGATTCTTTACAGAAAAAAAGTCAGGAAACAAATAATAACACTATTAATGAAATAAATAATAACTAAATAACCCTCTCTGAGTTCTTCATAGAAAAAACAGGAAATAAATAACACTATGTATGAAATAAATAATAACTAAATAACTCTCTCTGGGTTCTTCGTAGAAAAAAAAGCCATGGAACATTAACTTTCTGTTGTGCCATGCACAATCTTAACAGATAAAAGTTCAGCTCAGTTGTCAGAGCAGAATTTCTCTGACACATATGAGCAGTCTCTTAAAGTTCTTGTGTTCCTTCCTTATAATCCTTTTGTAGGTTCCAGTAGGCTTGTAGACACCGCTGTTTGCAGCTCTCCCTCATCAACTTCCCTGTGAAAACCACAAAGGAAGCAGGTTGAGAAACTGAACTAAGTGATACAGCACCTACACAGCACAATACATTTCACTACTAGTAAGGTTGTAAAGATGGATTTTATCCCAGTAGATTTTATTATGATTATATTTGTTTATGCTCAGAATGACTCATTCAAGTCAGAAAAGTGAGCTTACCTATGTACACTATATTGCCAAAAGTATTTGCTCACCTGCCTTGACTCACATATGAGCTTAAGTGACATCCCGTTCCTAATCCATAGGGTTCAATATGACGTCGGTCCACCCTTTGCAGCTAGAACAGCTTCAACTCTTCTGGGAAGGCTGTCCACAAGGTTTAGGAGTGTGTTTATGGGAATTTTTGACCATTCTTCCAGAAGCGCATTTGTGAGGTCGCACACTGATGTTGGACGAGAAGGCCTGGCTCTCAGTCTCCGCTCTAATTCATCCCAAAGGTGTTCTATCGGGTTGAGGTCAGGACTCTGTGCAGGCCAGTCAAGTTCATCCACACCAGACTCTGTCATCCATGTCTTTATGGACCTTGCTTTGTGCACTGGTGCACAGTCATGTTGGAAGAGGAAGGGGCCAGCTCCAAACTGTTCCCACAAAGTTGGGAGCATGGAATTGTCCAAAATGTCTTGGTATGCTGAAGCATTCAGAGTTCCTTTCACTGGAACTAAGGGGCCAAGCCCAGCTCCTGAAAAACAACCCCACACCATAATCCCCCCTCCACCAAACTTTACACTTGGCACAATGCAGTCAGACAAGTACCGTTCTCCTGGCAACCGCCAAACCCAGACCCGTCCATCAGATTGCCAGATGGAGAAGCGCGATTCGTCACTCCAGAGAACGCGTCTCCACTGCTCTAGAGTCCAGTGGCGGCGTGCTTTACACCACCGCATCCGACGCTTTGCATTGCACTTGGTTATGTATGGCTTGGATGCAGCTGCTCGACCATGGAAACCCATTCCATGAAGCTCTCTGCGCACTGTTCTTGAGCTAATCTGAAGGCCACATGAAGTTTGGAGGTCTGTAGTGATTGACTCTGCAGAAAGTTGGCGACCTCTTCGCACTATGCGCTTCAGCATCCGCTGACCCCGCTCCGTCAGTTTACGTGGCCTACCACTTCGTGGCTGAGTTGCTGTCGTTCCCAAACACTTCCATTTTCTTATAATACAGCTGACAGTTGACTGTGGAATATTTAGGAGCGAGGAAATTTCACGACTGGATTTGTTGCACAGGTGGCATCCTATCACAGTTCCACGCTGGAATTCACTGAGCTCCTGAGAGCGACCCATTCTTTCACAAATGTTTGTAAAAACAGTCTGCATGCCTAGGTGCTTGAATTTATACACCTGTGGCCATGGAAGTGATTGGAACACCTGATTCCAATAATTTGGATGGGTGAGCAAATACTTTTGGCAATATAGTGTATGTTCATCAGTGTGAACTATGGGCCTGCATCTGGCTGGTGAGAAGTTGAATATCAGGTTCCATTCTAGTTACAGCCAGTCTCAAGCACTGATGCAAATGTTCATCTGTCAATCTTGATCTCATCGGAGTTTTCAGCAGTTTCATGCGAGAAAAGGTTTTCTCGCAGATATATGTGCTGCCAAAAACTGTGGACATTTTCATTGCGTGTTTTTTGATGTTTGGATATATGTCGTTTGGGAGGGCGGCATAGAAGTCAATGAGACTGTTGGGCTTAAATGCGTCTTTCAGAACATCACAGTTCTGTAACTCAGCCAACTCAAACTGATATGAAGGCTGGGCTTCATCAATGTCGGCAACAAAGGGGTTCTGAAAAAGACGGATTTCTTTTGTATGAACATGTAGTTCATTGAATCGCACACCGAACTCCGCCTTCAGCATGTCCAGTGCTTCCACGCACTTTTCAGCTGGGAACGGGACCGCTGGGTTCTCTGTCGACAGGTTTTGGGTAGCAGGAAGATGGACAAAGTTGCGCTTTTTCGCTTGTTCCAAAAGCAGCGCTAATTTCACCTCAAATGCTTTTATGTGTGAATACATGTCGCAAATGAGTTTCCCCTCGCCTTGTAGCTGCAAGTTAAGGCTGTTAAGTATTTCTGTCACGTCTGTTAAAAATGCGAGGTGCCATTTCTATTCTGGGTCGATCAGCTCTGGGACCGTTTTGTCTTTTAAATGAAGAAATGCGTTAATTTCGGGTATCAGCTCGTAAAAACGCCTCAAAACACTGCCCCGGCTCAGCCATCGGACCTCTGTGTACTACAGCACATCTCCGTGCGTAGACTCCAGTTCAGACAGGAATTCTTGGAACTGCCTGTGTTTAAGTCCCTTTGCTCTGATGAAGTTTATGCACGACACCACAACCTTTATTACAGAATCCCACGTCAACACTTTGCAGCACAGTGCTTGCTGGTGAATTAGGCAGTGGACTCGTAGCGGGGCGGTGAGACCCCTTTTTTCCAACTCCCGGTTCATGCGTGTCATTAGACCGCGAGTTTCGCCCACCATGCTAGGAGCCCCATCAGTCGTGATGCTAGCTAGCTTTGACCAGTCCAGGTCCAACTTCTCCATGGTCTGGCACACTTTGTCAAAAATATCATCTCCCGTTGTAGTCCCTTTGAGACTTTGGAGGGCTGCCAGCTCCTCGCATATCTCAAAGTTTGCGCTAACTCCACGAATAAAAATGAGCAGTTGCGCTGTGTCTTGCACGTCCGTGCTCTCATCCAGTGCTAATGAAAAAAGTCAAATTCTTTCGTCTTCTGCTGCAGCTGAGCATATACATTACTCCTGATTTCTTCAACGCGTCTGGTGATTGTACTCGCCGACAGACTTACGGCATTAAATGCATCTTTCTTTTCGGGACAAACCTCCTCCGCGACAGCATCCATACATTTCTTAACAAACTCTCCATCAGTGAAAGGCTTACCGCTGCTTGCT
This sequence comes from Cyprinodon diabolis, assembly GCA_030533445.1. NCBI lineage: Eukaryota > Metazoa > Chordata > Actinopteri > Cyprinodontiformes > Cyprinodontidae > Cyprinodon > Cyprinodon diabolis. The sequence continues at coordinate 21,195,032 of CM060064.1, forward strand.
ATCAGTTTAGCAACCCGAAAGCTGGCCCGAACGGATGCCTGGTTCAGCTGAGCTTGGCGTACAAATGTATTCTGCTGAGATGGTAGTCCACTTTTTAGCTTTGAGAGTTTGTCTGCTCGTATTTGGCCTTGCAAGCTATCGTACTTGTCTTTGTGATGGGATTCATAGTGTCGGCGAAGATTGTATTCTTTTAATACCGCCACCGCCTCTTGACAGATGAGACAAACAGCCTTTTCTTTGCAGTGAACAAAAAAATAATCGTTTGTCCACTGCAGGTTAAACACCCTGCATTCTGAATCAATTTTTTATTCCATTCTCTCTTTGACAGAGTGTAACGTGAAAAGGGGGTGTCGACAGAGAGGCTAGCAGGGTTAGCCGTTAGCTCGGAGAGTTAACAGGTGATGAAGTTGGGATTTCCACAAGGCACTTTAATCCATGATAGGCAAATATTAAACAAAGACCTTATAACGCCAGGTCTCCACGGCGCTACATTCACCAAACAAACATGAGCAGTAAAATGTAGGCAGCTCAATCGTCACCTCCTTGTTACTGAGAGTCTTAGAATGTGTCGAAGTCCGGATGTAAGGAAGAAGACTGGCGGACAAGATGGCCGCTGCCTATACCTTGTGCCTCAAAAAAGAGGTAACACCACCTTGTGGCATTATTTGGTATTGCAGTAACACAAATAGACTGACTGTTACAAGGGAGGCCAAATAGGAAAAAAATCCGACAGCGTCTCTGGTATTGTTCAGAGGGCCGGGCCAAATGTGCTGACGGGCCGTAACCGGCCCACGGGCCATAGTTTGGTGACCACATTCCATTAACCCTCATTACTAGCTTGGTTTTTACTATAATGTTCCAGTCTGCGGCTGATTATGTAACTACTTCTATGGTAACTGAAGCCAATTCAGTTTTTTTTTTGTCAGCTACTATAAGTCCATGAGAACTTACGTCTAACTTTAAAGATTACACCAAGTAACACCAGCTCTAGATTTCAGTGTCATAAAATTGAAAGTCTTCATGTTTGGAATCCTGGTCACCTAAACAGAACCTGTTCACACCACATTGGACCTCTCATACTCTTACCTCTCCAAGACAGCTCCTGAAAGCCCTAAGCATTAAACATCTATTTAAGAGAGGGTCATTTAATCATCCACATTTAGACAATACCTAGCTGTTTACTATCGCAGACAACAACTCTGGACTAAAGCAGAGGTAGACGCTTATTGCCTCCTAACCTTTGAATAAATAAAAAGTGTTGTTATTTTTCATCACAACTCTGTTTCTGTGCTTGCTGCTACTGAGTTAACTATTCCCTTTGTTCCAAAGCCCAGTCCAGGTAAAGACACAAAATAAAAAAAGGTTTTGGATACATTAGAAAAGTGAACTAAAAAAAAGTTTGGCCATACAGGTTTTCACTTTCTCTCCAATGCTGCTCATATTCCAAACCAGGGCCCATTTCAGAAGGTGAGGTAAGCAAAAACTTCACTTTTGCTTTATTCAAATCACCTTGATTTTGAAAATCAAGGTGCTTTGAAAAGAAACACTCTGCAGCAATTTCCACTTTTGTATAATGCATAAGATAAACATTTGTGGCCTAATAATGAGTCGTGTTGTACCTTAAGGGTTGGAATAATTACCTATAATTATGTATTTGCACTACTTTTTTATTTTTTGTCTCCAATATATCTTCTAAGTCAGTTTAACTGTCATGGTCATTGTTCTGTTGTTCTTTACTTTGCTCCTTGTTTTCTAGATTTATTGGTTTAATTCCAGTTTTGTTGTAATTTCTAGATTTATGTTAGTTCTCATGTTTTTCTGCTGTCCGCTGTTGCCCTCTTGTGTATGTGTGTTCCTTTCCCCTTGGCTCCCTCGTTGTCTCCTTTCACACCTGCTCCTTGTCAGCTCGTTAGCCCTCCCTTTGTCTCTGTCAGCTATATATGCTCTCCCTCTGCTCTCACTCTTTGTTGGTTCCTTGTCTTTGCTGTCCTCCCATGCTGTTGTCCACATACCTCGTCTCTCCCTGGCTCCTAGTGTTTGGTTTCCCCAGATGTCTCCATAGTTCTGGTTTGCTTTTCTTTATTAGTTGGATTTTTGCATCCCTGCCTTTGTTTACTTTTTGATTAAATCCACAAGAAATCACCTCAGCCTCTCTGCCTCTGCATTTGAGTCCTAAACCACAACCAACCCTGACATTAACACCTTTCCTCACTTTATCATGTCTCACATTACTTAGGCCGTATTTTATACCTGATAATGTCAAATGCTTTGCTACTGTGATTGGCACATAAACTTCACTGGAAGACATCAATGCAGATTGTCATTGTTAAGAAGGCATATAACTGTTGAAACACAACTTTTTCAATAATATTACTAATGAAGGGGAGGTTTGAGATGGGTCTTTTCTTCTGAAGGACCAGTGTGTCCAAGCTGTACTGTAGCTACTTTAGCTGTTGATCGGGCCTGAGTTCACTCTTTCTTTTGTCCTAACACCACAACTATTTCCTCATATGTTCGCAGACAAAATATAACATACCAAAAGTTATTTAGATACTTTGAAATAATATAAATGCACTAAATGCACAACACCATCAAAAACTAAACAACAACCCTACTAATCTCATTCCAGACAGTAGATGTTTTATTTTTGCATTTACTATTTCTAGATATACCATTATCATTATTATAATTTTATATTATTTACAGGTTTAAAGTAAATCAAAGACATATTTCCTACTGCATTATATAGTTTGCTGAACATTTCAGTTTATATTATTTCTTTTTTTAGCTATCTGTTCTACACTAACAAGGAATTCATATTGTTTATTTTCTTGAAGTAAGTCTTACATCGAAGTAAGACTAGTTAGACATAGAAAATGCTTCATCAGTACAACTCATTTCTTGTTTATTGGTGACATGTACAGGGAATTTTGTATCCAGTAAACAGACAGATATAGATATAAATGACATTTCAGTTCTTCACAACATGGCAACAAGCTTTGATTTACTGTAAATAACTCACATAGCCACAGCAAAATATTATGGTGATATCTTTGTTTCATCACATAATTGACAGCTTTATTTCCATTTGATTTCCTTATGAGGATATCTAGTCAGACGGCTCCAACAACGATGATCTCACATATGCAGTGTAAAAATGCCTTCTGGAGAGGGAATGGCTTTAATTTTTTTTTTTTTTTCTTTAGCAGACCTTTTGAATTGCCACATAAATAAAAGGTTTTTGCAAATCATAACACTCACACACTGTGCACTTAAAATGTCCTGCCCAGACCAACCTTATGTGTATTCTTTATACATTTCATTACTATGAAACTTTTTTAAAATTATAAGAAATGTCATTGAATGACATTAAATTTCATCTCAACTCAGAATTCTTTCTTATTTTTTTCTTCTGAATGCATTAGGCAAATAAAACCCAACTTCTATGGCTGATTGATTTGCCTTCTGCTTTTGTGTACATCCGATAAGGTGGACGGTTGTTAAACATGGCTGACATTAGTGAGGTGGTATGGGCACAGACTGAGGTGCAGCAGTATAAACAGATTTCTGCTAATGGCTTCTTCGCTCACTGTCTGTTATTCACTGAAGCACAGAGATAGCTGCAAACCCTCCTGCTTGAAAGTTGCTCCAAGGAAATTAGAGGCAAATAATTGATGATAGGCTTTAAAATGTGTCTACTCATCCAATATGACAATGGGGCCATTATTCACTGCTTCACAGACATCTCTAAATTATTCCCAAATTATGTTTGTTTTTGTAGGTTGGGTTTGTTTCCTTGACTGAAGTATAAATTTAAATTCATGCGGGAAAAAAAAAAAAGGAAAGTTTATGCTTTATATTGACAGTTGTGGATTCATGTAACTATTGGATAAAGAGAAGAAGCCTATAAAATTCAGTCTCTTACAGTTGTATACAACTCAAAACTGCATGAACAGCAGTACTGTGGACAATAGAACAATAATTTACAAATGCAACAAATGAGAAAAGAGCTGTGTAAATGTTGATTAATATGATAAACCTAATTTATATTACTAATTTATCTATCAGTACATGTAAACTCTAGCAATCACAGTATGTGGAGGGTTGAGCTTTAATTGTAGAAGTCTTCTATTTATTTTTTTTTGGCTAGTGTACCTCATAGACCTACTGAGTTGCTAAACAATAAACTTCAGTTTCAGTCGGTTTCATCACATAGAATCTTAAATGAGATGTTTGCAAGCAACCTGTCAAAACGTTTTAGATTTGAGACGTTAAAATCAAACTATTTTTTAATTCAGTTCAAAAGTACCTAAATAAACTTAACTTAATTGAACTAAATAGAAAAGAGGCCCCACTACTGCAAATACCTTAACCAGTTCCAGCCCTTTACATTAACATGTAAATAGATTGGTCAGTATCAGCAAACACGTATTAGTGTTTCTTTTCTCATTTCAAGAACACTCCACTCCTGACAAAGTTGGAGTGGCATTATGACTTTCCTAGAGTTTCAAGGCTCAGAACAAAGGACCCAGTATTCAAGGCAAGACAGACAGTGGGATTCTTCAAAAAGCATTTATAAAAAAGGATCTACGGTAGCAGCGGCTAGGGTGTCTAAGGCAGGAAACTCTGCAGGAGAGAAACAGGTTAATCACAGGTTAATCACCATGATAATCTGACAGAGTTAGTCAAGTTTTAGTTAGTTTTATGTTGCAAAAAAAGTTAACCTTTACAATTTCAAGTAATTGGCATGATTTTAATCTAATTGCCTAAATTTCAGAAGAGTCGGTCAAAGGCATAATTTATGACATTTGTGTTTACCATATAGAGACAGGCCAACATAAATCTCTGCTGGAAATTAAAAATGGGACACTCCATTTTTTTATTACCTTTCCTAATGGCATACAAGAAATATGTGGTGCTTGCTAGTTTGAGCACCGCTCTGAATATAAGACATGACTGCAAAGTGAGAGAAATTTTGGAGGTGAATTTTTGGAGTGAAGAAAGACATTAACAATATATTGGACAGTATTGCAAATTAAGAGGCTCGGCCGCTGCCAAGTGGCCCTGTACGCTGTCAGTCTCTGCGGACGCTCCACCGACAGCTGAACATGACTGATAAGAAGTGAGCCAAGGCACAGCAGCAGAACGAGAGGTACCAAGTGTTAAATAGATGAGGAAAAGAGGAGGTGGGCAGCAGCAGGAAGGATGATGCTTATGTTGTTGAACAAAATTCATACACTGTTAGCTGAAATAATATCTGGACTGATTCAGAGCAAGAGCCTTCCTTAATAAAACAAGTAGACTCTTTACAACAAGAGGATTTTTGAAAAAATCAGAGGTATATATTTTGCAAAGTTTTACTTGTTTGCATTTTTCCCCAGCATTCTTTATATACAGTATAAATGCTCCATACATATCAGTATGAAACTCTTGTTTATACACTTAGGTTCTTTTTTAGATGCATAACAGCTTTTTCTTAACAAGTTAAATTTTAACAAATAAAAACTTTAAGAAAGAAAATGTGTACTGCACTGAAGTATTTGTGAGCATTAAACGGTGATTCACTAAACTGGCTAGGTTTTCAAGCACTTTTCCCTGATGGTTTGGCACAGCAGGCAGTTGAACAGTTCAGGCTCAGAAATTAAATAGCATATTTGGACTTAGAAATTCCCATCTGTGACAGAAGAGAACAATGTTGCCTATTCACATTTTGCTCTAATAAAAAAAAAATCTAGTCCTCAGTCTTCCTAAGATTTTTCTTTAACCATTTCCATTGTCATGTTATTTTCTCAAATTTTCTTTCATTATCTTTTGTATAAACAGCTTTACTGTGGCCTTTGCAACTGACAAAAAAGTGGACACCTGCTGGTAAACCACACGTTTGCATGAGAAGAACATAAAACACCACAAAGAAAAGTGCTGGGCCTGGCTATGATTCTAACCCTGTAACAAACTGGTTAGGGAGACCTAACATTCAACCACGAACAGCAAACAAAAAGATTAGAACCACTTCACAGAATAGTCAGAAGTTTCCAAGGGGGGAGATCCTGGCAGCTTTTAACAAGGGAGTAGCTGGGATCAACAGTCCAGAGGTAGAACACCGAACCAAATATGAATAATTAGAATGTAATAACCAGAAGGGAGATCCACAGACTGTAAACAGGAAGTCGTGCCAAAGTGTGAGCAGAGGTAGTCAGTCCAATCCAGGGATATAGGAGGAGACAGGAACCAAGGCACACAAAAAAGTCAGTTTCTTGACCAGAAGCCGATGAGAGATCCATCAGGAGCAAGACAGAGCAGGGCTATGTAGGAGGCAGAAACAATGTTGTGATATGGCAGACAGGAGGAACGGTAGACTTTACTCACCAAGGGCTTTCACATAATCTGGCAGAGTCTGTCTGCCAGAGAGCTGTATATAAAGGCAGCAGAACAGGTGAGTGGAATGAACTGATTACAACTCCTCCAACAGAGGAGCAGGGAAACAGAGTCATGACAAACTCAAGACATTCTTTAGAGGCTTCTTCACACAGAAAACTTTTAAAATTGTTGGATGATTTTCAAAACTAAAGAGATCCCAGACATTACCTCAAGGCAAAGGAGAAGGACAGCACACCACACATAGATTGATTTCACTCAGGAAATTTAGTTGTCAGCTGGGAAATCTCATTAAATATCTAGATCTCAACTAGAGGGTTTGTGTGCAAGTCATACCAAAGTAGGACTGTTTACTGGTTTACATACTGAAGAGGAATTGAGAGCCCAGGATGTTGTGACAGGATACTGCTTGCCAGTGTTGTGCCTGAACGCGTTCATTGAACATAAGTTCAATAAACGCGTTCATATTTTGGGCGAACATGAACTGAACGTACTGTATTACTGCCTGAAGAACTTTATTGTGAACTCGTTCATTCTGGTGTCTGTGAACGGCACGCTCTCTCAGTTCAACTTCGTTCAATAGGTTGCCAGATTTCTATAGAGCCCTCCAGGCGAAACCCCGGCTAAATCACACCGTAAACAGGCCTTAATATGTAGCGGGAAAAACACCCAATCTGGCAACACCAGCTACCAGTGTCGTAGCCTACAGCCGCGTACGTCATCAAAACAAAATGCAGCGTGGAAGCCACAGCAGCATGGAGGCAACCGTGGAGGCGACAAAGCAGCAGTATGATCACTTAAAACAGTTTTATGACCAGGTGGTCGGTGAGGATGATGGCAACAATCTTACATTTCTCTGCAAACTTTGCCCGCCGGCTTTCAGTAAAAAAATCAGCACTTCAGTAACATCCAAAGCAAATCTGAAATGGAATTTCAAATGGAAAAAAATATTAAAATTAAAAAAGACATTTGCACCTTAAAGACTACTTTCCTGTTTTTCTTTTAATAATTTCTCATAAAAAAGACCATTCAAGCAGCACATGTTTTTGAGAATATACTCTTGGGGTGAAAGCTGCAGCTGCTACTAGTGTGAAGTGAATGGAAAGCAACAAAGCGTTAAAGAAACAATGGGAAAATGCTGTCCCCTCAATGCTAATGTAAACCCTGGCTGGATAAGGATTCAAAACTGGATATGAAGATGAAATCTGACGCACAGTTTCAGTGTTACAACTGCTAAAATAACTGCTGTCTTTGGTTCTACAGTAGGCTATGATGTAATTGAGCAATACATGAAAAAAAAAAAAAAACTATGAACTAGTTCATTTTTTGGAACTGGGAACTTAGTTCAAAATTTTGAATTATGAACTATGAGCTGAACTAGTTCATTTTAAAATGTGTGAACTGAACTTTGAACTAGTTCACGTAGAAAGAGAACTTTCCCAACACTGCTGCTTGCTTGGTTGTCCTGTGGCAACTCCAAACACACTAGAAAATCAGGTCATGACAATCGAACATGTGTGATTTCAAGATTTGAGTTTGGAGCAGTCCCAACATTCTTCTGAGCAAAACCGACCAATCCTAACACACAACACGTGTCAGGATCAACTCTTCGATAATCGTGGTCTCCCCTTCCGTGAGGCCCTGATAATTACAGGCAGACTTGATTATTTTGCTGTGTAAATCTGTCTTAAGCCAGGTTTAACATTTCAGAAAGTAGGTAAGGGACAGATATTCGGTCAATACTAAATAGATTTTTAACCAAAAATAATGACCAGGCCAGTTCTTTGGCTACAACTCAAATATCTATTCATCTAGCTATAGTGAAAAGTTCAACCCACGGATTAGATTTTTGGAAAGAAGTAGATTTAGGTGGCATTGCTCTTCATGGGCATCTCTTGATGTACTGAGATGTAATCACAAACATCTTTACTGTTTACAGTAAAATTGTTAAAGAAAAGAGCATTTATCAAGGGTGCAGCAGTTGTGAAAATGGAAATACCTGTTAGAGGACAGAGCAGAATGTCAACTCTTTACCTACAAAGTATGTGTATTATCATTGTTGGCATAACTTGTTGAAGCTTTAAGCAGGTGTGCTGAGTGGCAGATTACTCATACCGAGCGCCGCTCATTTCAGCCAAGAACAGAAAACAGAGACTATAATTTGCTTTCTTACATAATTGGAGAAATACAAATTAAAATATCTGTTTTGGTTAAGTATTTCTCAATATTTATATCTACTTCTCTATATTCAATTTTTGTTTCCCTTGATTTATAATCACCAAATAACTGCTTGTAATTGTTGTCTTTTATATAATACCTCTTTAGCGCAAAAAAAGACAATTGTTTAAGCATGTAGATAACTAGAGGAGGACCTCAAATGATATATGATTTCACCTAAGCTTATATATTTAATTTTGTAGAATTGTCATTTTGTCCAAATTGTTTTGACAAGAAAACACATACTAACCTAAAGTATGATACTGTGATATTGGTCAAAATTGATCATTAACTGACAAGAAGTATCTCAAATATTTCCCATTCAAACCAGTTAGAATAAGAAGTTGGTTTAAAAACAAAAACACGCAAACAAAAAATTGGGAGTAAAGAATTTCATTTTAACACAATCCATCCATCAACCATTCCAACATCTATAGACCTCCTTTTTTTCTGTAATCGTGACTCTATTTCTGTGGGCAGAGCATAACTGGAGATAGAAACAGTATTTAGCAACAAACTGTATCTACAGTGTTGTTTTAGCCTACCTTTTTAACATTTATGTTATGTTTTAGTATTGAGGCAATTAATTGCATAGCTCAAAAGAAATATGGTAAAATGCACTAATAATGAAAATAAGATTAACTCATAAACAAGTCTTTCACAAGGAGGTTATTAAGGTAGCACTAGCAGTTTGGAGGACAATGAAAAAGTTAATTAAGCAGACAGAACCAGTAAAGGCAAATGATAATCAGGAAGCTTAAATAAATGGAAAAGTTGTAGTGAAAGCATGGAAACACAGGTGATACTAAACATGGATTTCCTTTTTACTGCCACCTGTGGCAGTGAAAAGGAAATGCTGGGCAACTAAGAAAAGAGGGGTAATGTAACCATTCCAACCTGTAAACTAGTAGAGGTTTAATGTAGGGGTACTTTAAAAGAGGGATACCCCTGACACCCCTGTGCTTTATTAACCTGCTGAAGAGAATGTTGGTCCTTGAGATCATCTACCCGAAAATAAAATTTTTGTTAGCAACCCCACAGAAACCAAATCATGCAAGTCACAGTAACTGCCATGAAGGTGGGCCAAACCACCTCTGACCCATAACAAATGCACTGGAGCTCTCCTGCTGTTTTTGTACAGGGTATGATATTGTACATGCCTCTTTAGGAAGAGACTGTGCTGTTGCCTGCTAGATACTTTTAGACATCTTAAAATCTTATTCACTGCAAATCCCTATCTTACCTTAGAGATATTGACTATCTGTAAATATATTCTTCCAGGCACCTTATGTCTAGCAGAAGTTTCTCCTGTAATAAGAAAATTTGATACAAAGCAATGATTGATGCAAACTTTTCTTTAGCAAAACAATACCAAGAAAAAGTTATTTTACACATTTCTGCCCCTTTTGTAGCAATTAGTATGCTAATTTGATTATTAGTGTCTTTGTCATGCATATTTTGATGCAGTTATTATGAGACAATATCATTTACCATCTACTATTCTAAAGAAATGTCCTTAAATGCTTTAATCAAAATGAAAAGATGAGCATGTTGATGTTCTACTGTCACGTTGCAATTAACAATTTATTTCAGTATTATTTATAATAAGAAAAATTAATTAAATAAACTCAACGATAAAAGAAAATCATCATTTACCTATTAGGAAATTAACATTGCTGCCATATGTGTCAACAAGTGCAGTGTTAGCTATTACAACTGTCACCATACGAGGAGAAGGACTTTGAAAATTATGAATAATAAAGGGATTAATTATTTTTCTTACCCATACTACCCAGGGAGCGTTGCCATATGGAGTTTTCACAGAGCGAATTAAACTCACAGATGTTTCAGCATCTGGGTTGATCCTTTTGGCATTTGCCAAGGCAGAATCTAGCACTTTAGTCTGTACATAAGCTAAACAAACACCTACTAGGCCCGCCTTCAGCTCACAGCAGATCACACATGTTGTGTTTAAAGTAGTACTTTATTCACAGCATCAAGTAAAATCTCTTTTAGTTGTGGTGTTCTTTAGACAGATATGCTACTACAACCTCAAAAAGTAAACATGCATGTAAACCTGTTTACATGCATGAGGAATGTGCATGATAACGAAGAATGTGCATGATAACGTTTGGCATGTGCCGAACAGAGACAGTGTTTGGAATGTGCATGATAACGAACAAGCAGTCGTTTTCCCTGTTGACAATCAGTGGCTTAAAGTGATGCAACAGTTCAATAGATGGTATAGGAATGCCAAAGTAAGTGAGTATCGCCTTGATATTGCTTTGCTTGCTTCAATTTAAGTAAAACTGAGACTGAAGCACATCTACCCGTTTTATTTTTATCATTCATTTTAGATAAGATGTTATTTTGTCTATAGACTTTTGTCTCTATACTTATGCATTTTTTTTTCACAGACAGGAAGCAAAAAGCAGATAGTAAGGAAAATCAAAGTCAGTTAAAAGAGCCCCATTCTGCCAGATTTTTATCACTGCTTGTACCTGATATAATAAACAACCACTTTGAATATATTATTGTGTAAGAAATTCCCCCAATTCCCCTTCATCTTTTAACCTAATCTGCAGTGTACTTAGAACATCTGACATGCCTTTAATTCTAGCTGCAAAGAACAGGATGGATTAGAGAGAAATCCCCCTTTCCATCACATCGCTTATACTTAATCTCAAACCATTTTCTTGTGCTGAAATCACACCTAAAGCACAGCAAACCATGACCTCTTTGGGTTTGCATATAGATTTTTCCATCACTTCAAAAGCCCTCTCTTTCTGGAAGTAAAGAAGTTAAGTACTTTGCATCAGCTGTAGCCTTCCAACATAAACAACTTTACTTGATAGCTTACAAACACCCTGCAGTGTCTGAAGGAAGTCAAAAGAGTTTAGAAATGTATTCTTTCTATGAATCTTTGACTGGGGTTAAGTCAAATTTGGTGATATAAACTCTTGGTACTACCCCACAGACTGCAATAAAAAGAAGACATACAGATATATAAAACTGATATCGGAGGAGCCACTAGGGGGCGCGTTATGGAGTAGACGTGCAAACCACGAAGTCCCAACATTTTTGTTAAAATAGTCTAGAGATCGCCCAAAACAGCCCAACTTTTGGATATTCTGGGTTGTAACTGGAGAGTCGACGTCATTGTGCATACTCCCGTCTTTTCTGGATCAAGATGCCACCTAAATCTTCTGCTAAAGGAGCGCAAGCTAATAACCCGGAGGCTGCTAGCAGAGCAGCTATAGACCAGGCCATGTTGCTTACATTCCGCGATATTGTTAAAGAAGTAATTCGAGAGGAAAATGAAAACCTACGAGGTGAAATTAAAGAAGAAATCGCCAAAGCCGTTTCACCAATTCAAGCTGCTGTTGACGAATTCACAAAGAAATTGGGTGACTATGAAGAAGGCCTGGAGAATTTGGACAAGCGCTTGGAAGTTGTGGAAATCAGCTATGCGGACCTAAACAACCAATATAAGAAGTTATTGGCAAAAACAGACGACTTGGAAAATAGGGGAAGACGTTGTAACCTTCGCATACTGGGAATACCTGAAGGAATGGAGCAGGGGAATCCCACCAGATTCATTGCAGACCTGTTATTCGACGTGCTGGGAGGTCCCAACGGCTTGGAAAAGGCTACACTCCTGGACAGGGCTCATCGGGTGGTAGCACCAGTACCTCCGAAGGGAAAACGCCCGCGGGCCTTTATTGTGCGGATCCATTACTACCAGGAGAAGGAGCGGATACAACAGCTGGCTAGACTGAAAGGCAAGTTGGAGTTTCGAGGGGAGCAGATCTTTATCTTTCCCAACTACAGCATCGACCTGTCCAGACGCCGGGCTGCCTTTAATGGAATAAAGAAGCTACTACAGGAAAAAGACGGAGTTCGCTACGGTCTTATCTATTCTGCTCGTTTTCGGATCTCCATGAATGGCGAATCAAAAGGGTTTGATTCCCCTGAATCAGCGAAAACCTTCATTGAATCCAAGTTTGGTCCCCTTTCTGAGTGAGTAGGATTCAGGATTCGTTTGAAAAACTTTGAGCGACTCTCCTTCATCTGCGGACTGATACATACGGACGGTGCGTTTGTTTGTATTTCTGGGCAGCTGAGTGGATAGTAGCGTTGTTAAATTGGTTACCAAGCGAACTGTACCGCCCGAACTAGCGTATATTTGATGTTAAACAAACGCATCATATGTTATGTTGTTTTAGTTGTTATAGGAGTTCGTTCTTATTTGAAAAGAAAAACTACACACATTGTTTGATGTGACTTTCTCCAATACGCTTTGGGGCAAATGGGTGATTTATAGTTTAGATTCCCTTTTTTTTCTACTTGGGACAGTGGTTGAGTTTATGGCGAGAGGTTCCTACTGAAAGCAGAGAGGCTTTGGGGATGTTGTGTTTGTCAGTTGGGGACAACACTGGATGTAAAGGGATGGGTGGGTACTTGTTTATGTACTTGACTTTGGTTCTTTTTCTTGCTTTGTGTGTGTGCTTTTTGTTTCCTTTTTGTCATTTATTATTTGTACAGATGCTGGCTAACTACAAACTAATAGTGTACACCATGGACAGGATTAATCAATGTGATCTGGACCATTTTCTCTCTTCGTGTATGTAGATGTCAAGTTCCACTAACTATGCCTCGGTGAGTAATGATTGCCATGTTAATTTTATTAGTTGGAATGTAAAAGGATTGAATCATCCAGTGAAATGAAATAAGGTGCTTTCTCATCTCTGCCGCCTTAAGGTACATATAGCATTTCTGCAAGAAACGCACCTTAAAGATATAGATCATTCAAGACTTAAAAGAAGTTGGGTTGGGCAAATTTTTCATTCTAGTTTTAATGGTAAAGCACGAGGCGCAGCAATTCTGGTCAATAAAAACACTCCATTTATAATGTCGGATATAATGACTGACTCGAATGGCCGGTACGTAATTGTGACTGGGTCACTTTTTAACACTCCTATTATTTTAGCAAACATATATGCCCCTAACTTTGATGACTCTAAATTCTTCAATAACCTGATTCACTCCCTTCCTCTAACTGATACTCACCAAGTGATACTTGGAGGAGACATGAAAACTGTCATGGACTCAGTTTTAGATCGCTCTTCGACCAAAAACTTTTCACTCCCGAAGTCTTCAATAGTTTTACAATCTTTTCTGCAAAATTACGGTGCTGTAGATATTTGGAGATATTTATATCCACATTCCCGACAATATTCCTTTTTTTCTGCAGTTCATCAAACATATTCACGTATAGATTACTTTTTCGTAGATAAAAAACTACTTCCTAACATAAAAACTTGCAGATACGATAGTATAGTTATATCTGATCATAGCCCACTTATTTTGGAACTTAGTTTTCCAGACAAACGTTCTGTGTATTCTTGGCAACTCAATCCTCTTCTTTTGTCAGATAAAGAATTTGTACAATATATTTCGGAACAAATTGAACTTTTCTTAAAAATAAACATTTCACCGGGTATAGCTTTTAGTACAGTTTGGGAAAGCTTGAAAGCATTTTTACGTGGTCACATTATTTCCTATTGCTCACATATTAAAAAACAAGGTAAAACGCTTATCTGAATTGACAGATCTGATTTCACAATTAGACAAACAGCACTCTATAACTCCGTCTCCAGATTTATATAAACAAAGATTGATCTTGCAAACTGAGCTTAATCTAAATTCTACTGATAAGTCTGAACGTGTGATCCTTAAGTCCAGGAGTATGTGGTATGAGCATGGGGAAAAAGCGTCTAGACTTTTGGCACACCAGCTCCGTAAATCCGAAACTGCACACTTAATTCCTGAAATTAAAACCCAATCTGGACAGATTACTACAGATCCACAAGACATAAATGAGAGTTTTAAAATGTTTTACTCTATCCTTTATAAATCAGTCTTTAAAAATGCCTGGTTTGTTTGACACATTTTTAAAAAAAAATGATGATCCCAACTTTAGACTCTATACTTAGGGATCAACTGGAGGAACAGATTACTGTAGAAGAAATTAAATTTGCAATTGGCTCAATGCAGAATGCAAAATCTCCGGGATCAGATGGTTACCCGGTTGAGTTTTTCAAAACCTTTAAAGATAGTTTATCTCCTTTATTACAAAACATGTTTGTTGAATCATTCAATTGGCAATGTCTCCCCCCAACGCTTCGTCAAGCCACTATTTCTTTGTTATTAAAGCCAAATAAGGACCCAACTGAATGCTCATCATATCGTCCAATATCTCTGTTAAATGTGGATTTAAAAATATTATCTAAGATCCTGGCTCACAGACTAGAACAATGTTTGCCTCATATTATTTCTTCTGATCAAACAGGATTTGTAAAGGGAAGGCATGGCTTTTTTAACTTGCGTAGATTTGTGAACATATTATACACGGAGTCAACTGCAACCCCTGAAGTCGCCGTTTCGCTTGATGCTGAAAAGGCTTTTGATCGGGTGGAGTGGGACTACTTATTTTACATATTAAATAAATTTGGATTTGGCCCTAAATTCATCTCTTGGGTTCAGGTACTTTACTCTTCACCTATGGCGTGTGTTCGAACAAATTCATTATATCCCTGTTACTTCCCACTTCATTGTGGGACAAGACAGGGGTGCCCTTTATCCCCTCTTTTATTTGCGTTAGCAATTGAACCGTTGGCGATTAAGCTGCGAGCAGAAGATAAGGTTAAGGGCATCTACAGAGCTGATCAGGAGCACAAATTATCTTTATATGCTGATGACCTCCTGCTGTTTATATCAGACCCTTTGGGCTCTCTTCCCCATGCTCTTACCATACTTGAACAATTCGCCACTATCTCGGGTTATAAATTAAATTTACATAAAAGTGAATTATTAGTATAAACTCTAAAGCCAGGGAGATTTCATTTGTAAAGTTCCCTTTTAAAGTTAAATCGGACTACGTGACCTACTTGGGGGTTAAAGTTACTCGCAAATATAAAGATCTCTTCAAAAAGAACTTTATACCACTTCTTGAAAATACTAAACTAGATTTTCAAAGGTGGAGTGATCTGCCACTATCGTTAATGGGCCGTGTCAACTCTATAAAAATGAACATATTGCCCAAGTTCCTTTATTTATTTCAGTGCATTCCATATTGCATCCCAAAAGAATTCCTTGTGACACTAGATAAACACGTTGCAGCTTTTATTTGGAATAGCAAATCCCCTAGAATTCATAAAGATTTTATGCAGAGACCTAGACCTATGGGCGGATTGGCTTTGCCAAATTTTCAGTCTTATTACTGGGCAGCAAATATACAAAACATGCTATATTGAATGAGTGACTTTTCTACAGAAACCCTGTCTTGGCTTCAGATTGAGTCGTCTAATTGTGGTCAGACTAGTCTACCTGCTTTGTTGACCTCTGCCCTCCCGTTAGAGGTTTGTACCTATAAATGCAACCCTCTACTATATAATTCCCTGAGAATCTGGGTGCAGTGTAGGAAAAAATTGGGACAACATTTTATGTCAATTAATAGTCCATCTGTTCAAATCATATGTTCCCACCTTCTATGTCTGATTCTGCCTTTAAAATTTGGAAAAGAAATGGACTCAGTGAAGTTAAACACCTTTTCATTGATGGGATTTTTGCTTCGTTCACACAACTCATGGAACAGTTCAATATTCCGCATACACACTTTTCCCGCTATTTACAACTGCAGCATTTTGTGAAAAATAGATATCCCACATTTCCTGAACTGCCTGAAGAAACAGCTCTGGATAAAATCACTGGTATAAACATCCATCAATGAAGGGCAATTAAAAGGATTTATACCATACTGCTAGATCTACAATCTCCTTCTCTCTCCATTATTAAGTCGCATTGGGAGAAAGATCTTGCAATTACATTAACAGATGAGCTCTGGCAATCCATTCTCCACAGGGTTCACTCTTCTTCAATATGCGCTAGACATGGACTCCTTCAGTTCAAAGTCTTGCACCGGTTGCATATCTCTAATGAAAAGTTAGCTAAGTTTTATCCAGGGATTGATCCCTTATGCAATCGATGCAGCTCAGAGGTCGGCTCTCTTATTCACACTTTCTGGGCATGTTCAAAACTTCACACCTGTCATGATGTGGCAGGATTTCTAGCCCAAACGCAGAACTCACAGACAGAGAGGCAGGGGAAAATTCCAATTGTTTATTGGATGCACTCAGGTTTCTGCCTGGAAGGCAGTGAGGACAAGGCAGGTCAGGTTCAGGTTAACAGATTTACAGGTTTACACTTACAGGTTTACAGGCAAAACAGAGGTTCAGACAGGCAGGGTGGCTAAGGCTTGCTTAACCACACAATCCGGCCCAGAATGGAGCTCCTCTACAGCTTATATAGTGAGAGCTCCTGATCAGCTGATGGGGGTCAGCTGTGAGCACTGAACAGCAGCTTCCAGGAAAGGATCCACGGCGCCCTCTGGTGGGCAAGCCTCTGGATCCCAACAGAGAAAACAGAAACCCACAGAAAAGGGATCCACATCGCCCTCTGGAGGGCAAACCCCTGGATCCCAACAGAAACAGAAACCCACAGGAAGGGATCCACATCGCCCTCTGGAGGGCAAACCCCTGGATCCCAACAGAAACAGAAACCCACAGGAAGGGGTCCACGTCGCCCTCTGGAGGGCAAACCTCTGGATCCCAACAACACCTATTGGTCATCTATATTCAATACATTCTCAGAAATATACAATGTTACATTTGAACCTTCTGCTCTAACTGCAGTTTTTGGAATCATACCCCCGCATAGTTTACTCTCCAAATATAATTCAAATACAATAGCTTTTGCTACGTTGATTGCGAGACGTCTGATACTGTTGAGGTGGAAACAGAAGGCCCCACCCACACATGAACACTGGCTCTCGGAGCTCATGAGGTTCTTGCATTTAGAAAAGATGACACTGGCAGGTTCAACTGCTAAATTTATCAAAACATGGCAGCCATTTTTACACTAAATGGAAACATTTAAAATGAGTATCTTATCATAACTAAACTACTGCTATATTCTTTTAGTCAGCTATGAACGGATTTTTGTATTTTCGTTTGTTTTTATTATTTATCTATGTATTGTGTGTGTGTTTTTTAAGTTTTGACTTTTTTTGTGTGTGTGTGTGTGTGTGTGTTTTGTGTAAGGGTTATGTATGTTAAGAAAGACAGCGTTGTATAAAACATGAATGCTGTAAAGAATATGCTGTGAAAATTGATAAAGTAAAAAAAAAAAAAAAAAACTGATATCGGTCCTATTTCTGAAGAGAAAATAAATATCAATAATGAGCCAAATTTCTCAAAATGTCAAGAGGATAGAAATGAAAAATTAATTTATAATAAAATATTTGTTAAATTAATATTTGCTATATTGATTTTTTTGTTTGTTCTTTATTACCATGTAATTGTAATTACGTGGGATGCATTGTTCCCAGTGCATTTACTCTATTTATTTTACTGTATGATAATTTTGCATAGTTACAAAGAGGTTTTAAAAAGTCTTCAGACAGTTGTTACCATGTCACAGCCATCTGATTTTATGGCTATTATAAATGAAACCACATTTAAACAAATAGAATCATTATATTAAAACATTTTAAAGATTTTTTGCTAAAAAAAAAACCCTGTTTCTGTCATGATCTGGCCTGTTTGCTCTCCCTTAATTAGTCGTTTTTCCCTCCCTGCCTCAATTATAATTTATTCCTCTCACCTGTGTCCTCTAGTTTATATTCAGTTCAGCCTGAGCATTCCAGGCCAGATCATTGCTTGTCTTTCTGTCAGTCTTTCTGTTCAGTTTTCATTTCCTGGATCCTAGCTGCCAGTGGAGAGAAGGTTTTAGTGTTTGTCTTGTCCCCTGATTGTCCACTGTTCCTCCCCCGCGGAGTCCTCTGGGTTTTTGGCTCATTATGGGGGGAGGTTCAGTTTTTATCTAAGTAAGCCTGGCTCCAGGAGGAAACCAGTTTAAAGTCCTGCTTCAAGTTCCGGTTCCTAAGTCCTGTCTCGGCTACCCTCTTCCACTGTGCCTGCCTGTCTGCACCTGATCCTGTCTGCTCCTGTGTGTGACCACCTGGTCATGCTTCTGGTCCCAGTCAGACTCTGAACCCTCCTGGAAGCCTGTGGATGCCTGGAAGTCTGGATCCTGCCACCTGTTCCTGCCTGATCTGGATCCTGCCTGTTCTGTCTGTTCCTGTCTGTTCTTGATCCCTCACCAGGATCAGCTTCCAGCATGACCTCTGGGACTGCAGCACTGGGGACACTTGTGGTCTGGACTGTTAAACCAGGTAAGTGACCAACCCAGACAATCATAAATCAGTTTTTCATGGACACTTACCTGTGTTTCCTCCCTAGAGTGTCTGAGATTGGGCGGTGCCCCCCCCCCCCCCCCCCCCCCCCCGGCAGCCTGCAGTGTCCGCGAGCCACAGCTCCGCTTTTGTTTGTTTGAACTTTCCTACTGACTGTCTCGCCTTGAATACTGGGTCCATCTGTCCTCGTTTCCTGACAGTTTCTTACCGCCATTGTCCCGTTCTTGAGACTTACAATCTCCTCAACTTTGAGAATTTTAAATACATTAAATTTACTTGCATGGTTTATAATGTACTCAATGGACATGCACCACTGCCATTAACACTAGAACTACCAGGATTTTCTGCCTACCTAGAACTACCAGAGAGGGGTCAATTGACCCGGCGGCTTTTCCCGCATACACTTATCACTCATTTTGTCATGGTAATGAGGCTCTTATGGGCCGTGTGTGGGGTGAGGGGTGAGGGGGTCACACCTTACAGTGGTAACAGCCCAGACAAACAGGGACAGACAGCTTCTTTCCAGTGTGTTACAGTTTTTCTCCCTTGGTTTGGCTCATTTCTTGAAATTGAGATGTCATTCTCAAAACATGGACAAATCCCAAAACTAATTTGCAGTTCCTCACAACAGAATGGCATTTATCATAACTTTCATCAAATTTCAAATGCTTTTGTACATGTCTCAATCATTTAGTACATCCTTGCAAATGGCTATGTACAAGTAAGAGTAATAAAGATAATTGTGCAAAGAACATTCTATGAGTTGCAAAAAATGTGCAAAAAAACATACTAGGTCAGTTGAGGCAGACAAGATTAACATGACCAGGAAAGAGTGTTGACAGATACATTTATGGTATAATATAGAGTAAAAGAAATGAGACATATTTCAAGTCAGTATTTCCATAGTGTAATCAATAGTTCCATAGTGCAGTGATTGGACGCTCAAGCCATGGTCTGAATTTTTCCAGAGTTTGTCCCTCTTTTCAGTCTCTGACACTGTTGAATTGTTCATAAAATGTAATGTCAAAAGTGATTGGAATCTGTTGTAACATCCTCCCATATCTTGGCAAGGACCCCACTCAGCCTCGTGGGGAGAGAGTGTCTGAGAGTGTAGTCATGAGGCTGATGGAACCATTCTTGGACAAGGGCAGAAATGTTACCACAGACAATTTCTTTACATCACTGTCACTTGCAAAAGGACTACTTAGCCGGAATACAACCATCCTCAGCACAGTCAACAGGATTCGCCAAGAAATCCCACCGTCAACTTGACAGATGCACCTCGGGGAATTTACCACCCAGGTATTTTCATCCACTGGTGCCACACTGACTGCGTATGCGCCAAGCGGAAGAAGACTGTGTATGTTCTCAGCAGCATGCACAGCACGATTGAGACACAGAAAACCACCAAAAAGAAGCTAAACACCATCACACTCTACAACACAACAAAGTACGGCGTCGATATCATGGACCAGATGGTGCGGGAATACACTGTCCGTGCAGTAACAAGGTGCTGGCCAGTAGCAGTGTTCTACAACATGATAGACATTGCAGCACTGAATGCCCACGTGCTCTATCAATTATGCACCGGGAGAAAGGAAAGACGGGTGGATTTCCTGTTTGAACTGGCAAGAGAGTTGGCTCACTCCCACGTGGGTATGAAAAAGGCCCAAAAGGAGCAATTGCTTCGGTAACAACCCTCCACACCACAACTCGGACAAAGAGCCAAGTGTCAGGCTAAAATCAAATTCAAGGACAATCATGCAACAGTGCGCTGTGAAAAGTGTTACAAATACACATGTGGGAAATGCCGAAAGGAGCAATGGCAGTGCCAGAATTGTTAGTGACTGCTCAAATGTATTTCACTCATTTGCATTCTTTGTAAATGTGCTTTTTTTCTTGTTAATTTCTTTTTCTTCTATATTTGGCACACAAAAATAAGTTACTTGTGCCACAACCTTCCACACGAAAAACTGGGAAAACAGTTGCTTTTGCATTCATTGTAAATATGTTTTGTTTTGTAATTTTTTAACAATATATGTTTAGAGTTTTGATCCCAAATTCTCGTTGATCCTGATGATTCACTGCATAAAAATCCACTAAAAAACTATACTAAAAGCTTGCCTTGGGGTTCCCTTCCCCACACAGGCTCAAGCGACTCTGTGACTCAAGTGACAGCTATGAGCTGCTAACAGCCACATTTCCACAACAAAAGGAGTGTCCGCAGGACACTGTTGTGTGTCAAATGACCCTCTTGTGGGGCTTTTAGGTAAAAAGGTCAATCGACCCCTCCGTGGTAGTTGTAGTGTTAAGGGAATTCATAAAACTGAAATCCTCTTTTGGCAAATGGTTAGGGGAGATTTTGAGTTGCCCTTCAGAAGGACCACCTTTGGCCAGATTGGTCTTTCAGTCAGGGGCGGTAACATCTGGAACCGCATCCCTCTCACTATCAGAGAATCCTCCACTTTTAAAACATTCAGAACTCTGTTAAAAAACTGGTTAAAATCAAATCAACAGTGTGCTCATTAGACCTTAGCGATCTCCTGGTGCATGACTTAGCCATATCTCAGGATCAAGTTTTATCTTGTAAATATCTGTAAATATTCATATTAATGTCTCTGTTTGGACTGTATGACCTGCCCTCGTAAGTATGTAACCACAAGTTTTTTTATTTTTTTGTAATTGTTTTTTAACACTATTTTCATAGCTCATACTGACACATTTAAAGAAATGTTAATTAATGTGTATTGTCCCTGACCAATAAATAAATGAAAAATAAATATCCTTTTTAATGGATGTTTATAGCAAATGTTTGCAGCTGGATCCATCCTAAAATGACATTACCATGCTGCATCCATCCACCTCTTTGCTCTTCTGCCACTTAGGTATTGCCAGAACCGGTTCCTTCACATTCTTGCAGTCTCAATCCCTCCTTAAACTACCAGATTTTGTGCCAACCTTTCCTTCTGTCTAAACAAAAATAACACACTTTCCAGCTTCATCATTCTGCATAGCAAACATACTTTTCTTATGCACACAGCTAAAGGCATGTTGAAAGCCTCTTTATGAATATTTGAGTGAGCTGAAATTAAAATTGGGTAACTACTTTTTTATTTATTTTTTTGCTTTACCTGACAGAAAGATATTTAATCAGAAAAATGAAACTAATCTAAAGTATGTGATATATGAAGAAAAAGCTCAACATAATGAAAGCACTGACCAATGTGTATTCTTCCTCACTGAAAGATTTTAGGGTTTCTGGGGTTTCGCTGTTTTTCTAGCGTGAGCTGTGTTACTGCACACCTGAGAACATTTCTCAATCAAGATGACTAGTGTGTATATAAGGAGGTGAAGGATCATCTCTATTTGCTGAATGAATACTCCTGATGGTATTTCAGCCAAAGACCTAAAACAGCAATAGCTTTCTTGTTGAGTCTGTCTTCTTGTGAACGTCTTTTAATCAGGACTCTGTTATTGTTCCAGACAACCAGCAGACCACAGTTTGTCTTCAATCCTAACGGAAAAAGGTTTTACCTCTGTTACACAGCTCTTTCTGACCCTGCAAATCAATATCCATAAACATTTTTAACAGTGTAGAATGTTGGATTAATCGTGATTAATCAATTATTGAAATAATTGTCAACTATTTAATAATCAATTAATCATTAACTGGGGTATGGAGACTCTAAAACGTGACTGACCCACTTATAGCAGTAATTATATCACAATTGTAAAAAATATATATAAATATTTTGCATTTAAGATTTTCGTCTGTCAATATGCTCTATCCAGAACTCCTCAAATGTAAATGTTTTAGTTTCACCTGTTTTAATTTCGTAACAAAATTGAAGGAACCTTTGGCTATCCGATTATTAATCGAAAAAATAATTAACTGATTAATTGATTTTCTAAATAATCATTAGTTGCAGCCCTAATGTAGAAGCTTTACCACATGTATAGTTGTATGTTCAGACTTTTTTTGTAACTAAACAGAAACAGTGGTTTCATTAATTCTCCAAGGAATATGGAAGTTCTTTTAAAAGGTCCGAACATCACCTCTCTTCAGGATGAGCACTTTTCATGTGTTTTTATGTAATTGCACCTTAAGCAGTTAGATACAAAATTTGACTTAATAACATATCTTACTTTTTTTCCTCAGTCTGTAATTAAACTGAAAAAAGAGAAGAGAATTGTAATTTCAGGTGCTCTTTTGGCTGACAAAAAGGTTTGTACTTTATTGCGGTACAAATGTACCAATGCACATACAAAAGGCCGGAGTGCACAAATTACATGGTATTCATCAAAGCCGTTTCCTCTGCATGACTCTGTGAAATAGAAAGAGAAACCTTAGAGTTTTAAAGCGTAAGATAAAGACCACAATTACACAGAGTGTTGCTGTTATTTTTGGTCTGTTTAGCAGACTTGCATCACCAGTTCACCTGTTTGCTCTGCATGATTTATTTTTCACTTATTCTTTTCTTGCTCCACAGTATATTTTAATAAAGCTTAAATCTATACAAAAACAAGGCCACAATATACATTTCTCTAAAGAAAAGAAATAAATTGTGCAATAATAAAAACCTTTTTTCTCGTTGCTGTTGTATGATCCACACAACAATATGTGACTGTGCATTATATATCTTTATAAGTAGCAGTTCAATAATGAGCATTACATTAAATATTGTCTAAAGAAGCTGAAACATGAAGCCTAGGCAAAATGTTTTTCAAATGAAAGATTTCTTTTAAACCACTTTTGCTCCACAGGAGAGTTTTAAAGCAGCAGCAAAACAATCTAACAATATCAAGCCATTTGTTGTGAATGACTGTTGATTATGAAAAGAAGTGATCAATCCATCTGTTATTTTTTCCCTTTATTGGTGTAATGGATAACTTAAAGTGGTACTTTACCTCAACATTTATAAATATATCTCAATCAAAACGCTTTGTTGTAGAGGGTTATCAGATTGCATTTCTCTTATAATAACACGCTGCTTAAAACTGAATTGAATATGGATTGTTTGCTGATTTGCAGCTGTCCTCTTTCCTTACTTTGCTCATGGTTAATTTCTCAGACAATAAAAAAGACATATAGGATAGGTGCATATTCTGGTATTTAAAAGGCTAAATTAGAAATTAAAACATGCAACAAACAAACAAATTTAGGCTGAAGAAATAATTATTTCAACATGAACCCTTTATTAATAGGTTTCCGTCATTATTGATGTTAGAACTAAAGCACAACCCAGCAGAGTTTTCCTTCATCCTGTCAATTTAATCAGGGCTCTCATCTATAAACTTTCGTTCACACAAATAGTGTATGAAACTTGCGTCTGTCACTTTTCATGCAGCTATTGCGATTAATAGAAAAAAAAGATATTCGGACCTGTGCATACAAGACGCATGCATTTTGGAGGCAGGGAAAATTAGCAACACAGATGTTGAGCTAAAAAAAAAAAAGAAGCAAAATTGTCTCATAATTCCTCTCAGACATTTCACCTTACTTCATATCAAGCGTTTATCATACATGTAGATGAACATTAACAGATAACCACAATTGCAGGATGTTGAAAATGGGTTAAAATGCAATGTGTTTTCGGGGATAACCAAGGTTTTGTGGTCCACAATAAGTTCTGACTTTTAAACCGATTAGACTACATTGCTCTTGGGTTTATTTGGTGAGCAGGGTCCCATATTGGGAAGACCAACCCGCTGGACCCACACCATCCTTGTTCATCACAGGTGACAAAAGGGGTCAGTGCACACTGTGGGGTTCCTGGCAACCGGCTCTTACCAGGGTAAATTCCTCGACAAGTGTTAAACATTGTCAACAATTTGTGTAACCCTCTTCCTGAAGAAACCTGAAAACAAAATAATTCTATAGAATTATCCATAAGTTTGATAAAGGGTAGCTAGTGCTACACGCAAAAATGCCTGCTGTCTTGGTTGGAATTATTAACAAGATAGATCCATACATTATACCAATGTTGTCATTCATTAAACTTACTTTTGTTTGTCAAAAATATCTATTTGACTAAGCCTCACTCAACAACATATGTATTTCTACTTAGAAATAGTTACTTTTAGATGTGTCCCTTGCAATACAACGCTGATTGAAATGTCTTAAACATCCCATATTATTCTACATTTAAAAATAATAATATAAACAATGAGGCCCCCTGAGAGTGCTTTTGCTGTTTGTGTTGGAAAATTCCTTTCAGATTATGCAGATGGCCTTTACCAAAAATCTCATTCAGCTCTCTTCTAAATGAGCTGTTTGGGCTTTCCACGCCCCCTACGAATACCGCATCCCCACATGACAGCCAGAGTTCGTAAAGACAACCTAGGATAATACATCAGATGAAGGCCACAGCTCTACCGATGGGCTGCTAAAGACCGCTCTAGATGGGTCTTTTCCCCCTTATGATGTCATAAGGGGAATGCTTTTGAAACAGAGCATTTTGTTTCTGTTGTTAATTGTCTTCTTCTTCAAACTTAGACAGTAGTCATTTGCTTTGCCTCCTTGGGTGACAAGTTTACACTACCAATGCGAGTTGGTTAAAACCGCACTGTTCTGCAGTCCCAGCTTTTTGTGTTTCTGCTCTGTATAGATAAAGCTCTGTTTTTAAAACATGAGAGAGTCAAAGTCATATATGTAATTTAACAAAAAGGGCAAGCATAACTTACTTTATTTAATTTTAATTGAATTTACTATAACCTATCACAGTGATTTTCGGATCACTATAACCGGTAAAATAGTTAATTTAAAAGCACTATAAAATAGTGACTTTCAATCATGATTGTTATTTTGATTTTTTTTGCCAAAATCAAATACCTTAGCATCTTACGATTGCATTATGTAGTGTTCATCTGAGTGGTCATTCTTTGAAGTGTTTTGGTGAAGCAAAATCAAACAAAATGTCGTGACCTTGTAATTACATTTTTGCAACAAAACTGATCTTAATGCTGAGTATTAATATATTGCAATAAAACATGCCTTCTCAAGGCAATTGTTGTCAATTAATTTAAACCAGACATGCAAATAGGCCAATAGTTTTCTATCTGAGGAAACCCAGCAGATTGCAATGACCTATTTACTTGAAGAACTTACTCCTCCTAGATAAGCAGGTGCCAGCAGTGGACAGTTGCTTGTATTGTGTTGTTGACTATTTAGCAATCCTTCCAACTAAGCATGCATGTAGCAAGAGGGGAAAGAAAACTCTCCTTCAACAGGAAGACACCTCCAACAGTACCTGGATCAGAGTGAGCCGCCTTCTGCTACAGCCGACCAACGTGGATGTTAGCAGACTGAGCAGACACATGGAAAAAACAGAAAGACAGATCTATATTTATTCATATTACAGTTGTGCTTGAGATTTTACACACCCCCTTTAAAGACAATGATAAATTCGCACAAGTCATTCAAATAACACACAACTGAAAAAAATAATAATAAATAAAAAAAACACTAAATGATCATTTAGTAAAGTAAATATTGATTTTGAATTTTTATTCAAAGACTAAACTCTAACAAACAAACTGATCCAGACAAATGAAAATACCTTGCTCAAGAAGAGTGAACCAACATACCTGTCAACAGCTGCAGAAGTCTGTCTGCACATTTCAGAAAAATGTAGGGTTTCTCAACAAAATTTTAGTTCAGGATCCATCAGGCTTGTTTGCATGTTTTATTTATCTGTTCCTATATGCAGATATATGCAAATGTATTAGAAATCAATGTCGTGATTACCTTTTTATTGTTATTTATTATTAATTTAGTCAATTTCAATTTATTTTAAAGGCAGGAGATTTTTTATATCTTTAATGTAGAATTTCAAGCACAACTCTATCTATCTATCTATCTATCTAATTATTTATTTTTCAGAATTACTATAAAGAGTTAACCTTGAGAGTCTAAATGCTGATATTTTACTTGTAATTATTCTTTCTCCTTGAACATGTTAAAAGTTTATGTAAAGTTTGCCAGCTGTACTTTAAAGCCTCTTATTAAAAAAAAAAAAAAGTATTACCAAATGTTCACATTTAGTTTTTGTTTTGTCTTTGTCTTGCTTGATATGTTTTTTGTTTTTTAAGGAATGTAAGAAAAAGTAACTTTCTTCTTGCCATCTGACCAGCAGTTTACAGAAACTGATCAAATTAGGGCTATCTGTTCTATTTAGCTGCATAGAGCAGGAGAACTTGCTGACTTCAGCACATTCATTGGTCCTTTACCAATTATCTTAAACTGCAGGGAAGGGATTTAATAAAAACATTGTGGCTTTAAAACCATATCCTTTTAAATCCTTCTATACCTTAAATCCAATAACCAGCCAATACCTTGTTAATACCTTAAAATCACAGGGTGTCCTTCAAGGTTAATATATTCTCAAAATGACATACTGGCCTATAGTAGGGAAATATTTAACAGGAACCAAACACATATTCAAGTATACCAGCCTGGTGTCTCAATCACTGTCTATGAGTTGTATTTTGATCAGCTTAAACCTAAACACAGCAAACCTTTAACTGGGAGAAAGTAAACACTTTTTACAAGTTTTAAAAGCAATGTGTAAAAAGTGTTTTGGTCGAGTTCCTGAAGTCTCAGTATACTCAGAATGGATTCAGGTGTCTTTTATTGCTGTATTATTTGTTAATAGGGCTTCTTTGAAGGAAATATGTCTTTGTCTTTCTTTATGTTATGTTCACATATTTCAACAATAACTAGGTTTAAACAAAGCACAAGTGGATATGAATTAAAATGAATATCACACCTTTAATAGGCTTGAATTCTTAAATTTCAAAGAAAATGATATAGTTTTTCTAAAACAAACTGTGTTACAGGAAAGTAAAAGTGGGAGTCACTTAGGGATGAAAGATTTACGCATGCACAGAATACATGATACTGTATGTGCTGCTTGTATGTTGTGTATGGGATGCCCGTGTGGAACCATGAAAGAGTAAAAGGTCCCTTTCAAGCTCTTTGTGTAGGTTCAGAGACATGGGTCATTGTCTCTGGGACTGTCATTTGCCGGAACATTCGGTGACACTGTTGGTTGACTTCTTGAGCCCCAGGGAAAATGCTGGGCAGAGAAACTCATCTTTATACTGAGGCTATAAATAAAATCATTGGACTTGTGATATTGTTTTAAACCTCTAGGCTGCTTGCTTACCCAGCTGCCGTGAAGGACAATTTTCTGGGTGTGGCAGGTGTTACAAGATTGTTGTGCACCCTGTAGCATTGTAGATGAGACTCCCTAGATGCTAACAGCAGACCAAATGCATGCTGGGACCAAAACAGTGGCTCCCATCAGGTTTGTCATCTCATCTGATATCACAGAGTCTGTTGAACTAACTGCCACTAAAGGGTTTCCCCACAGCACTGATCCACCAGACTGGGACATAGTGATAAAATACAGTATAGGGAGAATGCCCCTGACACCACAGCTCACAGGTTGGGGCCAGTAATGCCACTGGTCTCTGGCTTTGGGTTTTTTCATGCATAGGCTACTCCCACCAAATGAGTTTAAGTTGAGATGAAATATTATAAAGTAAACAAAAAATATTGCTAAGTTTGAGGCTTGTGAAATTAATATTTTGCACTCAGGATAGTATAATTCTCTCAGATTTCAGTGATATAGGAAGATGCACTTCCTTTGGTACATAATGATTTGCCATTAACGTTTCAATATAAGCAGCACCAGAGGATTGAAACACACACGACATCTCAACGCCCCTTTATATGCAGCCGCTGTAAACTTTGCAGGTAAACAAAATGCACCAGATGCTGAAAACCCTTTCAGTCTCTATTCTTCTTACTATCTTCAACTGTAATTCATTGTTTTTCTTCCATCAGTCTGCTTTTGTTTTCTTGCTTTAACTCTGTAATCAGTCTTCCTGTTTGTTTTTTTTATATGCCCTCTTTTATCAGTCCTCCACTATTCAAAAACAGAGACATAATATATTCCAACCCGCACAGAAAAAATTAGAAGCTAGGCCTTAACCATACTTGAAAAATTCAGTTGAAGAGTAAGTCTCTTTTTTTTCAGATAAGATTTAGATCTTTTCTTTTAATTATTTTTTTTTTTGAGTGAGAAACTTGGGTGAAATACATACAATATTCATGTTTTTATGTTTCAACTAAAGAAATACAAAATACAAAAAAAACGAATACTAGTTTTGGTATCTCAAAAGCACCAAAACTACTATTATGTAGAGCTAAGGTAAACAGAAGAAAAGCACATTTAACAAGGTGATTTTCTCTGTATGCCTATATGAAGGGATGATTAGTAGGCTTATGCAGGACTACATGGCTGCTGAGGAGCTCATGCAATCATTTAAAACAGATATGCTGCAACAGAGAAACATCTAAAACATGGTACTTGAGGTCCAGGATTGAGAACCATTGCTCCAGACCAGGGATGGGCAACTCCAGTCCTGGAGAGCCTGTATCCTGCAACTTTTAGATATGTCCTTTACTTAGGACACCTGAATCACGTAAATAGATAATTAAAGGGACTCTGGAGAAATGTATACATACTGGGGAGGCAATTCAACCATTTGATTCAGGTGTGCTGTACCAAGGGTTAATCTAAATGTTGCAGGAAACCTGCCCTTTAATGACGGGAGTTGCCCAACCCCTTCTTTAGACTATATTCACTCTTTCAAACACTGCTAATAAATTAGCCAAACATCTCATAACTAGAAATGGAAATACAAACTGAAGATCCCCAGTTAATTCTAGAACATATTTTTTGTATGAACCCTTGTTGACACTGTGGGCAGCGCTTTCCAAGGATTTTCATTTCATATGTAACATTAGCATCATGATTTGCACATATCTCTCATGCTGTAGCTACCCTTGTGTTCTTTAATGTTCTGCTTGTTAATAAAAGCTTGTTTCCTTGTCATCTTTAGTAAAAGCACCCTAGACCATTTTTTACACGAGCACAGGAAATGATGACAACACTATCAATGCTGAAACAAACCTTTGTCACTTCAAGGATCAGCCCAGTCCAAACTTTGCTGACTGGGACTTACCCCGAAATCCCACATACTCCGTCAGCGCCCCGCTCCGCTCCGCCCCGCTGCGCTCCAGACCGCCTGCACAAAGCAAAGCCTACAGCCGCCGCTGTGGCTCCAGACCGCTCTGCTCTGAGTTTCTTGGAGATCGTAGAGAGCATGCGCGAGATGAACCAGGGTTTCCGGGAATCATTAAAAATAATCATTCATTTCTTTTATAAATCAAGGCCTTAATTGGCACTAAAATTATTTAAATATGTTTATCGAAGTATTTATAATTCTTTAATAAAAAAATGCTTATAAAAACAATTTCGTCAGATATATTATATCGCTATTAATTTGCGTGGAACTGATCATAAAGCCGTATGTTCGGAAAGGAAGCTCGAGGCGGAGAAAAAGCTAGAGAATATATATATACGTATATATATGTGTGTGTGTGTGTGTGTGTGTGTGTGTTTACATACATACAGGAGTCATGGAACTGTGCTAACAGCTCCTTCATATTTCATGTGCACTAATAACTTGTGTACATGGTTCTTTTTGATGGCATTAAAATAATTTCTAATAGCATTAAAATAGCATTAAATTAGAGTCACTCATTCCTGTATGAACCCTGTGAGCGCTTAATTTAATATGACATATTAAAAAAATCCCACCATCATCCAGCATATGTTCAGTTTCTGCCCAAATATATATAGATGTTTGTAGATTTTTGTAACGGGGATAAGGATAATTCAAAACTGCTTTTTTTGAATGAACTTGTTCTCTACTCCCAAACTCAGCATCTCTTTTCATTCCTGTAATAAGAGGTTTCTTTTGAATGCATTTGCTTAAAGTTTAAGTCCCTCGGTATAAAATAAATATTTTGATGGAGATGAGAAATCTGCTTCCTCGTTGGTGAATAACCAATAGTTTGGATCCAATCATTTAAATAAACGGTGGTAGTTTTTTTTTTAATATATAAGAATTGTGCTATAATTTCTAGTCACCGATCTGTTGCTGCTATATTTTAATTTGACAAACCGGAATTTGTCGATGTTCTTTTTCCTGTTTGGTGCGATTGCAATTGCGGATCTTGACCTGGCCAGACCGGAGCGGAGCAAAAAATAGCTTGGCTCCGTAATTTGTCAGTGACGGACGGAGAAGACGTACATGCTCTCATTGATTTCCATGAAAGACAAGCGCTCCGCACGACGTACGTCAACGGGGCGGAGCGGAGCGCTGACGGAGTATGTGGAATCTGGGGGTTAATATTGGCCCTGGTATCTATGACCATACTGATCCACTACCTTAAATAGCACCTTTTTGGTTTTTCTGTTGAACTTGTAAGCCAACTGTGCAACTTCCTTAAAAAAATCAAGCCGTTGGTTATAAATTCAAGTGACATATTACATACATCAAAAAAGTGTATTTTGTTAATTCTACGAATTGTTCACCAATGTATTTTAATAAGTCCTAGTGAAGCTTTCATACTATTGAGTGACCCTACGTTTTTCAGGGGGGAAGAAAAGAGTAGACATAAAAGAGAAATAACATAGATTAGGAGTGATGGATTACAACAAAAAAGGATTATCTCAGGCGTGTAGAGAATGTGAGCAACTATGGTTACAGTTTAATCTAATAAAATAAATGATCTTTTCTTTACAAATGAAAGATTTTCAAGTCATTTTTGTCCCTGCAAATTTGTAAAAGGCAATCTGGAGCTTATTAAATGTGTTAATGAAACAGAGGCACACTTTAAATATGTAAAAAATTACAAGTCCTCTTTGAGTTAACTGAGCATTACTGAAGTGACTGGGCAATCACTTCTACTTCATTTCTTTCTTTCTTTCTTTTTTTTTGCTTCCTTGTCTCTTTCTCCACATGTGTATTTTCCCTTAAGTTTATTGGATTTTGCTTGGTTTTCAGTATTTTTGTATTTTCCTGGATTTTGCCTCAGTTGCCAGCAAGTCCTTAATTAAATCAGCAAAACTAATCTCTGCATTTGGGTCCTTAAACCCTCCACCCAACCTGACATGTTGTTCCCATTATGGAATACACAGCATATTTTAGAGTAAAAAATTATTTGCAGTGCTGCATTACAAATTTAAAGGTACATTTAACAAACTTTAACTTTTATTCCAACTTGTTTATACATGCTCATCTTAATGGCCCATTTTTATTTTAAAGCAAGTTTTTAGACAAAGTATATTATGGGTCACTGCAAAATTCAAAGAAACCCAACTGGTATTGCAGGTTGCAGCAATTAATCACTCAATAGGTGAGAAAATAAAACAGTGCTTTGGTGGTATATGATCGATGTGTGTGTCTGTATGATTGCAGTTAAAACTTGCACTGCAGTTATTTAATCTGTACTCATCAAAGGTGGTGCTGTTACCTGCAGCTTGATCAGCGCCGGCCACCCACCCACACTTAACATACATTGTACATCCCACAAGTTACAATAAGGTCCCATATTTGGTCAATTGCCAAAGATGCCAAAAAAAAAGACTTCTTAAATATAAAATAGAGCTGCAGAAGTTGCTACAGAGCTGGGCCAACTGTCATATAAAATACACAGCAGCTTGCCATGTCATGATGAACCTGCGAACAATGCTTTAAAAATGAATTAGAGCAGGTGAAGGATTTTATTAAATATTAATAGATAAAAAATAATACAAGCTAATTTAAACAAATTAAAAGTTTGCCACAGCAAACGCTGAAATTGTTTATAATTGCATTAGGCCAGTGAAAGCTGATTCTCAGAGAACTTTTTGTGAAGTTATTTTTTAAAGATGGTGACAGGATGCAAAGCAATGCTATAAAGGTGACTCACACAAAGAAATGTACAGTTGAGGAAGCATTGCGTGTTCTACATTGTCCCTCATAACCATTGTTACTGTCTTTCATTTGTTTTTCTTCCAAACCAAGAGCATAATCAACTACTCTGGGCCGGATTTATCAAGATCCAATTTTGCGTGCAGTAATTTGCGCTCGCAAACTGGAATTTTGCGCAAGGGGCTGAACCATGGTTTGCGGGTGATTTAAAAAGAGTGATTGCGTAACTGGTGGCAGGTGCAAAACTGTTGGAGACGCCATATTTAAATGATGGTTTTGCGCGTTTTGTGGTTTGCGGCAAAGTAGTTTGTAGTTTGTACAAACTAGTGTATTAAGACATTTAAATCTTACAGTGACCCCCAACAAATATATATATATAAAGAAAAAACTTTGGCAACCTTTATTCCCTAAGGTGGTATGTGGCTGAATTTCTACTTCACTGCAGTAAAAAAAAAAAAAAAAAAAAAAAAAACTGGTGTTTTGTATTGGCCTGTAGAAAAATGCACATACCAAATGGCTCACAAGAAGTGACTGTGGATGAGATTACTGCGCGTACGCATCCCCGCAGCTTTGGCATGTTGCTCCACAGGCGCAGGGGGGAGGTCGGGGTTCTCCGTTAGGGCGTCAGGGCGACATGGCATTTAGAACGTCAGACAGCACTTCTGAAAAACTAGATTGAGGTCCACAATAAGTTCTGACTTTTAAACCGATTAGACTACATTGCAAGGAGTTTTGTGATATCTGGTGCGTGGGTTCTCCTTGTGGCTGGCTCCAAATCCATTCGGAGTTCCTCCAACAGCTCCAAAATGTCAATGCTGGATTAACGAAATGTTTTGATGATCGTTTCCTCGTTCATTCCAAAAATATTCACACGGAGTGAAAAAATGCATTCTCTGTGTCTCCTTGCTTCATTTCGATGTCTCCTTCTTGCGACAATAACCGCTGCCATGTGTGCGCAATTACGCATACAGACCATTTGCACCTTCTTTTGAAACGTGTTAAATATTGAGTCAGATACCGTTAGCAAAATTGCTTTAAGGTTTAATAAATCCCTTTGCGAGTGCTAAATTAATATATTTACATGTTCTCCTCCCACAAGACGCACTTTTGCGTGTAAACGCCCCATATTGCATATTCATTGCAGAAAAAGTACTAAATGGATAAGAGGCGCTATTTAGCATGTTTTAAAGACCAAATCCTTTTAGCACGCTGTTGATAGATCAGTTTGTAAATTTTTTAGCGTGCGCAGTGAAATAGCTCACGTTTTTATACACGCAAACCTTTGATAGATCCGGCCCTCTGTGTGCATAGAGTACAAAACTAAGTGCACAATTTAGTGATAACATTAGCTTTTCTGTACCCTATCAACATAATCAATTTTTTTTGTGCTGTCTTTTCTACCAAGCATAAAGCTAAAATATTCAGGCCTCCAAAAAAACAAACAAAAAAAAAACAAACAGCACTGGCTCAATCCAGGTGCAATAGCTACTCACATTTCAGTCAGAATGAAGCTTCAGAAGTCCTTTTGGAGGAGACCAGACACAATCCCATCAATATTTTTAAACAGACATGGGCTATCTTCTTAGGTAGTTGTGTGCTTACTTGCAGCATGCAACTTATTGACCTAGGTGCATGACAAAGGATGTGCTGAGTCAAACCAAGCTCATATATAAACCCCACCACCAAAACCACCACCATTGGTTGCGGCAAAAAACAAAATCAAGTGTAATAATTGACCATGTTGCAGGTGATCTAGAAAGATTGCTTGCACAAATAATAAGTCATACCAACAGATTTGTTTATAATCTATTTAAATGAGAAGTTTGTGTGTGGCGGGTTAAAGAGTGGCCGTAAAAGAAATATGAAATTCTCAGCCATTCTTATCATTCAATGTGCCATGACAAGTTGAATCATCATGCAGACCACTGCTGCTCTTTGAAACAGGGTGTCCGTGGTGTTAATTAAATTAAAATGTCATGTATTGCATTAAAAAAATGTTTTAATACATATAACACATTACCACAACGGGTAAAACCACAGCAAGAGTTCAGCCCAAGTTGACTGTTCTGATCACTTTTCCAGAGGAAAGCTTCCTCACTGTCTGGCAAAACTCCATAACTCCATAACTATGTTTTCCAATCAGCATCAGGGAGCCAGCTTCATTGGGGCATGCAGGTAGCGAATCGGTTAGCGCACACAACCCTTGTACAGAGGCCTTAGTCCTTTACGTGACCGACCCAGGTTGAATCTGTCCTGTGGTCCTTTGCCACATGTCTCATACCCCCTTTCCTGTCAGCCTACTGTTGAAAAACGTACCACTAGTGGTGCAAAAACTCAAAAAAAAAAGGAGCCACCTTCATGACCCACCCCTGCTTCATAGACCCTCCCACCCCTGCTTCATAGACCCTGTAAGAGACTGAGCCACAGTGGAAGTGACGTATTTTGGCATGTTATCCAATTGGGAGTCTGTTTTCTCACTTCTTATGTCAGTAGACCGAGGCTCAAACCTCAACAAGGATTTCTCATAGAGGCTGACAGGCAGCGTCCTGCTGCTCCAGAGAGGAGGGAAGGTTGCATCCGTTAGCAGAATAAACTTCTGATTTATGCAAAACACATTCATGAAATCAGGCTTATTTTAGCTCATATTTAATGCAGCTTAAGTTTGACAATGCATACAGTATTTTACCAATAATTTTACCAAATTTACAGGGGAGGTTTAGCTTCCCGGTATTCAATGAAAAATCATAACTGCTGCTGACTGTCTGCATTGTGAACATTGTGAGTATTTTTCAGAAGAATTTTTCAGCATCCATGGATTTTTGGAAAGTATCCTCTTTCTATCTTAGGACCGTAGTCTTCACAGGGAGCGTGATCAAATGTCAACAAAAACTATCTCTATCAGGCTCATTTTCTTTTAAGTAATAGGATTCCTGAGTCTTGTGAAATTTAAAGGAAAATAAATTGTTATTCATTTTAGAATATCTGGTATTTTAAAATGAATTACTGTTCCTTTCTTGGAGGGTGTCTTTCTTTGTGGGAGCTTAGAAAACCGGAGAACTCAACTTTAGAAAAGAGCATATCGCGTGAGAATGAGACGGGAAGAACTGAACAGATGGAAAGCGCATCACGCTGCAGTATCCAAAGCAGATGGAGCATTGACTTTAACACAGTGACTGAGATGAATAAACGTGGGGCTGAGTTTGTATGATTGCACTTAAATATTTTAAATACATTTCTTATATTTAAAATGATTTCAAACAAAATATGTTCTTTCATCATGCCTGTAATTTTCAATATTTAAATTCAAATCATCAAAATTCATTTTTTTCCTGTTAGAACTGATTTGGGGGTGACCTGATGCAAAATTAATTTAAGTTAACCATATAGTTATTTTCCTATTATGTGTGGTCCAATCTGTCATGGTAGCAATGGAGCTGTTTATGTGTTTAGTTGGGGGTGATTACGTGTAGGACATTTGATTGAAGCTTTCACCCTTTTAATTATCCCTCCAGTTGTGAAGGCTTGGTCATTTGCATATCCGCTTTTGGAGCTTCACGGCTGGCCTCTAATAAAAATGGAAAAAGATTAATCACGTTGCTATTACTAATACATGGAATATATCACAGTAAAGTATAAAAATGGCATGATTACTAGGCCTCATTTATTGTCTTTGAAAAACAGTAAACATAAAAAACATCAAAATAGTTTGGTTTTAAATAGTATCATCTTTTAACAGTACCTATTGTTTGACTGCTGTTTATGTCTATGTAAATCTGTAGTTTATGGCTGGAGACGGTCTAAAGGGATTCCTAAAAGTGTATTTAAATTTGAGAGTTAAAGTCTTAAACTGGTTTCTAGTGATTCAGATTCTGTATAATAAAATAAACAACAAAAAATGAGTTTAACCCAAAAGCAAATAGTATGTATATTAACAATCTCCTAAGCAGAAACTAAACTCCCAAATCAACTTTTTATGGCAAATAAACTTTGGGCCTTAACACTAGGCTCCCACTGAATGTTGTCTGGCTGCAGTGACTGCAAAAAGTTTCTCACACTAAAAGCTGTGACTACCTATGGCTCTGGTCCCTTAAAGTATAACCAAAGACTACAAATTATGTCATGAATTATAGAAGTTGATGTGTAGTATAGTGTAGGAACACCAACATGCATGTAGGTTAATTTCATTCTTCCAATAATTAGCTATATTCTTTCTCCACAACTGTGAAGTTTAGTTTAATAGCTTATTTAAAAGAGGCAATGTAAAAAAGCATTAATCAAAAAACCTTTGTGCCAGATTTCGCAAAAGCTGGTTTACATTTGTAGATCCTAATCATTAAAGTCATATCACAACTTTGTTCAAGCTTACAAAATTTTTACTTTTCTCTCTAAGGAGATGAATGTCCCCCACCAACTTCTCTGACATGTCTGGTCTAAATATACAAAGGAGCTAGAAATAATGGTGCGATTGCTGTTTTTTTACCCTCCCTCTAGGAAATAACCGTGTAACTGTAGCAATCAGGACTCGCCAATGTCCCGATCGTCCATAGTTTGTGTGGCAGCACTTCTTTTCTCCTGCACAGATTGAGTTCAAGCCCTGAAACTGCAAGCAACAATCGAGGCCATTTCCTTATATGTTTTTCTGACATGAGTCGTCTATACGATTGATGGGGTGTTAATGGATCAAATCAGTTGTCTGAGAACGGCGGCATATCTTGCATACAGTACATCCGAACAACAACGAGACACCCACTCAGTGGCCTTTAATATATGCTGACACTTTCAGCTTCCCAAGAGACATTTCTCATCCAATGCAGGTTACAGAATGGCAGAGTTCAAGCTATTTAATATTACTTCTTTATACATTTTCTGCATGAACACCTTTGAAGCTTTTATGCGACTTTGTCAGTACCAAGGCTGTCTGTTGTCTTGGTGATGTTTAGTAACTTTATGTCTCGTTATATTTTTGAATGCCAACAGCATGCATTTGAAAAGACTTAGAAGCTCAAAAATCTTCTAAATACTAAGCATTCAACCCTAATGTTATTGCAGTAAATGGAGACTTCATTTGGAACTTAAGTGGTTTTTGGATTCGACCATTACACCAAGAAGTCAATCTTCTGAATTCAATTCAATTCAGTTTATTTATATAGCGCCAAGTCACAACACGTCATCTCAAGGCACTTTACATAGACAATTCAACCAGATCATACAGTCAAATTGATTCAAATACATACAAATGTGCAAATGTTTTCTAGAGATTAATGTGAATAGAGCAAAGATGGCCTGTGTTTAGGATTTGGAAAAGAATAACTATGTACATGCAAAGTTCGCAAAAAAAAAAAAAGGGCAATATACTAGAAGTTAAGCAGATAAAATATAAATCCCAAACCTTGAACATCATCCTGAGGTATTGTGCCAAATCTGCCAAAACCTCCTACACTCCAGGATGAAACAGTTCGGAACAGTATTTTTTTAAGCAACACAACTTTTTGCAGACAACACCAAAGGATAAATCTTGATTTAAAAAATCAAGATCAAATTTTTTATTATTTTTGATAAAGTTCGATTTCCAGTGAGTATGCATAGAATACATCCGAATGAATGTATACACTGTAACTTTTGTCCATTTAAAAAATGTTACTAATATTTCTGAAGTTTATAATTTAGACTAAGACTTTGCAATAACATTGTGCATTCATTTCATTATCACTGCTTTCGAATAAAACTGTAAATATTGTTAGAGAATGGTACCATATTGCATTGTTATGCTGTACAAAGTGAATCCAAGAGGGCACTGAAGCTTTCACAATGCAATTGCTTTTCTAGGCAAACTAGTTGTTTTTCAAACAGACTGTTAATCTATGTTTATTGGAAGCAAGTTTTTATATGGAGGCAAATTATAAAAAAAAACAAAAAAAAAAAAACTTTTATATACAGTTATGTACAGTTGCTGTATTTATAGAGTTTAAGCCCATTAAATAACTTTAAATAACAGCATGAGAGAGAAGGGACCAATAAAATGTTTGCTGGAACAATAGCACAGGCGGGGAGTGCCCAATGAGGGAGTTGGCCCCAGCTAGACTTACTAATGAGAGCTTGGACCCTTAAATATCTGTTTGCAGCTCTTATTTAAATCCCTTTTTATCTTATATAATATTCTTGATAGTTTCTATAACAATACAGTCATGAAGAGAGTAGAGAATTCTTATCATTCTCATGTGGGGTCTAAGGATCTGGGAAATATGTATTTGTATTACCAGCCAAACAGACTTAATTGTAAAAGCTGACAGCTGCCTCTTACTTGGTTCTAATCTAAAGTGACAGAGCTATCACAACATATAAACCTATTCTTTTCTGGAATTGCGAGTAGGGGATCAGCAAGTGATTACAGTTTAGAAACAGTACAATCAGCACAGTGAAGAATTGTTTCTGTCAGGCATGTACTCTAAAGAGACACTGATTTATTGACAGAGGTTTGAGGGGTGTATGATTTCCTACCACTTCTCTCCTGACTCAGGGGTCACTGACAATGACTTATGTTAGGCACAAAAAAAAAAGGCATTGCTAGGAAAATATAGGATGAGTTTCCGCTCACTGCAGCTCTTTTTCTGTGTGTCCATCAAAAGCTAAATACTTCCTGAATCTGAAAAAAAACAACAACAAAAACTGCCACAAACTTAGTGAATTGAATTTGAGTTAAAAGATTTACATTTTAAAACACTTTTGTAATGATGTATCTAATTAATAGCTTTGACGCTAGCTAGCATTCTTTTTTAATCAGGTTTAATCTGTTTCATGTCCAGCCACCTCAGCAACAGAAAATGAGGATGTAAACGGAGAACTATTTTATTTTAAACCTATTTCAACATCAGAGGTTCATAAAGCCCTAAGAGACATTGATCACAAAAAGTCTCCAGGCCCTGATAATCTGGATCCATTTCTATTAAAAATATCAGCTGACATTATTGCTGATCCCATTGCTCATATCTTTAATCTGAGTCTTCTTTCCAGCTCCATTCCTAAAAGTTGGAAGGCAGCTTATGTTCTCCCTTTACACAAAGGTGGAGACCCTTCAGAGTTAAATAATTATCGGCCAATATCCAAACTATCAGCTCTGCCTAAGGTCCTAGAGTCACTTGTAAATATACAATTAAAAGAGTTTTTAGCTGACAAAAACATCTTAAATCATTTTCAATCAGGTTTTAGAAGTGGCCATAGCACTATCACTGCTGCCAGACTGGTGACAAATGATATTGTCAGGGCCTTGGACAGAAAACAACACTGTGCTACATTATTTGTTGATCTTTCCAAGGCGTTTGATTCAGTTGATCATGTTACATGCTGTTACATGGTTCCAGAAATATCTTGTAGATCGTACACAATGTGTCCATGCAGAACGTTATAAATCTGAATTTCTTGAGATAACCAAAGGGGTCCCACAAGGATCTATTCTGGGGCTCATTCTGTTTTCAATTTTTATAAATGATTTAGGTGCTGATGTTCAAGCAAAAATACATTTATATGCTGATGATACAGTGGTTTACACTCACGCCCCCACCACTTCAGGGGCTGTACAGGAACTTCAGGTTGCATTTCAGGCATTACAAAAGACATTAAGTTTAAAATTGGTTTTAAATACACAGAAAACAAAGTTTATGGTTTTCTCAAAAGCTCGATCACAGCTACTTGACAATTGTAGTATCTTGTCCTTAGATGGGAAATACATTGAGAGAGTGTCTTCATACAAGTACTTGGGAATATGGATAGATGATAAGCTTTCTTTTAAAGTACATATCAATGCATTAGTGAAGAAGCTTAAAGTAAAGCTTGGTTTTTACTTCAGAAATAAATCTTGTTTTACCTTCAGTGCTAAGAAGAAACTTGTAGAAGCTACCTTTTTGTCTATGATTGATTATGGAGATATATTGTACATGCATGCTGCATCCTCCATCTTGCGTCACATTGAGACAGTGTATCCTGCATCATTACGATTCATTACAAATTCTAAGTCACTTACTCATCACTGCATTCTTTATGATCTAGTTGGTTGGACATCACTAACAATTCGTAGAAAACAGCACTGGTATATCTTTATCTACAAAGCAATACTTGGTAAACTCCCACTGTACCTCTGTAACCTCCTCTCTGTGAGTTCCGGTAGTTATCAGTTGCGCTCCTCTCAGTGGTTACTTTTTAATGTACCCCGAGCTTCAACTGAGTTGGGAAAAACTGCATTCTCCTACTCTGCACCTTGGGGATGGAATAACCTCCAGAAAGAGCTCAAATTAGAAACTCTCGTGTCCATTAATGAATTTAAAGCAACCATGAAGAATGTAGTGATGGAGATATGTACTTGTTTTTCTTGAGATGCTCAATGTGTTTTAACATACTGCTCTGATTTTATTTTTTTATGTTTTTAATTTTTTAATTCTTTATTTTTTATTTTGCAAAATGTAATATGTTGTAAATATGTATGCACTTCCTGTGGTTTGGGTGCTACCTTGGCCAGGTCTCTCTTGAAAAAGAGAATCTGATTCTCAATGGGACTTCCTGGTTAAATAAAGGTAAAATAAAAAAAATAAAAAACCACCGACCTCTAATTGAAAACTCAAACTTTCTTGTGTTTTTATTTTTAAAAACAAAAAGGCCACAAACTGAATCTGGACTTTAGTGTATATCCTAAAAACTATAGATATTTGACATTATTTTCAAGGTGCACCATTTTTATTGTTCCTTTCAGAGTTTGTTCCACAATGTTTTTACTAGAAAACTTTCTGAGGGTTCCAGCACAGGAGACCGTTAAGAGCATTTAAGAATCAACAATACATTTAGCATGAGATATGCACAGTAAAGGGAATTCAACTCTCATCTCTGTTGCTCCTTTTCCTAAGTCTCTTGATGGATGAAAGAAGGCTACTTATTCACAAAAAGATTTAAAAAATGTATCTAGTAAGTGGTGATTTCTGGGCTTGAAGGTTGCGCAGTGGTTAGTGGGAATGACCCATGCATGGAGGCCTTAGTCCTCTACGTGGCCGACCAGGCTTCGAATATGGGCTGTGGTCCTTTGCAACATGTCTCCCCCCCTCATACCCCCTTTCCTGTCAGCCTACTATCAGAAAAATGAGCCTCTAGTGCCATAAAAAGTAAAAAAAAAACAAAAAAAAGCTTATTTCTTTTCACATCCAGAACTTCAACAGCTACAGTATTAATAGGATGTGCTGTCATCTGACATCAAAGAGTTTTTTTCAATGTAATATTTGAATATTGTTGTGGGTTAGCTTAAATCAGGAGAGTTTCAGTCAAAACGTCTGTTTAATCTTAAGTTAAAGCAACATACTTAAGCTTTAACCCAACTATCAGCTTAATCTCAGATTGATTAAATTATATATTTTTTCATATCATTATACAGCACCTGATATATATTGATGTCCCAAGTGGGCTGTTTTAAACACATTCTTCATTTTTTCTTTTCTTTTCAGCATTAATATGTCTAGTTCCCCTGGGGTGAAATAGGAACTTTATGTTGTCATGAAGACTTGTCGTATCAATGCTCCACTGATAATGACTTGTCATACATCTGAGTGGCTCTACTTAGAGTTGATAGAACTAATTTATAGCAGCCATCGGAAACCAAAAACTTGGAGTTGTGGATTTGAATCTGAGTTTGTTAAACCTGCTTCGTGAAACGAACCCCTTGTGGCTAAAAGTTACACAGTGCTGCTTTAAACAATTACATAAGGGGGGAACTATATGATCAAACAAAATTAAAATATTTTTGTCCTTGCTGAAGAACTGTTAAATCTAGTTTGGTGCAAGAAATCTGACACTGAGATGGAGTATTTTCCTTTTTTTCAAGTATCCTACATAAATGAAAAAAACACAAGCGAGTTTGAATAAATGAAAACAAAACAGATAAATGTTTTTTATCAGTGTGTTTTCACTGCAAACTCACTATGTACAAAATAGGTCAAAGCTATTTTGTGATAAATTATTGTTCAACTGTATGACAAAAATTGGATTTAGCAAAAATCTGTCAGAAAGGCAGAGGTTGTAAAACCAGACTAT
Source organism: Cyprinodon diabolis (assembly GCA_030533445.1). Taxonomy (NCBI): domain Eukaryota; kingdom Metazoa; phylum Chordata; class Actinopteri; order Cyprinodontiformes; family Cyprinodontidae; genus Cyprinodon; species Cyprinodon diabolis. The sequence goes on from CM060064.1 coordinate 21,237,837, forward strand.
AAAAAATCTGTCACAAAACATTTGATCTGTTCATTCTTAGTTTTTGTTGACATCCCCTTCTTGCTGCTGAATGACAACATAATCTTTCAAAGACCACATGTTAAAAACGTTATTAAAATGTTGAAAACCACTTGCAGATACTTATTGCAGTTCACATCAATGCAGGAAAGCTATCCAGACATCAGGCCAGAGATAAATCCCACTCATTTCCTGTGTTGACAGTCTGAGCCTGTTTCCTTGACTTGGTAAAATTAACGGCCCAGAACGTTATTTTCCCATCCCATATACTGCCATCAATCATTCCGTGTGGCTTCATCACTTTAAAAAATTATGTGTCACTGTTTTCCACAAAACTATACTGTCACATTTAGTCGCAAGGAAAAGAAGTAAAGGAAAAAAAAAAGATAGTCATAAACCATAACAACTTTCCAATGAAAACTTGAACTATCTAACCATACATGAAGCAAGATGTAGTGCAGACCAATCATTAAAACATCATACCTAAGATGCTTAAAGTCTGTTGGAGCTTAAGCTTAATGTGGGTGAAAAACGGACTCTGAGGTGACGACCTGCAGTGCGGTAATAACCAACAGTTACAGGTTTCCTCTTATCAGCTGTTTGACAAGACATGTGAAGTGTCTGCAGCTTAGAGAGCCCAGACTGGCAGTCCTAATCTGATTAAGCACTTGTATAGAGGGTTATTCATCGTCATCTCTTACATAAAGTGTCAAAGCCAAATTATTAAAAGTTAAAGAAAAAAAAAACAGAATCCTGTTTAAGAACTTTGCATCTCCCTGTTTTGAATATGAAAGCATCATTTATTTTAACTTAGACATTTTAACATGAGTAAAAAAACAAAACAAACTGCTTTGCATTTCAAGTCTTTGCTCATTTCATCTTAGGAGTATAAAATCCAGCTCATGAGATGAGACTATAGATGATGTTCGGTTCATGTAAATAGCCAAAGATGAGATTTCATTAGTCTTTTTGGGAAACAAAGAATCACATTTTTTTCTAGTTTTTAACAGAGATATTTAAAGGTACATAGCACTAAGCTGATAATAACATTAATAAATCTCATGCAGTGATATGCCCCAATGAAGATTCATTCATCTCAGGATGACATGTCTAAAATTTAATATGAAACAGACACCTTTACCCACTTCCTAATTAATTTGTCATATGATATTATAAGCCATTTGGGGCAATTCTATAGAGCAAGGGAACTTTATTCCAAATTTAAACAATTGAAAGTAAACTTCAACTTCAATGATGGTGCAGTTCTACTACTCCATCATTGAGTCCATCCTCACTTCCTCCATCACCATCTGGTACGCTGGTGCCACCGCTAAGGACAAGAGCAGACTGCAGCGTGTCATCCGGTCTGCAGAGAAGGTGATTGGCTGCAACCTCCCATCTCTCCAGGAGCTGCACGCCTCCAGGACTCTGAGGCGTGCAGGGAAGATAGTGGCTGATCCCTCGCACCCCAGTCACAGATTATTTCAGTCACTTCCCTCTGGTAGGAGGCTGCGGTCCATCAGGACCAGAACCTCCCGTCACAAAAACAGTTTTTTCCCATCTGCTACCGGCCTTATCAACAAGGCCAAGAGCCGTCCGTGACACTGGACAATGTTTCTCCCCCCCATTCAGGATTTCTGCGTTACATTAACACACAGTCTACTGTTTGTATATAGCTTCTGTGTGTGTGTGTGTATATATATATATATATATATATATATATTCTTATTTTGTTTTTTGTCTGCACCAGCAAGTCAAATTCCTTGTAAGTGCAAACCTACTTGGCAATAAACTTGATTCTGATTCTGAAGAGCAACTTTGAACATGTTGGATTCCACACCCTTAATCCTATAATTAAATTATTTAACCACTGAATTCACTGTTCAAAAGTTACTTACAAAACAACACACAGCACTGCATGTTTCTCTAAATCTCTTCCACCATCTTTAAATACTCTAACATATTTGGCAAAATACATAAACAGTGTGACAATAACAAAGCTATCCTCACAAATCTTTCCCTTTTTTGTATGTCTTTAGCATTGGTTTATTATTGAACTGTTTTATGAATATTAGTCTATTTAGGTTAACACAAAATTAACATGCAACAACATGCATTAAATAAATGAATTGCTGTTAACTTAAAGAGTCCCATTTTTTATGTTCTTAGAGGCAGGTAGTGCAACATTATTAAGCTAAAAACGTTTCAACAATGTGCCTTAGTGCATTATTTCTGTCAAGAGTTTAGTAATCTAAAAGCTTGTGTAAAATAACTATCTTTGAGCTGGCAGGTACCTTTACTGCCTGCTAGAAGGTAGCAGATGGAAAAGTATAGTGAGCAATGTTGAGGATAGAAGATTTTTTTAAAATACCTTTTTTGTACAATATAGATATTAAGTTGAGGTTGGTGCATTAAATATGAGTATCCAAGAAGTACTAACTTCAGCCCAATTAGCAGCAATTGGTGCCAATTGGAGTATTCTCATTGTGCTTATTTAACTGTATTTGATATAGTAATGTCTAAATTTGAACAAAGTACTGCAAATGCTTAATACAAAATCTAAAAGCGATAGAGGCTTGTTCAACGCTTTTGTAAGTAAGCGTTATCAGTCAAATCAGCAGGCTTCAGTCTTTTGTGGGTACAATGTAGGAATTTAAGAACTGCTACCTTTATTACTTTAAAGTAATAGCCCCAAACACACAGTAGGCTATCAAGCTTAAAAAAAATACCATTATATTCATAATACTAGGTTTCATTTACTTCAGCAGATTTAGACACAGGTCTCATATTGATGAGAATTATTATGGTCTATTAATATCTTAGCACATCTCTAGCAATTAGGGGCAATAACTGGCTATTAAATTAAATGTATTTATCTTAGAACAAAGACAGTCACAGCTCACAAGGTAGCCTAATAGACTTACAAAATGGTATATAAATATAGGCTGTTATTGTAACTGTGAAGTGCAGAGTATTATTGCATAGCGAGAAATTGAGGAACAGAAGTGAGTGACATCAAGGAGGATGGTATGGTTAGGAAGCATGTAAAGCACATCCTCATTTCCCTTTTGGGCTGATGCTCTGCCATTCCCTGATCATAGAGCACCAGAGGCTGATGGGACCCTGGACAGGTTGTAGGGGAATGAAGGGCGAGGGGTGTGTGTGATTTCAGGGCATCGAGAAGCGGAACTGACAGAGACGGATTCACTGTGGCCCAAGCATGGAATTGCTTTTCCCTTCCGATGGAACAGAGCTGGAGGTGACTGCAGCTGCAAACAATCTCTAAGCAGCAGCGTTCAAGAAAGCAAGAGCGCTCAAAGGTGGGAGAAACAGTGAAATGCCGAAGGTGAATGAAAACCTATGGTGGAGAATGCCTAAGAATCAGAATGACTGTTCAGAAACTGTTGAAACAACAAAAAAATAAGAACCATGACATATTAAATCTCCTATATCAGCTGAAGGTCTTCTCATGTGAAGCATGCATTATGCATGATTTACAGAGTTTTTTATTTAGTTTTTGGTAACATGAGCTTGAAGTTTGATTTTGGCATGTGTCAGTTGCACCACTAATAGGTCTTGTGTTAAAGGAAAAGTCAAGTCAGCAAGAAATAACCAACGGGTCAATATTTTTATCTAAAACTAATTAGTTTGCAGTGATTTAATAAATTAAGCATTAATCAGTATAAAAAATATATATATATATTTTTTTTTTCGTCGCAATCATTTTTGCCCAAATATAGTAACACCTCACTCCTGACATCTTCCGACAGTGACTTCACGGTGCGGTAACCCGAGCTCTGTTCTCCCCGCTTTACAAGCAAAGTCAATTACTACTAAGTCAACTACTAGACACATCTGCAATCAATAACAATTATTTAAGATTTCAAGAGGACTTTACCATTGAAATTCACTAGAGCAAGTTAAACCGACAATGCCCTCTTGCATGGCAGTTGGATTTTGTAAAAATAGTTACCTCTTCACCTTTTCAACTCATGATTCACCACGTGTTCGTCATTGGTTTGTCAGGGAGGATTTGCCATCATACTTCTGGCCTGAGAAAAAAACACTTAATCATTTAGTCTCTGCTTCGCATAGTGAACTGATCATCACCAAGATGGATAATAGCATGTTGTGACTGTCATGTTTGTCTTCAGGGATCTAACCCACATGCAGAACACTCAGAGGCTGGGAAAAAGTTCACAATGTTTATTGAATGATTCACAATGAATGAACACTGATATGGGAATAAATCGGGTCCGGGTCTGGTCACGACTGGCTTCACTGCAGAGAGGGACAGATTGGTTAGCAGTCTTCCAGTGATCTTGCAGGTTGAATGTGTGCAGGACTATACCTGATCAGAGGTTGAGCAGAGCGGTAGAAGGGGGGAACCAGGAGGGTCCAGAGGCTGAAGGCAGGCAGAGGGCTAGGCAGAGGCAGAGCCGAGTAATGATCTTACAGATCTGGATCAGAGCTTCTTTCTAAGCTTCTTCTGAGAGCGGGCAGGCAGGTTTCAGATTGATTCGGTTTTCCAAGGTTCTCCAGAGAACAGACTGATTGGTTTCACGCTTGAGAAACTCTTCCAGGTTTCAGATTTTCTGGCGGGTTCTTCCTGAGAAGCAGAGAGGACAAAAATAGATTAGGTTCAAGTCAGGTTATCAGGGAGTCAGAGATTCAGACAGGCTGGTTGGCTCAGGCTTGCTAACCATAACTGGCAAAACACTCTGGCGTCGGAGTGTTGCTCTGCCTCTCCTGATGAGCTCACGAGCCGCAGGTGTGGTAGTCAGCTTCAGCTCCAGGACACCTAGAACGCCCTCTGCTGGAGAAAGGTGGACAGACCTCCAGATCCCAACAGTACCCCCCCTCAACGACCGCCTCCTGGCGGTCCAGAAGATGTAGATGGCAGAGACTCATGGTAGTCATCAATCAAGGTGGGGTCCAGGATGAAGGACCCAGGAATCCAAGTGCGGTCCTCTGGGCCGTAGCCCTCCCAGTCGACCAGGTACTGCCAACCGCGGCTCCGGCAACGGGAGTCCACCATCTGGCGAACGGTGAAGGCAGGATGACCATCAATGTCCCGGGCGGGTGGAGGGGAGTCGGACGGAGGGCACAAAGGACTGGTCAGTACGGGTTTGATCTAAGATACATGGAAGGTCGGGTGGATACAGAGTGAGGATGGCAGATGCAGACGGACGGCAGACAGGTTGATGACGGATGCGATCTTGTAAGGACCGATGAACCTAGGGGAGAGTTTATGGGACATGGATCTGAGTGGAATGTCACGAGTGGATAACCAGACCTGTTGACCAGGTGAGTAGATGGGAGCTGGACGTCGCTTGCGATCAGATTATTTTTTATTTTGAGCTGTTCGATTCAGGGCTGATATGGTTTCCTTCCAGAGCTTCTGGCAGCGGCGAATGTGATGGTGAACGGAGGGTATGGAAATCTCCCTTTCATCGGCTGGAAATTGTAAATGGTAAAATGGAAACAGGGGTGGCTGATAACCTAGGGATACTTGAAATGGAGACAGACCGGTTGCAGATGATATTTGAGTGTTGTGAGCGTACTCTACCCAGGGGATGAATTGACTCCAGTCGGTTGGATTGGTGGACGTCATACATTCATGGTTCATGCGCTCAGTCTGCCCGTTGGACTGAGGATGGTAACCTGAAGAGAGTGATACCTTGGTATTCAGAGCTGAGCAGAAGTGTTTTCACACCTGAGAAGTGAATTGAGGGCCTCTATCAGATAGGATCTCCTGGGGGATGCCATGGAGTCTAAAAACATGTTTGACCAACAGTTGAGCCGTTTGGAAGGCCGTCGGGAGCTTCCTGAGAGGGACAAGATGACAGGTTTTAGAAAAACGGTCTATAATGGTGAGGATTGTTGTCATACCCTTGGAGATTGGCAGGCCGGTAACAAAATCCACAGCAATGTGGGACCAGGGACGAGATGGAACAGGTAGCGGATGCAGAAGACCTGAAGGAGGCTGATGAGAAGGTTTGTTTCTAGCACAGACTGGACAAGCTACAACGTATTCTTTAACATCCCTATGAAGGGACGGCCACCAGAAACGACGAGTGATTAGGGCGATTGTTCTGCTCACACCAGGATGAGCGGAAAACTTGGCAGAAAAGCATCCAGTGAATCAGACGAGATCTGACTGAGGTGGGTACGTACGTCCGATTGGGCGGTCCATTTCCTGGGTCAGGTTCTGAAGCTTGGGCCAGTTTGATCAGGTCGGTGATCTCCCAGGAAACTGTTGCCACGGTACAGCTGGCAGGAAGGACGGATTCTGGTGTTTCGGGCTTGTCAGATGAGTACAGGCGAGAGAGAGAATCAGGTTTGATATTCTTTGAACCAGGTCTGTAGGAAATAATCAGGTTGAACCGGGAGAAGAATAGAGACCAACGGGACTGACGGGGATTTGATCTCTTAGCTGACTGTATGTAAGACAGATTCTTGTTGTCGGTCCATACCAATAACGGGTGCTCTGCGCCCTCCAGCCAATGCCGCCACTCTTCCAGTGCTAGTTTGATTGCCAGGAGTTCTCTGTCGCCGACATCGTAATTTTGTTCAGCCGGAGAGAGTCTGCGGGAGAAAAAGGCGCATGGGTGAGTTTTTTGATCAGAGTCCGATTGTTGAGATAAAACTGCCCCCACTCCAGAATCAGATGCATCCGCCTCCAGTATAAACTGTTTGGAGGGGTCAGCTTGGATGAGAATGAGTGCGCTGGAAAAAAGGGCCTTGAGCTTATTGAATGCAGATTCAGCCTCTGCAGACCAGTAAAATGCTCTTTTGACGGATGTGAGAGCTGTGAGAGGCTGGGCAGTCTGGCTGTAATTCCTGATGAACCTTCTGTAAAAGTTAGCAAAACCCAAAAACCTTTGGAACTGCTTGCGATTCTCGGGGGTAGGCCAGTCCAAAACCGCTTTGATCTTGTCCTCGGATGGCTTCACCTGCCCGCCCTCGAGCACAAATCCTAAAAAGGTAACAGAAGGTTGGTGAAACTCACATTTTTCAGCCTTGACGAAGAGTTTATTTTCCAGAAGCCTTTGGAGAACCAAACGGACATGTTTTTTATGGTCAGACAGATTCTTAGAATATATCAGGATGTCGTCAATATAGACGAAGACAAAAATGTTGAGGAAATCTCTCAAAACGTTGTTAACCAGGGCTTGAAAACAGGTAGGAGCATTAGTCAGACCAAAAGGCATAACCAGGTACTCGAACTGGCCTAGAGGAGTTTTAAATGCCGTCTTCCACTCATCTCCCTCTCTGATTCTGAGGAGATGGTAGGCATTTCTAAGATCCAATTTAGTAAAAACGGTGGCCCCTTGCATGGGTTCAAAGGCGGATGCAAGCAGAGGCAAGGGGTATTTGTTTTTAGTGGTTATTTTGTTTAATCCTCTATAATCAATACAGGGCCGGAGAGATCCATCCTTCTTACCTACGAAGAAGAAACCGGCACCAAGAGGAGATGATGACGGCCGAATAATACCGGCGGCTAAAGACTCATTAATATATTTCTCCATGGTTTCTCTTTCTGGCTTGGAGATTTTAAAGAGTCAACTGCTGGGAAGTGGAGCCCCAGGTAAAAGGTCTATGGCACAATCGTATGGTCTGTGAGGAGGAAGTGACAATGCGCTGACCTTACTGAAGACAGGTGCCAGATCGTGGTAGTCAGGAGGTACAGAGGATAAATAAGGCGGATCAGCTTCCTGACGACTGGCTGGGGAGAGAATAGAAGGAGCTGCAGAATGGAGACATGAGACATGGCAGGAGGCAGACCAAGACTCAATGTGTTTCTTTGCCCAATTAATGTGAGGGTTGTGACGCTCCAGCCACTCATACCCGAGAACTAGAGGTGAACAGGCAGATGGAAAAACAAAAAATTATAGTTTCTCTGTGGTTACCGGAGATCAGAAGTTCGAGTGGCTGAGTCTCCTGAGTAACTTGAGGTAACCTTTTCCCATCAAGGGCTGAAACTCTGAAAGGGCTTTTCAACAGAGTAGTCTTAATGTTTAGTTGTTGAACCAGGTTTGAGTCAATTAAATTTCTCTCACAACCAGAGTCAATGAAGGCGGATACGGTGAGAGATTGATCCTAGGCAAAAAGAGTAGCAGGTAACAGCAGATGAGGAGACTTTTCAGATTGCAGATGGTCCGCCAGACTCCTCATTTCCTCTGGCGGACCCCGGCTTTTACCTTAGCTGGGCAGGTAGAAACGAAGTGGCCGGGTTCTCCACAGTACATGCACAGATTCCCCTTAAATCTTCTTTGCCTTTCCTCTGTAGTGAGTCTGGTGTGACCGATTTGCATAGGCTCGACTTCGGAAACTTCTGTGGATAGAGAGACGTAATGAGTTTTAGAAGCAGAAACAGAAGCAGGCTGATTTCGACTCGTTGATCTGGAAACAGGTTCAGAGGACAAAGAACAAACAGATGTGCTGTTCAAGTTAGTTGCAGGAGCAGATACTGAGCAAATGTGGCCTCTTACTTTTGACTTGAATCTGGCTCGAAGTCTATTATCCAGACGGATGGTTAATTTGATCAAATCCTCCAAGTTTGCAGGTTCACCAATAGTAGCCTGTTCATCCTTAATTGTTTCATCTAAAACCTTGAAATAAGCGCTTTTAAGCGCGGGTTCATTCCATCCGGAAGCAGCAGTTTTGACCCGGAAGTCAATCGAAAAATCAGCTACAGTCCTATTTCCTTGTTTGAGGTCTAATAGACCACGAGATTCTGTACATTGGTCAGTGTCATGGTTGAAAACTTGAGAAAATTCTTTTAAGAATTGTTCGAAAGTGCAGGAAAAACTGGATTCTGAGAGAAATCGGGCCTCTGCCCATTCAAGGGCTTTTCCGGATAATTGAGATATGATAAAGGCTATTTTTCTCTTGTCATTCGGAAAACTGGCCGGAGAGTGTTCAAAAATCAGTTTGCATTGAAAAAGGAATCCTTTACACTTACTTGGTAAGCCAGCAAACTTCTCCGGAAGTGAGGGGCGGAATTCCGGAAATGACGGACCGGGGTCTGACCTGATAGGTGGATTAGCCTCAGGAACCGGAAGTTTAGCTGGCTCCGCTCTGGGAGTAGCTTCACAGAGATAGCCGGCTAACTCCTGTAAAGTTTGATTTGTTTGATCAAGACGGGTGTTAAACTCACGGAGAGCGGTGTCATGGCCTTGGATGAGAGCTCCTTGCTGCTCCAATACCCTCCGGAGTGTGTCTGCTGGGTTAGCTTGTTGGCCAGAGTGTTCTGTCATGTTTGTCTTCAGGGATCTAACCCACATGCAGCACATTCAGAGGCTGGGAAAAAGTTCACAATGTTTATTGAATGATTCACAATGAATGAACACTGATATGGGAATAAATCGGGTCCGGGTCTGGTCACGACTGGCTTCACTGCAGAGAGGGACAGATTGGTTAGCAGTCTTCCAGTGATCTTGCAGGTTGAACGTGTGCAGGACTATACCTGATCAGAGGTTGAGCAGAGCGGTAGAAGGGGGGACCAGGAGGGTCCAGAGGCTGAAGGCAGGCAGAGGGCTAGGCAGAGGCAGGGCCGAGTAATGATCTTACAGATCTGGATCAGAGCTTCTCTCTAAGCTTCTTCTGAGAGCGGGCAGGCAGGTTTCAGATTGATTCGGTTTTCCAAGGTTCTCCAGAAAACAGACTGATTGGTTTCACGCTTGAGAAACTCTTCCAGGTTTCAGATTTTCTGGCGGGTTCTTCCTGAGAAGCAGAGAGGACAAAAATAGATTAGGTTCAAGTCAGGTTATCATGGAGTCAGAGATTCAGACAGGCGGGTTGGCTCAGGCTTGCTAACCATAACTGGCAAAACACTCTGGCGTCGGAGTGTTGCTCTGCCTCTCCTTAAATGCCAGTCTCCTGATGAGCTCACAAGCCGCAGGTGTGGTAGTCAGCTTCAGCTCCAGGAGACCTAGAACGCCCTCTGCTGGAGAAAGGTGGACAGACCTCCAGATCCCAACAGTGACAAACACCAAATACAGCACTGGAACTTGCTCAACAGCCGATAATGCACCATGACGTCACAAACCGTCAGGTGGCAGTAGTGTTCTTTGACAAACATGGATGTATCCAGTAAGGCATTTTCAAATGAGATTACTCTTAATTAAAAAAACATATAATTTATTGAAAAGTATGTAATACTTTCATACTTTAAGTACTTTCAGAAGTTTGTATTTTGTGACCAGACTTTTCCTTTAAAGAACCACAGAACAGAGAAATAAAAAGAGGGAGGAGTTTTATTCTTTGTTTAGCATAAGATGAATGGCCTATCGTAAATTTCTCTTACTTTCTCTCCTACCGTTGGCTCCTTCGAATGCACCACATCAGATTCAACAAATGTTCTTAACTTCAGTAAATGATCGTAAAGGATCCTCATAAATCTGATGAAATCGACATGAGCGTGTTCCCAAGAAATCTTCAAAAATAAATCTTCAAAATTACCACTCTAATAATGTCATATTAGACTAAAACTTCCCACGATGGTCATTGAAGATGAAAAGAAAACTCTACTGAGGCAGAGATTGAGGTTCTGCTGGCTGAGAGCTCAGCAGCAGCGTTAAAGCGCCAGTAAAAGCCAATCAGTGGGGAATAGATAACACAAGCAGTAAATGATGTAGTTGCACTGTTACAGAAAAAATAAATAAATAAAAATAAGAAAAAAATTATTTTTTTTACTCTTTATCCAAAATCAGTCAATGAAAACTACTGCTAGAGGTACAGTAAGAAGTTCAACATATGATGTAAACACTTAATATGAGTTCACTATTAACCAACCAATCACAGCACTCTGCAAAATCTACTTTTCATACTTTCATACACATTCACATGTGTACTGTACATCTCCAGACCACATACTGTATGTCATTCCTTCATCACACACTCTACCTCTCATACAAGGCATAGACATAAAAATGTTAACGGTTAACGAATTCAGACCAGGGGCGTTGCTAGGCACAAAGCTTTACTGGGGCACTGGCCCCCTAGTGCATATGCCCCTCCTTCCATACATAAATACAGACAAGCACACTGCCCAACCCTGATACATTCCTACCAAAATTACCAGTTGAGATATTAATGAGTGTAAGAGCATATTTGTTTTAACAAACATGAACATTTTCAACATTGCAGCTATAAAAAATAAGACATCAACAACTTTGACAAATAAAAAGTTTCCTTATACACATTCTGAAGTAATCATTAATTCCTAGGTTTCAGAGTTTTAGTTCGGGGGAAATTTTAACTCATCCTGAACTAAGTTTTTCTTTTCTTTTTTTAGCATTAAAGTGTACCTCCTATTTTTCATTTTTGCAAAGCGGTCAATCACTTGACTGTGACTCAGCTTAGAAAGTTCTTCCTTTTCAACTGATAAAATAGCCAGATGGTGGAGCCTGTCTTTTCCCATTGTGCACCTCAGCCAAGTGTGGAGCCTTCTCAACACACTGAATGACCTTTCTCAACTCCAGCTGTTGACCGGGATGGTGAGGGAGATCTGGATGACCTGCGTTAGTGTGGGGAACATGATGTTATCAAGCAAGTTGAAAACACACTGCATATCCTTGATGACAGGGCTTTCTTTTTCATTCATAAAAAGCTTTCAATCCATTTTGAATTAAATTAACGTTTTTTTTACTCCAAATTTGTCCTGGGGATTGTGGGACAACTTCACTTGTTTCGGACCATCATGTGTCCCCCTAAGTCACTAATGTCCCCTTCTTGTTTGTGGACGCTGGTTATTGCATCCTCATCACCTTCATGGTCCTGTCTCTCCTGTCTCTCTCCTGTCTCTTGCCTGTCAGTCTCGCCTCCTCCTCCCTTTCCTACTCCAGCACCTTCATTCTTATTCTCTACAGCAAACATTAAAAAAACGTAAATCTGTAATTATGTAAATATCTATTATATTGCTTATAACGTTCCTAATGTAACTGCTTAGCTTAAATCACTAATTCATCACGGGACCATACCTCCCTCTCTCTCATCTTGTTTTACTGCTTCCCTGTCTCTGCTTCGCGTGAAGAATTTCCTGCTATCCATCTACAAACCAATGCAGTAATTTTCAGTTAGTAGCCTATAAATAAATCATGTGGTTTCACTGGGAAAATAATAAAATTGACAGGTAAGAAACGTTACCAGAACTAAAAATGCGTCGCGGCCGCACAGTGTCCCACTAAACTCAGTTGAGAGCAGCGTGTTAGTTTACCTGCAGTTCATGCAGTGACATGCGCTGACGTGGGGGCGCTAATTCATCCTCAGTTTGGAGTTACCAACACACTTGCTGCGCATTTGAGTAGAAGTATACGTCTCCTCCCGTTATCTAAATTGATGCATTAAAAAATGTATCACTGTTGCAAATATTCATGAGATTTATACTGGGGCACAGCTCATTTATACTGGGGCACGTAAATGGGGTCTGGCGACGCCGATGATTCAGACAGACCCTAACCCTAACATTCCACAATTTTTTACCAAAGATTTAAGAACAAATTTTTCGTAAAACTCTTCTTGCATGAGACTCAATGTCTCCATTTAAATATACACACTGACCTTAAACCTTAAGTATAATGAAGCCAGACTATCCATGGCTTTATTTGTATCAAAAGTTATCCCATATTTTAAGTAAATGTTGTCACTAATAAAAAAAACAAATTAAATGCATTGAATTTCAAAGAGAGCCACATATGAGAGATAAATTATATAAACTCGATGATTAGAAAGCATCTGTAAAATACAACATATTTAAATTCAAAGTGACTAATAGCTTTTCCTAATGAACCAAAGTATCAGAGTTAACATTTGTTTTTCAGAGAAGACATGACAGCCCCTGTTGTTCCAATCCTAATGGTGCCTGTCCGCAAGGACATGAGGCATTACAAACATGAGAACTTTGCTATTACACAACTTGCACTTGATAATCTATATTAGTTTTTCATGCACTTATGAAAAACTTATCTTATTCATATTTTTTTCCTTTCTCATTTGATCTTTTTTGTCAAACTGACCGCTGAAAGTGCTTTTCCCTATAGCAACATTCGTCAACATGTAACATGAAAGAAGCCTGAATCTTACTTAAAACGGTCACCCAGTGCAGCTGGTAAAGTCAGTGTAGAGGCAGTCAAATATTGTCAACAACAGTAATTAGGTTTCTTCACTTAGTTTAAATGATCTGTGAGCTTCAATTAGTTCATTTGAGTAAATACGCTTTTTAAGTGGAAAACAGAGTTCTCAAAGTTCAGTGATGACATTATTCAAAAGAAAGAGGAAAAAGATATAAAGAAAAAAAGAAAAAGCTTAACAATCATATCAAATGGGTCTGAACAGTTTTTCGTTTCCAGAAATTTAATTTGCAATTATTTTCAACCAAACTTATGATTACAATTTATCTAAATATTCATTTGCACTTACTAAAAGATGGTGGATGTTTCCCCTCTAGAGTTTCATTGTTTTCATGACTTCCGAAAGTTGTGTGCAGGACTTTAAGTTAGAATTTGAACACTTGCAGCTAGCTCTAACTCTAATTCATTTTACATGTATTACCAGTACCTGAAGGGCTGAGATAAGCAACCAAGTGTCTTACACCTGTTTAACGTAATGTGACCAAAATCGAGTGGCTCTGTGATTTGAATATTGCATTTTGTTAAATTGTGATTACATTGTAAATTAAATTATTATATAGCTTAAATGATGCTTGTAAACCAGACATTGTCTTGATGTCACATTCTGTATAAATATCTACGCTTAAAGGGGTCATAGAATGCAAAACCGAGTTTACATTGTCAGAGATGAATAACGATAGTTCAGTGGGTGAAATGGACGTACAGGGAAGTTCAAACCCCATCGACACCTCCTATCTATGCAAACCTCATAATTCCAAACTTCCACCATTAAACAGGCAAATCTAAACGAAGGCCCGAGATGAAGTGAACTCAGGGATGTTGCCTTATTTGGTTCTGGCCTGTACTTTTGTCAATTTACTTACAGCTTTAGTGTCGACTGCTGGGCCGCTGACTTGACCGGACCTCAGCAGAGAGCCGTGAGCCGCCTGTCCTCAGCCTACTGCCGCCCTTCCTCAGCCCACTGTATTCGAACAAAATCCCGGACGATTTTGAAATTCCCCCCGAAGTTTTTTTCCATGTATAAAAAGTAGGACATGTCCGGGAAAAAGAGGACGTCTGGTCACCCTATCATATCAACAATTTTGATGATTCAGTGAGTGAGTGCTTGTTGCTATGATGTGTCTTTGCTCAGCAGCTTCGCTTGTTGTAAACCAACCAATCAGCGCACAGCTCATCTAAATATTCATGAGCATACCATAAAAGGAAGAAAAACCTGTTGTTTAATTCTACAGCTTTTAATTAGGGCTCATAAAACAGCAGATATGCCATTTTCAGCCCAACAAATGTTACACACCCTATTCAGAGACCTTAAGGACCAGCACCAAATACCCTATATAATCATTCTAGGACCCCTTTAATAAAAGAGAAAATCCAGCTGCTCCATTTAGCAACCTTTCTGCATCCCACATGTACATAGATGTCATGAAAATAGCCTAAGCTCTGGATTCAGAGATGGAGAAATTTAACAAGAGTCTTTTGTTTTTTGTATCTATATTTCATTCCTTGTTCTCACCAATGGCTAGGCCCAACAACTCTGAACATGATTTTCTTTAACCAAGGTAAGGTGTACTTTACAGGATGTACCTACACTTTTCAAAAGAACCACCTTCGAGACACTGAAAATTTCAAGTAAAATCTTGCACATTCTCTAAATAGGGAGAAATTGATTAAATTAGTACACTGAGTTCTGGGCAGTCTGAACTGAACTATTGAGCATGTCAAAGATGTTCTCCCTGTCAACCAAAAAGAGGTTTTTCCACAGTGTGATTTCATGTGTTAAAAAGACAGCACACTTTATATTGTGGCTGAACCTCAATGTTTTCCTTTACACTAAAGCAACCCACTTGCTTTAAAGCCTGTTGCATGAGAGACCAACACTGAAGAAGTAATATTTGCCTTTTAATAACATCTCACAAGGTGTTAAGATAGCACAGCACTGACACTTTTGATGTAAGAAGTAGCTCTCCATACACTGGAGCATCATACATCCTACATAAAAGAGTTAAATTAGCTGTAGAGTGAAGTTTTCAAAACGTAAGGCACACAGAAAAAACTTAGGCATCAAATGCTGTGTATAAATATTACAGCAAAGTTTATCTTCATATAACGTACAGTTAAATACAGTCTTATGTCCATTTTTGCCTTCCCATAAATACTAATTTCATTCAATATAAATGCCAGTAAGGCTCCGTTGGGTTTAGTTTTTGCTTAATGCCAATCACTGTAAAATTGAAACAATGAAGACAAGAACATTACCCTGTTGATTATAGTAGTAACACTGTCCCAAAACAGACTTCGGGGAATACAGTGACCGTTTAGAAGAATTTTGGCGAACGCTAAAAGTAAAACAAACAAACAAACAAACAAAAACAAAAAAAAAAAAATAATAATAATATATATATATATATATATATATATATATATATACATTTTTTTTTCAAATTATTGATAGATACTAGCCCTCACGTAAGGAACTGCTTGAAATCAGTTCCAACCTCAATTATTTTGAAAGGATGTAATGATGATTACAAAAAAGATCAGTCAACAATCAAATATAGGTGCACCGCTCGGTTATTAAAATGCTTTCTATTCTTTGAAGTAAAGAACACATATAAATATTGTGCTCTTGTATCCATATGGGAGCAAACATATCTGTAATTTTATTTGAAAACTGGCTGCAAGTGATGGCTCAGGGTCAATGGCGTAACAATACAGCAATAGGCCCGTAAGAAACATTATCTGGGTGGGCCCCATATGAAGTACAACATCCCATCCCCCCTACCACAGCTGCCGTAGAAAAACAACCTGAAATGTGCATTCTTCCATACCCGCTTCATGGATATATTTTAGTATATTCTGGTGTAAGATAAGTCTTATCGGGCTACCTTGAGCTTCCCTTTCCCTCCTCACCCACTCTCTCTCCATTCATCTCTGGGTTGCAATCCTTACTCACTGTAGCAGCAACGTCTTCCTCTCCCTCTTTGGTTCTTCGAAAGAACGTGTTTATTTTGGGACGTTTTTTCCGTTCTTCCAGCAGCTCTTCTTTCCTTTTTCTTTTCTGGAATACGCTTAAGTAACTCTTTTTGTTATCCATCGATGCTAACACATTGTACGTAACGGTTAATCTATACTCTGGATTACCCATAATTCCAAGTCGTATTGTATAAAGTCGTAAGTCGTAAGTATAAAATACTCAAATACATTGTTCTTTCAAGATCTTTATTGTGGTTTGAAACATATTATATGAGTGTATTTTTACCAACTGTCTAATGAACTATACACAGTTATTAGCATAGTAATTAAAAGTACCACTGTCTGCTTTGCTATTGATGTCGTGTTTAAACGGCTCACCATTATGGTAAAATCTGCCATGTGTTGGGGTATAAATAAGACACAGTCAGTCATTGTGGTATCAGGTGGGTTAAAAGGAATTTTTCACACCATTACATCTGCAAAGAGATGTCCTAGTGTACAATTGCGTAGGGGGCCCACCAGGTGTCAGTGACGTGGCCCCAAGAGGTTGGAGCCCTAAGCAACTGCATACTCTGCTTACCTATAGTTAAGCTCAGGGTGACTGTTAAAATTCTCAGTCAAATCCTTCTAAAACAAAAAGTGATTTGCAAAAAAACTCAAATTAAACCTTGAACCTGAATGAAGACACAAGGTTCCTTAGTGTTCCAGCGTGACTCTTTGTTTGTGGGGTTATTGATGCTCCTTGCTCTTTGTATGGTTTGTCGCAAAGGAATTGTTCCTAAATTTGTTGTTTGTGCTGCGCTTTACTGACTGGATGCCCTTCCTCAGCCCTCTCAAGCCTCTGCCGTAGGACAGTTTGTCTCCTGATCTTAAAGTTGCATGTAATGTTGGCCTTTTAGCAAAGTCCACACTGTGCTATATGGCCAAAGCTTCTGGCTGTTGGGATCTGGAGAAGTTCCACCTTTCTCCAGCAGAGTGCGCCATGGGTCCTCTGGGCTGGAGCCCTCCAGCACACCTGGAGCTCGTCAGCCCATTAGAGGACCTCCACTACTTAAGCAGCTGCCAGACCTTCCTTCGACGCTGCAGTGTTAGCTAAGTTTGGTTAGCGAACCTGAGCCTCTAAGATCTTGAACTTTGTCTCAGAGTTAAACCTAACTCTAACCAGCCTTGTCTTCTCGCTCCTAGGAAAACCTGTCTCTCGTGTGAAGCTCTGGGAGAGCTTAACCTGAACCAGCCTGCCTGCCCTAGAGAGCCAAACCTGAAGATCTCACTCTGGCATCCACCTGCTGCTCTCTGGATGAGAGCTAATCACTCAAGCCAAGGTCAGACAAACAGTCAGAAGTTAGACGCTGCAGCTGCTGAGCACTCTGCTAAACCAACAGTCTCTGGACCCAACCGGTTCCCTCCCTCAGAAAAGAAAGCCAGAACCAAACCAAGGTATTTTCTGAGTAAATCTGAAATCTCAACAACTTCTCAAATCCACCTGGTTAACCAAACTGTCATCTCTGCAGACGCCTGAGTTTCCAGCCCAGACCTGTTTCCTGAACGTTATCTAGTTTTGTACCAACCTCAAATAAACTCTGTTAACTTTTCATCAGTCTCCTTTGTAGTGTTCTGCATGTGGGTTTAATTCAGAACCGATCATGACAGAACACTGCGGCCAAACACAAAGCCCAGCAGATCACCTCCGGAGGAGGCTTGAGGAGCAGGACGCTCAAATCCTTGGACACGCCCACACCATCCGTGAGTTACACATTAAACTAGAGCATCAGCACCAAGTCCTGCAAAATTATGCCAGCTACATGGGAGGTGCTAACGCTACGCCTGCAGTCCGTTCTGTTCCGGAACCACTTCCGCCTCTAAGGTCACCATCCGTGACGTCATTTCCTAAGTTCCGTCCAAGTCTCCCTGAAAGATTTTCAGGTAACCAAAAGCTGTGTAAAGGATTTTTGTTTCAGTGTCATTTGCTTTTTGAACACTCTCCTGGCAGTTTCCCAAATGATAGGAAGAAAATTTCCTTCATTCTCTCTCAGCTAACTGGTCGAGCCCTGGAATGGGCGGAGGCAAGGTTCTCTTCTGAGTCCAGTTTTCAGTGCACTTTTTATCTGAGTTTTCTCAAGTTTTCAACCATGACTCAGATAAAACAATTGATTCCCGAGCTCTGCTAAATCTAAAACAAGGAAATTCTACTGTAGCCGAGTTCTCCATTGACTTCCGGGTTAAAGCTGCAGCCTCAGGTTGGAACGAGTGCGCACTTAAGAGTGCTTCCTTTAAAGCCTTGAACGAAAACATTAAGGATGAACTCGCCACAATAGACGAACCTGCTAGTTTGGAGGATTTAATTCGTCTGACCATCAGGTTAGATAACAGGCTTCGAACTAGAATTCACTCAAGGCAGAAAAATCTGAGTTCTCCTATTTCGACTCCTGCATTTAACAATGCTTCTGTTTCCCCAGAACCCAGTACCAAGCCAAGATCTAAGAGCCAGTTTCTTCCAACGCCTGTCCAGGTCTCTCATTTTTCTTCCTCAGAGGGAGCTGAGACCGAACCCATGCAAATAGGACACACCAGATAATCCCCTGAAGAGAGGCAACGAAGATTTCAGGCTAAACTGTGTTTGTATTGTGGTGAGACTGGCCATTTTATTGCTTTTTGCCCGGCTAAATCAAAAGCCAGGGCCCGTCAGAGGATGTGAGGAGTCTGACGGGCCATCTAAGATCTGAGAAAACTCCTCACTTGTTGTTGCCTGCTACTCTGTTCTTTTCAAACCAGAATCTCACCTTGTCTGCCTTCATAGATTCTGGTTGTGAAAGAAACCTCATTGATTCAGAACTAGTTCAGCAGTTAAGGATTGAGACTGTCCCTTTAATTAAACCTCTCAGAGTTTCAGCTATCGATGGAAAGAAACTTCATCAAGTCACTCATCAGACACAACCCTTAGAACTGCTTATTTCTGGAAACCAGGAGAGATGATAACTTTTTTTGTTTTTCCTTCAGCCTGTTCTCCTCTGGTGCTTGGGTTCAAGTGGCTGGAACGACATAACCCCCATATCAACTGGGCTGAACGCCACATTGAATCCTGGTCCACCTTCTGTCACGAGTCTTGTCTTCGTTCTGCAGCTCCTACACTTCAGTCCCCTAGAGGTAGGGGGAGATGGACTCTCCTGACCTTACTTCTGTTCCCTCCGAGTATCACGATCTGGCACCAGTCTTCAGTAAGGTCAGTGCGACGTCTCTTCCACCTCACAGACCATATGACTGCGCCATAGATTTACTTCCAGGAGCCCCTCTCTCCAGCAGCAGATTGTATAACATTTCCAAACCTTAACTGAAACCATGGAGAAATACATAAATGAGTCTCTTGCTGCTGGGATAATTCGCCCATCTTCATCTCCACTCGGTGCTGGTTTTTTCTTTGTGGGCAAAAAGGATGGTTCCCTGCGCCCCTGTATTGACTACAGGGGGTTGAATCAAATAACTGTCAAAAATAAATATCCCCTACCATTACTGGCATCAGCTTTTGAACCTGTACAAGGTGCTACAGTATTCACTAAGCTCGATCTGAGAAACGCCTACCATCTCCTGAGAATAAGAGAAGGGGATGAATGGAAGATTGCCTTTAAGACCACCTTACGACAGTTTGAGTACCTTGTCATGCCTTTTGGTCTTACGAACGCTCCTGCCTGTTTCCAAGCCTTGGTCAATGATGTCCTCAGAGATTTTTTGAACGTTTTTGTTTTTGTTTACATTGATGATATTTTGATTTACTCCAAGAACCTCTCTGACCACAGAAAGCACATTTGTTTAGTCCTTCAGAGACTTCTGGAAAATAAACTTTTTGTGAAAGCCGAGAAATGTGAATTTCACCGACAGTCTGTTACTTTTTTAGGGTTTGTGCTCGAGGGCGGACAGGTGAAACCATCGGAAGACAAGATAAAGGCAGTTCTGGATTGGCCTACACCTGAGAACCGCAAGCAACTCCAGAGATTTCTTGGTTTCGCTAACTTTTACAGGAGGTTCATAAGAAATTACAGCCAGACAGCTCAACCTCTCACTGCTCTTACCTCTGTAAAGAAGACTTTTCAATGGACTGCTGAGGCTGAGGCAGCTTTCAATAAACTGAAGAAACTTTTTTCCAGTGCTCCCATCTTGGTCCAACCAGATCCTACTAAACAGTTCATCCTAGAAGTGGATGCTTCAGATTCTGGTGTTGGAGCTGTGCTATCCCAGCAGTCTGATTCAGATCAGAAGACTCACCCATGTGCATTCTTTTCTCGCAGATTATCCTCAGCCGAGCAAAACTATGATGTTGGAGACCGTGAACTCTTGGCCATTAAGCTCGCCTTGGAGGAATGGAGACACTGGCTCGAGGGGGCGGAACATCCGGTTCTGGTTTGGACTGACCACAAGAACCTCGCCTATATTCAATCTGCCAAGAGATTTAACCCTCGGCATTCAAGGTGGTCTCTGTTTTTCTCACGGTTTAATCTCATCATCTCCTACAGACCTGGTTCCAAGAACGTCTAGCCCGAATCTCTCTCTCGTCTGTATTCCTCTGATCAACCTGAGACACCTGAACCTGTTCTCCCAGCCTCATGCACTGTTGGAGCCGTTTCCTGGGAGATCATTGATTTAATCAACTCTGCCCTGGCCTCTGAACCTGACCCAGGTAACGGTCCACCTAACAAGATGTATGTTCCATCCTCCGTCAGGTCCCGACTTATCCAGTGGATGCACGCAGCTAAATTCTCGGCCCATCCTGTAGTGAGCAGAACCATAACCCTCATACAGAGACGTTTCTGGTGGCCGTCTCTGCACAAGGACGTTAAAGAATACGTCCTGGCCTGTCCCATCTGCGCCAGGAACAAGACCTCTCACCTACAACCTTCTGGTCTGCTGCATCCCCTACCTGTTCCAACCCGTCCATGGTCTCACATCGCTGTTGATTTTGTCACCGGTCTCCCCATTTCTAAAGGTATGACCACTATCCTAACAATCGTCGATCGATTTTCCAAGGCCTGTCATCTCATCCCTCTCAGAAAGCTTCCCACTGCATTCCAGACGGCTCAGCTTCTGGTGAAACACGTTTTTCGCCTCCATGGTATCCCTCAGGAAATCCTCTCAGATCGTGGTCCCCAGTTCATCTCTCAGGTCTGGAAAGCTTTCTGTTCTGCATTAAACTGCAAATCATCTCTCACTTCAAGGTATCATCCTCAGTCTAACGGGCAGACGGAGAGGATGAACCAGCAACTCGAGTCCACTCTCCGCTGCCTTACTTCCAACAACCCTACTGACTGGAGTCAGTACCTGACTTGGATCGAATATGCACATAACTCCCTGAGACCTGCTTCCACTGGTTTGTCTCCCTTTCAGGTGTCAATTGGTTATCAGCCTCCACTCTTCCCCGCAGACGAGAGAGAGATCTCAGTAAAATCAGTCCATCAACACATCCGCCGCTGCCAACGTATCTGGAAGGAAACAATCACCGCTCTCACCCATGCATCCGCCTCGACCAAGAGGTTTGCGGACTCAAGGAGACGTCCCGCCCCTGATTACGCTCCAGGCCAGGAGGTCTGGTTGTCAACTCGGGACATTCCCCTTAAGGCCATGTCCAAAAAGCTCTCACCCAGATTCATCGGTTCCTATAAGATTGATCAGATTATCAATCCCTCTGCTGTCCGCTTACACTTGCCATCCTCTCTACGCATCCATCCCACTTTCCATGTCTCTCAGATCAAGCCTGTCATCACTAGCTCTTTGTGCCCGCCTTCCGACTCCCCTCCACCCGCCTGGGACATTGATGGTCATCCGGCTTACACGGTTAGCCGGATCGTGGACTCCCGTCGGCGAGGTCACGGTCGGCAGTACCTCGTCGACTGGGAGGGTTACTGGCTCATACATTCTCGATCCGTGCCGGATCGAGGAGTATGAGAGTTCCCTCCCGTTCACTTCCTCGGGACCGTCGTTGAGGGGGGGGTACTGTTGGGATCTGGAAAAGTTCCACCTTTCTCCAGCAGAGTACGCCATGGGTCCTCTGGGCTGGAGCCCTCCAGCACACCTGGAGCTCGTCAGCCCATTAGAGGACCTCCACTACTTAAGCAGCTGCCAGACCTTCCTTCGACGCCGCAGTGTTAGCTAAGTTTGGTTAGCGAACCTGAGCCTCTAAGATCTTGAACTTTGTCTCCGAGTTAAACCTAACTCTAACCAGCCTTGTCTTCTCGCTCCTAGGAAAACCTGTCTCTCGTGTGAAGCTCTGGGAGAGCTTAACCTGAACCAGCCTTCCTGCCCTAGAGAGCCAAACCTGAAGATCTCACTCTGGTATCCAACTGCTGCTCTCTGGATGAGAGCTAATCACTCAAGCCAAGGTCAGACAAACAGTCAGAAGTTAGACGCTGCAGCTGCTGAGCACTCTGCTAAACCAACAGTCTCTGGACCCAACCGGTTCCCTCCCTCAGAGAAGAAAGCCAGAACCAAACCAAGGTATTTTCTGAGTAAATCTGAAATCTCAACAACTTCTCAAATCCACCTGGTTAACCAAACTGTCATCTCTGCAGACGCCTGAGTTTCCAGCCCAGACCTGTTTCCTGAACGTTATCTAGTTTTGTACCAACCTCAAATAAACTCTGTTAACTTTTCATCAGTCTCCTTTGTAGTGTTCTGCATGTGGGTTTAATTCAGAACCGATCATGACACTGGCTGGAATAATAAACTAAACTGATTTTTTTGGTATAACATTATAAGTACAGAAGCAAATGTAGGACAGCACATATGTGTATATTGTATGTCTTTTAAAGCAGCCCTGTAAGACTTAGTGGACCTCATTAGTACAAACCTAGATGGTTCTGATGGTGGGATTGGTTAGATCAGGCGTTTAGATGCTACTATCAGGTTTATGTCCATTCTTATGCCATAACGACACTGAAATCAGTGTACTTTAATATTCAGCTCTTCTCCAATCTCCAATTAATACAATATTTAATTTTACTCTCATTGAAAAAAAAGTAATATTGTGATTAAGTCCTCATCTATTACCTTTATCTTATATTTTATTGGAGTTGAAATGCTCAGTGGTTAATAACTATCTTCAGGTAAATGATAGTAGGCTAAGTCGTAGTTGAGAAAATTATCAAATGATCTTCAGGCCTCTGTAAGTCATCTCGCTGGAATCTTAGATTCTCAGATGAAATAAGCTATGCAAAAAAAGGTAAAAAGCTCTTTCTTACACCTTTGCACAATCTTTATCTATATCTTTATCTATATCTCACTGGCATGGACACCATTATCTAAATATAACCACTGACTGAACAATGAAACTTTTTACTTTAGCATTAATCAGAGCTGTAGTTGAAAAATGCTGCTTTTGCTGTGCACCTGTGTGCATTTCTTTGATATTTGATTGATTTACATTTGGTTTTCTGTGAACACATGCCTCTGGCTGTTTGTTTAATCCAACCAGCCATCCCCGTGTCCTTCTTGGGCTGTACTTGTAACACTTCAAC
Organism: Cyprinodon diabolis; assembly: GCA_030533445.1. Classification (NCBI taxonomy): domain Eukaryota; kingdom Metazoa; phylum Chordata; class Actinopteri; order Cyprinodontiformes; family Cyprinodontidae; genus Cyprinodon; species Cyprinodon diabolis. The sequence goes on from CM060064.1 coordinate 21,261,463, forward strand.
ACGGCTAGTCTTGCTCTGAATTTGAAGTTTTATAAGATCAATCTGCACACCTTCCACCATAAGTTAATGTCATATTAGAGTTTAAACCCTTATTGAAATAAGGTTTGTTAGAACTTTAGAAAGACAGCTCAAAACATGTTAGCATCTAGTTCTGCTAGCATCAGTATTAGCATGTGGTGGCTATTAGATTATGCTGTTTGGTTTTTAAACACTGTAAAAACACATCAAACCAAATTAAACTATGAAACACCCAAATTGATTAGCTGGAATCACATTCCTGGTTATACTGAGTACTTCTGTTACATTATTTTCTTGAATGTTACAAACACATTCACTGAAAACATGCCTCATATTGTATCTTCAAAACCCCTCAATCAATCATCCTCCGGAGGTGATCTGCTGGGTTTTGTTTATGGCCGGAGTGTTCTGTCATGATGGGTCTCAGTGATTAGACCCACATGCAGAACACCACAGGAGACTGAATAAAAGTTAAACAGTTTATTTGGATTCACACACACAGAGTAAATAGTTGCACTGGTTCGCACTGGTGAATGCAGGGTGGCCATCAATGTCCCGGGCGGGTGGAGGGGAGTCGGACGGAGGGCAAAGAGGACTGGTGAGAACAGGCTTGACTTGAGAGACGTGGAAGGTGGGGTGTATGCGGAGAGTGGGTGGCAGGTGCAGGCGCACAACAGATGGGTTGATGACCTGAGCGATCTTGTATGGTCCTATGAATCTGGGGGAGAGTTTTTTGGACATGGACTTCAATGGAATGTCACGAGTTGATAGCCATACCTCTTGCCCAGGGGTGTAACCGGGTGCAGGACGTCGTTTCTTGTCGGCATATTTCTTGTTTAGGACAGAGGTCCGGTTCAGAGCAGTGATGGTATCATTCCACACCCTGTGGCAACGGCGGATGTGATGATGTATGGTTTTGACGGAGATCTCTCTTTCATCTGCTGGGAAGAGTGGTGGTTGGTAGCCGATGGAAATCTGAAACGGAGACAGGCCGGTAGCAGCAGATCTTTGTGTATTGTGTGCGTATTCTACCCATGGCAGAAACTGACTCCAGTCAGTCGGGTTATTAGATGTCAGGCCGTCAGGCCGTTTGGCCGTTAGTCTGTGGGTGATATCCAGAGGTGAGAGAGACTTTAGAATTAACAGCTGAACAGAAAGCTTTCCAGACATGAGAGATGAACTGGGGACCTCGATCGGAAAGGATCTCTTGAGGGATACCAGGCAGGCGGAACACATGTTTGACCAGGAGCTGAGCGGTTTGTAAAGCTGTGGGTAATTTCCTGAGGGGAACCAGATGACAGGCCTTGGAAAAACGATCAGCAATGGTTAGAATGGTTGACATACCCCTGGAAACTGGGAGACCGGTAACGAAATCCACTGCAATGTGGGACCATGGACGAGACGGGACAGGCAGAGGATGTAGCAGCCCAGAAGGTGGTTGATGGGTTGGTTTATTCCTGGCACAGATGGGACAGGCCAGTACGTACTCCTTCACGTCCTTGTGAAGGGACGGCCACCAAAAACGTCGTGTGATGAGGGCGATTGTTCTACTTACACCAAGATGGGCAGAGAACTTGGCTGCATGCATCCACTGGATGAGACGGGATCTGACAGAGGATGGGACATAAGTTCTGTTTGGAGGTCCGTTACATGGGTCAGGTTCAGAAGCCAAGGCTAGGTTGATGAGATCAGTGATCTCCCAGGAAACGGCTCCAACCGTGCAAGTGGCAGGGAGAACAGGCTCGGGTGTTTCAGGTTTATGAGATGAATAAAGACAAGAGAGAGAGTCGGGCTAGATGTTCTTGGAACCGGGTCTGTAAGATACGATCAGATTAAACCTTGAAAAGAATAGAGACCAACGGGAATGACGTGGGTTAGATCTCTTTACAGACTGGATATATGACGGGTTCTTATGATCCGTCCAAACCAAGACAGGGTGTTCAGCGCCATCAAGCCAATGTCTCCACTCCTCCAGGGCTAGCTTGATAGCCAGTAACTCTCTGTCACCAACATCATAATTCTGCTCTGCTGGAGAAAGTCTGCGTGAGAAAAAGGCACAAGGGTGAGTTTTCTGGTCTGAATCAGATTGTTGAGACAACACAGCTCCCACTCCGGAATCAGATGCATCCACCTCTAATATGAATTGCTTGGGGTCAGGTTGAATCAATATGGGTGCGCTGGAAAAGAGAGCCTTCAGTTTGTTAAAAGCGGCATCGGCTTCTGCAGACCATTGGAACGTCTTCTTAACTGAAGTCAGAGCTGTGAGAGGTAAAGCTGTCTGACTGTAGTTTCTGATAAATCGTCTATAGAAGTTAGCAAACCCCAGGAATCTTTGAAGCTGCTTACGGTTCTCGGGAGTAGGCCAGTCCAAAACTGCTTTTATTTTGTCTTCAGATGGCTTCACCTGCCCGCCCTCGAGCACAAACCCTAGAAAAGTGACAGATGGTTGGTGAAATTCACATTTTTCAGCCTTTACAAAGAGTTTATTTTCAAGCAGCCTTTGAAGGACCAGACGAACATGTTTCTTGTGATCAGACAGGTTTCTTGAGTAGATCAGGATGTCATCGATGTATACAAAAACAAAAACGTTGAGGAAGTCTCTGAGGACATCATTAACCAGAGCTTAGAAACAGTCAGGAGCGTTTGTCAGACCAAAAGGCATGACCAAATATTCAAATTGGCCTATGGGGGTCTTAAATGCCGTCTTCCATTCATCTCCTTCCCTTATTCTAAGAAGATGATATGCGTTTCTCAAGTCGAGTTTGGTGAACACTGTTGCCCCTTGAACAGGTTCAAAAGCTGATGCTAGCAATGGTAAGGGATACTTATTTTTGACGGTTATTTGATTCAATCCTCTGTAGTCAATACAGGGTCGGAGAGAACCGTCCTTTTTTCCCACAAAGAAAAAGCCAGCACCGAGAGGGGATGAAGACGGTCGGATGATTCCAGCAGCAAGTGACTCGTTGATGTATTTCTCCATTGTCTCTCTCTCAGGTTTGGAGATATTATACAGTCTACTGCTGGGGAGGGTAGCTCCTGGTAACAGATCAATGGCGCAGTCATATGGTCTATGAGGTGGAAAAGACATCGCACTGACCTTGCTGAAGACTGGTGCCAAATCGTGATACTCGGAAGGAACGGAAGAAAGGTCAGGAGGGTCCATCTCCCCCCTACCTCTAGGGGACTGAAAAGCAGGAGCCGCAGAACGGAGGCATAAGACGTGACAGGAAGCGGACCAAGATTCAATGTGGCATTCAGCCCAGTTGATGTGAGGGTTATGAAGCTCCAACCACTCGTATCCTAGCACTGGAGATGAACATGCAGAGGGAAAAACAAAAAAGGTTAGAGTCTCACGGTGGTTTCCAGAGATAAGAAGCTCTAATGGCCGTGTCTGATGAGTAACTTGATGCAGCTTCTTCCCATCGATAGCTGATACTCTGAGAGGCTTCTTCAGAGGAATGGTCTCAATGTTCAGCTGTTGAACCACATTTGAGTCAATGAGGTTTCTCTCACAACCAGAGTCTATGAAAGCTGACAAAGTGAGAGTCTGATCATAACAGAACAGAGTTGCAGGTAACAGGAGGTGAGGAGATTTTTCAGATCGTAGGTGGTCCGTCAGCCTCCTCACATCCTCTGACGGACCCTGGCTTTTGATTTAGCTGGGCATGTGGCGATAAAATGGCCAGGCTCACCACAATACAGACACAGGTTTCCCCTGCACCTCCGCTGTCTTTCTTCATTGGAAAGCCTTGTATGCCCAATCTGCATGGGTTCGACCTCAGCTCCTTCTGTGGACGAGGAGACAAAGTGAGTAGCATGAACAGGAGCGGAAGACGATTGGTTCTTAATCCTTGGTCTGGTACTGGGCTCTAGAGATCCAGAAAAAACAGGAGTGCTGTTAGATGCAGGAGCAGCAACAGAAAAATTAAGGCTTCTTTGCCTAGACCTGTTCCTAGTTCGAAGTCTGTTATCCAACCGGATGGTTAACCTGATTAAATCCTCCAAACTAGCTGGTTCATCGATTGTGGCAAGTTCGTCCTTGATGTCTTCATTTAAAGCCTTAAAAAAGGCACTCTTAAGTGCACACTCATTCCAGCCAGAGGCTGCGGCTTTAACCCGGAAGTCAATGGAAAACTCTGCCACCGTCTGATTTCCTTGTTTTAAACTGAGCAAGGCTCGGGAGTCAATGGATTTGTCTGAGTCTTGGTTAAAAACTTGGGAAAATTCAGTGATGAATTCAGAAAAAGAGCAAGAAAAACTGGATTCAGAGGAAAACCTAGCCTCCGCCCATTCAAGAGCTCGACCAGTGAGTTGAGAAAGGATGAAGGCTATCTTTCTTTTATCACTAGAAAAACTGGCGGGTGAATGTTCAAAAATTAACCGGCACTGAAACAAAAATCCTCTACATTTGCTTTGAATACCTGAAAATCTTTAAGGAAGACATGGACGGAATTCCGGAAGTGACGTGACAGATTCTGACCTTTGAGAAGGATGTGGCTCCGGAACCAGAAGTTGAACAGGCTCCCCTCCAGAGTTAGCATTGCAGAATTGGCCATCTAATTCCTGTAACAGAACACACTGTTGGTCCAAACGTAACTTAAACTCACGCAGGGTAGAGAAGTGGTCTTGCAAAAATACTCCTTGATCTTCAATCATCCTCCGGAGGTGATCTGCTGGGTTTTGTTTATGGCCGGAGTGTTCTGTCATGATGGGTCTCAGTGATTAAACCCACATGCAGAACACCACAGGAGACTGAATAAAATTTAAACAGTTTATTTGGATTCACACACACAGAGTAAATAGTTGCACTGGTTCTGGTACAGGTCCGGGACAGGGTTCACTGAGTTATCTGCAGAGAGGGATTGTTTGGTTAGCCATATAGCTATGATGCCTTGACAGAGCTTTATTCTGAGTTGTACCTGGTTAGGTTCAGACTGATTGGTGGAGGGAGGGAACCAGTTGGGTCCAGAGACTGAGGGTTCAGCAGAGAGCTTAGCAGCGGCAGAGTTTAGCTTCAGGCTAGCGAGGTTCAGACCTTGAGTTGTTCTCCAAGTTCTCTCCAGAGAACTAGCAGGGAGATTCAGACTGAGGATCTTCAGGTTTGGCTTCTCAGAGCAGGCAGGCAGGTTTCCAAACATGAGCTCCTCCAGAGCTCCAGACTCCGATCAGGTATTCCTATGAGGCAGAGAAGACAAAGGCTGGTTAGAATCAGGGTTACTCTCCAGGGCAGACAGAGATTCTATGATCAGGCAGAGGCTCAGGTTCTGCTAACCAAAACTGGTCAACACTCCGGCGCTGAAGGGAAGTCAAGCCGCTGCTTAAGTAGCTGGTCTCCTGATGAGATGAATCAGCCTCAGGTGTGCAGATGGCTTCAGCTCAAGAGACCCAGGGCGCTCTCTGCTGGAGAAAGGTGGCAGATCTCCAGATCCCAACACCCACCCCATCAATCTAAAGCAATCATTATAATCCTTTAGATTGTCCTTTTGCATCTTCTACATAACATGTATTTTTCCTAAAACTGCCAAGTAGAAGTACTGAAGTTTATCTAAAATGTAGGCAGCAAACAAAAACAGCTAGCATGATGAAACTGTCATTTTTTGATGACAGGTAGTAATGTTAAGCTGTTTGCAGCATATCAGGATGTCTCATCACACGTGGGTATCTTCTGTCTGTAGCTTTCAAATGTCAGCCCCCTTATATTTAATATCAACAAACTCTACTCACATAAACACTGTTTAAGTTTGCTCACATTTTTATCCAGCACTGTTTAATCATGTATCACCATAAAGCCTTTGAGCATTTTATGATGGATTTTCTTGCTCTAAGGAATCTGATATTTTTCAATCACCAGACCAGGAAGAAAACAAATATAAAAAAAAAAAAGAGAGAAGAAGGAGGATACAGCTTCTGTTTTAAACATAAGATATATTACATGCAGAACATGTAAGAAAAACTTAAATCATTAGTAACTTTAAAGTTACTATTATTATATTTGGTAATGTTATAGTAATATTTTCTTAAAAAATGTAACAAATCAACAGATATAGTTGCAATAAAGCCTGTTTTTCTTTGGGATTCAGAGCCTCCTTCAATGGTATTAAAGCTGGATATCACTTACTGGGCTGTGATCTTTTTGTATAACCATATTTCAATGAAATATTAATAATGAGAAGAGAAGAAAGCTGTCATCAGAATAGAAATGTTTTATCTATGAAGCAAAACATTACATTTGCCTATTAAAGCAATTACAACTAGTTTGTTGTTGCTTTTAAGACACGTGTCAAGCACAATACAATATGCATCACGGTCCAGTGTTTTCCTGTTTTTCTAGTCATTCCAGCAGATTATCATCAAAAACAGAGGTAGGAGAGCGCCAGTGAACATCAGAGAACTCAGCCTTTAAACGACAATGTTTAGGCACAGAGGCACTGTGCAGTTATTGTTAACACCTTGATGAGCGTGACTTTTCTTTTGCCTTTTTTTTTTCCAAGCCAAGGAGCAGCTCTTTTAGTAATATGAGAACTCAAACATCTATGCAATAAATATGATAAAAACTGATAAAAACTGCTGGCGGTAAATTAATATTTTTGCTTTGCTCCTTAAGTTTATTTTGATGCTGTGACAGTTACACAACAATCTTTTGTAGTATGTAAAGTAAAGGTGGCTTTCAACAAGGAATCTACTTTACTTACTCTTTGATTGGCAAAGCATCATCTAATACAAGTTTCCGCAGCACATGTCACGACCCCGTCACCTCTTACGAATGGCTTGGCAGACAGCTGATGAGACACCAGGCAGAAAAACTCTGCCCTGCTAACGCTGGAGTAGCTGTCAGAGAAACCGCACTTCCACCTCCTCTTTCCCTGACAGTGCAGGAAAATAAGACAAGAGAAGGCGCTGTGCCAAAGGAAGAGAGAAAAAAGGTGTTTTTAAATAGAGAAAACAAATGCAGGGGGGGGAAATAAAGGAAAAATAGATTAATTGCATTTGCAGGTTGGAATTTTGTTAAAGGAAAGAAGAACCTAGAAAAAAACAGGGATCTGAATAATTTTAAGGTCTTTCTCTGATAGGCATCTCTAAAGACTTATTTTTTTTTTAACAACAGTGGTTTTCTTCAGGTGCAAGCAGGCAGACAGAACTGAGAAATGAAATTTTAAAGAGTTGACATCTGCATGCTGGTAGAGCTGAGGGCTCGGCCTACATGACACGACAGCATAATCCCCAATACTCTCTGGTTCAGGCACAGTATTAAATGGAAAAGCCAAGGAGAGAGATAAAGAGGAGTAGTTCTCTTCGCCATCTAATTAGGTTTGAAGGTTGTGAAAGAGCAGAGCATGACACTGACGGTTGTTCTCTCTGGAAAGGAGACAGGACTCTTAAATCTCCCAACCAATTTGTACCAAAGTCAGTCAGTCTCACTGTTTGAATGATCTGCAGGGGCATCGGAGGATAGCTGTGACAAAACATAACCATCCTCCTACAATGTATTAAATTAATGCATCATGCTCCTGGGCAACCATTTAGAGCAAAGTTTTAATGTCAACAGAAAATAAATAGTTGCTGTCATGCTCTTTTGTTGTGTGTTTTGTTATATTTGTATTAGTATTTTGGTTTCTACTTATTATTTTTTAATAAAAGTCTTTTAGGAACAAAAAATGCCTTAGCTCCTTGGAGAAGTTTTCTCACTTGTCCTTATGATGCTGCTTTGGTTATATATATATATATATATATATATATATATATATATTTTTTTTTTTATGTGGATTTAAATAGGGGGGAAATTAAACCAATTTTGCTAAACATAAATCCTCTAACATACTATAATAAGTGTGTCTTTATGATTCCCCTGTGTAACATAAAAATGCTGTCTATATTATGAAGAATCATTCAAAATTGATCTGTGTGTCAATGCATGAGATCTGAGTAATCTTCACCGTGACCTCACCATCTAGACTTTCTGATTTTTCACACATGACAACCTACACTTCTTGGAATGAAAGTTCAAACCCATATCCTCAATCTGAGTGACCGGGATGGTTGAATGATTATTACCTGAATCAATCAGAAAATATGATGATATGTCAGTCACTTTATACATTCAGCTTGAAGGAATCATTTTCATCAGCATAGAGCATGAGATTAAAGGCTCAGTTATGAGGTTTTGTGAAATCATTATCAGTAATAGTTCCCTTACCTGCAGTAGAAAGATGTCATCTCTTGTTCACATTACATCATGGTAAAAAATAAAAAGCTTACCAAGATGTTGAAAGAATTGGAATAAACCATTTGACTGTTGTTATTTAAACTGCTAATATATGCTATCTTAGCATGTTGAAAATGCTGCAGCAGGTAATACACGTCTATTTTGTAAGAAAACATCCCCTCATGGGGCTGGAAATACAAATATGACATGTCCCAACTATAGCTGTTTAAGCCACTGGCTGGTAAGGCATATCATGTCATTTCCTGTTTTGATTGTTGTAGACCTACTTTGTTTGGTGCCACTCGGGCTCTCTCCATTTGATGTAAATTCTATTTTTGTGATACCTCTGAGTGTCTCTAACTGAGCAGAAGTAAATTTAAACACATTTTCTACTGCTGCACTTTTCTATTGGACACTTTTCACATTTACATGGTTTGTATTACAGTTGGTAAGGGTAGCTAGCCCCATGCAAGCTTAGCACTAATATGTCTTCTTTGTCCTCTTGATGATTTTTCAACTCTTTCTAAAGCTCTATGTGTCATATGTTCAGTTATACCTTTACCTTCTTTAATAATAATCATACTCATAATGAATGTAGTATTTATGTGGCATTGGAGACGAGGGTTTCAGAGCTAGAGTCCCAGCTTTGGGCTGTTGAACTCTCAGTACCTAACAAACTGGAGCGACCAAAAGCAATAATATATCCATGTAGTTCTACTCCAGCAATTGCTGATTAGCCAGAAACTGAGAACAACTGAGTAATGGTATGGGGAAAGCGTAGTTCTAGATGTCATAAGCTGAGAACGTACAATAGCAGCCATTCAAAATGGTCCTTCCAAGTCAAATGTCAGTCAAATGGCAGCCCACTTCCTTGCAACTCTCAGGAAAGCCCCCTCCAACTTCCAGCCACTGGAGTGACCCCTCGTTCTCCTGGGTGTGCATATTTTTTACTCTGATTCCACGCTTTCACTAAATTACAGGGTCTGACCAGAAGAAGGTGCTTCTCTTTAGAAATAATATTTTAGTACAAAAGATTGATGTTTAAAAAAGAACTGTAGGGGGCCAGCCAAGGGCCCATCAGGGAAAGTGGGAAAATTTTGAATGGCTACTACTGTAGGACCCAGAATTCAGGCGAGACAGGCAGTGATTACCCAAAAGGCATTTATTGAAACAGACGTGAGGCTGTGGATCTGCAGCAGATGCGGCTAGGGTGGGACTGGAAACTCTGGTGGAGAAAATCACAGGTAAGTGACTATGAAAATCTGATGGAGGAGGATTATCCATGAGAGTCACTTACCTGGTTTATCAGTTGATTTAAAAGGTAAGATCCAGCTGGAGGGCTGTCAATTAGTGTCAATTAGATGCAGCAAGCGCCGCCCAAGAACAGGGCATGCTCAGTGGATAAGAGGTAGAACATAATCAGGAAATCAGAAACTCTTAGTCTCTTACTACTGGCCGCCAAGAACAAGAATATGGACTACGCCATCAGCAATGATCTAAACATTAACAACAATAATCTGGATCCTATGGCTGGGGCTGAACCATATATATAGAAGCAGGAGCAGGTGGATTAGATGAGTGAAAATTGGAAACTGGGCAGAGTTAGGCAGGTGAATGAAATGACCAATAAGACCAGTCACCAGCATCATGAGCATGACCCTACATCTTTTCCCACTGGTCATTACCAACCTGTTAGCATTTCTGATTTTCCCAGCTCAACGACACACCCGCTGAGAAATCTGGTAATTTTGCAGCCTGGTATATGGCAGCTCTATAGTATGAAACATGGGACTAGAGACTGAAATAAATGTTGCTTCGGTATGCAAGTTTTCCCAAAAAATGTCAGACTCATTAAGTTTCTCTTGCAAGTTCTCTGATTTGATCAGTGATGATATGTTTAGCCGCATGCCATCATTCAACCACTGGTTGTCTAGGTGGTATCCTGAAAGCAATATCGGCTGTGGTGATACTTGGTAAATTTTTATTTGGAAAACTCTGAGAAAACCCTGACATGAAAGAAGCCCAGAATGCAGAGACGTAGTTTTAACACATCTACTATAAAATAAAATATATAAATATAATCTGTGACCCACATATATTGTGACACGAGGAGGTGCTAGGTTTATTTCACTACAGACACTGTTACAGCAGGTGTTTGAGCATCAATACAGTATATGATGGGTCACAGATTCATCCAGACATTGTCTTGCCCACAGACAAATTCAAATAAATTAGAAGAAATTCTAAAGGAGTTAATCATGATAATATAATTAAATTTAAAAGGATTCTATAAAGAAAACACGTAAAAAGAAATTTCTGTTGTTTATTAAACATAAGAACTATTTCTTCAAAAAGTTAGTCATACAATGGCTTGATCTGTGATAAATGTTTTAATTTGTGTTGTCTTACAAAAAATGCAGCAACTCCTTTCAGCTATTTAAATTTTGTATTCTCAGAAATACTGGGCAAGAAGGAGGCGTAGAGTAAGAACGATCTCCAAGTTTGACTTATTTTTTTGTTAACAGTTACAATTCTTTTGAACATTTAACCCTTGGTATTCCTTGTCCTAATCGTAAAGAAACAACCCTTCTGTTTATAGCTTTGTATCATCTACCAGGTTTACACTCTCCCTCTTTAAGATCAATTTTTAGAGTTTCTATCTAATTTTGTGTTAAGTACTGACAATGTCATTATAGTGAGCGATTTTAACATTCATTGACCGTTATAGGTTATAGTGTCATGATTACTGGCACTAGTGCTGGTTTGATTCAGGATTCAACACTCATGTCAGCTCTGTCCTGTTTCTAATCAGCCTTCAACTGATTCAACTGCTCACCTGACTATTGTATATAACCAGCTCTCAGACCAGTCACCAGTGCCAGATTATTACGAGCCCTCGGTGGGTTTTATCCAGCATTCCTGTGTACTTTGACCCGGACCTGTCATAGTTGTGGATTGTCTTTAGATCTCGGCACACCTGGCTTTGACTCTGGACCGGCTTTTTGTCCCCTTGATTATTCTGCCCGTCTCTGCTCTTAAGGATCTGGCCCTGTGCATTTCCATGGACCAAGGAATAACTGTCAAAGTAGTATTTTTCCAAATCAGTCTGGACAGATTAGGGAATCCTCTGAAGTTCACCACTGATGTCTCACACCAACCTGCAACATTGAACCTGGTTTTGTTAGAGGTTTCTTCCTTTTAAATTATTTTTTTCTCTTTTTACTGTCACTGCATGCATGATAGGTGTGAAGAACTGCAATCAGTCAACATGTGTTTTGTGCAAGTCAATTACTTAATGCAGTCAGCTGATTATTCTTAGAAACTTTGAATGGCATTGAAAGTATTAAATATAACTTTTTCACATAACCTAATTTAAACAACTTAAACCCCAAAAGTAGCAATATTAACGAAATTTCCAATAAATCAGTAGATGATTTATTTTTAGCCTGATCCTCCCTGACAAACGAGCTGCTGATTGAAAACCTTTAACCCTTTTTCTGTTCATTGACATATAGTAGCATAGGATGCAAGAGTTATGTAAAATATCTTGATTCTCAGCAGTTAGAAGGTACAGAATGCAATGATGTTGCTATAATTCATCCTTTTGGGCAATTAACTCCCATTTGTCATGGGATATGCTTGATTTGGAAATGTTGATAACTTTCTGTTAAGGTAATGACACATGTTTAGGTGTCTTTTTTAAATACAAGAGACTGCTGTTTAAGCAATGATACAAACTTTAAGTGGTAATTTAAAATGTTGTAAACAGTTACATTTCAAAACTATAATGTGCACTTTATTCTAAAGCTTTGCTTCTTGTATAAAGTACTCATAAATGCTCATGACAGAAAGACATAGAGAAATATACAGACTGTTATCTTTATACATTCTTTTCAAGCTAACGTTTTTATCAGCAGGTCAATCATTTACTGTAACTAGAGATCAGACTTTTAATGTCAAATACCTGTTGGTCCTGGTCGATGCTGCTACATTTTTTTTATTTTTCTGTGGAAATTTTGTAGCTCTACTGTCTGTACTCATTTCTGTATGTTATGACACACTTGGCACCAAGCTTTTTAACCCTTGTGTGGTGTTTATAATTTGGTTATCAGTGCCAGTGTTCAGGGGTCTGGTAGACCTGCATGTTACTGTTTAAAATAAGAAACATAGGTGGATAATCCAGCTACAGGAACTAAAATCCCTGTCTATTTCCCTCTGATATAGATCTCTCATCCTTTTCATTTATTGAGATGATTCAAAGTTTATGTTGTGGAACTCGTAATGCAAAAGGTTAGAACTACTCTCTGTGAAGGCTTTTTGTTTTTTCTCTGGACTTGGATAACCCCCCTTTTACAAGAATACAAAGTCATATATAAAAAAAAACAAAACGGGTGTTTACTTTTAAACAATTATATCAGTACAGGCAGCATATATGATTTGTTGTTACCTCTCACTGCCTGATTCTCACATTTTAAAAACATGGTCTTCATATTCTGTTACATCGCCCTATATATGAGAATAACTTTCTCTTCAGAAGCTAATTTGAAAGACCGATCCTCTAGATGTTCTGGTTGTTATATGGATCTGATAAGCAGCTAAATCAGAAAGGTATATTTACACCCCCATCCTAACACCAGAAATATGTCTGTTGTTTTGCATCAGACAAAGCTCTGAATGCGAGCGAAAGTTAAAACACAGAGATCTCATTGGTTACACTTTTAATCAAGGTTTCAAGTTATTCCAGAAACTGCAGGCTCAAAAAGCCAAGATTCACAAAAACAAGCCAAGAGACCCTTTTATCAGGTCTGTGTCCAGTAGACCTGAACACCCTGGGTGCCATGTAAATGGCTGGTGGATGAAGAGTGGATGATAATCAAATTGTTTTCCTAATTTATATTCCTTACAAAAAAATTAGCCAAAACTGCTGAATATACCAAAACAAGACTGAGTTAGATTTCTATAATTTTTTCAATTTAAGAAAAATGGATCCCAGAGCCCAATTATCATACAAAGATAAACTCATCTAAAACAAATTCCCCACATTCTCATTTTGTTAATATTATATATGCTAAAAGAAATTTTAGAGTGTTATGAAATTAAAGCTATATTTTTTTGCAATTGAATCATTAGTTAACTAACTATTTCATTGAGCTTTTAATGAAAATCAGACATTTCACAATCTAAATGTTCATCTTTCCACTGTAAGACAGATTACTTTCTTAAGGACAGCTGAGGCTAAACTGGAGTAACAAAAGCCATGGCTTTTAGGTAAAAATCTTTTAATTAGATTTTAACACTGATGTGTGATTGCAAAAAAAATGTCGAAAAGTGTAATCTTAAAGGATTTAGCTAAATTTGAAACATTTCACTAATGAACATGCAAGGATAGTTCAAGAACACGCTTTATAGATCAATTTTTTTACTTTCCTTCAATATTAAACAGTATTTTTTTTATTGCAAAGAAAGACCTAAAAGCATTTTTGACTGTACATAACATCAATTTCATGGACATAATAATAAAAATAATACTGGTTCAAAACCTAGGTTTTAGTTTAATTCATCTTGTCTTAGCAAGACATTGTTCATAAAGATTTCTTTTAAAAGATGGACATTTTTGTCCTGTTCCTCAGATGCCTAGAGGTGCTAATAGCTACAACACTAAATATACTCTAAACATAGGTGCAAGGTTGACAATAATTACCTCTGTTTAATCTATTGAATGACAGTAGAAACACCTACAATAATATTTTGTCAACAACTGCTTATAAATTTGGTAATTGAGGGTTTATTAAATGCTGAAAGTTATCCTCTTTAGAAAATGTGTCTATTTGTAGATGTATTGGCTAAAAAACTGGATATTAGATCAATTTTTTTACATGAGTAATAAATGGTAGGGATTACTTTTGTCCATTTGCTCTGAAAGATTACTATTTAAATATTTTTTCATCTGTTTTTCTCACCCTTCTTATCAACAGTGTGCTATATCTGAGTGCCTCAAACAAAAGAAAGCAAATGTTTTCCATGGTTTTCATTTTGTATCTATATCAAGTGGGGTGTCCAAAGGGATTGTTGGGTTTTGTGCTCATACTTGACTAGAAAGTCAAGGGCTATCAATGTTTTCATGTAACCAGAAGCTGAAGGAACAGTGTTCAATTAGGTTGTTTTTTTTCTTTCTTTTTTTTTCCACAAAGATAGCTTGCTTAACCCCTCTTTCAACCAACTGTCCTCTCTGTCAAAAATTTTCTGAACACTGCAGTCTTCAAAGGTGTGTCCTTTGTCCTTGAGGTACAAGTGTACAGCTGAGTCTTTCCAGAGCTGCAGGCTCTCCTATGCAGTGCCATGCATTTGTTTAGTTCTTGGATTTCTCCAATATAGGAGGCTGTACAGTCTTACTGCACTGGATCACATACACAACACTGCTCAGCTTAGGTTTGGGTGTTCTGCTTTAGGATGAACCAGTTTTTGTCTGAGTGTGTTATTGGGTTTTAAATTCAGCAGTATGTTCTCTTTCGAGAAAATCATTCTGAGTTTCTCCGAAAGTTCTGACACATGGAATGACAATGTTTTTGCCTCTCCCTGTTTTGTCTTCTGTGTTAGATGCATTGTTGTTCTTCCCGCTAGTTTTTTTGGCTGACCTAACAAAAGCCTAATTTTTATAACCACATGCTTCAAGAGATATCCTAACATGTTGGTGTTCTTTTCATTTCTCCTCTGTAATGGAGGGAATATTGTCAGCCCGGTAACACAGAGATCTGATAACAGAAAGCTTATGTACAAGTGGGTGATGTGAATAAAAATGCAGGTTTTTGTTAAAAGAAAAAAAAAAAGAAAGGGAAAAACCATCAGAGGGGGAGGATTGCGGTTTCAGTTTCAAAGCATTAACAATTTAGTTATGGAACTCATTCTTAAGAAATTACATAAACACACTCCTCATGATTCAAAAGGCCAATCACATGGGCCATGTGTAACAAAAGACTCCCACAATTCAGGAGAACGAGGGTTGGTTTCTTTGATTTGCATTTGACTTGGAATGTACTTAGGAGGATGGTCATCCATGCTGCTTAAATACATCCGCATTCAAACTAGAGTTTGCTCTAGTGCAAGTCGGTAGGGATTGGAAAAGACTCTGGGATAGGGGTCAAAACGGTTTGATATATATATATATATATATATATATATATATATATATATATATATATATATATATAGATAGATAGATAGATAGATAGATAGATGTATCAAAATTGAAGTATTTAAGCATTAACAGTTATATTCCATAAAGATGTAAACTAAAGCTTTTTTCCTGTTTTCAAACTGATTTTCTATATTTAACTTTATTGCAATAATATGTTTAGGGCTAAATTATATGTTAAATAAGTAAAATAAGTATAACTAAATAGTATATAGCATAGTATAAATGTATAAAAACTGTGCTTTTCTTTTAAAACTAAGCTTTGAAACATTCCTATTAAGTTTATGAGGTAACTGCTTTAGAAAAATTAACACTCATTTACTATATCTGAGAAAGCCTAGAATAAACAGATTTATTTTTGATAAACTTAGTTTTACTAAGCACTGCAAAATTAGATATCTGTACCACACATTCTGTGGAGGTCTAAACATTAAGATGGAGTTTCTAAATCTACAGTGCAGTATATACTATATGCAGCTTACGATGCATTTGAAGAAGTGAGATGAAAAGATCCTGATTGAGACGGCAGTAGTGCTATTATTAATTTAAAGTGTTTTTTGGTACATTTTACAGCTTTTTTAGAAAAAATCTATTAGTATAATTAAAAAATACTGTTGCTATATATTTAGGTGTAGAAACATTAGAAAGGCCAAGCTTAATTAAACCAGAGCTTCTTTAAGAGTAAATGCAGCTCAAAATTCTGCCTCAATATCTCCAATCTAAAACCAGTAACTTTTAAATGGGGGGAAAATGTGTCAGCAAATAACAAAACCAAATGTAACATTTAGATCATGGTGAAATAGTATGAACTGTTTTGGGAATAAAAATTGCTTAATCCAGATGTTAATATGAGGCTTTATGTTAATGTTGATTGGTAAACGATATTGCTGTGATGGTTACCTGGTCAGTAACCCCACACACCACCAATTTTTCACTTTAAGTTTTTAACACACAGTAGCATAGATATATTGGTTTGTTTATTTTTATTTTTGACAATTTTAGAAGACATTAGTTACAATTGTAGCGTACACATTTGGTTAAATTTTGTATATTTAGTTTTGTCAAATGCTTAATATTGTTTGTGCTTCCTTTTCTGGTGTTTTGGGAGTATCTTCAACTGGGAGAATGCAAAGGACTCTGGCTGGCACACTCACTGACTGATTGGGTGATACCGTCTGGAGTTCCACTATGGGGGAAAACCATGGAGTTTACATTCGAATATGCTGCACAATCTCTTCTTTTGCTTTTGTGATTTGCTCATTTTTTAAATTTTTTTTAGTAATAGTAATTTAAGTTTAATCCTTAAGCTAACTGTTTAGTTATTTTTTGTTAAATTTTTGTAGATGTTCTCCCTAGCTCTTCCTCAGTGTGGTCTGATCAGCCAGTATTTAAGTCCCCTTTGTTTGCTGTGTGTCAGGTCAGTTTTTTTTTTCTTTGCAGTTAATTTGATGTTTTGCTATGTTTAACCTTGATTTTTTTTGCCCTAAGTTAGTCTCTTCATTTGACCTCTTTTAGGGGCCCTGTACTCCTTGTTTGGATTCTTGTTACTTTGGGGAAATAAAACACATTTTTCTTGATAATCACCATTGTGTCCTCATGCTTAGCTGGCTCGGTCCCTCACAATCGCCTATATGAACTTACTCTTTTTGCCATTTATAATCTGTTAAGTGCAGATTAGCCACCCCAAAAATGTACACAAAATAAAGTAAGATATTTCCCAGTAGAAAAAATACATTATTTTGTTTATAAGCAGGAACCCACTATGTTTATGGCTTAAATGAACAAAGGAAATGAAGACTTAGAGAAAGGGAATCATCCCAAAGAGCCTAAGGCTGTTCAGGTCTACAGATACCAGAACAACAACAAATAACTTATAGTAAAATAATTAAAGTAATAAACCTAAAGCTCCTTTCGCTCCTTTCAGTTAATTGATTTAATAGCGACCCAATTTATTGGCTCCAAACACTGTTCTGCTTTTCTGTTCTTGAAAATGTTCAGATTCACAAAGCTATATTTATGCTCATTTTTAATCTGAGCTTGTCTTTTAATCGTGTACTATACATCAAACACTGCCCTTAAGAAAATGCACAAGAGGGATTGTCGTTCTTCCTCTGCAAGCTCGGGCACCGCACCAAAATGAGGACACTGAATGACAGAGAACAGGTGTTCAAGATTTGTTGAAAGGGGGGCAGCATTGCAACTCACATTATTATTGGGATGCAATACCAGTTTTTTTTTTCAGAAGACTCAGGATTGGTTGTGTGCAAACAGAGGCTCCAGGGATGTTACAACTATGTGGAAGAGAGATGGGGTAGCATCCTGCATCTACAGCAAAACCTGGATCCGAGGTAAAAACAATCAAAAAATGAGGACAAAATATAGATGTCATCACTTTATACAGGTGTGATAGTTAGGAAAACACTTAGGATGCTTACTTATGTATACAAAGATTTATTTACTCTTTCTAAACCAAGACTCTTCAAACAAGGCATCTGTCTTCGGTTGTTGAATTTGGATGAAAAAATAGTTTGTTTTGTAGCGATAAAGATACATAACCCAATGGGAATTATTAATCGAAACATCTTGTTTTTGTTTGTTTGGAAACCCAATGAAATATGATTGATTTTAGTCGCTGCCTGTGGCCCCATTTTTCTGCTCCAAATAAACTAAAGGATAAATCCAGTTGCAAAGCCAGTCCCTCAAAGGACTGACCTTTTGAGAAGCTCATCTCTCATATTTATGGCAGCTCCAAGAAGCTTTATTGCCACAACCTAGAAATTGCTCATGTTGACACAGAATCATTTACAACCGTCTCCTCGGAAACCCTTCAGGTTCAACATTGTTTTATGTGTACTAACAACGGGAGATTATCCTTGGAGCACAATGACTTGAGGCAATGTTTCATCTGAGACTGATTTCATATCAAAGAAGAACTGATGGAAACCTGTTGTATGCATAGTTATATTTTATCTATCTATCTCTTTATACAGTTCTGCAAAGATAGATAGATAGATAGATAGATAGATAGATAGATAGATAGATAGATAGATAGATAGATAGATAGATAGATAGATAGATAGATAGATAGATAGATAGATAGATAGATAGATAGATAGATAGATAGATAGATAGATAGATAGATAGATAGATAGATAGATAGATAGATAGATAGATCGATCGATCTATGTTTGCAGCTGGAGATTTATTCTTCTTTTCTGTAATAAAAAATCATATATTCAACTCCATCTTCTCATGACCAGCTTCATCAAAAATGGTGATGAAAAGCATCCCCAGAGCAGGATTATTCCACTGGATGAGTTCTGGTTATCTGTCTCAGGCCCTTGTTTGCCTCTGTGATCCTAGCTCAAACCATCAGGAAGGGCGCTTTCTCTCCTTGTTAACTTGAGCCACGACTTTCTCTGAACTGGAAGCACTCTGCAGAGATAAGGGGCTCCGATCAGGCTGGCAGCGGTTCTGGAACAAGTGAGAAAACATGATGGAAGGAGCCATCTGGACAGCTTTTCTCTGGCCTCGCTCTGCTGAGCACAAAGCTGGGGCCACCTGTCTCTGTCTGTCCAATCCAGCAGAAGCCGACTATCACCGGGATCACAAGACAAGATAATATAGGTGTGCATGTGTTCACTTTTACCTTGTGTTGGTGTGTGTGTGTGTGATAAGGGACACACTGAACAAAAAAAGAGAAAGTTTCCTAAAAGCCTGAAACAAAATTTTCATGTTAGATGATATGCATATTCTGTTTCGACTTATTGACTGTGGCTTGGACAAGATCACTGTCAAAAGCTGTGGGGACAATAATCTCCAAGAGAATATAGTATTTTATCTGCTTCTATTAGCAAATCTTTTGGCATAACAAAGGGACATCTAGACCGAGTATCCACTGTCCTTTGGATAATAACACTAACACAAGCATTCAGTCAGTATTTTGCCATAATTCTTAATCATGTAACTATGTAATTAAGAATATCCAATTTAGAATAATCAAAATCCTTAAAGCAATGTGTATTGCATTAGAAGATTTGTCAGCCAGGTGCTTTTTTGTATTTGTTTGTAAATTACAGTGGAAAAAGCAAACATTTCCTTGCAATCGGTTGGAAGATAACCAGTAATGCTCTTCAAAGGCAACGTGCTTGTATTTTTGTTTGATAGTTTTATATTCCTATCTTCTAAAATCACAAGCTGAGCTTTTTGAGGAAAGTCAAGTTGACAGTGTAGAAACAGTAGGAGGTATAGAGGGTGTGCAAAAATACCAGGAAGGGAAGTACAGGGTAGGTGCTAGTGATGAAAATGGTCTTTAAAAAGGTGGATCTTGAAGAGCTTCTTGAAAGGTCCCATGTTGTGTTGTAGGGGTCATTCCATCATTGTAGAACAACACATGAAGAATTTTGATTGTCTTGAGTCTGGAGTAAACACTGTGAGTCATCACCACATAAGCCTTTGCAAAAGTTTAAGTTGATGGAAACCATTTAATTAAGCATTTTGTAGGTTATCAAAGCTTGAATTTCATTTAGGGTTTTACAGCACAGAGACCAGTAGAAAGGTGTGCCAATAGTCAGGGCAGGAGATTACCACAGACAGCAAGAGCTGATGTTTGATGTTTGATTAAAGGTTGGGTTATGCTTCACCCGTAGAGTATGTGCGGGAAAATGAGCCTCCCGTCACAACATTTGGAACATTCATGTGGCATTGGCCCCATTCTGGCCAACTCAAGGGGGGTGTATTCAGCACAAACTGCAAGCTGAAAACAACACACTACACAAGGAAGCAGAAAACACAACCATTTCCAGCTTTTTCAAAGCCTCTTTCATGCCGTCCAAGGGTGACAGTCCCTTCTTTGCAAGAGTTTTACCACAATCAATTACCACAAGCCATAAATTGACCTGTTAAAGCGAGGAGTCCACTAACCTTGTGAAGATGTGCTATGGTGGACTGTAAGTTTTGCAAGTGGAAAGGTGGGGGCCACACAGATCACAATTGTTTGTTCCTTACACCCCACAGATGCATGATTTTATCTAAGCTCTAGTGCATTTTAAAGGTAAGCCAAAAGTTGGATCTTGTGCTATGGTTTTCTGAGTCAAGGTGCATTATGTTGCGGAAACAGATCTCAGCTATCAGGGAATACATTATCCATGAAGGATTGCATGGTTTGTAGCCAGTGGTGTGAATTTCTGAGAAGTTTGATTCTGTTTAAGTGAGGAATGTGGAGAGAACTGAGGTTGCCCTGACGTGATTAAACAGTGCTCTGTTAAGGATTAACAAAATATGTATACTGTGTATGCTAGAGAAAATTTAGGATGTTGCGCTAAGACAGAGCAGCACCATATTACACCCTGTTGTCTGTTGGGCCCCTGGCAGTGTGGAGCGGGACAGAAAATAGACTGAAGAAACTGGTGAGAAAGGCCATTTCTGTCCTAGGCTACGCTCTCGACTTGGTGGAGGAAGTGGCTTAGAGGAGAGTGCTTTCCAAGCTTACATCCATCATGGACAACACCTCTTAATCACTGCACCAGACTGTAGAGGAGCTGAGCAGCTCCTTTAGTGAAAGATTTTACACCATGTTTGGGAAAAGGAGTGCTACCGAAGATCATTTATCGTTGCTGCCACCAGACTATACAATGTGACACTACAATGACAACTTGTGCAATGCATAATGTGCAATTACTATTTGAGACCCTGTGCAATAACCTGTCTCTCTATATTTGACACCCAGTGCAATAACTATATATGTATATACAGTATATATATATATATATATATATATATATATTATGGCTGGGCGATAATTCAATAACGATATATATCGATCAATAGACGTGTGGCGCAATAGAAAAAAAGAGAGTCGATAAAAGTTCTATAAAAAAATGCAGTTTTCCTTCCTTCTCATTGTAGCCTATCATGTAGGTTTATGCTAGTCACTACTTCCTCCTAACCAATCGCAATCGCGGACTCAGGCATGCCGTCACAATGAGCCCCAGGGCAGCTGTGGCTACAATGTAGCTTGCCACCATCAGTGTGTGAGTGTGTGCGTGAATGGGCGAATTAATGTAGTGTAAAGCGCTTTGGTCAAGTCTCCTGACTTGAATAAGGGCGCTATAAGTACATGCCATTTATTTAGATAAACATGAATTCTGAACTGTAGGCCTAAATAATAGGTCATGATGAACTGTTAACAGTGAGTAGCTTTGTGTCAGTCAGTCCAAGCTCTATTTCTCCTTTTTCCTCGTGTGACTCAGGCAGACCCACTTTGGGGCCAAACTTTGGGGCAACAGTCATTGAGGATAATACTAGAACCTGTGTTTAGAATGTCTCTTGTGTTGTGAAGATCCAGGGGTTTTTAAAAATGTATCACATGAAACTGTAGCTCCAGAAATGAAATAGGCCAAATAAATATCACAGAAGGTACACTTTGAAAAAGCATCACACTTTATGCACATAGACAAAAGCAATCATCAAGAAGCTGACATAATGTTATGGTAGTCATTCGTAGGGTTGTGGAAAATGAAATTTAAAGTTACATAACATCGCCTACCTCAAGCGAAGGAGTGAAGTTCCCAGCTGGCATCCATGAGGTGTACAGTAACGCAGAGGACTGGAAGAACTCCTGCAGTAAACTAATTATGCATTGCACAAGGTGCAAACAGCTTTAGTCTTGACAAGGTTTCCATTGGGAAGCTTCTTAAAAATACATTTTCCCTGAAGCAAACCCAGCTTTATAGCTGCATTTATGTCAGCATGCCACGTTCAATGTGGTAATTTCTCAGTACGCCTACACAGGTTAGAAGACTGACAGAGCCCAGATGTACATTTGCACCAGATATACATCTGTGCTAAAATATCAAGGTGAAAGTCATTAGTATACACCAGAAGTCACAGATTAGCAGACCAGGGTAGGGATCCAGACCCACGTGCAGGCTAATCCAGACCCAACCTGATTTAAAACATTTATAAATTATTGCATGTTGTCCAACAACGTTGTCTAAAGGTTACGCTTCTCCTGTTTGTATGGTACAACCTTTTGAAGCATCCAGCATGAGGCTGCACATGATAAAAATTAGCCAATGAGCTGTGTCAGTCATGGTTGCAAACACCCGCATTTTATTTCAGCGTTAAATGCCTTTAAAGTAATGGATTATAATTAAAAATGTCTCTGTACCTTTACTGGTTGTTGATTTTTTTTTATTCGGATATCATAGACATATGGTGTGTATGATACGTACTTTTCCCCTCTCTCATTACTTTCTTCAGTGTATGTGTATTTTTTTATCCTAACACCAACTAAGAAAGCATGATGAAATACACATATGGAAGAAAAAAATATTAAGATAGCTGGATTATTATTTTTGTTGTAGCTGTTTTTGTGTGATACAATAGTGGGCATGCACCAACTTGACCAATACCTCAATGTCTCTAGTAATCTTCCATTAGCTAGTTCACATAAAATACTGCAAATGTCTCCAAGCCTCAGTTTGTCACATGTTTCCAAGTGACAAGATGCTTGAAAGGTGGCTGGAAATCTAATTTCTGTTAAATATTGAGGTTATTGTGGAAACTGCCTCACTTTACAGCCCCTGACATCTGTAACTCATCTGCCAGTCCTCAGTCAGCAATAATACCTTTAAATGGATTTTTTCCCCTCAAACAGTCAGCCAGGAGATGATCTGGCTAGAATGAATGGTGGAGAGGAGTGAAAATGGTTTCCTTAAATGAAGGGGAAGGCATTTCTTAGGAGCAGGATGAGAAGATCTGTCAAGTTGAGAGTGTGATCTCTGACAACATGAAAAACAATCTTGAAATCTAAATGACCAGTGATCACGGGCTGATCGATACACAGAAAGTTTAAAATTCTCCAAATTGATTGCCTTAATTATATACAGGAACATTTCTATCGGACTCCTTTATGTTTATAAATTCCACATGGTCAAAAAGGGCATCTCTTGCTTTTCTACATTATTCTGACATCCACCACTAAGACCTGGATAGATGGCAATGTCCAGCTATATCACTGTAATATAGGCTTATAATTTGCAAAAGCTTCCACAATAATTTTGGTTACAGGTTTAAAAATTCTGCCTCATTAAATCCTATTTAAATTATTAATCTTAATTTTGTAATTTTCTTCCTGTTGGTAATCTTACTCACAAAGCAAATGCCGGATTAGGGAAAAAAAAAAAAAGATAAAAATAACCACACATATACCAAATGAAATCTAGGGTTTGTAATTTTGGATTAGTTATGTCTGAATATCTTCATCCCAGTTCATTACAGTAGCTTGATCTTAACAAGAAAAGCAGTAGCACTAAACCAGTGGGTGTGACTGCATCATCAGAATACAATGACAGGATCTCAATCTGCTAGATTAAGTTTAGCATTTATTTGTATATGAATGGAATATCTAGGATTCTTTTTATAGGTGAAAGAGGAAACAAAAGCGTTTATAGATGTTCAACACGACTAAAAGAAAAAAAAGAATTCCTTATCTGTCAATAAGCATTACTGCTCGCTTCTATTGACATGATTAACAGAAACTTACTTTAAATAGTCTTTTTCTTCTCCCTAACGGTTTGTTTCTGAAGGCTAATCAATCCTCAGCCAATCTAGGAGTAAACCCAAACGCCCCACTTTGTCTTTAAACCTAACAGCTAGGGGGTCTCCCCTTCTAATTAATCTTACTTGTCCCTCAGCTAAGTACTGGATCAGTTTTCAGGACTATTGCATTATTCAGCGTAGCTGTGGGTGGCAGAGGAGGTCGGTAGACTGGTGTCGCATTACTCCGCGAAGCAGCAAATCTGCAGAGATGGAATGAAATTAAAAGAAGAGGAGCCAAGGGCGAGGGGGAGGTATTATGATGAAATATGATAAAATGGAAGAAATAAGGTGAGCAAAAAAAACCAAAAAACAGTTAAGATGAAATAGCCTCAGGCCTTTGATTTCAATTGTAAATGGCTGCAATTCAAATCACATTGTAGTATCTTCCGTACTATGTGAAAAGCTTTAAGATTTTGTTAACAAGATTTATGCTTTGAGGTCCTTCTTGATTCAGTGACCCTGATTATTCTTATGAAAAAGATCAAAAACAGACTCTGTTGAAACAGAGTTGTTTCTCTCCACTGTCACTAAACTTGCTTTCAGATATGGGACTGTGAAACAGTTCATGGGGCACTCTGCTGGGCTTACCTAGATATATCGCTTTACCCTTAGGCATTATGATCTCAACTTGACAGCATTTTTTTTTTTAAATAACTAAAATCAAATTAGATTACACAGTAATTGAGTCACTGTAGAATGGATCTATCACATTTTAACGTTAATTTTCAATTGAATTTGTTTATATATATACTGCCCAATCACAACACATATTACCTTAAGTCACTTTAAAGACACAATTGAATCAGATCATACAGAGAGATTGGCTGAAATGTAAAAGGGAACATTGAACTAGCTCCATAGGTGTCTCTATCTTGGAAAGAAACAGTTAAGCAGATGAGCTCTGAGCTGGTTTTCATACCAAAAAGGATGAAGGAGACCACATAAAATTAGTGAGAGTAAAAATTAGCTATGTCTAGGAGAGAAAAACACAAAGCACAAAAAAACAGGACCAATAACATAATTTGTAATCTAAGGTGTTGATGGCAGAAGCCCTGCTTTTCAATAACTTTTTATGATTTCAGTAAACATTAAAAAAAACACATTTTCAAACCACGATTGCCTTTATTAAGGAAATCTACCATTCTCGATCCTCCTTAAAATTAAAAATAATTTAACTTAAATTTTCTGAGTTTCGACATGGGTAACCAGTTATAAATTATTACTCTAAAATTGGGCAAACTTGGGTTTTAAAGACGAACAATAACCCAAAGAATATCAGTGAGTCTAAATCGAAATTAAAGCTGCGAGTGGCATTTGGCGGCCCTCGTAGCTCAGCGCCGCTCAGCCTACAGTATCGCACCTGCGGGAGCCAAGCAACCGGGACAAATCTCATCAGTTGGATAGACGCTGCGGCCATCTCAGTTGGTGGATCTAAAGTGATGTCGCCACATGACAATGTAAGCTTGCTATCAGCAGTCTATGTTTAGACACAAAAGTTGGAGCAAATATGTTTAAAGCAAATATGCTTAATAGCTATGTAGGAGACATTAAGTGAGATGAAGTTGTTGGGAACTTAGATTTTATTCTTGTTTCTGCAAATTCATAACAAAGTTAAACTTTTAGGTTAAACCTGAACTAAAGTACCAACAGTTCTATTTGCTTTACTGCCTCGTTTTATGATGTATTTGCCCCTAATAGTTTATATTCCATTATTATTCACTCTTATTTTATTGTTTAATTAATGTAAAGCATTTTGAATTGGCTCCCATTAAGCGCCACCTCCTTTCTTCTTTCCAGTAAGCCAATAAGTAAAGGATTTATGAAAAATGTCACTTTATAGGTAAAGAGGCTTTAATTTATCCTGTCTTTCAAGAAATATTCTTTTAAAATTTTGAAATTTTAGAGAAAATTAAAATATTTTCCAAGTTATTATCATAATATATAATCGAAAAAGGGAGAAACAGTGCCCCAAAGCCCATAATTGGAAAGGCGGTGTTACACCCTACACAAAACTATAAAGAAAATCATTTAAAAAATCCATAGTTTGCAGTAAAGTCCCCCCCCAAAATTTTTTTTGAGATGATTTACTAAATAATTCAAAGAAAGAAAAATCTTTAAACCTTAATGCTATATAGTGAGACAGTGAAAATGCCACTAAAAATAAGCACAGATGCTTAAATAAGCACAGATTCATACCAAACCTGGTAATATTGACTGTTATCAAAGGATAAATAACTGGTTCAAATTTGACTTGGATTGTTTTAAACCTTTTTTGAAAACAAGAATTTGCTGTGAACACACCTTTTGAAAAATCGAGTGATAGACTTTTAAGAGGAGCTATGTTAAATGTATACCACCAAACAAGTAGCTACATGTATGAAAGGAATCTATTCTAAAAATCCTAGCTCTTTTTGGGCAAATGGCTGATTTATACTTTTAGGAGAGTAATTCTTTTGTTGTTTGGTTCAAATTAAACGACTTCCTGTGGGGTTAAGACCATGGCCCCAAATCAACTTTTTGTAGGTACTGGGCTGATACAGATATGTGCCAAATTTCATAATCCTTGGAAAGAGCATGGCTCTGGGCTGATTGATTTTCTGTTCAAATGGCCAACGATTAAGTAAGAACACAAACTCTGATGGGAAACAAATGTGTACAAAGTTTCATGATTCTTGGAGTAATCATGACTTAGGGCTGACGGTTTGAATTATTTTAATTCTAGGGGACGCCATTGTGAAATTAAGCCCCGCCCAAAAAATATTGCTCTGGATTCCTGTTTGGGGTTGGACTAGAATCATCTCTTGTGAATTTGGTCCAGATCTAAATATTAATGAGGAAATGAGAGCCAATCGTATCGTCATGGTTGAAATGCCTCACTTTGCCAGGTCGCCATGGCAAGTTTTCAACTAAAACTGTCTGTGCTTTAAACGAAGTTAGACAAACATGTTTTCTGCCTTCTGACTCAGTTTCAAGGTGATCAGATTAAAAATGACGGAAAGGGACCCTCCCAAGTGAAAAAAGTGACTTTCTTCCCTCGGGGCAGGGCTTTGATGATGTCATAATTTGACCAGCCAGTATCGTAAAGCAACCAAAGGGGCTCCTTACTGCCTAACTTGGTTGGATCAGGATTATATTTTGTTAAAGTTATTCCATTTCTAATTTCTCAAAAAGTACCCTAACTTAGGGGCCCTGGAGGACCCCTTCAGCATGCACAAAAACTTAAAAAAAAAAGATAATTTCTGATCTCACAAGCCTTATCTGCATATACACCAATTTTAAAGTCGATTGCTCAAAACCTCTAGGAGGATTTCATTAAAGTTTAACGTCAACAAAATAGAAAAATTAGCAAAAATCCATCTTTGACCCAAAATGGCCGACTTCCTGCAGGTTTTGGAGCATACCTCCGATAGACTTTTTTTCATGATTCGTTGACATCTACCTACCTGCCAAATCTCAATACTCTGTGACTAAGTGTTTTCCTTTTGGCCACACCCATTTCGAATCTCATTTAAATATGTACATTTTCGCAGCGGGAAAAGTTACTTCCAAGTTTGGTGAGTTTTTGAACACGTTAAATCCTCCTTCTTTTGTAAGGAGAAAAATAATAAATGGTAGAGATACAATAGGCCTTTGCAGTGCTGTCGCTGTTTAGGCCTAATAATTCAAAAGAAAGAACAAGGTTTTGGCCAAGTAAAAGTCCAGGCTTTGGTTCAGTTAAGAGCATAAATCATTCATGCTTAATAAAACTTTCTGTGGCTGATATTAGATCTCGATTCAGCAGAAGAGTGGATCAAAATTCTTCAACACACCTGAAGGCTACTATTTCCAGATATTTCTGACACTTGATGACAAATGGCCAGGCTGAATATGGCTACATTACAGAAAAAAAAACCTACAGTACATCATTTGAAAACTGGATTTGTATAAATTATTCATGTTAGGTGTGTATTGTATGAAATTGTATTTGTTGATGCAAGATATTCTGTTGATGTTAAAAACGAAAAACAAATGACATCTTACAGGAGGGGAGGAACTTTTTTGCAGCTGTGTTCACTGCAGTGAGTTTTCTAAACAGGTAAATGGTTGGAGCAAGGAGGAAAATTATTAAACTGAGTCTAGGGTTTATACGTAGGAAGTCCATGTCCATCTGTGAGCTCTCCTGCAAACAAAACCTTTGTAAAAACAGGAAAAGTATTTTTTTCTTTTTGTGTGCACATTTAAATAAAAAATAAAAAAAAAACAACAACAAAACAACTAATTCTCCCCATTTCTGTTTTATTGTTGATCAATATCCATCACAGGGAATTCCTTTCTAAGATATACATCTGCCCCCCATCTCTATATGTCCCCTTAAGCAAACTCCTATTCTCCACAATTACAATGGTTCAAAAACACAGTAGTCATGTATGTTTCGTACAGGTATAAACATGGGTTTTCAGGGAGGCTATGATGGCAGTCGGAGCCATAGCCAGAGAGCTTTGGAATGGTTTAAGTACAATACACACACTCAGCGGGTAAAATAAATCATATGCAGAGCAAGATAGGCTGAAATCAATAAAGAGAAATGAAAAGCTGAATAATTCATGTGTGCTTTGATGAGTGCAGGGATCAACACCCAAACTTTGATGTCTAGCAACAAAACCAAATGATCACGAAAGGTCATTTACAGCACATTCTGCTTTATGGGTTTGCAGTGCTTACGTAATGAACGTCTTTACTCAGATCAGACATTTAACATATTATTCACATAGTATTCACAGAACAATATACATCTGTATGTACATATTCCTTCCACTCTCAAGGAAAAAAGTGTCCAGGCACTTTCTCCAGCAAGTCTGGAGCCAGATCATTAATTGTTATTCTTTAGCTTCTCCTCAAAATTAAAAATACTTTGTGTGTTTGTGTGAACAATCCTTCACACGCTCACGCCTAAATAAAGTGTGAGCAGCAAACTTTCAGCAGAGTATGTCTATAGCTGCCATTTTTCAGCTTCATTGAACTTCTGGCTTTTTCTTTGCTGATCAAGGAAGGTCCTGCAGCCAGGGTCTTCACCTCCACCAAGAAACCCTTTTTATCTCAGAAGAGATGGGTGAGCAGAACATGCTTTAAGTGGTGATAATACAAAGTAGTATATATTAGTTGTTCTAGAAAAGAAGATCTATAATGTATTAGGCATGGGTTGGTTTCAAACTGAGGAAGGCAAATATGTAAAGCATACTCTAATTATTATTACTCATAAACAATCTAATTTTTTTTCAGCTTTGTTGCTAAAATATAATATATTGATCATTATAACACTACAAAAATGTATTCCAAGAAATGTATATCTATTCAGAAGAAATATGCATGAAATGTATTAGAAGGTGTAGACATAACAGAAAAATGACAAATGAGTGTTTGGATAGTTTTGCATTTTTAAAATCAGTATTGAATTTAAAAACCTAAGTTTATGTCTAAACTCAGTTAGTGTTACTACAAACTATGAGGTAAATGTGTTAAAACTGTAAGCTAGAAATATGTTTGTGCAGGCCTTTCCACCTTAGCTTGCCATACTTTATCACTTTTTTGGGTACAAAAATTGCATGAGGCTGGTCAGTCCAGCTGTGCGTCAGTTTGCACCAGTCTGGGAAATCCTTTAAGATTGGAGGATATTGCAGATGATCTACTTCATTGATTATTTAAAATACTTAACGAACAATGTAAATAAGCTAATAAGCAACAGCTAAAGTTAGAAGATCTTGCAGCATCATATACAGTAATGTGAAATGCTGATGAAATGTGCATAATGCTACACTAAAAAGAGCTTTTTTATAGCAAAGTTTTACTCTTTTGAATTCTCTACTGTAGTTCTGAAAGGCCAAAGGGACTATTTCTATTGCTGCTCTAGTTATAGGAAAATATTCTATACAGTTTTTCAAATTGTTAGTTGTATGTACTAGAAAGGTCTTGTCATGTATTTACAGTATATTCAAAATATAATGACAAGACTTTCTGTCTCTTGATGATTCATCAGATTATAATCTAGGGCCAAATCATTGCTTTTCTTTTACTTGGATTGTAAACAAATGCTCCTAGATCCAAACCTTTAGCTGACTTGTAAATAGGGAGTGGACTATCTTACGTCAAATAGAGACACTTTAAAGCAGTGAACATATACAGATTAAAATTTTAACAATAAAATAGTTCAGTCCTTTCTTTACGAATTTAACCAGACCCAGTTTAGAAATCACAAGTCCAGTCGAAGCTAAAAAAAAAAAACAGCAAAATAAATTGTAAGAAAAAAAAGTCATGATGTGACAAACAATAAAAACAAAGGACATCATAATATCACGTAAAGTCTTCAGCACCCAAGATGTTGTCCTTAAGTAAAAAATGTCTTGTAAGGTAAATATCTTTTCCTACCCGTTTAGACCTGGCCCTTCATTAAACTTGAATAAAGCACATTACTGTACAGTACATACATGTCCTATTATTTTAAACATGTGTAAAGCTGTTTTGTGTCAGATAAAAAAAAAGTGCAATAAATTAAACAGGAAACCAGCCCATGCCAAGAAAAAAAGGTTTCTGTTATATTTAGAAATGTTGCTAGTTGGGCCAACTAATAGGATGAACCATATTCCTTATTCCGACCTCATGCAGGCACGGACAGATCCAGTTGTCAGCAACATTGACCTGTAGCTGAAAAATATATATAACTTTTTCTTTTTTTTTTATCCAGTATCTGATAGCCATGGAGCAGCTTCTGAAGTCAGAAGTTATTCCTTTTCTATACCATATTCTTACCAAAAATAGGATGGGAATCCACCAGTAACGCTGATGGATAAGAAGTTGTTTCCCTCTGCACATTCTTAATGCAGCTCTTTATTAATACAGTACATATTTACTCAACAACAATAACAACAACTAATTTCATGTCAAAAAATCTCTAATTCCCACACCTGAAATGTTCAAATTGAAACTGATTTAGCTTTGATAGTTTACAGAATAACCTAATAATTCAGACAACGAAATAGTAAAACCAGGTAACGCTGCACTGGTAAGACACATCACCACAGTATTCATGGAACATCAGTTTTCACATCAGCACTATGGCAGCTCAGCACAGTTTCCTGCTGATCCTTTTTTCTTTTGCATGGGGGTATATAAAATACAAACAATCACTTGCATGATACAGTTCAGCTGCATGTTTGTTGACATACATCGAGATGAAGTAGAAGAACAAAGCAAAAGGATTCAAGTCAGTCAGTCAGTCAGTGGGATTGGCACTGTGAGAGTAATGAGACATGAATCTCTCTTCGTGGTACCAGAAGTCCTGCTGCGCTGCCTGGAAATGCCCAGCTGTAGCACACATGGTAATCCAGCACACACGTAAGGGCAAAACACATCACACTGCAATACTATACAGTTTATTCTGCAATGTTGCTTAATTCTGGAGAATGGAGACTTTAAGTTCGGATTCTGAATGAGCTTTTCTCCAGCAGTATAAGTTTTAAAATTCATGTTTAGATTTAAAGATTCTTTTTTTTTTGGTTACCATTATACAATAAGGCAGTTTATGGTACTGTACAGAAGTCATGCCACAATCACAACGGATTGTTTTTGCAGAGAGCCATTGGGAAAAAAAATTATTTACCCAAGTTTGAGTAAGTCAGCTCCAGCTTTGGAATAACCAGCCAGTCTCCATCCTGTTTGAAGAAAAATGACGCACAGCCATGGGGAACGTTCCTTAAGGTAGGGTCTGGATGTTGTATTTAGCACAAGAGGTTCAGTCCAAGAGGCAAAATAGACCAGGGGAAACAGATATATCAAAAGGAAATAAACATCACCAACAAGAAGGAAATAACTATTTTACATTAAAGGTTAAATGTTAGAACCTTTTTTTTTCCCCTCAACATTCCTTCTGTTAGTTCAAGGCCGAGTCCAGAGGTCCATATTTTAAAGACGAAGGGAGGACACCGGTTGGCTCCAAAGCACATCTCCCATGTAGGAGGGAACCGCTGCAGCTGTCATAAACATTTAGCTGCTATCTGTCTTCAAAGCAGTCCAAGTACTCCAGGACAAGGTCATAGCAGAATCGATACTGGTCCTAAAAGAATAAATAAAAACACAGCCAGAAATTGTTATTTCTCTCGTTACTGTTCATTTGTAATAAAAAAAAAATAACTCTTTTTTCTTACCAGGGACTCCACCATGTTAGGTTTACAGTTACGTAAAGTTTTGACAGCATAAAAGATGTCCGCCATATTCTGGTACTGGATCATCTCCAGGAGGATGTTGCAGGCACAGAAGGTCCCACTACGACCCCCACCATTGCTACAGGTAAATTTAAAAAGGATTAATGAATGGCTACACCTGTGAAAAACTCTTTTTTTCTGATTATCTGTCAGTCTTCATCAAAGGCAGTATGCAGTGAGAGTAAAGGAATAAGATTTCATTAAAGAGCATTTTGGTATTTAAGGTTTGCAGTCTTTTTGTTGTCTTCTTTTTCCAGCAGCCACTAGCATCTTTTGACCTTGGAATTTACAAAACGACATGCTGTTCAGCAGCTTGTCATATATCTTTTCTTCCTCCCTTAAAATTATCATACAGCTATACTAGACCAGAGAGCTAAAATATCAACACAGAGTTTTACACCTAAAGCAATTCAGTGAGTATTTGAATGAGCATCATTTAGAAGCATCAATATATGGGGGGAAAGAGAGAGAGAGAGGAGGTGGAAACATCCCTTCAAAACCTTCTCGGTATATATAAGACTTAAGGAAAATGTGTTTTGCTCTGAACTTGAGATAACGTTTTAATGCTTATTGAAAGAGCTGTCAGAAATTCTCTCTTCTCATAAATACAGACTGTTTGGAGCACTTGGTCTTCGTTCAGTGGAAGGTAATTTGTTGCTGCCCCCCAGGTGGGTATAGAAGTTGGATGGATAGGTATTTTTAAGTTTGGCTTTAGTTATTCAGGTACATTGGTGGGGTGAGGTCTTATTCTTTATTCAAAACTACTGTTAGAAACTTGTTGTGTAACACAGAATGCATCCAGTATGTGTGTCTGCATGTAAAAAGAGCGCATTGTAATTCTTAATATTGAATAATTGCATAATCTCAACAGAATTGATCAAAACTTGTGAATGTTGATCATTGTGAAGAATTTGCACACATCATTCATACTTTTTAATAGTACATTCCTACTTTTAAAGCTTGCAAACTGGATTAAGACTGTATTGAAACATGTTTCTTCTTTTTTTTTTCCATCAAAAAAGTTATTTTATATATTTCGTACTCTTTTAGTTTTATTCTTTTGTGCTGGACTATATATAGTAGCTAATTTAACAGTTCCCAGGACACATTTACAACTCTCTGCTTCCACCAAAGGGCCAAATGTTGGCTTAGCTTCGCATTTCTGTGGTTTATGCAATGATCTTAGATTTCAGCTGCATTCTCTCTAAATCTAAGTTCAATAGGTTCAGCAGTGGTGTAACTAATACCTTAAAAGAAGGCATCATTGTGGTGAAAAATTTGTAAAAATTTCCAGAGGGAGTGAATATAAAGCTCAGCTGCCCCACTTTCTTCCACACAAACACCTACTGTCTGTTTGACCCATTATATACTAGTGTGTCGCACTTACAACCATGACAACCAAAGCACAAGCATGGCTGCAGACACAATCACAGTGACAAG
The DNA here is from genome assembly GCA_030533445.1 of Cyprinodon diabolis. NCBI lineage: Eukaryota > Metazoa > Chordata > Actinopteri > Cyprinodontiformes > Cyprinodontidae > Cyprinodon > Cyprinodon diabolis. The sequence continues at coordinate 21,295,154 of CM060064.1, forward strand.
CCGTGTCATCCCACCGACACAGTCATAATCACAGCTACAGTCTAAATTAGTCAGTGCAGCTTTTGTAGTGAGACATGGATGAATCAACTCTCCAAGTTCTGTTTCTAAATGCAGAGGTTCAGAGTTGTGCATGAACACACACACAGTTCAGGGCAAATCCTGTGGCTACAAGCGGGATCATTTAAACACACACAGCATGTAGGACTGAGTCAATCTTGTGTGGATCAAAGGGAAAGGAAAAGGAGCTGCAAGTTTAAAAAAAAAAGTGAGGAATAGCAAAACATCATGCAAGAAAACACAAAGCTTCAAGAAATAATAGACGCTGACCCCTGGGATCCCCTCACATGTATCGTTCCGATTAAGAATAATACAATTTTCATAATTCTCTTAGTACTTCACAGAGCAAGGAGAAAGGACAAGTCAGATTTAGTTCAGCCTACTATTTCAGGCTCCGGTATGTCAGCAAAATATAGCTGGATTGCCATGAAATTTCACTTAGCTAAGTTTTGATTATCCCTGAAGGATTTGTCCTCTGAGGTTACCACCAAATTCAATATGAGTCTCAATTTTCCTCTAAGAATAAACAACTCTTTTGATCAATAAACTACTTAGATGGGATTATTCCACAACAAGTTTTAAAAGAGGGATTTAAATACCAAGAATGTCATTTATTAAAAGGCTTTTTAAATATTTTGTGTTAACATATGTGTTTATCTGTTCACTGTTGTTTTTAAAAGGAATGTGGAAGGGTGGTCATTCTGGGTTAGAGATAATGACCACAGCGATTACATGACTGGAGTCAATGCCAGTCTCAAAACAACACTGAGGATCAAAGAATCCCAGTGTTTTTCATTCATCTGCTGGAAGAAGTACAAAGCGATGCAAGAAAACCTGATAGGTGTAATAATATTGGTATTATTCTGAAACAACCTCTGAATCTCTGAAATCAAGTGAGATCCAATCAGATAGTGAATATAATGATCATAAGGATCTTCATGGCAAAACGCCCAATGACTGAGCTGGGACTGTGGAATGGTGAGAACTGATTAGCCCCAGTGTTAATTTGGTGCATTAATTAGATTTTATTTTCTCTAGATTTAAAGAGCAATGCTAAAATAGTCTATAAGCTTATGGCCTTTTAGCATAATACGGCTATGCTTATGGATATGTTCATAAGGACGGTCAGTGTCTGTCTTTATGTATAGTCATCATACCACTACAGGAATAATGATGTTAGTGCACAGTTCATGGTTAGGTTGGTAACCCATTTACTTCACTTAGCCCTATGTTTTCCAAGGCTAAAGTTGGCTAATTGTAGCTTCTGGTTTTATAATTAATCTAGATTCAAACGTACAACTTTTCAAACTAGGACTAGATTATTCTAAACTAATAACAGAATCAAACCAACCCAGTCAAGTTCAAGTTGTTAGAAAGGGCAATTGTTATTTAGTTGTTATTTGTTATGACAGAGGTAATTGGAAAGTAAATAACACAGGTAACATACAAACATACTAAGTGCTTTGCAAAACTATTCAAATTCCTAGTTTTTTCAAAACTAACATGTGTAACATAAATGTTTATGTTATGATGCAACTATATGTCAATCTACAGAATCAGATTGTGTCATAGTTGATATAGTAGGAAAACATCAAATAAATTTGATGTTTAAATTTAAAGTAGAAAGATTTTGTAAAAACATTAGAGCTGCAGGTCTTCTGGGTATCGGGCTTTAAAAAGAGACATTCTCAGATGGCCATTTTACCCCAGATAGCTTAAACTTGGCCAAACTCGATGGTGACTATTGGTAAATATCAATATCCAACTCTTACTCCCAACTTTACATTAGATTTAAGTCTGGATTTTGAAGCTGTTAAGCTAATGCATAAATATATTGGTCCTTAACCAGGAGTATCAAACCCCAGTTCTCAAGGGCCAGTACATTTAAATGTTTACATCTAACAGTTGTTTCATGAGCATGACAGTAGAACTTGGTCACATCCTTAGTTAAGGTCAATCTATGGCAGATATTTTAAGCTCTAATCTGATCTGAATGATGTTTAGAGATAATGTGGTACTGGAAAGTAAATTTCATTTGCACGGAGAATGGCTTTACAGCCACTAAAAGATTTTCTTTTAGAGATGTCATGAAACCTGTGTTATCCAACTGGACTTCCATCTTCCAGGTCCCTGATTGAAGCTCTAGTATCAGCTCCACTGGATCTCCCCATAAAGCTCAGCAGACCGTCTCGCTAACCAGCAGTCTACAGACTGACCAACTTCATCTATCTCCACTCCACCACCAGTTTCAGGCCTGGGGGGAAACAGCCCTATTCTTCACTCCTGTTCACGCATATCTATCAAAATTCAGCGCTATGTTTCCTGCCTAGGTCTGAGTGCCAAAGACAAGGTAATTCTATCAATACATTTCTTCTAATTGTCTTTTCTCTTCCTGTGAGTTTTTCAGATTGAATTGTATTCAGCTCCATTTATTGTCCTGTTAACACTGATCGCTCCCCTTTCCTGCTTAGAAAGCAAACCAACAACGTGATGCTGTTACCACCAGAATTCACTGTGCGGAAATGTTCAGGCAGACAGCATTATAAGTATTCCGTTGCACAAAGGATTTTGCAAGGAAGGTCTCATGTGACCAACATGCTCTGTTCACTATAGATTCTCTCTCTCTAATAAATCTTAGAAGCTGATATAGAATTATAGTTATAGTGGTCTTTGAATATTATTATTGCCAACGGTAGCTTCGTTTCATTTGGGAGTAATAGGACTAAAAGCAAGTATTGGTTAAAACTTTTTAAATTTGTATTTGTGGTGAAAATAACCACTTGTATAATTTGTTTGTCCTTCAAATGTATGTTCTAGTTTATGTTCTTCCAGCACTTTCATTTCAACAATGATTTTGATAGTTTTGATGTGAAAAGGTATGAAAGTTAACAGCTACAGTTCTGTAAATCCTATAGGTACCACACGTACAACGTTATGTTGCAGTAAAAAGAGTACAAATAGAGAGAAAGAGATTTCTCTCTGCAGTAAACAAGGCTTTAAAATGTTTAAATCAGTTCTGGGAAACAATATTGGATTTTCTGGAAGCTACATCTGTCTAATCTGATTAGGCTGTTTTTGAGTTTATAACACTTCATAAAAAAACATGCATTTGATAGAGTGCTTCTTGCATAAAGCAGAAATATGTCCTCTTTACAAAACACAAAAATAGCAGTAGGAGAAATGCTATAAGCAGCAATAAATTGAGAAACAACAGCAACGAGTGACATGTCTGGTGAAATACTGTCCTGGTCATCAGAAATGAAAGGCAATATCTATAAAGTACTGGAGGACAATCCACTTCCTCTCTCCTGGGACAGATGCAGCAAATGTGGGTGTGGGCGACTCTGCAGCGTATACAAGCAATATTAAGGTAATCAATCGTCGTCAGTGCTTTGGCAGTGCTGGATTTAGTGTAGTTGGAGCCATCGCATTCTGTATTAAGGCATAATTGATTTGATCTGAATAATCTCCCTCCTGGTTGTCGTGTGTAACGCTGTGTGACAGCACTGAGTGATGTGTTTTCGGATGAGAGAGGGAGAGGGTGGCGGGTAAAAACGTGTGACGGGTCGGCAATGAGCTAGGCGCCCCATTCATATTCATCAATAGGGTGTTCTCTTCAGGGCTTTGGTGTGACAGAGGCCCGTAGATACAGCATACTGCTCCATACAGTAGCCCAGCATGAAGCATTACACCAAAAATTTAATTTTCCACATTATAAAAATGCAGCCATGATGAATCGCGCTGCTTCTCAATGCACCAAATGACAGAGCAGGCTTGACACAGCCTCTGTCTCTCATCAAACAGATTTGCTTATGATGTACTGTGTTATTTTGCGTTGCGCCCCTCTGAGAAGAAGCCTTATGTTTTAAATGTCAGTCTTCACAAGCAGTGATTTGCTGTGCTAGACCCTTTCAAAAAGGGACAGAATGTTTTTCTCGCCTCTCTGTTCTTTGATTTACAATACATTATAGATATTCAGAAATTATGACTTACAGGCAGTGCACAACAGTACGCCCTTCTCCACACTCCCTTTGCCACTTGTGCACTTGAGCCAGCAGGCTGAGGAAAGCCTTCTTGGAGTCGGGAACGTCCCGATACGCGGACCAGCGCAGGAACTGGAACTGACACACCACAAGCTGGCCTTCCTGGAGCTTTAAAACACAGATAAGATAAAATACATCAGCAAGTGTTGTAACTGAGTAGAACTTATGCCAGATATTTCTATAGTTTACAGACTTTCAATACCTAACCTGATAAAACAGGCTGGTAGAAAGGAAGGGAATGAAAAAAAGATACATTTAGATGGATGGACGGACGGATGGACGTCCATCCGTCCATCTAAATGTATCTTTAGATCAGAATCAGGGAGTTGTAAAAACTCTCCAAACTACCTGCAGCCTTATCAGCTGTGCTCACTCAGCAGCCTAACTGTCACATATACTGTATGAGTCTGTAGGTGTAAGTGGGCCCCGTGTTCTGTGTGAAAGAGGTCCCTGTATGTTCATAACCCTATCTTGTACAATCTCACCCAACACTTAAGGACCAGCGGAGGACTGTAACTCATGCAAATTGGACAAGCAAAGACATTCACGATGCACTAAGGAATAGCTTCTCAGAGATGTGAATTTACACTTTCCACATTTGCACTGTTTTCTCCCACAGATATGTGCTTACAATGCAAATCCTCTGTCTTTTCCTCTCTAGTGTAGGATATCACTGTCTGAAACATGACATCTTCCCTATACAGCATATAGACTAGCTTAAAGTAGTTGAGGTATGAGTTATTTCTGTCTGATTTGATTCTGCCCGTGTTGTGTTAAGCTGCCCTTTGCCTGACTGATGTGAACCGAGTAGAAAAAAGGTGCTCCAGGTAGAGAAGGGGAATGACAAGGGCAACCAACTGAGGAGGGAAGGCTGCCAATCAACAAAGAAAGTCGTCGCGGATTTTATAATGGCACAGGGGAGAATACTGTGAATACAGATTCCCTCTATAATTGGCGCAATAGTTATCCTCAGAAGAATGCATGCATATTCTTAAGCAAAGAACTGTGTATGACACATAAGTGGGGGAAGCCATGTTCTGTAATCTACTATCTAAGTCAGTGTCTTTATTTGGAATATATTACAATCACTTTGTAGTTCTGTAAAAGTTTAGACAAGTTTTTGAACAAACAAAAGGAAAATCTGCTTTCGAGTGTTGGAAAATACTCTACAACTCATAAATAAATCAGCCATTGTGGCTTTAAAATTTCTTCTTTTGAGATGCTACAAACCGCATAAGAAATAATGACATCTAGAAATTGAAAAAGGGAAGAGAATGAGATTTACGGTACGAGTGTCAATGAGCTTCCCTTAAATCTGTTCCATTCAAAGTAAGCTTGATAAGATACACCTGTGTGGCAATTTCATTTGATGTATGAAAGCATTCATATCCCTGGTACTTTTTAACATTTGTCACCTAAGGAACAAAAAAATTCAATGTGTCTGAAATCCAATATGGCTTTAAAATTTTTGAAAATGTTAATAGTGCAGAATGTCTCATGCATTTGTATTTAGCCCACTTTCATTTGATCCCACTAGAGCCATGGCAGCAATGCTAAAAAAATTACTTCAATACTTTGTGTTAGAGTGGTCGAAGACTGTACCTAAAAAGATTTCATACAATGCATTTTCTGCTTGCAAACTGATGTACTTAGGTTTTCTACATCCATTCTAACCTACATCAAGCTATTGTACAAAGAAATACTACTATACTTTTCAGTCTGGATGTGGAATACTTGAAGACACACACTCACAAAGAACAGTGGAGCCAAAAAAATATAAAAAGCATAGAAAATATATATAAGTTTTTAGTTAGAATGTGACAAAAATATAAAAAAGCTAAAGGTGTATTACTTGATTTGCACAGCATTGCTTAAAGTCCTGTGCAGAAGTGTTGTTTCTCATAATTTTCAAAAAGTCAGATTTATAAAGTTGTCTAAATCAACTTTTAATAAGTAGTTTGATATGCTTTCAAAGAAATAAGGGCTGTATAAAGATTTTTACAGTACTCTTGCTTTTTACTTACCTGCTACAATCTAAAAACTTCCACATACAATATACCTATGAATATCCGTTAAAGAAATCAGATACACACAAACAAGAATTCAGACTGAGAGATATTTTATGTTTTATCCATCATCTATTTTTCAGGAGCAGCTTATGCGGCTGTTTAAATTATTTTTGGGAAAATATATGATTACATTGCCAGTGAACACAGCTAATGTAGCTCTTAAAAGGTTGTTTGAAACAACATGTCCTCTGCAGCGGACTTACCCTGGTGACGTTCTTGACCCTAAACAGCCGGGTAATAACATCTTCATCAGCCGACATGGACAGAAACTCCACCTCCATGGGTCCGTACTGCTGTAAACCGGGCTCAGGCCAGTATTGCACACATGGCTGTGGAGAGAACAGGGTTCACAGAGAGAGGTAGTTTCATTAGTAACCTATTCTGACCTGTACAGCTTTAAAAATTATAAAGGAAGAGAGAATGCTGTGTATAGTTAGAACATCTGTATAAACTGTTGACATGAAGAAGACAACAAGCTTTCCACACCAGTAATGAGTAAGCTAGTGTCACTACCTTTAAACTGCAGTTAGGAAGAGGATGCAAGGCATTAGAAAATGACAATAGAAGTGCAAAATAATCTAATCCAAAGTCACAAACAAGCTCTCAAAGAGATGTCAGAGCTGGACCCTTCCATAAACAATAAAATGGAGTCTGTAGAGCAGTTTTTAGGCTGAGGTCACAAATCCTCCTTTGACCCTAAGTATTTAAGATAAAAGATCCTCAAAGTAGAGAGATTAAAAGGCCACAATGTTAGCAACTGTCTTTGATAAAATCCAAATTTACACCATCTTACTAAATATCGTATTCATATTAAACAATTGCAATATTTACCTACAAAAAATTAAGGCGGATTGTACCCAAATAAGCACCATATAACGATGAGTTACTCTAACACTTACTAAAAGTCCAGAGAAGTTTATATGGATTCCAATATGTATAATATCATGACTAAGGATGAAAGCAATTCAACAATGTTTACATGCTACCTAAATGAGAGAGACACTGTGCTGTGATTAATAGAAACTTTAACCTCTTAATGATCAGAGTGGAAAGTGTTCTTGTATTGAACTAGAAGTATGTGAGAAGTAATATTGGGTCAGTAATATGTATGTCTTCCCGAAAGAAAGGTACAGTTTTCGGTTGGAGAGTAAAATTGTTTGGAGTGATTAATCGCCTGTGGTCCATTAATATTACTGGCTGGCTAACATACATGCCTCCTTAAACTAGACAGAAACCTTTGGTGATACTAGAGTCTAAGACCATAAGTCATAACAGCACATATCTTAATCAAGTCTGAAGAATTAGTTTTTTTAATCTTGCTACTCGCTACTCAATTTCGAATCCAAAACGGGCCCCAAAACACTACCCCTACTAATAAACCCTCCTTTGAACACCCTGCTATTGTGCAAATTCTCCCACTTCGAAATCATGGAGGTGTCTGAAATTGTCATCGAAGGTGCATGTCCACTGTGAGAGAGTTGGCATCAAATACTGACGGACCTCTCCAAGCCAAAACAGTAACATCCATCCTTCCCATTTCTGACTGATGCTTAATAAGTGCTCAGCTTGGGTGAACTAGGTAGAATAGAGAGTTTTGTTTTTGTTCTATTTGAAATAAGCTTTCTGATTCAACTGCTGACGATTTTAAAGAATTTTAGAATTTTAAACCCCTCTTCCTTTTTTTTATTTGTACTTATTTTCAGTAGTGTTTAGTGTATGCATATTTATTAGATATAATAATACTGTGATTATTAGCTAATAAAGGTGCTATTGTATGGTGGTCTTATGTATTTATTTTATACAGTGAATGATTAATTAATTGGATTTATTCTTCTTTCACTAATATCCGTATGAACGGAGACACATTTATTTGGTTGGTGATGAATTACTTTGCTAATAGCCATAGTCTAACTTACTAAACTGGGGAAAGACAACTGAATATAAACAGCCGATTCAGGAGTCCAACCTTTTATGTAAGAGACTAAGAACCATGGCCATTAAGGAAATTACAGTTATAATCATTCAGCTAATAATAACTAATTAGTTTTACCCTTGATTTGAATGACCTATTAAATAACTAAAACTTCCAGATGTAGTTAATTAATATGTTTATAATATTCTAGTAAACTTGCACAAAAACTTGCACAACATAATCTAAAAAAACTTCCACAAATCACAATATATAATTTTTTTAACAATTTATTTGTATAAAACAGCTGCAAATAAGTATTTGAACACCTGACTATGAGCTAGAATTTTGACCCTAAAAGACCTGTTAGTTTGCCTTAAAATTGTCCACCTCCACTCCATTTATTATCCTAAATTACATGCACCTGTTTGAGGCCCTTAGCTGCATAAAGACACCTGTCTGCCTCATACAATCAGTAAGAAAACGACTACTAACATGGTCAAGTTCAAAGAGCAGTCCAAAGACTCTAGAGACAAAATTGTAACCCTCCACAGGCTGAAAGGGGCTATGGGGAAATGGTCAAGCAGCTTGGTGAAAAAAATGTCCACTTTTGGAGCAATCATTAGAAAATGGAAGAAGCTAAACATGACTGTCAATCTCCCTCGGACTGGGGTTCAAAGCAAGATCTCACCCCGTGGGGTCTCAGTGATTCTAACAAAGGTGAGAAATCAGCCCAGAACTACAAGAGAGGAGCTGGTCAATGACCTGACAAGAACTGGAACCGCCGTTTCCAAGGTTATTGTTGATAGTAAACTAAGAAGTTGAAAAGTTAAAAAACATACCACTAAACTTAATTTTCCAAGTTTGAAGACATTTCATGTGCCACCGAGAAAGCTTTTCCAATTCAAATGTCTCGATTAGCGTTGAGTTCCAAGCTTTGTAGAGTAGCTTAACAAAGCCTTGTTATGGCTTAGAAAAAATGCAAATTGAACCAGAAGAACAGGTCCATCCCCAAGAAATGAGGAGTCATTGAGGTCTTTATTAGCCTGCAAAACCCGATACTGGCCTATGCCTCTGAAAAGGGGAGTCGTTGGGGTCGTTGTTGGCCTGGCTGAACAGGTGAGATGTTTTGGTGCCCTGCATGGAGATGAGGGTGGAGATGATAGAGGGAAGGAATTAGCTCTTTCGCTACATTGTAGGTTTTTGAAAGCTGAAACCTGAGTCCACCCCCTCTGTTTAAGGCTGGGCTTTCTCTCTTAACATAAGTGGCTTCCTTTACACGCCTCTCAAACCACCTGTCTTCTTTGTCAAAAATGTGAACAATCTGGTCCTAAAAAGAATGTCCTTTGTCCTTCTGTCTCTGTGTTTCCTTTCCCTACTTTTCTAAATCTTAGGGATACACTGGTTCAGAACTTTGAGCTACTACATAACCCCAACACGCATGTTATGCTTCCTCCCACCTGCAAAATTTTTAAAGAATAAAGTATTTATTTTTCTTTCATAATAATCAAGGACATTTTACTTGCTTTCATTTCCCTGAATCTGTGCTTGATTACTGTAATGATCCCTTTTAACTGTCCTATTCAAGAGGCAAGGAGACAGCTCAGCTATTCCAAAGCAGAAAGAAATCTTAACAAAAAAAATCTGACAAATGCCATTAGGTTTATGTAGATGCAGATTTTAAAAATATTTTTTTTAGTCAATAGTCTGGTAAGCAGTCATGCAAATGTATCAAAATAAGTAGTACAGATCATTTTATCAGCATTCTAGAGATGGATTTTTGTCTTTAGCGTCATTATTTGTTTAGAATTATAAATAATCGAAATATTTACAGATGCTTCTCAATACATTAGATTATCATCAAAAAGAGCATTTATTTAATTAATTCAAATCAAAAACTGAATATTTATTTACAGATAAATTTTTCACATAGTAGTTAAGATTAAGTATTTATTCATTTTAATTATTGTGGCTAGAGTCAGCAGCTTCAAAAGGCAGAAAACATGAATGCAAAAAAAAAAAAAAAAAAAAATCGCTGTTCACACAGAGCTGTATGCCAGCTTAATCATGGCCCGTTTAAAGGAAGGAATACTTTGGGAATAAAAAACAAAAAAACCCAAGCAACATGGACAACAGTAACCTTAAAAGGTTTGTGTCACAAAGCCATTAAAGACTTTTGGGCTGCATGGACTGTAGCTGGACTCAGTGCTTTAACAGCCATCAAAGACAGATGTACCAAGAACACAGGCTAAAACATTGGCTTTTTTCATTTAAAGCTACTTCAAACTCAGACACGATGCCAGAAACTATTAATTCAAAAATCTATGTTCCAGAGTCTGGAAGAACAGTTGAGAAGCAATTTTCAGAGATGCTTGACATTTTGACAGCCATCTTAGATTAAGTCTTAGTCTGAGGCCGTTTCTTAATATGTGTATTTCTGCGTTCTCACACAGTAAATTTTGCAGTGTTAAAGTAACATTTGGTCCCACTCTAATTCAGAGTGGGACCAAATGTACTCTTAAAGTGTTACTTTAACCCTGAAACATTTACTGTAGTGCTCGTGTACTCGTGAAACGTCATCAACCTCAGCCCTAGTACTGTTCCGATTCACAAGAGCAGCAGACAAACATCAAAGTCCCTGGAAGTCCCCTCCCTATTTACTGAGTATGCATCAGAGCAGACTTGATCGTTCTTGAGCTTGACAGCTGACCCAGCATGCACTGCAGCAGCAGCAGCTTTCAATGGAGCGCTCTATTGAAAGTTCAAAGTTCTCTTTTCTGTTGCTTTTTTTCAATAAAAGTACATTTTAAGATAATCTGAGGCAAGAATATTATACTTTAAAGCGTCACTATATGGTCTATTTACCGATTTAATGCGTAATTAAAAAAACAATTTCCGAAGTTGAGTGGACCGCAGCAACCAGCGGACCTCTTAGGCTAACGGCAGCCAGGGCTAACCGCAGCCCATCTGCAGCAACCCTCTCTAGGCATAGCTGTGTGTGAAGTACCACAGGCTCTGATGGGGATTTTTTTTTGTTTTATTTGGAAAAAATTTTAATTTGATTAGTGTTTATCTGACTGTGTTAATTATTATTCCCCCACTAAAGGGGTAATATTAGGGAATAATAGGCTCATCTAGAGCTGAAATGCAGCTCTAGGCATGTAGTATGAGCCGGGCATGAGGTAACATCACAGGCATGCTTCTGTTCCAATTGACCAATGTTTATGCTGCATACTCCCGTTCTCACCAAGTCCATACTTTACTGTGTTCTTCTGAAGAACATACTTGGCGAGGACACAAGTCCGTATTCACGTTCTAGTGAATTTAGAAACAACCTTAGTTTTCAGGACGAAAAGTATTATTAGTCTTAGTCGCATTTTAGTCATTATGATATGTGTTAGTTTTAGTCGGTTTTAGTCGACTAAAACTTAAAAAGGAATTAACAACCAGATTCTTCACCGGACAGACCGCTCTTGCCTAGATACTACAGTTGTTGGGTATGGAATGCTGCCATGCAGTTCATCATTGTTGTTGGGCAGAACATTTTTATAGACTTCAAATAAACCTTTTTTTTTTTTTTATATTAACATTTTTATTGAGAAAGCACATTACAATACAATTATATACATATACTGGTTATGTTCATATTTTTACATGCTTTCTCTGTTTTCTAATTTTAACAAGAGAAAAAAAAAACCCGAACACACACACACAAAAAAAAAAAAAAAAAAAAACTTAACTGGGAGTGGCGGGGCAGCCTGAATATCAACTAATAATTGACACCACAAATCAAATTAGACCATAAATCTGAATGACAGCCAGGTTTATAAAGAAAACTCAGGTATAACAGGTTTGACATATTCTGTCCACTTTGACCATATCTTGTAGAAAGTGTCTCTCTGCACATTGATGGAAAAAGAAAGTCTCTCCAGTGCATACATCTCTTTCACTACACTTATCCAGTCATTGATTGTTGGAGGTTCCCGTTTAAGCCATTTTCTTGTGAGGGCCTTTTTGCTCCCGGCCAGTAAAATGAACAGAAGTTTCTGATCATTGTGGTTCAGTTTGTCTACCGGGATGTTACATAAAAATATGCATTCAAAAGTTAAAGGAAATTTAGCTGAGAATACGTTCTGTAAATGTTCATGGATTTTAGACCAATATTGCTGAATGGCTTGGCAGTCCCACAAAACATGGAAATGATTGGCACCATCCCTTCCACACCTCCAGCGGGTATCACCCCTCCCCTGATATCGTTTCTGCTTTGGGGTTATGAAAAATCTTATAATATTCTTCCAGCAGAATTCACGCCAAACCTTCGATCTTGTTATTGTCCATGGTATCTTACAGATGTGGTCCCAATCTTCTTCTGAAATCGACAGGCTGGCTTCTTTTTCCCATTTCACTTTAACATAAACAGTGCTGTCCTTTTTACACCGCAGGATGGCGTCGTATAACCTGGAGATAATTTTACCTGATTTTGATTTGGTTAGTAATATAAACGTTTCCACAAAACTAAGATTATGTAAATGTACTTTTAGATCTTTATTAAAATAATTTCTAACCTGTAAAAATCTAAAAAAGTCATCTGCACATAAATCATGTTTTCTTTTCAAGGTCTCAAAGCATTGAAACGCTCCTTTGTGGACAAAAGAATAGTAACTAGTTAGGCCCTTTGAAATCCACTTCTTGAATCTGTCGTCATGTTGATTTGGGATGAAATCCGAATCATAAGCGCACCATCTTAAAAGTTTAGAGGCGTTTTCTGAGCCACAGATTCTAATTGCTTCGTTCCATGCAGATATCATTACTTGTGTTATAGGTTCGTCTGCCAAATTAATTTTGTTCTGTAATTTTGTGTCAGCTATTATGGCTCTAATCGGTATTGTTTTGACTGTTTCCCCTTCCACATTCTTCCATCCCGCAGTGTAATCCGGACAGCATAAACATATCAAAGGTTTCAACTGAGCTGCACAAAAGTATTCTCGTAAACATGGAAGCCCATAGCCCGCTTTTTCCTTTTTTAATTGTAAAGTTTTGTATTTCACTCTTGCTTTTTTCCCTTTCCAAATGTATTTAGACAGCATCTTATCCCATTCTTCAAATTGTTTTGACGGTACGGGAACTGGCAGGGATTGAAATAAATACAAAAATCTGGGAAGAATGTTTAATTTTACTGACTCAATCCTGGAGTGTAGGTCTAAGAAAGGCATGGCATTCCATCTTTGGATATCCGACTTTATGGCAATGTTCAAGTGGGCATAGTTAGCTTCAAACATTTTAGTAGGGTCACGATGGATCACCACCCCCAGATACCTAATGCTATCGGCCTCCCATTTCCATTTATAGCAATTTTTAATTTCAGCTGGTGGGTCATAATTTACCGTTAGTACCTGTGTTTTATTGACATTAACCCTGTACCCCGAGTATATGCCGAAATCAAGTAAGATTTTCATTATTTTGGGGAGAACCTGCGTAGGATGAGATATAACGAGCAACAAGTCATCAGCAAATAATGCCAACTTTTGCTCCCCTCCTTTGGTCCTTATTCCAATTATATCCTGTCTCTGTCTGATCCACTGGCTCAGTGGTTCTATAAACAAGGCGAAGAAGAGTGGCGACAAACAGCAACCTTGACGAGTTCCTCGCTCGAGTATGAATGATTCAGTAAGGTCTCCATTAATTTTGATTCTGGCTGTTGGTTTACTATACAGCCCCGATATAGTATTTATTATAGATTTATCAAATCCAAATCTCTCGAGAACCTGATCTAAAAATGACCACCTAACAGAATCAAAAGCCTTTTCGGCGTCTAAACTTAACAGTAAAGTCTCTATTTTTTGTCTATGAACCTGGTTCATTATATGTACAACTTTCCTAATGTTATCTTGAGTTTGTCGATGTTTAATAAAGCCTGTTTGATCATTGTGTATTAGTCCGGGTAGGATAGTTTCAAGTCTCTTAGAGATGATGGAAGTGAACAACTTATAATCAATATTTAATACACTGATTGGTCGATAGTTGCTACAATCTAGGTTATCTTTTCCTTCTTTCTTAATTATAGAGATTATTGCTTCTTTCCATGAGGGGGGTATGGTTTTTCCCTCCATCACCCAATTAAATGTTTTCTGCAAGGTTGTGGTCAAATGATCCTGCATTATTTTATACCATTCTGGGCCAAATCCATCTGCCCCTGCCATTTCTCCCCCTTTTAGTCTTTTAATTGCCGAGTGAATTTCTTTTCTGGTTATTTTGGATACCAACACTTTATTGTGTTCCTCCGTCACTGTTGGTAGTTCTAATTTAGACAGGAAAGTGAAGACCTCTTGATTATTATCTACTTGGGTTTGGGAGTAAAGTTTTCTATAATAATTCTCAAAACATTGTTGAATTTTCTCCTCATCGGTTTCTATTTGACCATTTAAGGGATTTCTTATTCTGTGTATAGTCCTCTCTGCTTGCTGCTCTCTGAGTTTATATGAAAGAAGTTTTAGTGATTTCCCCCCTACATCACCGTACTTCTGCTTGTTAAAAATTATTTTTTTCTGTACTTCAATCATGTTTAGGTCATCTGATTCTTTTTTAAATTTTACCAAATCAGATTTAGTGCTGTCATTCATAGTCACGGAGTGTTGATGTTGAAGTTCTAGCAATTTATCTTCCAGGTATTTACGTTTTTGCATGATTTCTTTTTTAAGGTGGGAAGATATACAAATTATTTTCCCTCTAATCACTGCCTTCATTGCATCCCACAAGATTCCCGGAGACACCTCCTCATTATCATTTTGAACTAAATAATTCTCTATTTCTTTTTTAAAATTCTCTTTAATGTTTGGGGAGTTTAAAATATTTGTGTTCATCCTCCATAACGTAGATCTTTTTTTCCTGTTCAGACAGATATCAGCATAAACTTGGATTATGGTCAGAAATTGTACATGGGCCAATTCCACAGGTTTTAATTTTAAACAAATCATTTTTGAATGCAAGAATGTAGTCTAACCTAGAGTATACCTTATGCGGGTGTGAGAAGTGGGTGTATTCTCTATTAGTAGGATGATGTTCTCTCCATACATCAACTAGTCCTACCTCGTCCATAAGGTGTCCCATCCTCTTACCAATATTTCGTCCATCACCTTTCCCACTAGAAGAATCAAATTTGGAGTTTAATAAGATATTGAAATCACCACTGCATATTAAAGTTCCCTGACTCTTAGTTGTTGCAATTTGAAGTACCCGTCTATACAGGGACCAATCACTGCACGGTGGGATGTATATATTCAGAATGGTGGTCATGGTACCATCAATCCTGCCCGTAATCATTATGTAACGACCTTCTTTGTCTTTGAATTCTGATATGTGTTCATAGTTAAGAGTTCCAGATAACAAAATTGCCACTCCCCTTCGCCTCCCGGAACTGTGGGACGAATAAAACACATGTTTAAAACCCATCCTGTTCAACTTATCATGTTCACTATCAGGTAGATGTGTTTCCTGCAATAGAACAATTTGGGCTCTGTCTCTTTTAAATTTAGATAAGACTTTCCACCTTTTTACTGGGCTATGCAAACCATTAATGTTGTTTGACACCAGTTTTATCAACCTGCTACTCATCTAACTTATATTTCTTAATTATATCAACAAGGTTATTAGGCTCCCCGCTCACTCTTAAAAACAATGAACATAGAACATATAGAAAAGTCAACATTAAGAACAAACAGAACTCAAACTGAACTCTTGGCTTCCAAGGGGGGGGTCTCAGATGAGAACCCTGCTTCACCTCCAAAGGCAGCTTCCTCATCGAATAATGAAGGGGCCCTTAGTGGCTATGGCCTCAGCGTAGGGAGCACCACGAGAAACCTGTCTTATTTACTTATTGTACATCATAAACCAAATGCAAGTTCTAGTTCTTAATAACAGAGTGGATAAACCTTAATTTTCCTTGCGTGTGGGAGATGTCCTCATGAAGGCTCTGAGTTTTTCTTTGTAGCCGGCTGCGGGGTCCTGTCTCTTGTTTGCTGGCCCACTCCTCGGTCCGCCGCGTACTATGCTCCAGGTCAGCTGCTTCAGTTGTTCCAGGACCGTTTCTGGTGATTTAACGACCCGCACAGCGTAGCCTCTACTGGACATGTCTTCGGTAGCTTCCACCACCGTGTTGTAGATCTTTGTTTCATCGCCATATTTCACCCTCAGCCGTCAGGAAAGAGGGTCTGAAAAGGGATTTGCTGCTCCTTCAGGATCTTGCGCACGTCTGCGTATTCTCTTCGTTTTTTCAGAATCAGAGGAGGGTAGTCATGGTCCAAATTCACTTGGCTGCCGTTCCAGGTAAATCCTCTTCTCTGCCATGCCTTGCGAAGGAGAAGTTCTTTGGTTTTAAAACAGAGGAATTTCACAATAATAGATCGCGGGGGAGCGTCGGTTGGGGGCGGAGGGCCTAGAGAGTGGTGAGCCCGTTCGATGTGTATGTCGAGCTCTTCTGATGATAGCGCCAAGCCCTCACGGAGCAACCTCTCCACAAAGTCACCCATCGATGCCGAGTCCCGCTCTGCCGCCTCGGGTACACCATAAATGCGTATGTTCTCTCTTCGTGTACGGCTTTCTAAGTCCATTAGCTTATCCTCCAGCTTTAACTGTAGCTTCATTATTTCAGTGACAGCGTCCTCCGTGGTTAAAATCCTCTCCTCCGCTTTTTCAATCCGATCCTCAGCCTCATCCAGTCTGGCGTTCACCTTACGAATTTCATCTTTGATTTCCCCCAAATGTGCATTATTTTCTTGTCGGAAGCCTTTTAATTCCTGCAATACGGTCTCCCATTCAGCCATAGTACCTCTGTTGGTTGCTTAGTCCAAGTCAGAGTTATGCAGTGGTAATTCTTCGAGGCAGACGTTCGAAATGAATAGCGATTAGCATTAGCTGAAATGCTAGCAATATTTTCTCAACTTTAAACGCCCGCTTTTGTCACCGCAAAGCATCGGTTTTGAAGTATTTCGCTCACCCCAGTTTTTTCGCCTTTATAGATATGTTTTCATCGTTTGAGTGGCTTTGGGTTTTCAATTTCTTAGGTTCTCTCAGGAGCCCGTTCACAGCGTGGCCATCACGGTGACGTTCAAACCGGAAGTCCCAAATAAACCTTTTAATGAATTAATGCCCTACTTTATAAAAAAAAAAGTGTCTCACAAAAGTTGTGAAAATAACAGATCTAGTTCAACACATTAAATTGTTTAATGTAGCAGACAGGCAAGCTGACGAAATGTACAATAAAGGACTGGTTTTAGATATAAATGGTTTCCATCCCAAAGCAAACACTTCCTGATTTACAATAAATTATGCATTACACACAGATCAATAATATCTTCATTACTACCAAAGAACAAAAACATTATTCTTTCTACCCTGCAATTTTCTGAGAATTTGCCCCTTGGATACCACTGCTCAGGGGTCAAAATAGATTTAAATTCAAAGAGTTTTGGTATTAAAACAAATACAGAGAGAACCTGTAATGCCATGGCAATCCAGATCTAAAATTAATGAATATGCTAACTAAAATGTTGAAATATTTAAAGGAAAGGTAGAAAATGTTTTAATAACAATACAAGGAAACATTTACATCGTATTCAAATAGATAGAAATGAGAACAATGAGAGAGAAATATTCGAAGATCTATGTACCTTTTCATCTGGGTCTCTCTGCAAAAATAAACAGAATGCAATGAAATATTTTCTTTGGATATTAGTTAGGGATTCCTTTTGGTAGAAATTAAAGAAAGTTTAGTATCACCTCTTGTTAGCTGGAAGAAATAAAATCTTGATACTTAGAGAAAAGTATCTAAGTATCACCCCTTCTCCTCCTCCTACAATATGGAGGCCGTCAAGGTACAAAAAGTCTACATGACCTTTCTTAAGTGATGGTTTGTTTACATGGATAATTCTATCAATCGTATTTTATCCGGTCTGTATAGGATATAGATATAAAACAATTGCCATCATGGCTTTGTCCAGCTGCTGCCTACCTTGGTGAAGCAGGACAAAAGACTAATACAAATTGAACCCAGTAGAACTTTTTATTGCCTACCTGGAATGGGTTACAATAGTTGAATAAACTTTTGTCTCTCAAAATGGTATCGGTGCCCTATTTGTTGGTACTCGCCGATACCAATACCACCTTTTTAGTGCTGGATCGGGGCCCCGTCCGATACTGGTATCAGTATCGGTGCAACAATAGTTATTGCACTGTAAATATGACAAACTTTATATTTTCTAAATGTTTTGTGAATAAGTCTGTTATAAATGAATCAGGTAAAAAAAAAAGGCTTGCACCTGTGTTTAGGTATATATCGTGAGGACTGAGGTGGATTAGTGGGATGTGTGTTATTTAGTCATGCCTTAAAGTCTAGCTTGTAATAACTTAAAACCTGACAAAACGGGATAAAGTAAAGGAAATAGGAAAAGGAAATGTGCATTTCAATCTTTGAGCCTGAAAGCAAAAACGTGCAGAGGTTTGTGTGTTTTAGTAAGGTGAAACATTTTGTTAAGTTTGTGCCAACAAATCACTTGTGATAAAAGTGAGCAGAAGTCCTTGCTCTTACCCATGGTGAGTTTGACTGGTTGAGTTGGTTGAGCATGACGACTGCTGTGCAACCATAGTCGAAAACCAGCCTCCAAAAATCTGCTGTGGTTCCAGGCAAAGGGTGAGGGGTCACAATGAAGGCAGCCTGCCGGTGGAAACTGTCAGCGAGAGCCGCATTGATGTAGTTATTGCTCTCTCCTTCTGTAGTGACCAGGAAGGCAAGGGCACGATCAGGAGGCAACACGTCCATGCTGCGATTCTTCTCTCGGTTTCTGGGCAACAGAGCGATGCTGCACTCTTCCACATCCAGATGGGGAGTCACAGAGTTCAGTGTCTACAAGTGTAAATGTTAAAGCAGAGCATTAAAGTAAAATCAGTGATCAATTTAGAAAAAGACTACAGGTGCTGGTCATAAAATTAGAATATCATGAAAAAGTAGATTGATTTCAGTAATTCCATTTAAAAAGTGAAACTTGTATATTATATTCATACATTACATACAAACTCATATATTTCAGATGTTTATTTTGTTTAATTTTGATGATTACAAATGACAACAAATGAAAATCTCAAATTCATCATATCAGAAAATTAGAATATTACTGAAGACCAATAAAAACAAAGGATTTATAGAAATGTTGGCCAACTGAAAAGTATGAACATGAAAAGTATGAGCATGTACAGCACTCAGTATTTAGTTGGGCCTCCTTTGGCCTGTATTACTGCAGCAATGCGGCGTGGCATGGAGTCGATCAGTCTGTGGCACTGCTCAGGTGTTATGATAGCCCAGGTTGCTCTAATAGTGGCTTTTAGCTCTTCTGAATTGTTGGGTCTGGTGTATTGCATCTTCTTCTTCACAATACCCCATAGATTTTCTATGGGGTTAAGGTCAGGAGAGTTTGCTGGCCAATTAAGAACAGGGATACCATGGTCCTTCAACCAGGTACTGGTAGCTTTGGCACTGTGTGCAGGTGCCAAGTCCTGTTGGAAAATGAAATCTGCATCTCCAAAAAGTTGGTCAGCTGCAGGAAGCATGAAGTGCTCTAAAACTTCCTGGTATGTGGCTGCGTTGACCCTGGACCTCAGAAAACACAATGGACCAACACCAGCAGATGACATGGCACCCCAAACCATCACTGACTGTGGAAACTTTACACTGGACTTCAAGCAACGTGGATGAAGTGCCTCTCTTCTTTTCCTCCAGACTCTGGGACCTTGATTTCCAAAGGAAATGCAAAATTTACTTTCATCAGAGAACATGACTTTGGACCACTCACCAGCAGTCCAGTCCTGTTTCTCTTTAGCCCAGGCAAGACGCTTCTGACGCTGTCTGTGGTTCAAGAGTGGCTTGACACAAGGAATGCGACAGCAGAAACCCATGTCTTTCATACGTCTGTGTGTGGTGGTTCTTGAAGCACTCACTCCAGTTGCAGTCCACTCTTTGTGAATCTCCCCCACATTTTTGAATGGGTTTTGTTTCACAATCCTCTCCAGGGTGCGGTTATCTCTCTTGCCTGTACACTTTTTTCCACCACATCTTTTCCTTCCCTTCGCCTCTCTATTAATGTGCTTGGACACTGAGCTCTGTGAACAGCCAGCCTCTTTAGCGATGACCTTTTGTGTCTTGCCCTCCTTGTGCAAGGTGTCGATGGTCGTCTTTTGGACAACTGTCAAGTCAGCAGTCTTCCCCATGATTGTGTAGCCTATAGAACTAGACTGAAAGACCATTTAAAGGCTTTTGCAGGTGGTTTGAGTTAATTAGCTGATTAGAGTGTGGCACCAGGGGCCATCAATTTTGAACCTTTTCACAATATTCTAATTTTCTGATATGATGAATTTGAGATTTTCATTTGTTGTCATTTGTAATCATCAAAATTAAACAAAATAAACATCTGAAATATATGAGTTTGTATGTAATGTATGAATATAATATACAAGTTTCACTTTTTAAATGGAATTACTGAAATCAATCTACTTTTTCATGATATTCTAATTTTATGACCAGCACCTGTAAATTAAGAAACGAGGTAGACAATAAATCTAACAAATATGAACTAAAGCACCATTTCCAGTATAAAATAATGTATCGATTGCTGTTTCAGTGATGTAAGGAGAATGGTTGGGATTTCTGCAGAACTAAGGAAAAAAATTATTGAGAATTAGCCGAAATAAAGCACCTAAAGGTCTGGTTCCCGTTATTCAAATAATTTAGATTTGTCAACACATAATATGACATTTGTTTCCAGAAAAATAAAGGTAGGGGTTATTAATTATGTTATACTTTATACATATAAACAAATACATATACAATATTTGTTATTGTATTTATAGGTGGGATTAATAAAGTATTTTTGAATTGAATTGTTGTGTGATTTAACAATTCTCATTCATGTCTGCTCAGACCTTCTTATATTTAATTAATCACTTTTAGCTTTATAATCCCAAAAGCAACGCTATTTTAGACATAACAGAGATTTGACACTGATAAATCCTTTATAGTTATAAGGTTTTTATCTATTTATAAAACATAGTGTGATTAAAAATAACAAAAGATGTTTAAAAGGCAAATAAGGCACATCTTGAGTCACATTTCATTGCTTGACGGAGGTTGGCTATAATTGTAGATTCTATCCATCCATCCATCCATCCATCCATCCATCCATCCATCCTTCCTTCCTTCCTTCCTTCCTTCCTTCCTTCCTTCCTTCCTTCCTTCCATCCATCCATCCATCCATCCATCTATCCATCCATCCATCCATCTAAAAGCCCCAGAATGATACCACAGATTCTCTTCCTTTTATGGTATGCTCATGTATATACCTAAAAAAATGTCAGAGGGGAATTTCAAAATCGTCAGGGAATTTGGTTGACTACAGTGCAGCACGTAGTCAAAACACACCAGACATTCGAACCAAGCCACCGGCTCCGGGGCTAGTCCGGGAACCCCAGCGGACGGGGGTAGCGAGCCAGCGGGGGACGGAGTGACCAAACCCGACCCGGTGACGGTAGCCTGGACACCGGCGGCCCCGTGCTCCCCCCCGTCTGCCTTATGGCGGAAGTTTAGAATAGTGAGATTTGCTTAGAAAGGAGGTGTCGATGGGGTTTGAACTTCTCTGTACGTGTATTTCACCCACTGAACTATCGTTATTCATCTATGACAATGTAAACTCGGTTTTGCATTCTATGACCCCTTTAATAAAACACCAAAAATTTAAAGATGCATTAAATGCATTTGGGAATACTCCAAAGTCATGTGAATAATTTGAAATATGTATCTTAAACAAAGCAGTTGGAAGCAGTCAAAGAGCACAAGGCATTTGAATAATTTAAAAGCTGCCTCTGTTGATTTCTACCTGTATTGCTGTGGACTTCTTACTTAACTGAAAATTATACATGTTGGGAAAACTGTATTTATACAGAAAAAAGAGAAATACAAAGGATTTGCTACAAACCAAGTTGCAGTTGAACTCTCTGTTCATTTGTTTCTAGTTACTTTAGACAAAATAAGAAAATATGTGGGTCATTAGAACAGAATATCAATAATACATCTATGAGCTGCTGATCTCCATACTGTTTGCAGAGCTCATTGGGTGGTGAACATGTTTTTAAAGTCAACGCCAAACAGATAAAATTACAAGATTAAAGAGAGAGAGACGTAACATTTTCCTTCATGAACAAGGAACAGTTTGTAATCAGTGCTGCACCACCTACAGTGACATTTCTTAATCATAAACAATCTATCCATCATCACTCCAATAATATGCAAACTATATGAGGATAAAACAGAATGAAATTAAAGTAGGAGTATAATCCTTTTCCTGTAACACTTTGAAATGCTAAACATGGAAGTGAGTGTTGAGCAGAGCAGCACATGGAGGTGGCTGAGATGGGTAAGATGTGGAAACAGCTGGCTCTCCACATTCTTAACAACATCTAATAAAACGTTCTGCAAGTGGAGGAGGATCTTGATGTCAGTTTTACAGAAATAAAACGGAAACTAACACCTCCTTGTAAACACAGAAATACAAGCATATATACAGTATGCATGTTTGTTTATGTCATCATTTGTCATAAAGCAAATCTTCTCAAGAAGCATTTCTGAGCAAATAATGAAGGAGGTGATGTAGCTGAGATTAAAGCATTCAGGGTAAAGAGTGAGTCATCAGTCTCACCTGAAACTCCTCCCGTAGCGGAGAGGAATTGCTTTGAGAATCCACCCTCAGCATTTCCTTGTAAGTGACTGCAAACTCGTTCACCAAGATGGCCGTCTCTCCGCACAGACAGGCCTCTAAAATGGCATCATGGATAAAGATATACTGCTCCTGAAAAGACAAAGGGTCAATCAGTGCTTTGCTTTTGAATCCATGTGCACATGTGTCATTTCAGAAAGCACATCAGGGTAGCTGTCAAGTAACAGCTGAAAGAAAAAGGAAAGCTGAGAAGTATATGTACAGTGCCTCTTGCAAAAGTAATTTATTTTACACAAGTTTTCATGTGTTAAAGTGAAAATAGGAAAGGGGGTATGTGTTGTTC
Organism: Cyprinodon diabolis; assembly: GCA_030533445.1. Taxonomy (NCBI): domain Eukaryota; kingdom Metazoa; phylum Chordata; class Actinopteri; order Cyprinodontiformes; family Cyprinodontidae; genus Cyprinodon; species Cyprinodon diabolis. The sequence continues at coordinate 21,318,328 of CM060064.1, forward strand.
TCAGCACCTCTAATTGTAGACAGCATTTCTTCAAGGTTTGATCATCATTCTTTTTCTAGATCAAATTCAACCACATTATTTAGAGAAAATCTGTGAACATATGTAAATCCTCAAACTTTGCCATATAAACTCATTTGGATTGGGGCTGTGACTTTGATGTTGCAATGCTCCGCACATGGTTTAATCTCTATCAATTTATTGTGAAAAGTGCACAAAATTATACATCACAATTATAAATAGGAAACCGGATCTACTTTTAGAAAGAGTTGTTCTGTTCTCTTTTGTTCTTTAATGTGTTTCTCTTAATGAATTGAGTTACAAAATTAAAGGATATTTTAGTAATATTTTCCTTTATTGGAAATATAGCTGTATAATACTAATACTGTTCAAAAAATACATAGGGCTGTGAGCTCCAATATGTAGCAGTAGGAATGTTGATGCCTTGTTTAGCCAATTTGCACACAAAAAAAATAATAATTACATATATTTATGAAAACTAATTATATTTTGTTAGTTTAGAATCAGATTGAAACAACTAATAAAACAAACAATAATTTTCTGATAGAATTGTAAAGATTTTTTGTAAAATACTTAATTTAAGCACTACATTTTTCTACATTGTATCGCAAAATACAAAGACTTTGAGGTGTATGAATAATTCTGGTCTGCTTGTAAATAAGCAAACAATCAAAATGTGTTCATATAAATGACTTTTTGTTAGTGATATTTAAAACGTGTAGTGGGATTTGTTTACAACACATAAGTATTTATCTCCAGTCTAAAATGCAACTAATTCATTGCAGGATTTTCATTGCATGGGATGGCTATTTCATTTTACCAACCATGACGAAGACAGCTCATAGCCACACATTGCAAAATGAAAGACAATCTATTACATCTAAATCTATTACAGTGACACAAGAACCAGAATTTGATTGTATGATTGTAATATGGCTATACTAATAGAATGGCTTTTATCAGTATATCAATCTGTCCAGGCTGCTGAATATGCAGAGCGGTGTGCATTAAAATAAAAGAAGTGTGACTCAGTCTGTGAGGAGGTTTTCCCTGCTGCACATTTGTTCTGACCTCTGTCTGGATCATGTTGATGCGTCGAGAGCAGAGGGTTTTCACACAGTTGTAGATATCCACCACACCTTCGCACTCGGCCATGTCCAACATGACATCCAGCACGATGTAGCAGCCGGTGCGTCCTGCTCCCGCACTGAAACATAAAGGCCACAGTTCGCTGATAATTCTCACCAATTAGCTCTCGGGATCTATTTAAAGGTAAGAAAAGGCTCCTGAATCTCTGATAGATCCTGCAAATCTGTAAGACACAAAAAGGGCTGTTATGGAGGCCAAATATACAGTATATTCTAGGGAACCACAAATAAGGGTTGTTTCTTCCATCTAATTAAAATAGGGTATATCAAATCAATATATCCCCAAAAACAAATTCTTTAAATTTCCGTAGAAAAGGGATGCCTCAATCACTGAAGATGGGAAACCTAAAAACACTTTTTAAGGTTTGAGTGGTTGAATATCAAGGGGAAAATGGCTTTCAGTATTTTAAATTATGTCTGGATTTTTAGAATGGAATAGAATAGAATAGAATAGAATAGAATAGAACAGAATAGAATAGAATAGTCCTAGCCGGTGCATTTCAATATAGTGGGCCAGTATGATCAAGTTTGTTACTGTTATAAATTCAGGCCACTATGCTAATTTTTTATGAGCATGTAAACCCTTTAATAGACATCTGGCTTCTCTAAACCCAGAATTCTGTTCAGCAACATTTCAGTACAAATGTTGCTACACTGAAAATAGTCAAAATTACATTGAAATGTTGCTGATAAGCTGACTTCTAATAAGCTTAACAGCTGGTTTATAAACACATTTACCTCCTTATTCGCATATATATATATATACATATGATGTTCAGACTCTGTCTCCCTAATTGCTTGAGCCAGCTTTGAAAGCAGAACTTATTGAAAGCAAAATGGCTTGTTTATCAATGAGAACCGACCGATGGTCAGACTATTTGTTTGTTTTTTCTGCCAAACGTCACTGGTTCAGTCTAAGAGATCACATGTGGAGGGGAGATATGAACATTGCCTCTGGAGAAAAGGCAGAAAGAAAAAGGGGGAGTCCTAATTAGCAAAGAGATATAGAACAGAGACACTTTCAACTGTAAAAATGTTTGCTGTGTTAGAAGCAAATAATAGCATAGAAGACAGAATAGTATGAAAAAGGACACAGTTCAGCGTCCAGTTCAGTTAAACGTTCCAGAAATAATACCAATAAAAACGTACTGACAAAACAATTGCATATTCAAAATGATCATTGGATGGAGACTTCTTTCCAATCAGACTATATGATCTGGTTGGATTGTCTCTGTGAAGTGCCGTGAGATTATGTTTATGAATTTCTGATATATAAATAAAGTGAATTGAATTATAAAACAAATTGAAAAATAAACAGAAGCCTTTTTGTTGTACAAAAACACCTGGAAAAGCTATTCCTATCTGAGCTGATTAAAGTTTTAAAGTAAAACAGGAATATAAGTGGATGAAATTGGAAGTGGTGCAAATAACAGTGTGTATAAGAAAAAACTATGTCTATCCAATTCAGATATGGAAACTGTGGCAATAAGAACTGGACCTGCAGGGAGAAAGAGAGAAAGAAAACTGGGAGGAAGGATCTTCCGTAGCTCTGATTCGTACAACCTTGTGGTCCTATTTAATATCCAATTAAATCAAAATGATAAAAAATTGATAAAAGATGCATACTTTGGTACACTATTCAAGTATTATTTTGCATCTGCATCAAGGAGTGGACTAGTCTATATCATTTGAAGTGTGCAGAGGAACAATTTTCAAAGTATGTGGTTTCCAACTCATGCATACCTGTGGGGAAATATTGGGCTACTTTGAAGTACCAGAGGCTACTTAACATCTAAATGTTGTTATGCTGTTGGGAAATGTTTGCATTGCATTCCAAAGTGATGTAGGTTATTTGCATGATAAAGTACAATAAATGCCCACATCACTACTGAAGTGACTTTTCGTGCGAAAACAAGTGTATGAAAATACTGATTTACCTCTGTGGGTGTGCTTTGCTTAAAAACAAACACTGTACAGACAGTTTTTTTGTTCTTTATCTCATTTTGCTGGTGTATCCTGGACAATGATATGGACTTTTATGATAGTGGAAGATCAATGAATCCAAAGTAACATACTTCAAATGATTCCTATGTAATAAACTCTATTAAAAGGATGATATTAATAAATACAGTGGATGCTTGGCTAGGTCTACTAGTGTCCTCAATAAGCCCTGTTTAAATAAAAAAATAGAATTTAAAAGTTTTGGAAACAAGGTCTTTGCGTTAATCTCTGCAATATTTCAGACTGGCTAGGTGTGCCAGTGCAGTCCAGCAGTGCTTTGGGGACTCTGCAGAAGAAGTGGGTGAAAAAAGGTTGTTAGTAAACTATAATCCATCACATACGGCAAGACAGCACATCTCATCTGCTTTCTATGACACTCTGGGGGCCTTCTGCAGCTCTTTAAGCATAGCATAGCACTGCTGAAACAACAGCGCAGGAAAGAATGCTATTTCAGATCCTTATTCTTCAAAAGCAGTCAGGTTCATTAGCAGCAGCAGGGCCTGTTGCTAAAACAGCTTTTTGTTGTTTTATGCAACATCAACTGACTCTTTTTTTTACGACTCTTTTTTAATGCATGTTTTCCTCTCCTTAAATTGGTAGTGATAATTTATCTCAGTATATCAAAACTACAATATGATTTTGTCCAAATTTTGTTTTGTGCTTTTTATATGAAACTGTAATAAAATAGTATAGCTTTCCAGATGTATGCTGATGACAGTTTTATATAAGGTTTGTAAGCACCTTGCTTCTGTTTCGACTCAGCTTTCATAGTATTTATCCGGAGTCTATTGCTGACTGTAAATTCTCACTCTGAGTATAAAAATAATCTCTTTTTTTTTACAGTAATTATTTATTTATTATTTTTACATGTATTATTTTAAAGTTATCAAGTAAGTCTCATAGGCAAAACACCCTGATGTCATGGCATGTCAACCTATTAAAAGAATAAAGCAGACACGAATACCTACAGTATATAGCAATTAGATCTACCATTTAATGATGCGAATATTTCCAAGCACTCTGATTTTTTTTTTCTCCAACTAATTACCCAGCAGACTCTTCATCACAAGCAGCACCCACAACAATCAAGCCACTAAGAATGATAATCAGGCTGCTATTATACCAGACAGGAAGCCTTTTAGATCATATCATTGTCAGGTTCTTAAGAAACAGAATATGATGAAACCCATTTCTAAGTTCTGATACTGTAAGGCTACTCAGGCGCTTGTTGATCACTGTCTTCCACTTATAGTTTTTGTTACATTGAAGTAGTATTCAGTGTAATGTACAGTGTAAAAATTCTGAATGACTAACATCCTGTGAGGGTAACGCGGCCTTTTTTCTTTTTGGGGTCACAGCAAACATGCTCCCTAGATAATGAGTAGTTTCTTTTCAAAAAAGAAAATACAATTATTTTCATCTCAACAGTGATATATCATTGCTTTTTCTTCAAGATTTTTCCACCTTATCCCCTTTTTACCTTAAAAATAAATGACTTTTGAACCTAAATATATTACAGGCATAGAGAGCATTAAAAGTCCTTAAAAAAAGGAAATAGCATTCATTGCAGTCCAAGCAGTTCACCCCGATATGCCTCTAACAATAGATAGCTCCCAGATGATGTTGTGTTGTTATTGTATTAAAAACCCGGAAGAAGCTTTCTGCTTAAGTGTTCAATGTAAAAGAACCACAATGTTTGTGTATTGTTAGAATAGAATAGAAAATCAAATCATCATTGTCCCATGATGGGGAAATTGTAGTGTTACTGTTAGATTCAAGGATGAACAAACATAGTAGACAAAACAGTAAAAAATGTTTTTATTACATTACCAAGAATCAGAAGAAGGTGAGAAAACTTTTCAACTAAGCATCGAGCTTCAACAAACATGCCTGGCTAGTATCCAGAGAAAACAAAAGCCATCTAATACTAGTTAGCTCTGATTATGGACTTTATTTAATGGTATAGAGGATGATCTTTTATTTACGGGTGGGGCTCCTAATTGACAGTCTTTCTGGTGATATGTTTATGTAAAGCCGTCCTGCGCGCTCGTCATGTTAGCTATCTTTTTCTGCACATGTGTAGTTTCAGCCACATATGTGTGATGAGCTACGGTTTCAGCCAATCATTAAAGCTGAACTTTCTCCCTGTGGTTCTTTGAAAATGGCTGAGGGTCATAAGAGAAAAAGTTTCTACAAAGTGTATGAGACGAAGAGAAAGGCCTCAGAAGAGGCAGATGTATCCCAGAATACTTTGCGCAGAGAGCTCTCCTTTAAAGTACTATGAGATTTGCTGTCATGGCGGACCACTGTCACCACAAGCTGTTGCTACCTGACAGGGGTGACCAATAACAAAGATGGCGCAGGCACTTTACTTTACCTGAGTAACGTGACAAATAGAGCAAAAAGCAGTGATCAAAGCAGTGAAACATGGGCTGCTGCATGCTCTTGCATTCGCATTTTCTTTTGAAGTGGAGAATGCAGGTCTTTTAAGAAATCCTCCCCAATTACTTTAAATGGTTTTAGAAATTTGGATGTAGCTTTAAAAATGTAAAGCTACATCCAAAAAAACAACGGGGAATGGAACAAAAAATCACTTTCACTTACTAATCACCACATTTCTGTCACATTCTTGTAAAAAAATTTATATCATGTTGTATCTACATTATAGGAACTAGAGGCCGGATGAGGAAATGAGACTCATGAGAGACATGATAGTTGCTGTCGGTAACTGCAGCCACCAGCCAAGCCGCCACAGGAGAAAACAGAAACAACTTTACAGACAGGCAGTAATCACTGCACTGCACTGGTGATGTTGTATGCATGTTTACTACGTCACTTCTTAGTGGGATTTGAATAGATGTCAGTTGTCTGCCGACTTTAGAGGAGTCCATTGCTACCCCTGACAATGTTTGAAACAAGCTCTTATTTTTTTTCTAATAAAAACCAAAACAAGCACCACTTCCTGTATCAAAGCTGTGTCAGTGTTCATATCTGTAGGGCTGAGCGCGAAATTCGGCCTGTGAATTGCAGCGTATTATGCAGCACACAGCCTATTGAAGACAATGGAGAGATACGTGGATGGGCCCATTGGTTTTTAGCGCCATATCAGCCTTTAGTATTAAACAAAATGGACATGCATGTATATTCTTCCTCAAGTCCTATTTATTTTTTTTGAGACAATAGATGAAGGCCATACCAGCATACACAACTATTAGAAGCAAATATCATTTACTTACACAGTAAGTTAAACAACAGATACCCTGTATTTTGGATTTGTCCTCTTCATGTGGATCTACAGTATACTAATAACAGTCATATTTATTTTAATCCTTTTACAGATGCATCATGTAACTTCTAACTTGCCGCAGTAGTTGAAAAAGCCATAATTCAGATAAAATAGATAAATAAGAGTAAAAACCTCTGTGATGCATTAAAGCCTCTGCTCATTTCCAGTCCTCTGGGAACAATTTAGTGCAATATATTGTGAAGCCTCCCACCTGGATTGTGTTAGTTTATTTCTGCCATTCTCAGGGGAAAGATGTATAAAACCTAAAACAAATCTAAAATCAAACAAATCATGCTATAAAAATGTATTGTACCTGCAGTGGACCACCACTGGGCCAGCATCAGGAGGCGTAGAGGCTTTTACCCTTCGTATAAAAGCCAGCAATCCAGTGGCATGATAGGGCACCCCATGTTCAGGCCAGGAGGTAAAGTGGAACTGACGGACCTCATGCTTGGTTGAGTATCCTCTCTGTCAACAGGAAGATAGTTGTGTTTATATAGACAGACACCCGAACATCAGAATCAATGGAAAAGCTGCTACCCCGTTTTCAAAATTTGGAGCGGAAAAAAACAAAATGTTTCCACTCCTCTACTTCTGCTAAAAATGTCTGATCTGTTCCTTCAATCAGAAAAATGCGAGGCAACATCCAGAGGCATGATGACAGAGCTGAAAGTCTTTTACTTGCTTTTGTCTGTTGCTGCAAGTGTTAGAGTTCACAAGACCAAAATGATTTTTGAGCCTCTCTCGTTATCTTAAGGCTGTGTGGAGGTTTCTCTGCAGCCGTCATACAGTAATTTCATCCTCTGGTCAGATATGATAAATTAAGGCAAATACAAAAACCAAATAAAAAAAACTCAAAGAGGTTTTAAAATGAACTGTTACTAGATTCCAAATTCACCCTAATTTAAATAAGCAGTCAGCAAATGTGACTGTGTGGTGATAATCCTGTGTTTGTGCCACTGTCACTCTAGCCTCACCCTGAGCCTTTCCAACACATGATTTTCCTTAGAGATTGACAGGATGGAGGCCATCAGGGGCAAAATACTGTAGCAGCAATGCTAGAAACCTTTTAATTCCTCTCAGATTAAAATATAGACTTCACATTCATCAGCGGAAAGTCCTGTCAAGCATCTAATCCTTTTTATTCATGTTTTACCTTTAATTTTACTTTTCACTATGCTGGCTAACATGAGTACTTTTTATGAGGTATAGCTGCAGTGGAATTCAATAAGGGGACCAGATTTTACTATTAAAAACATGCAAACATATAAGAAATACGTACAGTACAAAAAAAAAGATTTAAGAAAGAAAGGAATATAAAACATATGGGAAGCATTAACTAAAGATAAACTTACCCTCTCCAAAGCAAAGGTGCGGACTGTGTATTCGGCCAGAGTTTCTGCCTTAAGTAGAGTGATTTTAATATCCCCATACATCTCGCTGTCATCAGGCCAGTATTTACAGCACTTGACCTTTCAAAAACAGAAACGCATCATTTTAAACTTTGGAGTGTAAAAATAAGATAAGATGAATCCTTTCCTTTAACATAATTTGAATTCCAAAACCATTTGTTCAGTTATCTAGAAACATCTCTGCACATGCCGTCCATAATCACTAAAATGCACACTATTTAACTTCATTTATGTTATTTAAGGAGCTGGTTATATGCTATGGCTTAATCCCATGGTGATATTTGCTGGTAGTTTGACCAGAACACAGGCTAACAATTTGTTTCATCACAGCTGTCCTTTAAATGCTGCACCACCTGCTTCTGTACATATGTTTTATCTTGCAGGGCGAAGGGGAAAAAAGCATAATAATGACATAATGGTACGGAGCATTATGAAGAAGAGTGCATCATTTTTCTTTTATCGTCATTCAGCACAATAATGGCAATTTATTTCTTTATATATATAATGGAGGTGTTATTTGGATTCAGCCACACAGATCGCTTCTCAGTTATTGATTGTTTCCGGAAAGGTAAGGATGGAGAACCAAAGCGCATGAGGGGCTTTTGCTAGAATGGTGTCATTTTTACCATCTGCTCTGGTAATATGATTTTTTTTTTCTTTTGCTCTAACGGAAAAAGATAAGGTACTTGAAGCTAAATTCATGGTGCATGAGAAATGAAACATAATAGTTCTACATCAATATGCCCTGTATATCCAAGGACGGAAGCACTGCAGATGCTGTCACAAACATTTTGTTCTATGCTTTTTTTTATATATATATATATAAAAAAGCTATGAATTTTCACAAACAATCAAATTGGGTCTATTTTTTTCTAATATTTGAAAATTCATGAAGGCTTTAGACCTGATATTACCTGTTTTATGTCTACAAGTAAAATATTTTGAACGACAAATGCCTTTGACCGGTTCTTATCTATGTTTAGATCCAATTAACAACTTCAAAAGCCTTCTGTAGGAGGAAATGATCAAAGATGAACTTGTTTAAACCCAGAAAAAGGCTGACCCTTTTCTTAAACTTTCAAAGGCAAAACCGAGCTGACAAATTAGAAAGTTTGATCTCATAGGAATAAAATAAATATATATTTTATGTTTGTTTGCTGCACCTAGTATAATGACGCTGTACGTTTTAGTGGTTCTTCACCTTTTTTCCCTGATAGGCACCCTTCTCTTTAGGACAAATAGGAAATGCTGTGAGCTTGATATTTCTGTGAGTTTTTTTTTTTTTTTTTTTACTTTTGGTAAGTAATCACCAGAATTCATTTAATGAGGAAAATAAACAGAAGTTGTTCAAACTGAACAGGCAAAGTCATTTTTTTCAAACATCCTCCGAAAATTGTTCACAATCTGATTTCGCCTAAAAACAGGTTGGATCATTAAAGCTCAGGTATATTTTATATTCTGAAAAAAAAAGGTCTACTCAGTTAATTGTTTGCTACAAATCATTTCAATCAAATCATACAGACCGACTGGTTAAATTTAATCTGTCTGATGAGCATGTGGAGAGATTAGAGATTAAATTGTGTTGCTGACTTTGCGGCAACCCCTAACACCATTTCTCATAATTCAGGACTGAATAGGTGTCAGTAAAACCCCCAAAATATTGTCTCTCTTTTTGTTTTACCAGCTATATTGTATACATAGCTTTGGTTATTCAACAAGGTTACATGGCTATGAACATAAGAAATAACAACATAGGATGTGTAACATATGTGTAGCTTTTGTCACACATGTCTAAGGTTGGACTACCCCTGTAAGCCTACTTTTTCTCATCATAATGGCTTTATCTGGCCTGCTGCTCAGTTTAGTTGTGACACCATCCAGGAGGGAGGCATCAGCTGGGCTGCTACTGTCAACAACATCCATCTTAGATAATAGACTTGGACCTGTTTTTAGGTGTTTAGCCATTTTAACCCCCTAGACATGCAAAGAAAACTGAAACTGAATATGTGGGGTATATATTTCTGACCTCTGATATTTACTACCCAGAAAAAGGCTTTTCTGGTAGTCTTAGGCCAGAACTCTTCTTTCCGAGGCTCTGAATATGAGCAGTTTGGACTGTACTACAGAAAAAGCAAAAGTCCAATTTTTCCTGTTCTTGTTTCTTTATCTGCGGTGTGTTATAAGACACCTTCTGAAAAGCTGTTTTTTGCTCCTTCTCACAGTCAAAAATCTCAATAAATCTGGATAGTAAATAGACATCAGCAGATGTCCACTTGGAGAATAATTAGCTTGGACCTTAGATCGAACAATGTTTGCAACAATATCTGATGCAAAAAAAGACAATGCTGAACCATTATTCCCTCAGTATTTTGCTGCGAGGCATATATGCAATACTTTCAGACATATTTAAGCAAACTAATTAAAACCTGTGTTGAACTTTATCATATCTAGCTTTTTGGAAAATATCTTCCTTTTCAAATGAACAGCTTGTTTGAACAATTTGATCTGCTGTTACAGAAAGCTACAGCAGACCATCATTAAATCTAACAGCTTTAAGCCTTCTGCAAGACAGATGCCCTTCAAAGACATAAATGCTTCATTCATAGACACAAAACAGTTCCCTTTTAATGGTTTCAGTACTTCTGTGAACGCTGACAGAAGGGGGATAAGCATGAATAACATACCCTGCCAACCTCCACCAGCTTAGTGATCATGACGATGCTGAAGCAGTTTTCCTGCCACACCATCCTCCAAAAATCATACAGGGTCTCCTGCTTGGGCCCTAGTTGGAAGAAAGAAGATAAAACATAAAGAGACATGAAACTAGATCCATACAAACCTGCCTTGTGAAATTGAGAATTCTTTCCATTGCGACTGAATATAATTGTAACCCAAGTGACCTTTCTAGAATGACAGGGTGCTGACCTTTCAAAATTTTGCCAAATATATATTTCTCATGCCAATTTTAAACAGGCAGCAGGGAAGGAGGTGACAGAAGTAACAACAATAATGAAAGACTGGAAGACCACCAGTTACTGTCATCTGAGGAGGAGACATTTAGAAAGTAATACTGAGCATCAAAACCGGCTAAGAAATATTAAAAAAGACAAAGAAGTGCTCATATCTTCTGTCTCTCTTGCTAGTTTATCTGCTTCTCTGAGTCTGCGGGGAAGGGGTTGTTGGTGGAAGATAAGCAGATGAGAAGACCCCCTTGACTTCTGAATGGGAGCTGCATAAAACCAACAATCCCCAGGGTTCAGAAACAGTAGAGGGGAGTTTGTAAACACCCTCCCAGCACACAACTCCCATATAGGGGTAGCTATATCTGTTTAGCAAAGGGTTCACTGAGGATTGGAAAAATCTTACCCCTAAATGTCAAACATATGTCAGGGATAAATTATTCACAATTATCTAACTTTTTCATTTTTGACAGGGTAAAAAAACAAAGGCATCTAAGGCAAACTATAGCATAATTGAAAAGTGGAAAAAATCATGAAGTGTAATGAATATTTTTTTCTAAATAGAATCCTCAGAAGTTTGGAGTGGGAATCTGTACCTATTGTCCCTATGTCCGTAACTTATACAACCTCCTTTTGGGTTCTGTAACTATGCTGCAGATCTACAGACAAAAATCTCACACATTGTACTTGCAAAAAAGCCTTAAATTCAGTGAGATTAAATTGAGGGTATCAGTAACTATAACATTTTAGGTCAGGTAATGGATTGCCATTTGGATTTAGTTGCCAGTGTCCAGCTCTGATTTTTGATTGGGTCATTCTAACACAAAAATGATTCAGTAGAAACTTTTTCTGTACATGTTTAGGTTCTGCTGGGAATTCAATCTCCAAACCAAACTTCTTCTGCTGCCTCATAACAAATGTTCTTTTTAGAGTTGTCTAGGTTTCCTGACCCTACTGGAGATAGGTTTTCCCACACCATGATGCTACCACCGCAATTTTTCATAGACAGAAAATTGTGGTCACGGGTTGTCAATATATTATGTTATATTTTGTTTTGCAAATAGGCCAAACAGTTTGATTGTTCGTTCTGTCCATAGCATCTTTAAGATGTTTCCCCTGAATGCTTTGAGCTGGTGAGATTTCTAAAAACTTTCATACAGCCATTAATGTTAATGATTTATGTAGACGCTGATTCTGTAGCTGGCTCCAGATCTGATTAATGGTCTCCTTGCCAATCAGGTCAGTTAAGGTCAATGGCCATATATGTTGCTGGATTTGCATGTTATGCCAAAATGCAAAACCATCTCAGTGTTGGGATCTGGAGATCTGCCACCTGTCTCCAGCAGAGAGCGCTGTGGGTCTCCTGGGCTGGAGCCTCCAGCACACCTGGGGATCATCAGCCCATCAGGAGACCTCCTACATAAGCAGCAGCCAGACCTGACTTCTTTGCCGGAGTGTTGACCAGTTTTGGTTAGCGGAACCTGGGCCTCTGTTCTCCTGAGAATCTCTGTCTGCTCTTGAGAGTAAACTAGATTCTAACCAGCCTTTGTCTTCTCTGCTCACAGGAAAGTCTGACTGAAGCCCTTAGCTCTGGAGGAGCAAGCTTGGAAACCTGCCTGCCTGCCCTTGGAAGCCAAACCTGAAGATAATCAGTCTGGATCCTTCAGCCAGCTCTCAAGGGAGAGCTAGAACATCTAATCAAGGTCTGAACTCCTCTAGCCTGAAGCTAGACGCTGCTGCTGTTGCTGTGCTCTCTGCTGAACCTTCTGACTCTGGACCAAATCGGTTCCCCCTCTCCAATGATCTGTCTGAACTTCTTCAAGGTATAAATCAGAATCAACACCAAACTAATCATCACCACTGTCTGGCTAACCAAACAATCCATCTCTGCAGATCCTCTGTGATTCCAGTCCCGGACCAGTATCTGAACCAGCTCATTGTTATTCTGTGTGCTTCTCTCAATAAACCGTTTAACTTTTACCCTGTTTCATGTGGTGTTCTGCATGTGGGTTTATACACTAGAGACCCGTCATGACACTCAGACTGTTTTTCTGAACATAACAGTGAGTTAACTGTACTCCAGTTCTCAATCCAGTAGAGCACTGTTCTACCAGGGATGTGGGGGAATGGAGGATTTACATCATGGATGTGCTGCTGACAAACCTGCAGCGTCTATGTGATGCTATCATGGCAATAAGGATCAAACTCTCTGATGAATGTGTCAATGATCTTGTTGAATCTAGCCACATAGGATTGAGGCAGTTCTAAAAGCACAAAAATGTCCCAACATGGTACTAGTAAGGTGTACCTAATAAAGTGGCCAGGGAGCTATATTCTTGGTGGTGTTTGTTTATTTGAATAGTACCTGACTAGGTCTGTTTATTGTTAAACAAATCTCTAAATTATTCAAAGAGGAACTGGATTCAAAACAATATTAAAGCCACATCCGCATAGAAATGAGATTAGATTTAAACCTCAAATGTATTTTGTTGTTTAAGCCATAGATCCAAAGGGAGGTGCATACTTTGGAAGAAAATAAAAGATCATTTTAGAATTCAGATAAATTAAAAAAATGTAATGATACCTGTTTCCTGCTTCAGTGTGTACACACAAGCAGCATGTTGATGTTGTAGCTCTCTAGCTCTGTAATTCATATGCACCTCTTTATTAGTTTTATGTTACCATATGTACTACAGAGCCTTCATTGGTGCTATGCACACTTGTGTGGAAGCTTTCTTCTGAGCGTTCTTAAAGTGTTTGCTTAGGTTTATTTATTTTTTTATATTTTTCTTGTAAGTCCTTAATTATTAAAATAATATGAAAAGCAAAGGTGGTTAATTGTGCTGTATTTTATGTAGGGGTATTAAAGAAAAGGGGGTCTTTATATTTTTATTTGTTGAAGGATGTTTCCACAATTTTACAATTAACTGGTGACTAGATTTACTGTAGCCTCCAACCTACACACATTTCTCATGTTTGATAGTAATAAAATGTAAAAAGACTTAAATGGGTATCAACATGTTTTTGCAAAATGCTATAGCTCTACACTGAAGCTAAAAGCCAAGAATTCTACATTATATTTAGTCAAATGATATATTTTCCCTTCACTGGTTTTAGATACGTTGCCACCACTGTTGTCACAACGAAAACAATTCTTTAGGAGAGCATCTTTAAACTATTAAAAAAACTATTTTCTATTATCTAATCCACACACATTCAACCATAGAAAGATCTACTCTAGCCTTGTGGGAATACTCACCCTGAGTGGCGATGAAGTGGTTGGATCGATGGTAGCCCTGAAAAAGAGAAGAGGGATGACATGCTGAGTAAGCCATCTGAGCCTCAGGCACAGCTTTAACAGAGGATGTCCCTGACCGTCTACCGCCTTTTTTTCCCGTCTTCTTCCCCTTACTCCCCTCCACTGAAAATGTCACCCTTCTTCAAAATGTTCATGTTTTAATTTTCTACTATTTCTGCTGAGAAAACCATATCGTTTGCATTCAGTATGAAATGTTTTTGAAGGATAAGTATCTTTAAACAAAAGGAGTCCTGGGAAATATTTGAATAGAGAAATAACTAAAAGAAAAAAAAACAAAACACATCTGAATCACTGTAGCTATTCAAGGAAGAAATAAAAACCAGGAGCTTAAGCATTTGAGTTTTAGATGCCCAATTTACAAAAAAATGTCCCTTATAACCGAATCATTAAAGAAAAAAAGAAAAAAAAATCAATTTACAACGTCCGAGGTCAAAGAGGTGGATGGGGAGTAGAGAAAGAAGAGATACAGGCTAGTTAATAAAATAATCTTTGTAGGTACAGACATATTTCAGTGAATGTTCACTGTGTGCTTTATCCCAGCTGATTAGTTAACCAAGAACAAGAAAATTCAAACTGTATATAAACAAAATTCCTCAAATATTTTAATAGAACAAAACCCACTTCAAACCAAAATTAATAATGATCAGCAAAACAGTCTAAAAAGCTGTATATGAGAAAAGCATTATTTGATTTAGATGAAAGATGTTTTCACACAGCGTACATGGAGTGGATATGAATGAACAATGACTTGTCACCTCTACAGCGTGTAGGTGAACAAATGTGAATTATAAACACTTTCAGGGAGAGAAAACTGTTCAAAGACACTCCGAGTTAAAAAAAATGAAAAGGACAGGTGAGGTTACCTCTGCGATTCTTCAAAAAAGGTCACCTAGAAAACCACTCTGATGCTGTGGTTCACTGTTGATTAAAAGGAGTAGCTGGAAGGATAATTGATGCTGCAATTACACAATATCACGATTCTGCAGTGTGAAGAAGGCAGGTCTAAAATAATCGACATGAACTCCAGCTCGAGCCCACCGGCTCTCATCAAATCAGTCCCATGCAGCCATCCATGCAAATACCGGATTATATCTTTTTTTGCAGAGGGCATCCTCGTTAAATGTCGAATCCATCTATGTTGCTGATAAATTGTAGCTTGGAATCGCATCTGGCCAAATAAAGGGGAAGGGGAGGAGGGACATGTTTAAAATGGAGATGGATGTCCGTCGCTGCAAGGCCGCTATCCACAATTCCTCAGGCCCTGGCCAAACTTGATGATCGGGAATACAACCACTCCTCTTCTTCAGACAGTTGCCATAGCAACTAAACTTCCTGATTCTTGGCCACTTTAAAAAAAGCCACTAACAAAGACAGCAGGGTCCTCTATCCAGAGAGGACACATCTCCTTGTGTTCATTTTAAATCCTTCACTAAAAAGGGGTTTTCTGTTTTTGATCGAATGTGCACCTGAAACGCTCTGACCCTTGAGCACTTGTGGATAGAGGACAGCTGAAAGCGAGCGGAGAGGGGACAGCAGAAATAAAGCAATGGGAGGCAGAAGAATGAGCAGTGAAGTACTTACTTCCCTGTTAATCCGAATCTACAGGGTCCGAGGTCGAGGAGGTGGGATGGGGAGTAGAAAAAGAAGACACACAGGCTAGTTAATGAAAGAAGCTTAGGAGTTACAGACAAGTGGGAGGTCTGTGAGTATGCAGAGATGTTTGTGCAAGGGCTAAAAGTTATGTTAGTGCAAATAAAATATTAGTTTATGTAAAGTTATATATTATTTAAGAATTTATGTTGTTGTGAAATAAGCATTGTGAATCTTTTCTTTGTTGTTATACTCAAATACCATATGCTGCTAAATACAACACACACATATGTATATATTCATAAATGTGTGTGTGTGTGTGTGTGTGTGTGTGTGTTCATCAGCCAAACGGTAACTTTCATAGCCTTGACTTAAATACCAGATATATTATAGAGAGAACACAGTGAACTGTATATATATATATATATATATATATATATATATATATATATATATATATTTATTTATTTATTTATTTATTTTTTGCTTGGAGTGTAAACATGGGGAAATCATGTCCGCAAACTGCCAGACTTTGTTATTATACTGTAGGTGAGGGAGAATTCCTGTTGTGAAATCTTTCGGGAACTGAGCTGTTACAGGAGAGTTTTTCTAAAAGTAAACATGACAGAGAGCAGAGCGACTCCTAGCAGACTGGAGTGAAGGTTTAAAGGTTGTATAGATAAATAGGTAAACTTTCTCTTTCACTTTTTCAAAACTTTGGCAAGGAAGCAATACAACTTCATGACTGCCTTGAGGGGACATTGACATGTTGAAGCTGTAACTTGTGATAGAATAGATTAATGCTTTGTTGACAGAAATTTTTGTCTATATCTTAATCAATGTCATTACCTGGAAATTACACCAGTATTAAATATTGATTATTAAAGAACTATTTGAAGAAAATGATTAACCATTTACAATGATCAATATTAGAGATGTTATTCTCTTCATTTAGTCTCTGCATATAGAATAGTTAATGTCTGTGCACCAATTAGTATTTATTACATACTTGCCAGTTTGGCAGGATACTGAGTTCATAAGAAGTCTTCCTAAAATGAAGAATATTATAGACAACCTATAGATTACCCTCTTCAAATAACTGTTAACAACAACAGAGTGTCTTCAGTCTAAGGTTTTTCCAGATCTGATGCTAGACAGACTGCTAGATGCTATCTTTCCCATCCTTTCTTAAAGCCAGTATCAACATCTACTATAACTCATTTAGAAAAAAAAACATTTGAATTACTATAATATTGAATTTCCCTTAGGGATCATTAAAGTATATTTGCATTGAGTTGCAATGAATGTTCTCAGCCTGTTTGTTACCGGTGCATTTTCATACAGTCTGACTGTGAATAAGTTGGACTGCAAATATCTTTGAATTTATAAATAATTTAACATCGGATAAAAGTTAAAATAGTAACACCGTTGAAAAATGTCAGCATTTAATGCTTAACACAGTTTTTTTTTATTTAGGAGTTACTGCTATAAGACAGCAGAATACAGGACTAGCACCGCTCAACCTTGTGCCATATCACATAAATTTTACCATATTAATGTTGCAATTTAATAAAACTGGAAAATGGAAATGCACTTATTTTAACAAAGTTAACCTCAAAAGACAGAGATAATGAGTTTATAATTAGGCATCATCCTTATGCTCAGATATAAAAATAGTATTAACTGAGGATTTGATCAATGGTTGTGAATCAATATGTATTTGACTTTAGCTTTAGGAACACCACGTTATCCTGTCTATCCTCACAATAATAATTAGAAGTAATTGTTGCTACTGACATATCTCAGAAGTATGGGCACCACGCTTTCTCTTCAGGTTCTGAAATTTGTGGCCCCAGATTCATTCTATTTTTACATTTAAATGTTCCAAATGAACCTGGCCCTATGTAGGAATTTTACTTCACTGCGGATCAATTTGCTCTTCTCTTTATTGCAGACAGATGGTATTGTGCGTTGACTGTTTGGGTCTTAAAACACCCTCTTCATCATACTTAAGTGTGAACCTTTACTAGGCTACTCAACAAATGGATGGAAATCCCCCTACATGACCAAAATTTAAGGTTCCATTAGTTAGAGCAAGACGTCCATGTTTTGTGGCCCACATAGCTGTGTTCCTGAGGTGCCTACCATGAAACCAACCCCTGGAGGAGACTAATATTAGGGATCTCAAGCTGAAAAAGTCCTACCAAGTCTCATTGGATTGTGGGGCCCCTGAAGCATAATTGGTACTGTAAGGCACCAATTATGTTACCAAGGTGGAGATGTTCAGAGAGAACATGAAGAAAGACTATAGATGAAGATTAAAGGCATTCTGGTAAACTATCCTGCACCTTCAGAAAAGGAAGCAGTTGTCTAACATTTCAGTCAAAATTGGAAGCTGCTGACCTTGACAGAGGACACTGTTGGATGACTTCACACCTTCCCTGGTGGAAGCAAGAACTGGATGCTCGAAGTTGAACTTGTTCATCCAGGCCCAACTCACCAAGGTGGTCAAAAACCTCAGGTCCCTGTATAATGTTCAGCTGTTGTGGTTAAAACAAAGCTTCAACATTATATTCCAGTTGGGGAAATAGCTTCCAGACTGGGATGGTAGTTCTCCTTCATAAGAAGGGGGGCATGAGACTGTGTTCCTACTAAAGGGAAATCATGCTTCTCAGCCTCTCTAGAAAGGCCTTTGCCAGGGTGCTGGAGATGAGAAATCTACTGTTTGTAGAAGTGGGGTTTTCCCTACTAGTCCACACGTGCTTTTTGGTCCTGGCAAAGTAATTTGACCACATCCCTTTCTGTGCCCTTTGGGGGGACACTTATGGAGTGCAGAGTCTTTGGTCCTTTACCAGTGGACATCCTGTCTCTTTATAAGCAAAGCAGAAGTCTGGCCCATTTTACCACCTGGTAGACCCATTTCTGGTGCATATCAGACTCCGGCAGGGCTGCCACCTGTGACCTGTCCAGTTCATAATTGTTGGTTAATAGGAACTGACTCGGTCATCACAGCAATTAGTAATAGTCTTGTGATTACAAGCTTTCCTGATATACCAAAGAAGCCTACAGTCTTCAATGGCTTTAAACCTGTTTCCCTGACATTCCACATCGTGATGGTCCTAGGGACACTGGTTTATCCACCTTTAGCAAGCAAACAGGCAGCTATCAGCACCCCCTGCCGTTTGCCTATTACCGTAGGATGGAAGTTGAAGATGTCATCAATCACCTGCTTCAATTAGACAAGGCAGTCTGCACTGTGAGGTTCTTTGATTTCTCCATTGCATTTAACACAATTCAGCCAGACTTATTTCATGGGAAACCTCAGAAGACTAAGGTAGAGGCACCAACAAATGCCTCGATCAAAGACTACCTGACAAATGGAGGCTTAGTGGGAATGAGGGATCAGGTCTACCCCGTAGTCGAGGGCACAGGAGCACCAAAGGGGACATACTCTCACCATTCCTTTTTACTCTGACTACCAGTACCAGACTGTCATCTCCAGGAGTACAAGAAGCTGAGTACAGAGAACTAGCAGAATGCTTTGTGGCATGGTGTGAAAACAATAATCTGAAATTAATGTGAAGGAGATGATTTTAGATTTTAAAGAAACAGGTTGAATCCTGTTAACATCATGAAAAAAAGTGGAGGTGGTGGAGTATAACGACCTCGGACAACAAACCTTACCAGAGACAAAACTGTGGAGTAATCTACTGAAAAGGGGCAGAACAGACTGTAACCATTATGGCAGCTTAGGTCTTTCTGTTGTGGAGAGTCACTTCCTCCATCCCCTGCTGGGGTAACAGCATCAGAGCAAATGACTTAAAAAGCTCAACAAGCTAATAAGGAAAAACGGCTCTGTTCCAAGACCTCTTCTAGAACATCTGGAGATTATTTCACAAAAAACAATTCTTCATAAAACGTGGACAACAGTTGTTTTAAAGATTGTTAAACAACCAAAGACTGTCTTCAGTTCAAGGCTGCTCCATATCTGGTTCAGAGAGACCGATAAAGAAGATCCAACTCTAAACTCAGCAAAGGTTTTCATATAACTTTTCAAGTACTTAGCTTTCCTCATTCAGTCGCATCATTACAGAAAAACAAACGAGTTGTATGTGAAACCATTGAGCAGTTATCATAAGTTATTGTTTGTTTTAAACAACTCAAAGAAAACCTTTAACACCTAAATAAGTTTTAAACATGTACTATAGCTGGATGTATCCCAACAACAATCCACACATCTGTGATATTATGAAATTAAAACCTGTTGACAATCCAAGAGCTAAATGGTTTTATTTTTATTTGTCCTTTGGGAATATAAAGTCAGAAAGAATTTCCCACTAAGCATGCCTCGTTTCTGAAAAGCTTCGGCACTAGGGTTTAAGGTGGGCATGAGCTGGGTACCTGCTTCATAGGACCTCGGTATGAAAAAGTCATTCAAAACTACTACATCACTTTACATCACAACTTATTTTTTATAAATAAAATCTCATCAGAAAGAGTGCAACAGAAGAACACAAGCACCACTAGAGAAAGAGGGTTGTCCGCAGTGCAGGATGTGTTTTCGAACAGTGACAGCCAGTGGAGATGATGCATAGATCTACAGTATAGGTGTATTACTCATTGCTAAGCAAATGAACAAGCTACCTTTGCCATCAGACATTAGTGAAACAAATGCTAACAACTTGTTACTGAGACAGCTTGGTGATTATGCTGGTCACAACTTGTCTCCCAGAGTGTATTCAGAGTGTATATTTCATTTGTTTCAAAAGAAAGTATCAAATTACTCGGTAGCAATGTATTCTGTGTGTACTTCTTAAATAGATATACATATAATTATTTGTATATAATTTTTTTTTAAGTTGAACACAACTGCGGAATCTACAACACAATTAAAAGTTCCAACATGAAATGTCATTCAATAAAGAAGATGTCTGTTGTGCCCTGATATATTTCAGCTATTTAAGAAATGAAAAGTAATCATCCTATCACATATAAACTTTTTTTTTTATCAGTAGTGCTCACTTGTGTTAGGTGCCAGAAGTCATAAGTGAGAACCTGCAGGAAAGTTAGATTTTGGCAGACACCTGTGATCTAAAAACAGATCCCACCAAATATTAAAGTTGACTATGACTATAGAAGTTATTTTACAAGGCTAATTGTAAAAGTAGGTCAAATTCACATTTCTGTCTCAATTTTCTTTTAGAACAGCGACAGATCTGGCAACAACAGGCCACCCATATCAAAAGCTGAAAATAAGCTCACAGTTCAGCAAGCAGTTCATTTTCTTCCCCTTTCTTGTTTAAATTAATATATGTCAACATAGCACATTTTAGCACTGCAATCATAATATTGGGAAGCCTTGATATTTTTTCTTAAATATATCGTACTGTGCTTTTTTTTTTTTTTTTTTTAACCTAATTAAGGGTAATGATGCAATGGAATCAGAGTGGGCAAACACTGATCATTGGAAGCTACCATGGTGCCTGGAAAATGTTGCTGCAGTTGAAACTTGCCTAAAGAAAACATTGCAATCTTAAAAGTAAGGAAACAAAGAGCTTTTACTTTACTCACACTGTTCAAAGCAAAAATGTGTTTCAAAGGAAAGAAAAACTTTCCAAATTGACCTCTGCTAAAACAATAACAAGGTATCCAAAGTATGTTCCTCTGTGGCTGAGGAGATACAATTCAGTGAGCAGGGGTCAGGGCAACCGGAGAGTAACATCTCTGACACTGAGACTGTAAAGGCTGCAGAGTGGTGTTTTTCCACTAATGCCTGCACCTCTGTACCCTAGACACTAATGGAGACCCTTACAATAGCTACAGCCCGAAAGCAGCCAGGTTTTTAGCAACCTCTCATTGTGACAGCCGCTCTAAAAGCACATCACCACTGACCTTTCTCCACAATGAAATAAAAGAGAGGAAATACACTTTAACTCCAGTGTCAAGCAGTCTGATGATAAAACTTGGTCAAAAAAAGGAGGATTCCAAAAATGAAGCCATCCAATACCAAGATGCAGCTGGACATTTTACCTTTAATTAAAGGTAAAGGAGTGGCAGGTATTTTTTTTAATACATCAAGTACAACTATTGTTTACAGAGCTGGTGTCCTCTAGCCCCTTATCATCTGCAGACAGAAGTGGGAATGCAACAGCCTGTCTCAAGATCTCTCCGAGTGTCATATTTACTTTGCAGAATTCCCCAAGAGACGCGTGCAAAATAATCTTGGGAGATAGAGAAATCAAATCAGATTTCTGGGCTTCCCTCGACACAACTCAAATAAATGGCAACAACTGTGGACTATAATAGGTATTTCACTCTGGGAAGCAAACTGCAGGTTTCTCTTTGCAGCAGAATATCTATATTTTCTGCCTCCCTGATAACCGTTCCACTGATGACCGAAGAGCACTTTAAGATGCACCTTGGGCTTTTATGAACAAAAACACAAATGAGTGAAACACATCTGCAACACATGTATTTGTTTTTACACCATGAGCAGTTAGTATATTACTGCAGTGCTGCATGTACAACAGTTAAACGGATCATCTCCAACTGCCTCATACAGAGATTGAATAACGTCAGTGGCGTCTATTTAATTTGGGGGGATTTACACTGTGGGGTCTTACAGAGAGGCTCATCTCCTCTGCAGGAATTAAATGCATTTATTTCCACTCTGTATTAATAAAAACGATAGCAGAGTTGGCCGGGGTCAGGGATCTGCCGCAGCACCTGACAATGATGGCATCTGGCTCAACCCTGCGGGGGCCGGTGTTTGATTGGATGGATGCTCTAAGGTGGAAGCCGAGCAGCAGCATGGTGAGCTTATGAGAGAGAGATGGGCCATGGTTTTGCAGTATGTGGAAAAGAGCTTGAGATTGGGGAGTTTTAAATTTTGAACGGGAATAGACTTACGTCAATGTAGTTAGCGTTGATATAGTCTGAGTTTAGATCTCCCAGTAGAGGATGGAGCTTTACCCTGTGACGATCATCTGAGATGAAAAAGCAGAGAGAAAACATTTAAAAACAAAGGTGTCAAAGAACTTGTTTTCCCAATTAAATGCTTTCGT